>CM052807.1:11631054-11756972 GCA_028533885.1 Nasua narica
AAATGGTGCAGAAGGTCAAGGAAGGAAGCCATTACAGGACAGCAACAAGGGTATTAGAACTCTAGTCTGGGAGGATGTTAGGACAGAATGTCACACAATGTGGCCCCACTCTCTGATTCATTGATTTTTTTTCTGGATAAGCCAAGGCTAGAAAATTCCAGTTTTGTGCTCTTCTCTAAAAGTAGCCAGAGCCACCTCAAAAATTAAGCTGATTAATTTTCAGAGGGTATTTTATTGCAAGGGGTCAGCTTTGATTACAGAAACTGGTGCCCTCAGCCCAAACTACAAGCCACACGGAGACCAAACAAATCTAGGTTGACTCGACCACCATCAAATCATCATCACCTCATTTTGATTGATCTGGAATCTCCGGGTTTCCTTTGGTGTCAGTTCGGAAAAGCTTATGGTCAGGAAATTTCCAGCCTCCCCTGTGGGGTGAATTACCCAGAGAAATACAGCAAAACATTAAAGTTCAAATAACACTGCTCAGCTAAATCGATTATGGCTAAATCTATTATTTTCTATTAGAGAATGTTAACTGCTTGTTGACGTCATCGGTGCTTCCACGGAGAGGGCCCTGCAGGTCATGATGGTCCAACATCACATATATTAACATTAATAGGCAACATATGTTTATCCGGGTGATCCATTCTTTCTTCCTCCGTGATTTCGAACTATCTTTCTGATGCTTAAACACTTCCCACGGTTAGTATCTGATCGTCTGAGTCTTTCTGGGAGTAAATACAAGAAACAACTACACCTGACATTTTGACCCAGGACACCCTAGCCCCCTTTTCTCAAAATCATTTTTGTGCCAGCAGCTACCCAACTTCACGATGCTGTGAGGCATCCCAACCTTGATGCTGGTGAATAAGCATCTGAGAGCCACAAAATGAATGTGATCAGACATCAGACATTTTCCATTAGGAATCCATCCCCCATCACCCTCAATCTCTCATTTCTTTTTTCTTCTTCTTTAACTTGTATTCGTGTCTTTCTTTAAAAGGTTTTATTATCTTATTAATACTCTGATTGCTGTCAGTGACCAAGTGTTTATTTCTTCCCTGTTAAAATAGGGATGCCTAGGTGGCTCAGTCAGTTAAGATATCTGCCTTCAGCTCAGGTCATGATCCCAGGGTCCTGGGATCAAGTCCCACATTGGGTTCCCTGCTCAGTGGGGAGTCTGCTTCTCTCTTTCCCTTTGCCCCTCTCCCCACTCATGATCTCTTGCTTTGTCTCCCAAATAAATAAATAAAAATCTTAAAAATTAAAAAAAAAAAATCACCCATCTGTATAGGACCGTGTGTTATATTCCCCCAATGAACAGAAAAGTCAATGAAATGGCTCCTACCTTCAAACAGTTAATAGAAATGGCTCCACATTTCAAATTGTGTCTCATTGTGCATTTTTCTGTATGATGGGTTGTTTTTTTCCTCTGGATTTTCAACAATCCTTTACATGTTCTGAATATAATACACATTGTGACACAATTCTTCCAGAAGTCTGTTCATGTCCTTTCCCATTTTGCTGCATGTTTCTTTGTCATCTTATTGCTTTAAAACAATTTTTTGTATATTTTGGATATAAACCGGATGTCGGTTACACGGGTTGACATTTCTTCTTCCAGATTGTGTTTTTTCCTACTTCCTTTATAAAGTCTTTAGGTACACTGAAAATTATAATTATAATTTTTCCAATAATGAGTTACTATTTTTATATCTTGTCTAAGAAGTCCTTCTTCAGGGGCTCCTGGGTGGCTCAGTCAGTTAAGTGGCTGTTTTCTGCTCAGGTCATGATCCTCGGGTCCTGGGATCAAGCCCAGCATCGGGCTCCCTGCTCAGCAGGAAGCCTGCTTCTCCCTCTCCCTATCCCTCCTCCTGCTTGTGCTTTCTCTCTCTCTCTCTGTCAAATAAATAAAATCTTTCAGAAAAAAAAAAAAAGAAGTCCTTCTCCATGTCAGTCATAAGGATATTCACCTACATGCTCTCTACATTTTATAATTTTGTAATTTACATTTGGAACTGTGATTGTTATATATGATTTGGAAAGACTCCAATTTTTTTTATATTGATGAAAATTTGCCCAGGGCAACTTTTATAAAGAGAGAGAGAGAGAGAGAACCTTAAGCGGGTTCCACACCCAGTGCAGAGCCTGACTCGGGGCTCCATCTCACACCCCAGAGATCATGTCCTGAACCAAAATCGAGTCTGACCCTGAATCAAGTCACCCACCCAGGCATCCCATAGTCTACGTTTCAATACAAGTAGACAAAATGATTTATTTTCCCAACTACTTCGAAGAAATGACAATCTCTATACTTCTCAATTTGACTATTACATATAGAGGCAGTTTCCAAAATTCCCTGTAAAAGCACCGTCTAGAGGGTGCCTGGGTGGCTCAGTTGGTTAAACATATCCCTTAGGCTCAGGTCATGATCGCAGGGGCCTGGGATGGAAGCCCGCACTGGGCTGGGTGGGGAGTCTGCTTCCCCCTCCCTTTGCTGTTTGCCCCTCTGGTGTGCTCTCCCTCTCTCTCTGAAATAAATAAATACAATCTTAAAAAAAAAAAAAAGTGCTGTCCACATATTAGCTTACCAAATTTGACTTTTTTTTTTTTTTTTTTTAAGATTTTATTTGTTTATTTGACACAGAGAGAGAGAAGTGAGGGAGGGAACACAAGCAGGGGGAGTGGAGAGGGAGAAGCAGGCTTCCCTTCAAGCAGGGAATCCAATGTGGGGCTCCATCCCAAGACCTGGGGATCATGACCATAGCCAAAGGCAGATGCCTAACAACTAAGCCACCCAGGCGCCCCCAACTTGGCTTTTAAACAGAAGTTAGCTTGAACTTTTAAATGAAAGGAGCATTATTATTTTTAGGTAAAAGTTTTTACATCTGAAAAGATAAACTTGGATTAATTATTCTGTCTAAATTATTCATTGGTGTAGCTAGTTAGTGAATATATAGAGCACTTAGATATTTTCTTAGGCAAAGATTGTAACTTAATTTGATAGACACTAATTCCTGAGAAGTTCTTATCTATTGGGGCTTATTAAATTGTACATAACAAAAGATATACCCTGAAAAGACATCAATCTATGCCTTTTCCATAGCTTTAAGGAAAAACTGTCTTCTCTTTTTTTCCTCTAGTGGTTTTGCCACCTTTTAGTTCTGAGGTATGATAGATACTCATATTTGTACCCCACTACTAAGAATTTTGTGTAATTGTTGATACAGTCAGTCTAAATTTGATTTCATGTTCGCATATCCTTTCTTTGCTAACTATAACTTGTAGAATGGCTGTTAATGTTTAAAAGGTTGACAAATTACTTCTTTTCAAGAATCTCAACTATTTGAGAATTACCTATTTACCTATCAACGAGTCTTAACTACAGTCAGAATACATCCCTTATGGGCATAGATTTTCTTTATAGGGAGTTTGAATCTTTGTAATTATGCTCTTGTTGACTACGACAATAATTTAAGTATACATGTTCATAGGTATTCACGGAGTTAGGGCCCAACTATAATTTCTATCTCTTATTCTCTGGGTGGCGGTTCCAACATCAGTTTGGTTTTCACCTTTGTTGCGCTGGATGGGACTATATGATGAGTACTACTTTGGATTTAATCTAGGATTTGACTAGTGGTTTATATCTTAGTTCAGTTCTCAAGCTCTTGTGGTCCTGTGGCTGTGTTCAGAACATGTTCGGCTCGGTAGTAAGTCCAGGACTTATGAGTTCATAAGACGAATAGGAGATCCCCTTCTCCAGCACTGTTGTCTCTGGGGTAACCCACACACTGTCTAGCTCCATGGACCCCTTTCCCCTCTTCCTCTGGACAACATGAGGTTTTCTCTCTTCTCTCTGGATTTTAAATGTCAGAGTTGCTGCCACAGCAAAGCAGTTCCCCAAGCCGGGGTGGCCTCAGGGCAGGGCTGGGTGGTAAAAGGGGGAGGAAAAAGGAAAACCACTGGGGATTTCTGCCACACTCTGGGACTCAGAGGGCCCTTCTCCTGGTCCACTGACTAGAACTAGGGATTTTCTCTCTGACTTTTGGCAGCACATTTCTGCCAAAGGGCTCGCCCACAGGTCTAGGCTGGGCTGCAAAGGAGGGAAAAACAAACAGGGATTCTCACTCCTACTGCAGAGCATTATTTAGGTTTTAGCTGCAGTCCCAATACGTTGACTTACGCCATCAAGGCTGACACCAGATGTTCTGGATCTTTAAGAACACACGTGGAGACTGACCACATAGACTAGGAAATTAAACCAAGGCTCCGCTGTGTTCACCCAGTGCAGCTGCTCTGGTGATGGGGCTCCTTCTCAACGATGTTAATTACATTAAAAATGAAAAGTCACATGAAAGAAAGTAAGAAATAACTGGAGGCAGAACTGTGTGCAGTCTGTTCAGTTCCATCTTAAGGGAAACTCTGAGGAGGAATTTGGGGCAGATTTATGACATAGGCTGAGACTGAGGCCCTGAGGGAAAGAATTTGACAGAGCTTCTGGAACTGCTGGGTGTCACCTGACCTGGTGGCCTTTGGATCCTGTCAGTGTAAGCATCGTAAGAGAGGTATGCATATTCATATCCTGTTCCCTTTGTCAGCATAGCTGCGAGAAAGAGGCTGAGCTGGGAAAAGATGGCCGGCCTCCCTTCTGCTGCCTGGGTGGTTTGCCTTGGAGCTAAGCCCCAGGCAATGTGCTGCTCATAGCTGCTTCTTGTCCCCAGGGTGGGGCCTTCCACAAAGGGGATTGGAACAGGAATTTGCTATTGATTATTTGAAGCCTGACTATATCTAAAATCAGTCTTTAAGATTTTTTTATTTTTATATTTTGAGATAAAATTCCAATTACAGTCTTATTTGTTTATTGGTTGGTACATTGCTTTTATCATTTACCATGAAGTTTTGGTCCTTGTTTCTACGTGAATTAAACCTGAAAGGTTTTTTTTTTTGACCCTGCCTGTTATCCTCAGTTAGGGTCTTCCATAATTACCATGTACCAAGCACCGTCCTAGGTATTTTTGCATAAATGACTTCCTTTACATCTCAGAGCAATATAGAGAGCTCAGAGAAATTCCGCAATCTGAAAAAAAGCCAAGTTGAGATTCCAACCTGGAAGTATTGTTTAACGCTTGTGCTCCCTTTCAATGTCATGAGTAATAGACGATTGTTCTCTTGTATTCTATTTGTCTTCTACAACCTCTGGTGTTCAAACACGTGTACATCTTGCTATCACCAGTTTTTGTCATAAAAAAAAAAAAATTGAGAAACTTGTTTTTGGAAACCCTTGGCAAGTGTTTGGAATGTCAAGAACCTTGACCACTGCCAGACTTTAATTCCATAGGGAACCCAAGGGGGTTTGCTTTCACAAACCACTGCCACGGATCCCTATCACTTATCAAAGGGTCACCATGACCTTTGACATCTGGTTCATAGTCTGGACATTTAGCTTCTAACTGGGCTGGATCTCTAGCTCAGGGCCTGGCTGTGCAGCCCTCCCAGGAAAGGAGAATGGAGTCACCTCTTTCACTATGGCCAGTTCCTCTACTGGGAAAAATCTCACGGGTAGTGTCAGCACAATGACTTTCTTTTGGGGCTGCCTATAAGTCACGGCAGAGCAGCTTGTAATGGAAAGACATAGTAGCTGGAAATGATGTGATCCTGGTGCAATTAAGATGGGAGAGGAGATGATGGGGACAAGGATAGAGAACACATACAATTTAAATGAAGCTGTAATTGACACAGGTTGGTGAAAATCCAGTATACAGTAGTGCCCCCTCATCTGCAGGGGATTCTGTCCAAGACCCCCAGCGGATGCTTGAAACTGCAGAGAGTATCAAACCGTAGAGATACTGTGTTTTTTTCTTCTACATATATACTTATGATAAAACTTAATTTATAAATTAGGCACAATAAGAAGTAAATAACAATAATTACCAATAACATAGAACAATTTATTACAATTACTATAATAAAAGTTATGTGAATGTAGTCTCTCTCTCTCTCAAAATATCTTACTGTATCCCCCTTCTTGTGATGATGTGCGATGATAAAATGCCTATGTGATGAGATGAAGTGAGGGGCATGACACAGGCACTGTGACGGGCCACTTGGCCACAACTGACCTTTTGACCATGCGTCAGAAAGAGAATCATTTGTTTCTGGACCACAGTTCACCACAGGTAACTAAAACTGCAGAAAGCAAAACTATGTCCAGGGGGAAGGCTACCGTACTTGCATAATTTATATTTTGAGGAATCTGTGCACATTTGTACTTATACTCTCACCCAGCAATTTCCTTTTCTTTTTAAAGATTTTTACATTTATTTTATTTGACAAAGAGAGAGAACACAAGAAGGGGGAGCAGCAGGCAGAGGCAGAGTAGAAACAGGCTCTCCGCTGAGCAGAGATGTGGGGCTCGATCCCAGGACTCTGAGATCATGACCTGAGCTGAAGGCAGACACTTAATAGACTGAGCCACCCACGCACCCTCAGCAATTTCTTTCTAAAGTGCCCTAGCAATAAGCATTATAAACATAAAAGGGAGAATTAAAAGCCAAGGATGTGTCCTTAGAAGAATAATAGCCGAGTTCAGATGTAGGTAATTCAGTTGAATAATTTAGGAATTTTTTCTTATTAATTTTACTGTTTTCAGCCATCAATTTGTTATTTGCACTCACATGTGAAGACCCAGTCACAGGTTGTCGATTTTAAAGCTGTAAAGAGGATGTTCTGCATCTAGTGCCTTTTCGAGTTAGCATTCCTTTACAGCCTCCTGCAGCTCTGCCTTCAGCTCTGGTGTTTAGCTTTGATCCCACACAGGGCTTGCTACTCATGGTTGTCAGTACCCTGCAGAGAGAACAGCCCCCAGAGGAACCCAGATCACGACAGGCCTTGGGAAGCTGCCTCTGAGCAATGTCCCCCACCAGCTCACATGCACCTCTGGGTGGTATGAAGGCACCGTGAAGATGTCAAGGGCAATCGCTCCCACATCAATAGCAGAATGAGCCCTTTTCTACCTATCGTCTTGCATTCTATCTTCCTTAAGTCTTTTCAAAAGCTGGATTGCATGTTCTTTTCCAGATGGAAAACCTAGCCACCAAACAAACAAAAAACTCTACTGCACCTTAGCTTTACCCTCTTGTTTTACTAACAATAGCACTTCAGATCTGCAGACAAGTCGACAGAGAAAATATCACATATTTCAAGGAAGGGTTTATTTAACAAAGTTATTTCTAGCTGGCAGATGATCTAAACAACTTATGTGAAGGACTACGTGATGGGAAACTCTCGAATAACCCTAGACAAGAGAATTCTCTCTCTGGCTCAGAATGTAATGTCATCTTACACGTCATATTTTCTTTCAGTCAATTTCTACATCCAATGAGACATGAGATTTTTAAACTACAACTTTCAGGAACGCTCACTTTTCATTTAGGCTCTAAACAGGGGGAAACTATTGTCTCTGCAAAGGCTCTCAAATTCCTCCTGCGATGATCAAGGTGCACTGAGGGAATTCAGCAGCCAACCAGGAACAGCAACACTGATGTCTTAAGGAAGACTCGAGCTGAAGGGAAATCTACAGGCACGGGGCACTCTGGGGACAGAACTAGGATGTGCCATGGTTGTTCTCTCATAAGCAAATGGAGGCAACAGAATCATCTGCTGTGATAATAATGTGGAAGTTGGATGTCCTGCCTCAGACCAGGCACCAGGGAGAAGAGCAACATAGACTATTCTGAGGAGAATACGGCCAACATTTCAGCTTGTTCCTCAAGAAGCAGCCGTGTTTTCTTTATTTTCCTCTGGAGCTCACTCTCTGTGGACAGATGTGAAAGGGGGCTTTGAGGAGAGGCCCTGGAGACAGGAAGCCCCTGGCATGCCCAGCAGCTAGCACTCGCCTCTGTCAGGCATGCGTGGAGAGCTGGCAGGACAGCCTCCCGGAAGTCTCTGCCTGAGAGACTGGGAGGGAACGAGGAGAGAGCTTCCCCTGAGGCAGGAAGGAATCGTGACAAGCTTGACCCAAAAACAAAGTCTTAGTCATCGGAGGGGAGCACAGAGCAAAAGCTGTCACTCAACCAAGTCCCTGGACCTTGACTGAGTCCAAGGGCAAGGATAGAAGCTCTAAATGAAGCAACTGAACAGCTGTTATACCAGAAGCTGAGTTTCTGTGTGGGCAGCACAGATTTGATGCTCTTTAAACATGATTAGAGCAAGGACACTGAGGTGCCCCTTCTGCCATAGACCAGCACACATTCCATGTCCCCAGGGGCTCCTAAGCATCTGTGGTGGTCCAGGTGTGGGATGACGGAATCATGGAGTGTAGGGAGCTGTCATCTATGATGATCTGATCATCAGAGAGCTTGGAGAAGACCGGGTAGAGATGAGGGTGTAGCATGAAGAGTTCCTGGGGACAGTGGGAACCATCCCAATGATGTTCTCTTGTGGGATGTATATTTATTAACTTTTTCCTTCCCCTAATTATTTTGATAGAATATAGTCAAATGCCTTACACCTAGGAAGCTGTCCTTAAGATCTAATTCCTAAATTTCTAGAGGGAGAGTCAGGATAAAATCAACGCGATTAACCCCTCAGTTAGTAACTCAGGCCCTCTAAGTTTATGTGCAGCTCGTGTGATATCCAGCCCGTCTGCTCTCTTGGGGAAGGCTAGATTCATGGGAGCTGGCCAGGATAGCTTCCTGGGGATGGGAGTTCAGGGTATAGGATAAAGAATCAGTCAAACCACAGCATCAAAACAAAAAAAGATACATAAAAGAGCGCAGTGTTGGGGCTGGAGGAAACATGATCAAACTGTGTGGTCAACTTGAGGTACCTGCATTAAGCAGAAATAAAGCTATGGAAACAAAAATGGGGCAGGGTGAGAGATGAAGAATTCCCACAGCCTCGAAACAACCTGGAGCCTTCCTAGAGATGAGATGAGAGAGCACACCTTCTCAGGTGTACTTCACATTTTTAAGGGCAGGAAACAAAATGCACAGGCTTTATGATTCCATGCTAGAGTAGTTTGTTGGAGCCCCCTCACAGTAAAGTTCCACAAACCAGGTTGAAAGGACAAAAATTCATTTGCTCACCATTCTGGAGGTTAGAAGTTTGAGATCAAGGTGTCGATAGAGTTGGTTTCAGTATATGTGCTGCCGAAGCAAGCACTAGAGTTGGTTTCAGTAGAGGTCCCTCTCCTTGACTTGTAGATGGCCACCTTCTCCCTGTGTCTTTACATGGTCTTCCTTCTGCATAAGTCTGTGTCCTCATCTTCTCTTCTTAAAAGGACACAAGTTGTATTGGATTAGGGTCCACGCAGATGACCTCATTGAACGGTTATTGTCTCTATAAAAACCCCATCTCCAAACACCACTACATTCTGAGGCACTGGGGGTTGGGAACTTCAACATCTGAATTTTGTGGGGACACAATTCAGCCCATCACATGTTTTAAAAATAATTATATCAGAATGTATACTTATGGTTAGTATCCTAGTAATTAGTTAGTAAAGAAGTAGTCTCTATTATAATACTCTCTGCACTGGGAAGACATGAGGCAGTAGAGAAAGGAAATTGAGGGCAGTTCAGGCTAGGACACAGGTTAGTAGGAGACTAGGTCATCACCAATTCCAATCCTGCCATCAGATATTATTTATTGGGGGAGAGCTGGGCAGCAGATTCTATCCGTCCGCCTTTCCTGGAGAGTGGTCCTTTCAAGCCAAGGATCAGGAAAATGGTGGAAGAGAGTGGCACCCAATCAGCCTGGTTAGTGTCTCAAGAAGGAGACACTATATCCACCTTGAGGGGAAGGTTTGGGTGCACGGAGTTTACTAGGGAGTGTTCTCTGGATCAACATCTGTGAAGAAAATAGGGGTGGGCAAAGGGAAGCATTGGACTCCATGCTGGCAACGTACATTCAACAACAACCTGAGCTGATCCCAGAGCTCCAGAGCTGGGATGGCCCCTCCAAGTTAAGCCCCCATCAGACAAGAGGCTGGTTCTTCCCACCCCACATATATCAAGGGCTAGTTTTTAGACAAAGACCATCTCCAAGAATGGTGCATGAACTTAGACAAGGCCAACTCTCTGTAACTATACCCCCAACAGCTGGAGGAACAAGGGCCTCAGTCTCAGAAGAAGGATCCAAGTGACTCATTACAGCATCCACTGTTATATATACATAGGAGGTATATATGTATACATATATACATATATATGTGTACATAGGATTTCTAACCTTTACAGATACATAGAAACATATAAAATATGTGTATCTCACCTTTCTCCCTCTCTGACCATTCAATGAAGAGCAAAAGTAAATTATTATACATCTAATGTATTTGAACTCTGGACATTTACAAGATTCAATTATTCAATTGCTCATGGGTTTCAGCAGATATTTACTGAACATCTTCTGTATGCCCAGCACAATGGGTGAACTGAGCCTTGGGAGTGCTTTAAAAAAAGATATGGCACCAGCTCAGTTATTTATAGTCTTTGGATGACCAAGACAAAAAAAAAAAAAAGTAAAAAATGAAATAAAATAATTACAAATAGTTTTATGTGCTGTTAAGGAGACAGTGTGCCAATCTAGAGAATAACTAAGGTAAAGGGGACACTTGGTTTTGCTGGATTATTGAGAAGACCTCTCTGAGGAAGTGACCATGAAGCTCTGGCTTGCAGGTCAGGAAGGGAATGGAAATTTGTGCTCTAAGGAAGGGTCCGAGGTAGAGAGAACAGCATGTACAAAGGCTCCGAGGTGGAAAGGAGTGTGGCTTGACTGACGACAGATGTGTAGTAAGGGAGGGAGTGACAGGAGGTGACATTAGGAGGGATAAGAGGATGCAGATCAGGTAGGGCTTCAGAGGAGGTTAGATTTTATTCAAAGTGCAACCAGAAGGCATTGAAGAGTTGCCAGCTGGGAAGAGAGGTGTCTGGTGTATGTTTCAAGAAGATGGCTCTGGTCTTGTGTAGAGAATGAACCGGGGGCTTTGAACAACTGCAGGGAGAGGAGTTAAGAGGCAGGCACAGAACACCAAGGAGGGAGGATGAAGGGACTGGAATAACGGATTGCACAGAGGGTGGGCGGGGCCAGCCAGAGAGGGGAAAGGGGCATGGTTAGAGGGACTCTGAGATGCTCCCCTCAAGCAACTGGGCACACAGTAGTTCCCTTTACGGAGATGGAGAGGGTCAGGAACAGAAATAAGATTCCAGTGTTAGGGGTGGAAACTGAATCAGCATTGACTTTCTCCTTCTTTCTCTTCCTCCCATCTCACACCTTCTCCTTCCACGTGCCTGTGCAAAACTTCACAGCCTGTAAATATTAATTAAATGTAATACTACCAATTTGTTAATATTATAAAAATACTAATGATAATAACTTCTATCATGTTTTGCATATATATCAGGGACTATGCTAGGTGTTGTATGTGCATGATCTCATTCATTCTCACTATAATCCCAAGAGGAGACAAACCTCCCCTCCCCCATTGATTGGGGATGAAACCAAAGCCTACAGAGTATAACTCACTTGCTCAAAGTCACATTACATATCTATGTGGCATTGAATCCGGGAACCTGGACTCCAAAGCTGACACAGTCTTTCTACATACTGAATTTAAGGCTTTGGAGATGTTAATTCTCTGACAATTTTTATAACACATTCAAACATTTCTCTGCAGAGGAATCTATTTCCTTGATACAGTCATGGGGGGGGGGGTTCCAGTTAAAACTTCTTCACCATCTGTATGTGATCGGTTTGGCATCAGTAAATCAAAGTCTGCCAATATTTTGTATCGATATAAGCCTTCTACTTGATTTCAAATATGTTCAAACTGAGCCTAGAATAGAGAGCATGACAAATTGTTAAATCCATAATGTCTGTTGGTTTTCTAGAGGATTTTTGCTTGTAGTTTCTATTGATGTTAAAGGCAGTTAATTTTGTTTGATAGTAAACAGACTGTTTTGAGTTGAAAATAAGAATGATTCCATGTACACCAGGGGACTGAATATTTGGATCTATGGATTACTGATAACATCTACTGCCTTTTCTTTAGTGCAGGCTGAGCAGTCTACCCCTCACCAGTCAGGATGGGTGGAGGAGGGGGCCACTTGTGGACAAAACTGCCAGTCGTGGTGACCAGCTTCCAGTAGAGTTCTGAACACCAGCCATTATGCTGGGGGCTTCATATACAGTGTCCTTGACCTTCAACATCAAATTGCAGAGAAGGAAAATGAGGCCAACAGCAACATTGGTTGTCCTTGGAGACTTTCTCCTTTAACAACTATTTTTTCTTGCTCCTCCCCATCGCTTCATATTAATTTTTAAATTAATTAATTCTATATTTTCAAGATTTGTTCTTAAAAATGATGGTCATTGTAGGGAATTGAGACATTATACCAAAATAAAAATAAATCACCTATATTCACGTTATCCAAATATAACTGCGATTGAAATGCTGTCATTCCTTCAAGTCATAAAAGATGATAAATCAGTTTAATTTTGTATGTACTACTTCAATTTTATTTTAAAACAATATAACCCACAAGAATTTTTCCATGTTGCTGCCTATTTGTCAAAACAAAAACACTTAAAAATATTTATAATGTTCTAGGATATAGTTATATCCTCATAATTTCCCTAAAGCTTGACATTAAAATCTGCACGAGGGAAGATTACACTGCTGGAACTGCTACACCAAAAAAGTATAATGGTACTAACACAATATTTAGATGTTTCCGACTGGAAGAAGACAAAAGAGAATTGGGAAGATTTTTGTTCATGTTGTTGTTATTTTGAAACAACCTCAAATCTAGAAAAATGTTGCAAGAATGTTTATTTATTCCTGAACCATTTGATACCAAGTTGCCTACCTGATGCCCCCTGAAAACTTCAGTGTGTATTCCCTGGGAGCAAAGATATTCTGTTACATAATTATAATATCATCAAATTCAGGAAATTAATATTGCTACCTAGCTACTGCCTAATCTTCAGTCCCCATTCCGGTTTCACCAACTGTTCCCAAAATGTCCTTTATGTAAAAAGATCTAATCCAAATCACATTGCATTTAGCTGCCATGTCATTTTAGCCTCCTCGAATGCGGAGCAGTCCCTCAGTATCTTCTTGGCTTTCATAACCTTGGTGCTCTTGAAGATTACACATCGGTTATTTTGTAGGCTGTCCCTCATGAGTTTGACGTTTCCTTGGGGTTAGATACGGGTTATGGAGCTTGGTCGAGAATATCATGGAGATGAAGTTACGCTTTTATTACATTCTATCAGGTAAAATACTACTTGGATTTGTCCCATTATTGGTGACAAGTTTAAAAAAAATTATTTATTTATTTTAGAGAAAGGGGGGAGGGGCAAAGGAAGAGAGAGACTCTCAAGCAGACTCCCCGCTGAGTTCAGAGCCCAACACAGGGCTCTATCCCGTGACCCTGAGATCATGATCCCAGCCAAAGTCAAGAGTCAGATGCCCAAGCCACCCAGGCATCCCAGTGATGTTCACTCTCAACCCTTGTTTAACATTGTGTCTATCAAGATTTTTTACTATGAAGTTACGCTTTCTGTCTTTGTCATTAATAAGTATTTTGAGGGGAAGGATTTTCACCTCAAATTTTCAATTGATTCAGGGGCACCTGGGTGGCTCAGTGGGTTAAGCATCTGCCTTCAGCTCGGGTCATGATCCCAGGGTCCTGGGATCGAGTCCTACATCCGGCTCCTTGCTCAGCAGGTAGCCTCCTTCTCCCTTTCCCTCTGCCTGCTGTTCCCCCTGCTTGTGCTGTCAAATAAATAAATAAAATCTTTAAAAAAATTTTTTTCAATTGATTCATTATTAATTTGAGGCAACATGGGCTCATGGATTCCAGTTTTGTTCAATGGGTTGTAATCTGTAACTACCATTTATTTTGATGCACAAATCACCCCGATTTGGCCAGTGAGAACTCCTATGACCTTCTGATTTATCCCCAATATTCCTTGCGCACTTTCTTACTTTGGGCACAATGAGATGTTCTAGGCCCATTTTATACTTTCCCGCTCCCGCCTTGGAATCAGTCTTTTCTCCCTAAGAGTCCTTGTTTCTTTCACTGGAAGACGGTATTTAGAAACCAGGTCTGGATACCAAGCTTGCTCATTGCTTCTGTGGTATTGTTGTTCTCAGTAAACAGAATTAGAGAAGGCATAGAGAGAATACATATAGATTCACATCAATATTTATTTCTATAAATATATTGAAAGCATCAGTTTTTGTATATTTATGCAACCTATCATTATTTTAAAATTTATCATGTCTTCCATTATTTTTATGCCATTAAAGTCCTTGCTCGTCAAGCTGATTCTTTCTTTGTTTACATCTTCTAGTTTTCTAATGGGTTTCTTTATTATGTTTAGTTTCTCATCTGGAATTTATTTGGAGTACGTTATAAGATGAAACTCTTGCCTGTTTACTGTTTCAAGTCATCAGTCAATCCCTAGTATAATTTATGCAGTAATAAATCCCTCCTTCATTTATAATATTCTCTTTTCAACATTTTGTCATATATCATATATTAGAATTTCAGGGATGTCCATTCTGTCTGTTGGTTCTTTGGTCTCAGACATTCAATTTTCATTATTGTAGCACTATATCGTATTTTAATATCTGTTAGGGTAATTTCCCTACACCAGAAATTTTGCGTGCCTAGGGACTAATATTATGTTGCTCTCAGAACATTGGGAAGCACTGTCAAATGACTGAGGAAATGACTTGGAATCTGGGGACTTTGTGTCCTTTCCCAAATTTTGTTGCATGTATAGCCATTTCCTTTGCTTGCCCTGAATTCTTGAGCGAATAGGTGCCATCTAGAATATTCTGGCAGAATTCAGGCACATTGGGGGCTCCCTCCTAACTGGACAGTTGGCCAGAGCATCTGCAGGGATTTGAATAACCAACATGGTAGAGGAAGGCAGATTTGGGTCCTCTCATACAAAGAGAAAAACTAAGCTCACTCAGTTGTAATATTATTCCACAACTTTCTAGTCCTCTCTTTTGTTTACTCCTTATTAGCGATCATTGGAGCCTTACAGTTTGCACTTCAAAGTGAACCAAAAGGAGGGACTACAGATAGCATAGGAGTTAAGACCTAAGAATTATAATGAAAACGATGCATTATGAGCATTATCATCATCATCATCATCATAATAATAAAGTAAAGCAATGCATTAAAAACAGATCTTCAGGCAGCAGCTTTTTCTGACCACAGGTCCTGTCCCCGTGCTTTAATAAAACCACCTTTTTGCACCAAAGATGTCTCAAGAATTCTTTCTTGGGGGGTACCTGTGTGGCTCAGATGGTTAAGCATCTGCTTTTGGCTCAGGTCATTATCTTCAAGTCATGAACATCAGGCTCCCTGCTCAGTGGGGAGTCTGCTTCTCCCTCTCCCTCTGACTCTCCCCCTCTCTCCCTGCTTGTATTCTGTCTCCCTCTTTCTCTCAAATGAACAAATAAAATCGTTAAAAACAAACAAACAAAACCAGATCTTCATTTTTGTGTTATAAAATACAGGCAATTTATTTCATCACATCCTAGTCTGATGATCACTGTGCCTTGTTTATTCTCCTGGTGACTAAGACAATCCTGCTTCTTTGGAGGGGCGGTGTTTTAGTTGGAGGTATAACAGGCAGCAGAGACACAGCAAGGTGATCCTGTACATTTATTGTTATTGGTATTCTACAGGGAAGGCTGCCAGGGTGTCCTTAATTTCTTGCTCCACTGATTTACAAATGGTAACCGTATAGCTAGGAATCAACACAGTGGGAGACTTTTTAAAAAGCCCCTAATTTCTTAAATGGCTAACCGGCAAGTGTCCAGAAAGCATTGTTATCTGAAACAGCAGAGTGACAATGGAAACATTGATGCTGGAAGATAACAAGTCACAAAGCTAGATGAGAATGCTAGGTCATTGGTGCTTAAATGTTTCATATTGTTTTCAGATGTGCAACTTTTTTTTTATCATTCAGTTCTGCAGTAGTACATTTGTGCGGGAAATACTAAGTGACTTTTAGATAAAATTATGTTAAGCGTGATAAATAAGAGCCTTAAAGAAAAACAATAGTATCAATATTTCAGTTTGAAATCGATCTTCATATTGCCTTCATATTCACAATACGCTACTAAGTCTATTTTCTCTTTTCTGCATCTAAAAAATAATTGCACTGATATAGTACTTTGGGCTTATAAAATGTTTTCACATACATTAGCCCATTTTTTTTTAAGGCAAATATTTATTGAGGCCTTGTTCGGCATTGGATATGATGCAGAGAGCATAGAAGCATTATCTCATTAACTCCTCACAAAGGCCACATGGGGTGACTTTCAGATTAGGTCTATTAAATAAGTGAGGGAACAGACGTTAAAGAGGTCACGTAATTTCACATGGTTCTGTTCCATTTCTAGCAAGTGCTAAGAGAAGAGATGGTTCTTCTTTCGGAATTTTGTTAACCTGCTCCAACTTTCCATAGATTTCAGAGGCTACTTTGGAAATGTCTCGTTAAACCTATTTTTCCAGTATTAGCTATCCTCTGATGTCTCCTTTGGTATCCTAACCTCTTCCCTCTCCCCCTAATCTGCAAAATTTTCATGGGAGCAGCCACAAAGAGGAATTTAGTATGAACCCAGGGGTGGCGAACCTGCCATCTTGACCACTCGGAAGGGCCAGGTATGAGACAATGAGACGAAATTCAGAATATCAGGGTCTGATAAAATGTATTTAAAATACTTGGGTGAAAAAAAAAAAATAGGGTGCCTGAGTGGCGCAGTTGGTTGGGCGACTGCCTTCGGCTCAGGTCATGATCCCGGAGTCCCGGGATCGAGTCCCACATCGGGCTCCCAGCTCCATGGGGAGTCCGCGTCTCACTCTGACCTTCTCCCTTCTCATGCTCTCTCTCACTCTCTCTCTTTCCTAATAAATAAATAAATAAAATTTAAAAAAAAATAAAATAAAATACTTGGTGATGCCTGGGTGGCTCAATCATTGAGTGTCTGCCTTCGGCTCAGGTTATGATCCCAGAGTCCTGGGATCGAGCCCCACATCGGGCTTCCCACTCAGCAGGAAGCCTGTTTCTCCCTCTCTCACTCCCCCTGCTTGTGTCCCCTCTCTTGCTGTGTCTCTCAAATAAATTAAAAAATAATAATAATAATAAAATAAAAAAATATAAAATACTTGGGATTCAGAGATGCAGACTAATATCAGTCCCCCTCTAACACTGGGATATAAAGTTATACATTTTGTCTTTGCAAGATAAAACAGGGAAGTTCATTCTCTCCCATTTACACCAGGACTTGAAGGAAGAAAGGGTCCCTTTGTTCCTTTTCCCCTTGATCAGTAGTCATGATTAAAGCCTGATTTGAGTTTAAATCTTGGATCCAGACTTCATAGTGGTGGATTTAGGGAAGTTACTCACTCTCCCTGGGCCTCAGTTTTCTCCGTGTTTCTTCATGGTGTTAGGAAGACTAACTCAGCATCCAGGCATAGTAGAAGCACAAAATGGTGTGAGTTCTTCTTCTTCCTATTATTTTTACTTAAAAAGAGGCTATGGCTTTCTTAGGGGATCCTTGCAAAGTTTCAGGTACCTCCTGCTACCAGCCTTGTTTGCCTGCCCCTCATGAGCCTCTGCCCCCAACTTCCATAGGGTCTGCCGTAGGCTTGGATAGGATTGAAGGTCATGCCCTGGAAAGCCTGGAGCCCCTTCATCGTCTCCAGCTCGACTGTGTACAAGTGTTTCTCTGGGGCTCCTGACAGCATCTCTTTCCCTGGCTTCTGGGACCTGATCTTATGTCCAGGTGCTTAGTGGACAATTATTGGATGTCTCAAGCTCACCCTGAATTCAACACATCATAGACCCATCTCAATACATTCTCCCCCACATAACTACTCTTCCTCCTGTTTCCTACCTCCCTTCTCTCCCACCTCCAGCATCATTTTTCCTTTTCTCCTTTTGCTTAAATATAAGTTATCAAAAATAGGTATCTCAGTGTTGTTGATGGCAAGCATCAGCCAGCACTGTTGTATTCCACTCTTCATAAAGCCGAGACTTATTTACAGGTTTTTATCACTATTGGTCGAATGTTTTCTCCCTGATAGACAGTCAGCCCCATGAAATTTGGGTCATGTCTGGTTTCTCACGATAGTATCTCTAGGACCTAGCATAACGTCTGATAATGGTTGGCATACTTGTTGGCACATAACAACTAGCAACTGACTGTTGAATTACTCTCGGTGCCCCTCGGGTTTTTGTTTGTTGCCTCAGTTGCATCGCATCATTCCTAATAACACTTTGCTTAGTGAGGTTATCAAAGCCTCTTATTTGGACCTCTGAAAGACCCTCTTGTAAGAACGTTCAGGTCATTGGACACAGATGAGTTTGAATTCCAGCTCTGCAACTTACTAGCTATATAGACTTGGGGAATTTTTTTGTTTTTTCTAGTTCTAGTATGGAAATGGTAAGATGTACCCATAGGGTTGGAAGATTAAATGAAATAATATATCTGAAGGGCTTTGGAAGTGTCTGGTGCATAGTAAATTCTCAATGCAGGTTGCCTAGAGGGAAATGTGAAATGAGGGGCATAAAAGAGAAATTTCTCCCTAATTTTCAATATGTATAAGATTACCTGCTCTGGAGCTCTATTTCCTTCAAATATTCTTTAAATCTAATATCTGAATTTCATTCCCTCAGGACCTTACTCTCTCCACTTGAAAGTAACAGCTAATCTGATAAACCAATATATGCTAAAGACTGGTCTCTTAGGGGCTTAAAGTGTTATCTCTCTGGTAATATTTTTTAACTTAACAGATCCTCTAAAAAAATGAAAATGATTTTAAATATGAGACATTTAAGCACATGGCAGGCAGGCTGCTGGTTTCCGGCATGCCAGTGTCCCTTCCCAGTGTCTTCTTTTTCTTCCCATAGCTCTGCTTCTTGCCTCCCTCCATCGAGGTCAGCTTCATAAAAAGTCACAAAGATAAATCTCTACAGGAGAGCAAATGAATTGCAGAGGTCTTGTCTGACGCTTTGAGACTCTGAATGGGTCCTTTCGCAACCAGTTTGACTTGAACTCTAAATGTCTTGCTGCTCTTTCAGTACTATTGTTCTTCTAGAAATAAAGCCTGCATTTCTCTTTCTAATCTTGCACCATTGCCCCAAATCCTAGATACTCTGCTGGGTTCCTGCTATGCTCTGATAGATTTCCCTCAATGCTAATTCTCTCTGCTTGCCTGATTCTAAATGCCTTTGCTTTGGAATTACACGTGCTCCTTTCTGCTTGCCTGTGTAGAATCCCCTCCCCTGCCACCATGTCAACTCCCCAGAATACTTAATGCATGCTTCTTGTCCGATCCAAACACTTTTTACTTAACTGACCTCTCTTTTGGAACCTGTTGTTGTTGTTGTTGTTGTTCTTTTCTTTTTTTTTTTTTTGAGAGAGTGAGAGTGGGGGAGGGACAAAGAGAGAGAGAGAAAGAGAGAGAGAGAGACAGTCTCAAGTAGACTCCCCATTCTGTGTGGAGACCCACATGGGGCTCATGGGGCTTATGACCCTGAGATCATGACCTGAGTCAAAATCAAGAATTAGATACTCAGCTGACAGAGCCACCCAGGTGCTCCTGGAACCTGCTTTTATAGTGAATGGCCAACCTAAGAAATCATGTCTAGAAACAGGTCCAGTCAATCTTCACCCAATGGATTTAACTGGATCTTTCTTAACTATGATCCTAAGATAAGAGATGTAAATCAAGCCAGCCTTTTTGCTACTAATCTAATCATTTTATGCAGAGTTATTTCTTCTTTATGAGAGCTAACATCTTCAACTCCTTGAGTTAGACATATCTAGAGAGACATTTAAAAACACTTGGAATACTAAACAAAACAAAATACAAGTAAAAACAAGAACACAATCATGAAAACTTCACATTGACTTATAATTAACCCTAGGTTCCCATAGTATATGTATTATTATATTAATGTATTATATATTTAATATAATCACAAAAGTTGTTGCTGCTTATTAAGAATGAAATAGTTGTACTCATGATTTAGGAGTCCTATTCACATGGCCGCCATCTTCAGGTCTATTGCAAAATAATCTGTAAAGTTCTCAAAATGGTAACCTAAATTTTACTTAATGTGGAAGATAATTAGGCAATAGCACGTTTTTCATGAGATGGGACAGATTTATGTAAGTATAACTTCAAAGTGACACATAATTATAATTTCCAAAAGCTTTGGAGAGATTGGGGTCTGCTTTTGGAAGCAAGGCCTCTGTGACAACAAGAGGATTAATGGGTTATAGGTCATCTTCTCACATTTGGACATTATCTGGAATTCTTTAGGCATTTTCCAACCAACTCAGTATTATAAATTGTGATTAAAATCTTGGGTCATGGAACCCATATCTTTGGCAAATGTGCAAATATTTAATGAGATTTCTATAAGAAATGTATTTTGTTTTCCAAGCAACTTATTAACAAAGAGAGAGTTATATATAACTCAAAAGAGGAAAATTATTTTTCTCTTTATTGTCACATAGCATGACCTACACAGTAAAAAGGACAGTCAGCGGGCTCCTGCTTCTTCTGCAGCGTAGCTAGTGACACTAGATTTGCCCTCCCTTGAAAACAACTGGAAAACCTGACAAAGGGTTTTGAGACATCGGCTGACAGACAGCACACAGTTGGGATACTTGAGACAAAGTAAACAAGTCATATGAGCCCTTAATTGCCCATGATTTCCGTCAGGAAGTACCTCAGAACTGTGTCATAAAGGGGGAATGCGAGCCGACTATGACTCCCTGAATTGTACTGGCAGAGGCTATGGGTTCATGGAGTCTCATGCAGCCAATTTTCCAGAAAGAGCGCTGGAGAGGAGGGAGCTACACAGAAATATGTCTCTTTGGGGTGACACTTTATGAGTCAGAGCAAGGAACTACCAGAGCTGTAAACCGAAGATTTCCAAACAGTTGAGTCCTGACTAGCCAGCGACAAAGCTCCTTAAACGGCCAGGGTACACTAAGCCTTATTAGTGGGGCTAACCCAGCCCTGGAGTAAAGCTAATCTAGGCCTTCCCCAACGTCATTTCTTTACTATGAGTCCAGTCACAAAGTGTCCAATCAGAAACCTGCTTAAAAACTTTTTTTATTAAAAAATCAGCATTCCTTGCAGCTAGACTTGGTTACGTGTTAGGTCTAGGTCAGATGTAGTCTTAAGTGAAAACTACTGCAAGTCGTTTCCAAGAAAGTTCTTTAAAGAAGCCAAATCATCTGGCTTTTATGCCTTTTCACTCTTGCTCATCCCCTGTGATGAGCAAAAGTGATATGGAGCCTCACAGAAAGGGATGTAGAGTAGCCATCTTGAAACATAAAGGAATTAGCTTGAGAATTAAGACACTCACTGAGGTTGGCTAAGAGGAAATCTAGAGGGACCCTATTTTCTCGTGAGGTGTCGTTGGACCACCATTCTGCTCCTCGACTGCTCATAGAAGTTCCTGCTTAAGAAAATTGTTGAGAAAAATAAAATCCATAATTTTGAAAACTCTGCTTTAACTAGTTTCCTGTTTTGTTTTGTTTTTTAAACACTCAAATATCTCCTAAGTTCTTTTTGGAGACTTTTTGTAGCTACTCTCAGATGCTTATTCCTTTAGATAAAACCTACATTAAAAAAATACTGAAGAAGTGATCTTATTTGGATTTTGATTGGAATCTCCTTCACTTAGATTGTTGTGGGCAGTTTAACTTAGGCTGTGACCCAGACTGCCTGGCTTTCTTTAAACTGGAGTATGCCAATTAGCAGCTATATAACCACAGGCAAGTTATTACTCTCTTCAGTATCAGTTTTTCATTAGTAAAATGGGGAATATTATAGCATCAGATTCTTAGGGTTGCTGTGAGTTGAAATATCTAAGAATATATATAAATTTATATATTTATAAATATATAAATTTAGAATATAATTAAGCACAGAGAAAGTGCTTGCTTAAGTATTAACCATTCTTATTTTCTTATTTTTTATTTTAATTTATTTTTTAAGATTTATTTAATTTAGGGAGAGAGAGAGCGCGCATGTACGAAGGGGTAGGGGCAGAGGAAGAGGGAGAGAGAGAGAGAGAATCTTCAAGCAGATTTCCTGCTGAGTGCAGAGCCCAATGCGGGCTTGATCCCAGGACCCTGAGGTCATGACTTGAGCCAAAATGAAGAGTCAGATACTTAACTGACCAAGCCATTCATGCACCTCTAGCTATTACTATTTTAAATAGATGTATTTGGAAAGTATTGGCTCTGAGATACTGAATCTTATTACCTGGAAACAACCACACTTTTTATTATATTTAAGTTTCCTTTTGCAAGATTCTAGAGTTCTAAACATTTTATTAGACATTTAGCTTTTTCTTCTTTAGACAATTTCTAATTTCTATGCAAATGATTATATTTCGATGAACACATATTTGCTCTTCTTATCCACAAATCAAATCCTTCTTGGATATAAAAAGGTAACAATGCATGCTAAATTGAGTAATACTGTTATCCCATTTCAATAAAATTCAAGACACAATTGTAATTCGAGGAAAAAGAGGACATTATAAAATAATCAATAATCAAATTTTCAGTTTTGTTAGTTTGAGATACTTGCAGCAATCTCAGTGATTTACATTTTACAATGAGTTTCTTAAATAGCACAAAGTATTATTTTCTAGAAAGAAATGTAATGAAGAAAGAAGAGTGAGTTCCATTAAAATTGGTTACACTGGCTGCTTTCATTTCCAATAAACACACACAATTCCAAATTGAAACATACATGTGTACCAAGGGAAAAATACTATTAATAAAGAGTGTATCCAAATGTCAAAGCCATGCAGAATTTGTAGTTTTGGAAATATACTCCAAAAGCCAAATGTCATAAATACTCAAGTGACCTTTGTGTTCCAAACAGAGACCAAATGGCCAAATCTGGCTTGGGTTACCATGGAGACACATTTTGATGGAAGGATCTTTGATGAGGTTGAGCCGCATGGATGATTAGGGGTAGCGTTGTGACAGTAATATGTGTCAGTGTGGGACCCTCTGCAACAGATTAAGGACATTTGTGCTCGATGGATAGTATTGTTTAAGAAAATATCATATCAGCTAATGTCTACGAGTGATAAGCAAGCCAAAAATATTTTTAATACTCTCTTTGGGTCTCTTAATACACAAATGTAGGGTATGAGAAAGACAATTTTAAGGATGAGTTAATCACAAGACTAATTTATTGTGTGGTGCTTCTCAACAAACACTGTTCGATGTTCTCAGGAACACTACGTGATCAAGTTCAAAAAAAAGGTATCATAGAACTGTCAGCCCAAGCACAGTGTAAAGATGAACTCTCTCTTATTGCTGGAGACAGGCTACAAATTCAAGTTAATTCAATTTCATTCCCAGATGATGGTCCCTACTATGTTGAAAGCACTATTATGTACAATGGAAATACAAAGACAAGAGATACTGTACTTGGTATGAAGGAGAAACAAGTTCACAGATAATAAATTATAAGATAATAAATTATCTTATAACTTAGTCATTACAAAGATTCATATTAAGTACCATAAGGGCTAACCATAGGAGACTATTAACATTTGGACAGGGGGATCAGGGGAGTCTTCAAGGAACAGAATGTCCTCAAGTTGAGCAAGAATAGGCAAGGCTTGAAGGAAGAAAAGCAAAAGATAAATACCCGTAAGGTTTATTCAGAGAATGTGTACACAGGGTATCACTGGGGACACAGTCAGAGAGAAATGAGAATGGATAAAATGACAGACTAAGTGCCTATGCCTTCCTTCAGTTGCAAAAATTATCTATGTAAACATCATGTTAAAAAGAAAAAAAGTTCATAATAGTATGGAAAAACAAGAAGATTCCAGTCAATGCACCAGAAATTTTGAAGAATCTCTGATACATATCAATCAGGATCAGGTCTATAGAGAAATATAAGTGGGGGAATCTCAGCTCATCAAATACGCTCTCTGGATGGGATAAGTCAAAAGCAGCTCCAACCCTAGAGGCAAAAAGCCCAAGGAGCAGAAGGTGGCCTTCTGGTAGTTTTCAGGGCAATTCCTGGAGAATTGCTTCTTGAGCTGTACGATAATTTGACCTTCCCTCCTTCTACAAAACCATTAACAACAGAGCTTTTCGTCCACAAGGGAAAGCATCAGGGTAGGTGCTGAGTTCTGGGGATAAGCAGGATGTCAGAAAGATACCAATGAATGGGAGTTACAGGGAGCCTCCACTCTCAGAAAACAAGCTACGCAGGTTGGAGGGAGGTGAAAGTGTTTAAATGTTCTTGCCTTTACATGAAGATGACAAGTTATCTTAAATTTCAAAAATAAAATGCATGTTAGAAAAATATGTATGTAAGAAATGAAAGGCTTTAGGATGAACAATTTCCCAACAAAATACAAAAATATGGAACAAATAATCATCCATTAATCTAACAAAAAACAAAAGAAAGAAAGAAAGAAAGAAAGAAAGAAAGAAAGAAAAGGAAAAAAAAAAAAAAATAATAATAATAATAAAATTTTAAAAATGGTTGAGATAGTAAATTTTGCTATGTGTACTTTAGTGCAATAAAAACTTTGGAAAAAGATGCTTAAAAAAAAAAAAAAAAAAAGAAAGAAAGAAAAGGAAAAGAAAGAAAAGAAAAGGAAAATATGGTGCATGAACAATCAATCTTGTAACACTGAAAAATTAAAATAAACATATTTGGGGAGAAAAAAAAAACATCTCTTGGAAGAATTCCCCAAGTGAAAAAAAAAAAAAGAAAGAAAAGGAAAATAACCAGTAAGTAAGTACAGAAAAACAATAAAATGACATTAATAAGTCCAGGAATATCACTAATAAGAGGATTATGAATTAATTGATTAAGTTTTCCTAATAAAACATGAAGGGGTCCAGTATGTAATCTGAGTTCAGTTATAGATTGTTTCCAGGAAGCACAGTTGCAAATATGACAGAACAAGGTATAAATGAAAGGGGTGGATAAAATATATTTGATAAGCATTAACACAAATAAAAGGCAAAGAGTAGTAATAGCACCACACAAGATAGAATTCAATGTAAGATGTATTATATGGGACAAAAATTGATTCTTTAATGGGAGAGGAATCAATCTAGGATATATCTACTATAAATATATAATTAGCAATACATCCTTAAGTTAAATGAAGCAAAGAATAATAGAGACAAAAACTTGATAAATCCACAACTATTGTGGGAAACTCAATACATCTCTTGAACTAATGAATCAAAGAGAAAAAAATTAAGTAAGGATATAGAGAACTTAAATAGCACAAGTAACAAGTTTGATCCTTTAGATTTAAATAGACCTTTGAGCAAATACATAATAGTTTTTTAAACCCACGTAGCATGTTAAAAAAAAATAGATTAAAGTAAACCATAAACAAAATTGCAATAAATTCTTGAAAACACAGATTCTAGGGGTGCCTGAGTGACTCAGTAGGTTAAGCATTCACCTCTTTTTAAAAAAGTTTTTTTAAAAGATTTTATTTATGTATTAGGGAGAGAGTATGGGGTGGTGAGGGGCAGAAGGAGAAGCAGACTCTCCACTGAGCAGGGAACCTAATGTGGGGCTTGGTCCCAGGACCCCAGGATCATGACTGGAGCTGAAGGCAGATGCTTAACTGACAGAACCACCCAGGTGCTCCAAGTGTTCAACTCTTGATTTCATCTCAGGTCAGGATCTCAGGGTCTTGAGATCAAGCCCCGTATCAGGGTGCACACCAGAGCCTGCTTGAGACCTGATTTGTGACCCAGGATGTGATCTAATATGGAGAATGTTCCATGTGCACTAGAGAAGAACGTGTATTCTGTTGCTTTGTGATGGGATGCTCTGAATATTTCTGTGATGTCCATCTAGTCCAGTGTGTCATTTAGAACCTTTATTTCCTTGTTGATCTTTCGCTTAGATGATCTGTCCATTTCAGTGAGGGGGGGTGTCCCCTACTATTACTCTAACTATATTATTGTTGATTGTTGTTACTTTTATTTTGTTATTAATTGGTTTATATAATTGGCTGCTCCCACATTAGGGGCATAGATATTTCAAATTGTTAGATCTTCTTGTTGGATAGACCCTTTAAGTATGATATAGTGTCCTTCCTCATCTCTTATTATAGTCTTTGCTTAAAATCTAATTTGTCTGATAAAAGGATTGCCACCCGTACTTTCTTTTGATGTCCATGAGCATGGTAAATTGTTTTCCACCCCCTCACTTTAAATCTGGAGGTGTCTTTGGGTCTAAAATGAGTTTCTTGCAGACAGCATATTGATGGGTCTTGTTTTCTTTATCCATTCTGATACCCTGAGTCTTTTGACTGGGGCATTTAGCCCATTTACATTCAGGGTAACTATTGAAAGATAGGAATTTAGTGCCATTGTATGGCCTGTAAAACTAATACATATATATATATATATATATGCACAAAAAAAAGGGTAAATACGATTAAGGGATGGAATATGAGTGAAAGATGAAAATTAAAAAAAGATTATACAAAAGGAGTTGATAAGATAAGAAGTTGGTTGAAAAAAGAAAAAAAGGAAAGAATGTGATCAGATTTGAGACTAAAACAAAGCCATGTGCTAGATTTAGGGTATATTTTGCTCTGTTAGAAGAAACTGTATCCCAAAATCTTAAAGAAAGAAAAACCTATATGTATACAAAAAATGAAGTTAAATACAGTGGAGGGATGGAATATGACTATAACAATGAAAATTTTAAAAGAGTTTTTAAAATGTATTGATAAGATAAAATAGTTAAAAAAGTTTTAAATAGGAAAGGAAAAATTAAAAAAATAAAATAAGAAAAAAATAAAATTAAAAAAATTTGACTTTGAAAGACTGAAGAATCATGAGTAAAAAGCCATGAATTCTATGTGTTGTTTTCCCCTACCTCTGGAGTTCTGCAGTTCTCACTGATCGGTGAACTTGGTCTTGGCCGGATGTTCTTGCTGATCTTCTACAGAAGGGGCCTGTTGCGGTGATTTGCCGGAGGCGGAATTGCGCCAGTCTAAGTAATCCACTCGGGTCTGTTCTCAGGAGTTTTTGTTCCCTGTATGCTTTGCTTTCTGTACCGCTTTGGAGGAAGGGAATGAAGATGGCGGCCTCCCAGTCTCCGGCTGGAGGAGCCCAGTGCCTGGGGCCCCACTCAGCACGCCCTTGGAGAAAAGCAGTCAGTTACTCCTGTCTCCCTGGTCTCCCGACTGCGCTCGGAGCTCAGCCGTCCTGTGACCCAGTGTGTCTATATCTGGTGCGCGGCCCGTCTGTAGTCTCCAAACCCAGCCGATTCCTGCAGCCGCTCCCGCGCCGCTCCTCCCAGAGGAGGAAGGAAGGCGAGTCTCCCCGGATCTGCCCCTTGTCTGGTCCCTGCTCCAAGAGCAGCGGCCGGACTCCTTCGAATCACGGTGTAAGGTAAGCTTGAGCTGAGCGCTCACTGCTCTTCTCTGTCTCTGCCGCGGGCTCCCCCACTCGGATACCTGGGGCTCTGCCGCACTCAGAAACCCCTGGTTCCTTCTGTGACCTCATGGGTCCTGAGACCACACTGTCCCCACAAGGGCTCCACCTCACTTAGCCTCTGGAGCGACATCCCTCTGTGGAGCAGACTCTAAAAGTTCTGATTTTGTGTTCCGCTGCTCTGTGGCTGCTGGGAGCCAGCCCCTCCCTGGATGTTGCCTTGGATTCAGTTCTCTGCACGTCCAACCTTCCAGAAAACGGTCGCTTTTCTGTTCCTAGAATTGCTGCTCTTCTTCTCTTCGATCTCCTGTTGAGTTTGTAGGTGTTCAGAATGATTTGATAACTATCCAGCTGAACTCCTGGGACCCGGTGATATTAGGTCTCCTCCTCTGCCTCCAAAGTGAAACTCTATACCCATTAAACAGTAATTCCTCATTCTCTCAACTTCCCAGCCCCTGGCAACCCCCATTCTACTTTCTGCCTTTATGCTTTTGATGATAGTCATACAGTATTTGTCTTTTGTGACTGGCTCATTTCACATAGCGTATTGTCCTCAATGTTCAGTAGCATCCTGGAAAATTTCCTTTCTTTCTAAGGCTGAAATACTATTCCACTGTATGGATATACCACTTTTTGCTTATCCATTCATCTGTGGATGGACACTTCGTTTGGTTCCATGTTTTAGCTATTGGGTGCACAAATGTCTGTGCAAGACCTTGCTTTCAATCTTTGGGGTATAAACCCAGAAGTGGAATTGTTGGATCACATGGTATTTCTCTTTTTAATTTTTTAGGAACCTCCATATTATTTTCCACAGGAGCAATACCATTTTATATCCCCACCAACAGTGCACAACAGTTTCCATTTCTTCACATCTTTGCCAATACTTGTTGTCTCTGATTTTTGGGGGGTAGCAGTCATTCTAATGAGAAGTGAAGTGGCAGTTTGTGCATTTAAAAAATATTTTATTTATTTATTTGACACACACACACACAGAGAGCACAAGCAGAGGGAGCAGCAGGCAGAGGGAGAAGCAGATTCCTCACTGAGCAGGGAGCCTGACACAGGGTTCAATCCCAGGATCCTGGGATCATGACCTGAGCCGAAGGCAGACGCTCAAGCGAATGAACCACCCAGGCACCCTGTTTCTGCATTTTTATGTATATGTGTTCTACAGCAGTAAAAAGTCACTTTAAAGAAGTGAGTGGGTGTTGAGGAAGTAAGATAAGAGCTTAGTTCATACTAATTTTTCAGGTAGTTTAATAGTAGCAGAAAGGAGAAAAATATCTGTAAATGGAAACATAAAAAAAGGGAGAAGAAAACTTTGTTTCTGCACACAAAAGACCGGAAACGATTTGTAGACTAAAGGGAAAAAGTTCTTCAACTTTTGAGTTCTTCAACTCAACTGGAGGGAAGGAATCTGGAACACAGAGGAGTTATCCTTGGAAAAGATGAACAAAGGGATACAGAGAAACTGACAGTTCAGGAAAACATTGAGATGGAGATTTTATGTGAAAGAACGTTAATCTTCTTAACTAGGCTGGAGGCTGGGGGTATTGGTAAGCTGTTTCTACCTTACTATTGAAGGAAAGACGCTCTTTGATAAAACTGAAAGTTCAGATATGATGACGCAAGATATGGTGATTGCTTCTAAAGGACAACATGCATTTAATTTTTTGAAATAAAAATCAGTTTTGAAACATATTTGAAACAACTACACTCATATTTTCAATAAAATCTAGGAAGGGAACATTGAGTGACTTATAATTATATAAGAAAAGTTTGTCTTTATGATATGGATTTTATAAGCAGTAAAAATAGGGGATTGACTTTATATCATAGAGTACCCAATAGAAGCTTCATGAATTTTGAAAAATAAATGAAGCTGAATTATTGAGCAGTTGCAATACCCACTGGAAACGAGAGCACCTAGACAACTGGATGCCTTAGGTGAGAGTGGTCCCTAGGATAGCATAAGCAGCTCAGCCACCAATGTGGTCCTACTGTCTACAGTGAGCTCCCCTTGTACCGTGCCCTTGCAGCCAGGTCTGATGGACTGGATGGCAACCATCCCACCTGTAGGCTCTGCTCTGCCATCCCTGGGACCAACAGTAGAGGAATAAAAGCTGAGTGCTCAAGGCTCGGTGTCCTGACCAGAAGCTGGAGGAAGCCCCTTAGGCATACCAACAGTAGTTTTGTCTTTGCTCCCATGAGATGAGAGATTTTGGAGTGAGCCCAGATCCAGAGTGAACTTGAGCTTTGTGAGGGTTTCAATGAGATGCTGAAACAAGACAGGTTTGTAGATGGGTTAACCTAATCAAGAAGTTTAAATTGAAAAAAAGGAGGAGCGCCTGGGTGGCTCAGTTGGTGAAGACTACAACTCTTGATTTTGGCTCAGGTCATGATTTCAGGGTCATGGGATTGAGCCCTGCTTTGGATTCCATGCTGGGTGTAGAACCTGCTTAAGATTCTCTACTTCTCCCTCTGCCCAAATCCCCAACCCCCTGGGCTCTCTATTTATCTTGGGGGGCAGGGGTAGGGGTAGGAAAATGGCAAAGGGATGCTCTTCCTGTAGAGGAGTTAACCAAGGCGATGTGGAATTTGGGGCTAGGCAAACGTTTTTGTGGCCCCTTATATGAACTTTTGTGATGTTAATTGTGAATTAGTGAGAACAGTGATTTTCGATAAAGAGAATAAAGAAAAAATATACTCTATGAAATAGAGATTATTATAAAAAATAAGTCATATGCCATGAAAAAGTGCTCCACATCACTTGGCATCAGGGAGATACAAATCAAAACTACAGTGAGATACCACCTCATACCAGTCAGAATGGATAAAATTAACAAGTCAGGAAATGACAGATGTTGGCAAGGATGCAGAGAAAGGGGAATCCTCCTACACTGTTGGTGGGAATGCAAGCTGGTGCAGTCACTCTGGAAAACAGTGTGGAGGTTCCTCAAAAAGTTGAAAATAGAGCTACCCTATGACTCAGGAATCGCACTACTGGGTATTTACTCTCAAGATACAAATGTAGTGATCCGAAGGGGCACATGCACCCAAATGTTTATAGCAGCAATGTTCACAATAGCCAAACTATGGAAAGAACCTAGATGTCCATCAACAGATGAATGAATAAAGAAAATGTGGTATGTGTATATATATATATATATACACATATATATATACACAATGGAATACTATGTAGCTATCAAGAGAAACTAAATCTTGCCATTTGCAACGATGTGGATGAAACTAGAGGGTATTATGCTAAGCAAAATAAGTCAATCAGAGAAAGACAATTATCATATGTTCTTTCTGATATGAAGTATTTGAGAGGCAGGGCGGGAGGTTGTGGGGGGTAGGGGGAGAAATGAAACAAGATGGGACCGGGGAGGGAGACAAACCATAAGAGGCTCTCAATCTCATGAAACAAACTGAGGGTTGCTGGGGGGTAGAGGGTAAGGATAGGGTGGCTGGGTAATGGACATTGAGGAAGATATGTGCTATGGTGAGTGCTGTGAAATATGTAAGCCTGATGATTCACAGACCTGTAACCCTGGGGCAAATAACACATTATATGTTAATAAAATTAAAAAAAATAAGTCGTATGCAATTACTAGAACAGAATCTCTAATTTCTGGTGAGTGACTAGGTATTTTGCTATTTGAAGTAACAGAAAGTAAAAACTCTTAAAAAAAAAGTAAAAACTCTTATAGGAACAGCTGGACAATGTAGGAAACTATATTTTATTTGATGTTACTTATCCCTACAACTATTGGCTTCTCTAATAGAATCCTCCTAATATTGTTCTTGGTTTGTAGTGTATTGACATCAACTAATGTGATTTAACATGCACTTAAAAGGAAACAATACAAAAGTCAGTGAACTTAAGATCATACCAGAAATTTCAATCAAAAATTTCAGTCAAAAAATTAATCATTTCATCAAGCCTTCATTTACTGAGCTCAATATTGGGGGCTAGGAGAGATAAAAAAAAGTCATTCTCCACACTTGTCAGAATTGCACATATTAGCAAGAGATATAAAACACACACTCGCATGTTCATTCATTCATTCATTTACTCATTCATACACATAGCATGTCCCTCAGCAAACACAAGAGCAAAGAGGAAAAGTCCTCTTTGCTCTTGGAGAGCTAATGATGAATATGGCAACAGGCCCTGTCCTTGAAAAATTTACAGTTCAGAGCAGGAAACAAATATGTAAATAATTATAATCCAAAGGGATATACAGTCAAGCCTGAAATGTTAAAAACCAACCAAAGTAATAGCAAGTGTGAATCTTCTATTTTGACAATATGTAGCTCAATATTCCTGGACAGAGGGCCTCTATGAAGCAGGGTGGTCCTACAGGACAAAAAGAATGGTCTGAGAAATTGCTGATTAGAATCTCCACTCTGCACTTTTGACTGGACAATCTTGAAGAAGACATTTCACTTATCATATCCCAGCTTCCTTGTCTACAATTTTAGAATGATAATTCCTTTCTCAATGGTCTGTTATAAAGATTAAATGAGATAAAGCATATGTGGCCCGGATGTCCCAGCTCTGTGACTACAGAACAAGGTCACATTCGCTTCAATACTTCCACTAAATGACTGAATCTCCGCAAGTCCTTCCAGACAGCAAGTCTCATCTTCCAGGAGCTAACCGCAAGATCTTTCCTCTGGAATGTCCAAGAGTCCAGGATGCCTTCTTAGCCATAAAGATTAGTCTTATGATTCTCAGCTCTCCTGTAAGTCAAAACAAAGGCTCTAGGCAGGGCAGAGGTTTAGGGATATCTTCCCAATGTCCTAGACAGAAAATCAAAGCTGGTGCTTTTTTAATTGTTAATAGGAAGATGGAAATCCAAGCAGGTTGCTCAAGCTCCTATACCTAGATTTTGGTGTTTTGGGGCCTAAAACCCTAAGCTTGGAGCTTGCCATCATAATGAAATAAGGCCAAAAAAGGTTAACAAGAAAGGAAGAAGAGGTTTGAGGGTACAGGGTAGTGTGAGGGTGGTGAGTATTTTTGTTTTGTTTTCTTAAATCAAAATGCGCCAGATTAGTTTAACAATCTCTCTGTGATCCAGGAATATCCAATGAGAAGAGACCATGAATAAGTTGAGACTGTATGTCCAACGTCTCTCAGTGCTGCCATTGCTTATAGAATATGAAAATAAAAAACAGCAAATATGTATTTTCTAGAAATATATATCTAGATTATCTCAATAACATTTCAGTTCTTTCTGGTGTGATTTTTGGTAAATATTTATACAGTGTTTTACTTGTTTCTCTATGAACTAGATTATATGATCCTAGGTTTGTGTTATGCAGAAGTGAAACAATCAAAAAAACCCAAAACCAAAAAACTGCAACCATTTCGTTCAGCCTTAATTTTAACCCCATTTGTTTTTCTTGTAAACGTTCTTCTCTCTCCTAAACCTATACTCTCAGTATAGGTTTAGATGTTAGATGACTGAATGTAGAGATAATTTTTTTCTTTCATCTCTATGCTAGTGATCCATTGGGCCAGGATAAATTAAAGGGTTGATATTTAGTTTTTACTTGAAAAATACTTTAAGATTTTAATTGATGAACACTATTGATAATAATGAACTATCATTAGTCTACTCAGCCCCACTGAGCTTCTCTCCCCTTATTCTCAGCAGATGACATTGTTTCTGCTTTCCTGAAAAACACATGTAGCTGCCATCAGTGGGGATTTGTCCCTTCACCGCCTCTATACATAGTTTTCTTCTTCACTTAAGTGCTCTCACTCTCGTGTTTATTGACTGGGTGCCCATTATTCCCTCCAGTCCTTGGGTCCCATTAATTAGCTCTTGAGGCTCTTTTAATTTTTAAAATTTTTTTAAATTTTCACCTTTTTTATTTTTTATTTTCATCTTCTATAAGCAATGGCAGCACTGAGAGACTTTGAGCGTACAGTCTCAACTAATTCATGGTCTCTTCTCATTGGATATTCCTGGATTACAGAGAGATTGTTAAACTAATCTGGTCCATTTTGATTTAAGAAAACAAAACAAAAATACTCACCACCCTCATACTACCCTGTACCCTCAAAACCTCTCCTTCCTTTCCTGTTACCTTTTTTTCCTCTCCCCTTTTATGGAGTTGCCTGGGAGGTAGAGTAGTAAATTCCTTGTCTAGAGAGTCCTGATTTTACCTCCTAAAATGTAATCAAATGGGCTTTGATATTGAGGACACTACTGGGGGGACAAGACTATTGAGGGTTTACAAGATGTCCCCGTAAATCTTACCATACCGAGTGATTCCAGGTATCTCAGAATTGGTCTCATTGGCCTTCCTTGTTGTATTCTTGTCTTTCATGATAATGAAGCCAACTGACACCCTGAGAATACTGACCTTAGATTACTCCTTCCTTCGGTTCACTCCAAACCCTAACCCCCACGGTGGCCCTATTCTCAATGCGGTGCCTGATGCCCTGAGTGGCCTGCTGGGCTCTCCTTCCCTTCAATCCCAACAGAAGTTTGTTTTTCACCTTCTAGTTCCCCCGTGTACTTATTTCCATGGGTGAGCTGAACTGGTCCTTTTTCTGGCTTGTTCCAGACTTATCCACCCTCTCCCGCTCTTACAACTGTATCTTCTTTCTCCATGGTTCTTCCTCTTGTTCCCCATATTATGCAGCTTATCTATTTCCTTTGCTCAGAATAGCTGAGGTTTTCATGCAATTTCTGCTCATCTCCCAGGGTTAACATATATGCTGCTGAAGCGAGCACTAATCTCTCAGGGTTAAAAAGACAGAAGAACAAAATATCCAGGAGGTGTGGGGGAGAGGAGTGAGAGAGGGATGAAGAGGACAGTGAGAACTCAGGACAAGGTCCAGGGAGTTTGTCCTTAGAGTAGGGCCGATTCGGCCTTCTAGTTCTTTGGAGAAATTTAAAATCAGAATGGATTCCTCTCTGAAATAGCTTCGTTTAACCTTATTTAATAATACATATATAATTTAAAACGATACAGGTTAGCCAAAAAACTCCTCAAAACTTAGCCATAAAAACTTAACTAAATAAATTTAAAATGCACAGAATTATATTTTATAGTGAAACCCAAGGGAATGCACATGAAGTATTATATTTTAATCAGCTTTGACTCTTATCTCTGGTTCAAACAGGGCTGCATTATAGGATGGTCATGAAAATTAATACTTTGGCCAGAGCTGCGTGTCCCTCTAAAGAAAGGAAGATGAAAGTCATTCTTTCAGAAAGAGTTTGAGACCCAGGACAGAAACCTCTGATAGAATGTGTCACCCAACCCCCAGCCCCCAATCCAATCAGTGCAGGCTCCAGGAAATGAATGAAAAAATTTGTAGCAAAGAGTATCAACACTCAAGCCACAACTAAATAAAAATTAAGTGTAGATAACCAGGGATTTCGTGGAATTTTTTGTTTCCCTTTGTAGTCACTCCAGTCTAGATTGTTATTATAATTGCTGACATTTCAGTTATAATTTTCTAGAATAATAACTTTTTCTAAAAGGAACATTCTTTAGCAGGCACTTGTTCTTCATATATGTATATTTTCTTCATGTATACATAACGATTGGTTGGCATTTTACTGGTTCTGGCTACATATTCTACATAGTCTAATTGGTCAAAAAATAACATATTAAACTTAACTAGCTAATTTGAAAATGATGGTTTATGACAATTGAATATAATAAGATAGTTTTTTTTTGGCAAAACCTGAAATAATATATAACCTGGGAAATGTCCCTAAAAGTGAACATTTCTTTAGTTTGTTATTTTGCTGAAAAGACTAATACTTTTTAAAGATTTTATTTATTTATTTGAGAGAGAGAGAGAATGAGCATGAGTTGGGAGAGGAGCAAAGAGGGAGGGAGGTGAACAAAGAGAGAATCTCCAATAGACTCCATGCTGAGCACAGAGTCTCATCTGGGCTCGATCCCATGACCCTGAGATCACAATCCAGAGATTACAATGCAGAGATCACAACTGAAGCCAAATCCAAGAGCCAAGCCATTTAACCAACTGAGCCACCCAGGAGCCCCTAAGAAGATTAATTAAACAAACAAACAAACAAACAAACAAACAAACTTAGATCACATCCAAGCAACACAAGAGTTTTAACTATATTGTCTATTCTAGTCTGAATTTTCATTCCTTTTAATGTGGAACCAGGTGGGCAATGATTAAATTGAGATAAGAATGATGACTTATGTGAGAGGCTGGAAGCTGGAGGGCAGCCTCTGCAGTGACCCATTCCTACTGGGGGACCAGATGCTGAGAACTTAGTGGACACATGTCCCAAGTGTTGGTTGTTGGGTTACACCAAACCCATGTCCATTCTGTCAATCTTGGGCATTAGTATTCTCCACCAGCAATTTTGTTTTACCGGTATTAACTAGAAATGTCATTCCAACTTTATGTATTAGAAATGTAATTTAAATAAATTAATTTTGTTCACGATTCCTATATCTGACAAAAGATTGGATGGAAAAGATAAAGTGAACATTTACTTGACATATTCCAGTTACTTCTTTTTTAAGTAGGTGCCATGTTGGGCATGAAGCCCAAGACGGGGCTTGACCTCACAATTCTGAGATCAAGAGTCAGACACTTCACTGAATGGACGACCCAGGCTCCCTTATTTCTAATTACTTTTCATAATACAGAAAACTCCCCCCAAATCCTTGAGATGTGTATTGATATTCCTATTTTACAACTGAGGAAAATAAAATTCAGGATAATGTGGAAGTCTGGGTCTAATTCCAGATTTATTGACTCCAAAATCTGTATCCTTTCATTTCACCTATACTCTTTCCCAAAAAGGCAAAAGGTTGAAACTATTGACTGAAAGAGTGTTTGGAGATGATCAAAAGCATTTCAATCCTGTATCCAATTCCTATTATTATTATCAAAGATTTAAACAATCACAGAACCGTTCATAACATGCCCAAACTCCAGATGCATTATCCTCACACTGGGGATCTGAATAACAAAATTCTCCCATAAAATACTTAATGCTATTCAGCTTGCTGTATGAGTAGTATTTCTCCTGAGAGTGGAACTTTTGTCTTGGGTGATGGATAAATTGCTGATTTGAGGCACGTGAGTATACATGGGAAGTAGGTTATGTCACTCACACCTGGAAACCTCTCTGCCCTAAAGCAACTCCCACCCTTATTTCAGTAGTCAAAGGGTTGGTTTTTTTTTTTTTTTTTTTAAGATTTTATTTATTTGACACAGAGAGAGAGAGAGAGAGAGATCACAAGGAGGCAGAGAGGCAGGCAGAGAGAGAGGGGGAAGCAGGCTCCCCGCCGAGCGGAAAGCCCGATGCGGGGTTCGATCCCAGGACCCTGAGATCATGACCTGAGCTGAAGGCAGAAGATTTAACCCACTGAGCCACCAAGGCACCCCTCAAAGGGGGTTTTGAATTTGGAGTTAGAACCAGGTGAAAATATAATTCTAGGGGTGCCTGGGTGCTCAGTTGGTTAAGCATCCAACTCTTGATTTTGGTTCAGGTTATGATATCAGGATCGGGAATTTGAGCCGTGTGTGTGTGTGTGTGTGTGTGTGTGTGTGTGTGTGTGTAGGGGAGGGGTGCTTTGCACTGGGTTTGGAGCCTCCTTAAGATTCTCTCTTCTCTCTCCCCCTCTGCCCGCAACCCCTCCTCCCTGCTCTTTCTCTCTCTCTCTCTCTCACTCACTCACTCTCAATACACACACACCCCCACACACATACACAAAACCACCATAATTCTATCTGGATAGGTAAGTGTGATTAGTAATAAGGTATCATTAGCCATTATACCTCATCTCAAACTAGATTGCCAGATTAATGAACTTGCCATTTAGAAGGCCTGTCCTAGGAAGTGGGAGCCAAGACTTGTTGGTTTTGAGGGAAGAGGAAAAAACAAACAAACCAAACCAAACCCCAAACAAACAAAAAACCTAAATAACATTGAGCAAGTTTGGGTAGAATTCTGCCCTGGAAAAAAATTCCCATGTGAACAGACTCTAGAAAACTCCAAGTAAGATGCCCTTCAATTCTGAATTTTATAATGAAACAATATTACAGACAGGCAAGCTTCAATTTTTTAAATCAGTTTTCCAACAACCGACTTTGCATAACATAAGTCAATCGATACAGATTTCTTAAATTTCAAATATGGCAAAATAGACAGGCTCCCACCCAAATTCCCAGACAATAGTTCTTCCTGTACACGCTTAGTGGCAGTGCCCTTAGGGCACTCCAAACTCCACACGCCCTCTAGTGTATCCCTCTGGAAACACAGCCGCTGGGTCTCCGCTTATGTAAAGCATTTGCTCCTCTAGAGGAGAATTTCCAGAGCAGCCTGCTTAAAATCTGTTTATCCTGCATAGCCAACTTGTATTAATGTCTTCTCCAGTGTTCATACAAACCATTATTTCAACTTATTTATCCTCCACCGATTCTCAAAAATGGCTTACGAGGATGCATAAAATATGACAAGATTGGACATGTTAAACTGTGTTGAATGATAAAAGAACACCGAGGGTGAGGCAAAAATGATCAAGAAATTAGATTACAATACATAAAATAGCAATCAACCATCCTTCCATTGATGGACCGTAGAGTTAGCTGTACCTGTTTACATTAATCTGGGTAGACTAGGTTATGCTATTTAAAAGGAATCCCCAAATCTCAGGAGCTCATAATAACTATGCTTTAGTTTCCCTTTCACACCACAGACCCACTATCGGTGACCTGAAGTCCTTCTCCTCACTCTTGTCTCTAATATCTGTGCTGATGGAGCAGTCTTTCACTGTGGCCAAGGGAAAAAGCTTTGGAAGCTCTTGTACCAGCAATCGAATGCTTCGGTTATGTGCTTCCGGTCTCTCACTGGCCAGAAGTCCTCTCATGAGCCCACCCACAAGAAAGCTGAAAAGCCTGGTGTTCCATGTAGAAGGAGAAAAGCCACATACTGGTGGGCAAGCAGTGCCTACTACAATGTTGTAGTGGTCAAGGTGAATAAAAGAAATTAAAACAGCACACTGAAGTGTTCATAAGATAAAAACGAACGTAACAGCTCAGCAAAACTACAGCTATTTTTGATTCTAAAATCAGACAGGAATTTCTCCAGGATTCCCCACTAAAGAGGCAATGTATAGCACAGATTACATCATCTTTACAATGCATTTAGGGCTTTTTGTCTTATCAGGCACTCGTGTGGGTTTATGGCATCACAACAATCCACAGTTGGGATTGAAACTCAAGAGGGGTCAAATTACTGTGGTATCGGTATCCATCTTTCTGTCAAACTCTTAATTCAGGCAGGTATTTAAGCATTCCACTTGTGGGTTGTGTGTAATCAGTCAAGGAGCAGAGAATGCTAGACTGGGTTCTCCAGAAAACTTCTGGAAAAAAAATGAAACAATAACCACGGAAGATACACATAGTTTGCAGAGAGGCAGGGGATTATGATGGCAGAAGCCCAGGGCTCAGTTCTGAGGGCTTAGTCTTTAGAGTTTCCTTTGTCTTTCAGGTGACCTAGTCTGACACAGAATCGATATATCCAAGAATAGCAGCTGTAGACGTCCAAGTTTGCTTGACCTTCCACTTCACTGAGTGAGAACCAAAGCAAGTAGGGGAGAGAACCCTGGTGACCTTGATGTTTGTGATTCACTGGGGACACAATAAAGAAGTAACTTATACGAGGAAGATGTGTAGAACAAATCCTTTTGCAGGGGGTCTCCTAATACAAACATGTGAAGCAGACACAAACAAAATGGCATACTCCACATTTGCACCTAACAGCTCCCAGCTCGGATATCACAAATATGGGTGTTTCCATCTGTGTGCTCACCCCTCCCCTCACATTTAAGTCTACTGAGTCATATCCAAGGATAAGTCTCAGCCCTAAGATGGATCCCCAACCAGAACATAAGTATTGACAAGAAACTCATGCTGGAGAGATCTCACTCCATTGCTACCCATCAACATTCCTCTTCCATCTAGCCCTAGTAGAAATGCCTTCTTGGCCTACCCTCCCAGAGGGCTGATTAAGTCATTTTATCCAGTATGAATGAAGTAGCTGCCAGGAGCTGGTGATTGTACAAACTAGAATGAATCTTTTTCCCCTTACGGCTGGGACTACAACAATTGCCTTCAATCTCCGTGTCCTCTAATTTATCTTGCACACCACTGCCTATCCTGATCAGATAATCTTAGTTTTACTCAGAGTATTAAATCCATTTATATTTAATGCAATTACTAATACAGACTTTTACACTCTTCCTACTCATTTTTTAATTTGGCCCATCAATGTACATTCCTTTTTCTTCTTTTCATCATTTCTTATCAACCCATTTCCCTTCTTTTAACACATAAATTATGCACACTTTTACTGTAGTTCTAGTGTTTACCCTAGAGTTCAACATTCATTTGCTTTTAGTCTGCTAAAATTTTAATTTTATTTTTTTGTAAACTCTACACCCAATGTGGGACTTGAACACATGACCTAGAGATCAAGAGTCACATGTTCTACCAACTGAGCCAGCCAGATGCCCCTAGTCTAATAAAATTTTTAACTTTACCATTTCTCCAATCCTTCTAGAACCTTTGAACTCTTTAATTCTATTTACACCTCCATCCCTTCTTGTACATCATTGTTGTCATGCATTTTAAAGCAATTATTGATTTGTATAGTCAGTACTAACTACATTTACCCACATAATTACCTTTTCTGGTATTCTTTATTCCATACTCTATTTCCATTTTCCATATGGGATCATTTTCCTTCTGCCGGAATAAGTCTCTACTCTTACCTCTAATGCAGTTCTACTGATGATAAATTCTTCCAGCTGTTTTTTGTCTAAAAGTGTCTATTTCACCTTTAGTTTTGAAGGGTACTTTTGCTGAGTATAAAATTCTATGTTGAGAGTTATTTTCTTCCAGTACTTTAAAAATATTCTATTTGTTCTTGTTTCTCCCATTTGTTTTGAGTGGTCAGCTGTCATTATTGTTTGAAAGAGCTGTCATCTCTTTCAAGATGGTACTTTAAAAAAAATCCACATTATTGAAGTCTAACTTACATACAATAAAAATCATTTTAATCTATATGATTTAGAGATTTTTCAAACTGACACAGTCATGTCCATTACCTCTAAGAGTTTCTCATGCATCTCTGCAATCAACCTCCCTCTCCAAATCTGACCCTGTTCAACCACTTGATCTAATTTATGTGACCATAGTTTTGCCTTTTCTAGCTTTTTGTATAAATGGAATAGTAAAGTATGTAGCATTTTATGGCTAACTTCTTTCACTGAACATTATATAATGCTTTGAGATCTATCTTAGTTGATGTATGTTTCAGTAGTTTCTTTCTGTTTCCAAGTAGTTTTCCATTGTATGGTTTTACCACAGTTTACTCAGCTATTCATTAGTTGATAGATGCTTATTTGGTTTCCAGTATTAGGTTATCCAGGGAATGAAGGTTCTCTGAGCAGTTATGTATTAATCTTTGTGTGGACATATAGTCGCACTTCCTTATGGTCACATGATAAATGTCTGCTTTAGTTTGTAAAAAAAACGTCCTCCATGGGTGTCTGGGTGGCTCAGTCATTAAGCGTCTGCCTTCAGCTCAGGTCACGATCTCAGGGTCCTGGGATCGAGCCCTGCATTGGGCTCCCTGCTCAGAGGGAAGCCTGCTTTTCCCTCTCCCGCTCCCCCTGCTTGTGCTCCCTCTCTCTCTGTGTCTCTCTCTGTCAAGTAAATAAATAAAATCTTAAAAAAAAAAATTTCCTCCAAAATGGCTATAACAGTTTGCATTTGTTACCAGCAAGGCATGAGGGCTTTAGCTGTTTCACTCCCTTACCAGAATGTACCATTGTCATTCTTTTTTATTTTAAGCATTCTAATGTGTGTGTCTTAGTTTTTAATTGTGGTTTTAATTTCCATTTTCCCAATGACTAATGATGTTGAATATTTTTATGTGCTTACATGCCATTTGTATATCTTTCTTTCAGAAATGCCTTTTCATGTATTTGCCTCCTCTTTTGTAAAATTAGGTAGTTTGTTTTATTATTCAAACTGTAGAATTCTTTATATATTATGGTAATATTACTTTTTTCTGGATTCTTTTAAGGTTTTCTCATTTCTTTGGATTTTGATATGGTATGATATGATGATATAATGTTATTTAGGTATGAATTTCTTTTGCTTGTGTATTTACCCTCTTTCAGTTTCTCTGGGCTTTTTAAATTTGTGGGTTGGTGTTTTGTTTCATTTTTATCAATTTTGGAAAAGAGCCATTTTCCCTTAGAACATTTCCCCCCTCATTTTCCTCTGTCATCTCTTTCTGGGACTCCAACTGTATATCTGTAGACATATAAACATGTCCCACATAGCTCTTATTTCAAATGTTCTTTTTCTCTGTGCTCCATTTTGGTTGTTTTCGGTTGATTTGTCTTTCTATTTGCAAATACTATTTTTTCTTGTGTTGAAATCAGTGTGTTTATCTAAACTGTTCTATTCATTCCATTCTTTTTTTTTGTTTTATTTATTTTTAAAGGTTTTATTTATTTGAGAGAAAGAGCACAAGAGGGGAGAGGGGCAGAGGGGCAGCGAGAAGCAGATTCCCCGCCGGGCAGGGAATCTGATACAGGACTCGATTCTAGAACTCAGGGATCATAACCTGAGCTGAACGCAGATGCTTAACTGACTGAGCCACCCATTTGCCCCTGATTCATTCATTCTTTCTTTCTTTCATTCATTCATTCTTTCTTTCTTTATGATTCAGGTATTCTTATGAAATTGTCCATTATTTCCTTAATTTTCCACATTTTTAAAAATTTACTAATCATAGCTTTTTAAAAATGAACTTTGAATATTTTAGGAAAGTTTTAGATTTATAAAAAAAAGTTGAGAAGATGTTAGAGATATCGTTCACACCTAGTTTCCCCTATTGTTAACATCATGTCACATGACTATGATACATTGGTCATCAGCTCCTAGTCGTTCCTCTTTTGACTCCCCCATTATTACAATCTCCTTTTATCTCTGATTCCACTTTACTCTTTTCTTTTTTTAAAGATTTTATTTATTCATTTGAGAGAGAGAGAGTGTGTATATGAGCAGGGGAGAGAGTCAGAGGCAAGGGGAAAGCAGACTCCCCGCCAAGCAGGAAGCCCGATGTGAGGCTCGATCCCAGAACCCTAGGATCATGACCTGAGCCAAAGGCAGACGCTTAACCATCTGAGCCACCCAGGCACCCCCCACTTTACTCTTAACAAGGCAATGGACCCTCATGGATTCCTTAGAATGCATAATGAATGCCATTGCTAAAACTACATCCCCTACATGCTATGATGAAAATAGGCTTGCTTAAGGATATAGGGATAATCAATGGCAGTAAGTGGACAAAGCCCAATAAACACTTATTACCAACCCAAAACTCATTTTAGTGAACAAAAACAACAAAAATCCCAGTTCAACATAAGTGTCTAAAACTAAAATTGAAATGAAAAGAACTCAAAATTCCTGCTTAATTCCACCCACTGTTTCTCTTACCTGACACATCCATTATCATGATTATTATTATTTAAGTCACAGCCACATCTATGTACTTAGTTTATTAGACCCTGGAGGAGGAAGATTGACTTCAAAACTTTCTACTAAAAATCTGTAAAAATTAGCCGTTGTTGAGAAAATAGCAGAGGAGAGCAAAGGAAGAGCAAATGTATGAATACATTATGAAGAAAATATCTATGTACACATGTAATCTCAATCATGATTTTCAAATGTTGTTACTATGATCTTTACCATTTAGACTTCCAGTATCTTATATGATATAAAACACAGCAAAATGAGATAAGACAGACAGTGCCTATAAAATACCATAAATAATAAATAGATAAATAGTATTAGTGCTCCAACTCAGAGGACTCCAAAAAACCTGTTTAAAATGAATATCATTTGATTAATAAAAGTTTGGATCTAGGATAAGGGCTGAGGAAAAAAATTATTTTATTTAGAAAAGAGAAAGATGAAGTTAAAATACATGTCTTTATATACAAAATTAATATGTCATAAATGATCTCCTGTTCATTTTAGTATAAACTGCCTCAAATCCTCTGTGGAATGAAGCAGGGTGTAAAGCATTCAATCAACGCATCCCAAGGCACAATTTCAAGTGTCTTGTGTCATCTGTGCTACTATTTCTGAAATCTTCTTTTCCATTTTTGTTCTCTTCTTGATAGTGTTGCAGTATTTCTAAGTGCTTATTGAAGCTTTCTCCTTGAATTATCAAAGCCAAGTTCACTATCACCTTCCACCCACCTATCCACCCACTTGTCCATTTCCCACTCTCTGTTGGCGGTACCACCATCATTTTCTGCATTATTAAAGCTTAATTTTTTGAGTCATCGTTGGTTGACTCATTTTTCTTATCTTCTGATTTTTAGTCACCATGAAATCCTATATAATTGTTTTGCGAAATATCTCTGGATTCCATTTATTTTCTTCTTTTCATGAGCTCATCACCTACTCTTCTGCAGCTCAAATATTACTTGTGCACGTGAGTTCCCATGCTAGGTCAATTTAGAGGAACAGCAGTCTGACTAAAAAATAAAATTGCTGACAATTCAAGTCTTTAGTCTCTCAAGAAATGCACAGTGTAGTGGTTAAGAGTGAGAGTCTGAAATCTGACTGCCTGGGTTAGGAACTGGCTCTGTTCATTCCCAGCAGTCACTTCATTGGCCTCAGTGACTTTATCTGTAAAGTGGGAATAATAATGGTACCCATATCATAAGATTATTGTGAGAATAAAATGACTCAACACATGTGGGTGCCTGAGTGGCTCAGTGGGTTAAAGCCTCTGCTTTGGGCTCAGGTCATGATCTCTGGGTCCTCGGATCAAGCCCCACATCCAGCTCTCTGCTCAGCGGGGAGCCTACTTCCCCCTCTCTGTCTCTCTGCCTGTCTCTCTGCCTGCTTGTGATCTCTCTCTCTCTCTCTGTCAAATAAATAAAATCTTTAAAAAAATTACTCAATACATGTGAAGGACGTACAGCATTTGCAACAAAGTCTGGTCCATGGTGAGTTATTATTATTTTTTATTGTTGATTTCATTGTTATTAAAAATCCTTCATAGTCTCTATCACTATCAAAGAAGATAGCAGTTATTTTCCTTAATTATTGCTAATCTCCACTCTTAAAATTCCTGGGCAGATCCTCTTCCAGAAGCCAGCCTATCCTGTTCTTAACGTCTCCGCTTTGTGGAAGATTAATTGACCATATTGTTGTGGGTTTATTTCTGGGTTTTCTATTTTGTTCCATTGATCTATATGTCTATTTTTGTGCCAGTACCATACTGTTTTGATCACTACAGCTTTGTAATATAGCTTGAAGTCCAGAATTGTGATGTCTCCAGCTTTGCTTTGCTTTTTCAAGATTGCTTTGGTTATGCAGGGTCTTTGTGGGTCTCTACAAATTTTAGGATTATTTATTCTGGTTCTGTGAAAAATGTATGATCCAGTCCTTAAGCCCCTCCATCTGTGGACTACCCCATTCAGGGTCTCTTAACAGAGGGTCCTCTGCTCTTGAGTCTCTGGGCAGAGCCATGAACCATGGGGCCAGGACCTTGGTGACAGCAGTCATGGAAGAGCAGTGGCAGCAGCCATGGGAGGTCCAAACAGGCCACTATCGAAAGTAGCAGTGGGGGTGCATCCTCTATGCACCCCCACCTGTCTTCCTAGGGTGGGGTCCCAGATGTGATTGGGTACTTCCCCTCCCTCCCTCTACAGAGGAGCCTCATGCTTAGACCTGAAGATGAAGAAGACCTCCCTGCCTTGTCCTGGAATCTCTTCCCGTGTCTGCCTTTAAGCTGGCCTTGAACATCAGTCTTGGGGATATGATCTGGGGGTCCTTTTAGCCCCCTGCCCTAGTTCTCCTGGGACAATGTTTTTACTGGTGTGGATTTTTTACTGGAAATGAGCCTTTTAGGAATGAGTGTGACTGATTTGTATTAAAATTTATAAATTGCTTAAGAAAAAAACCACACACTTTCTCCCCTCGAATCCTGGCCCTCTCTGTGTCTTATGGGCTTCCAAGGGCTAGCTTAGAACTAAGTCTCCTTTCAAGGTCTTTGACCATTACAACCCTCACAGATCTGGTTCTCCTGTCAGGTCCTGTGGCACCGCAGAGCTCATACTGTGCAATGTAGCACATCCCAATCACTGTTTAGGTTATTGGGTATTTTTTCCATATTTAAGTCTTTTCCCTTATGGAACAGGAATCATAACTCTCCATCCATGCATCCTACATGGTTTGAGCATACAAATAACAATAGTAATTATTTTGAAGCATTTATGTAATGTTGTGGCTATCAGCTATTATTGGTTGTTGATACAGGTTCAAAAGCAGAATGTAAATTTCTTTGGATGAAGAGGGGATCCTAGAAAAGTCACATATCCATCATAATGCTTAATCCAGGGTCAAGAACACGGTGTCCTCGAAGTCTCTCCTTCAGTTCCCGGTATTGCAAAAACTCCACCTGACCTCGCCCTGTCTTGGATCCACTCTCAATTGAGACAAGACTCTGATCATGGGTTAACTCTAAACCTTGAATCCCCCAAACACTATTTCTGTTGCTGTAGTATTCATTGCAGAAACAAGTAATGTGGTTTCACCATTGAAGAAAAAAGTCACTAGACTTGTGCCACCTGAGGGAGAATGTTCCGTGTGTCATGGTCACATCAGTTTTAATTATTGACTGTACCTCAGTCATTCAATATGTATTTTAGTTTGCTCAACTTTGGATCGTGTCTTTCTTTTTTAGCTTTTGTTTTTCTTGCAGTTCCATTTTTCAAAACTTCTTATTGTATGGCTGCACCATATCACTAAGATAGTCCATTCTCTCAACCATGGCCATAGTATCTACCACATTAAATCTACTTTTTCCTTGAAGATGTTCTTTCTGTAGCCTCAAACTTCCTGCTTCCATGGGACTGGTTGCTCTTTCTCCCTGGCAGCCATCATTTTAGGAGCAAGCTTTTAAATTTTAAAAATTATCTAATTCATTTTGTTAAAGTAGTGTAGGATATTGAAGAGTGCATTTCCTTTTTACTTCCCACAACGGCATTTAGTGGGAATTTCTCCAAATCTATTCTTACTTTTTGTTTCAAGAGATGAGATTGGGTTTTGTTGTTATTTATCTACCTACTTTCCTTGGGAAATTGGGAGAAGCCTCTGGTAGTATTGTGCACTGATAACCTGGAATTCTGTATTCGCATATTTCCTTTTGGCTTCCTCCATGATTTTAAGGACTTTGGTATGATTTATGTAATGTAGAGTATGTTTCCTAGAGATTGCTGAATTCCTTTATTTCATATAATTGATCTATTTAGAGAAGAAAAAACATTTTCCTGGTTTCTACTTCTATTGTTCCCTGGAGAAGTTGTCATTCATGAAACTGAATCAGCCAGATTGTAGAGGGGCCACCTCTTTGGTTGAATATCAGGATGATCATCTCTCCTGGAATCCGGCAGCCCGACTACTTTTTCTAGGACTTCCTCAGTCATCTCAACCATGTATCATTTGGATATCTGACTTCATGTAAATATTAAAACTGCATGTTTCCATACTTTTTATTTTGAAAAATAAAAACCTACACAGGAGTGGAAAGCATATTATAACAAACAGCCAAATATCCTTAACCTAGATTCACCAATGATTAACTTTTTGCCACGTCTTTGTGTACACGGGCAATTATTGTTTTGCTTTTGCTGAACCACCTGAAAGGTGTAGAAATTGCAGACTTCATGACACTTTACTTTTAAATACTTTAGCATATACTTCCCAGAGCAAACTCATGCTCTAATAATAATGACAACACTCTACTAAAGAAATTTAGTCGCATCGATACAATAATATCATCGGATACATAGTCTCTTGTCAAATTTATCCGATGTCGCAATAATATACTTTCTATTTTTTCAAGCTAGGTTGTAATCAAGGATCAGGTACTGCATTTGGTTGTCATTTTTCTCTAGTCTCCTTTAATCTGGAAGAGTTACTGTGCTTTAATATTTCAAACTCAAATTTTAGTGCAGGTATAGATAGGGTTATGTTTCCGGTTTATCTGGAGCTTAAATGTCTCTGATTTGTAATAGTGGTTAAATTACTTATATTTGAATGGATTATGGTCCAACAAAAAATTAATTATCACTATGCTAATCTGCACAGTATCTCTTACTGGCTAATACCACGTCTTACTTTATTAACATAAGTTGAACAAATTACACTCATTATAAACATTTATAGCTTACAAATTGTTGTTCAAATTAAAAATACTTTAATGCAGAAGGCTCATTTCACCCATCACTAAGAGGCATAAGTGTGTCTTGTAATCACCAACCATTCCCTTCTTCTGTCCATATTTGACACTCATTTTATTACTTCTCATTTCACATCGAATTGTATCACCTCTCTCCTCCTTTTCACTATCTGTTACCTTCCCTCCTCCGCCCCTCCTTTTCTCCCTGTTCTTGATCCCCCACCTGCCTTTACCATACCATTGTCCATAGCAGCAGTGAGGAACCTATCCCTGTTAAGAGCATTTTTGTGGCATGGAATAAACAGGCAAACATTGAGTTAGAAGACCTGAGATTAATCCTTGATTCTGTTAAATAATGGGTGACTTTTTAAGGTTAATTTCAATTAGCCTCAGTAAAGAGTTAAAAGAAAGTGAACACCATCTGAGGCACAGAAAGGTCAAATATCTTGCCCAATATCACACAGCCAGTAAGTGGTGAAACTGGGATGTAAACCCGAGTGACTGAATCACATTCCTGACGCTAACCATTCTACTCTATTGCCTTCCCAAGACCAGATGGCCGAGGGAATTTGAACTTACCATCCCGATTTTTGTCTCTCAGGACATCACCTGTGGCCGTTCTCTCCCACTTGGTAGTGAGCTTTCCAGTAGTTTTCCTTGGACTCTGTCTCTGATGCCTTTTTGGTTCCTTGCCCTTCTTGGCTGCCTCCCAGGACCTGCCTCTCCTTGTCTCCTGCAGCATGGGTTGTGGCCATATCAGTGCCTTTCAGTACAGCTTCTATTTGGGGCCAGGGGAAGGGAGGCTTCTCACCTAGCAGATCGAAGATAGTGGAGAAAAATAGTCCTTTGCTGTGCAGAAATATCCATCCATCTTCTACGATGAACCTGTTTTTCTGTTTCGAATTCAGGTTCCAAAGGTTCCTCCCAGTTAGGTCCTACTTAGTATCTGTCAGTCCCTGGAAAGAGGCTGAAGGGGGATAGAAAACATGCTGATTCACTGGAATTCACCATAATTAGGTGAGTCCCTTTACTGCTCTAGGCTCTGAGACAACATAGCCCTAAAATAAGGACTCATACTCCCTCGAGTATGAGATCAAATAAATCACGTCTACCACTGAGGATAAAAACTAGTAAAACAAAACAAAACAAGCCAACAACAACAACAACAAACCAAAAACAAGCACCAAGAAAATGGTAGGTATTCATAGTTTACCTAACCAAGAGTCTTTTGTGAATGGAAGCAGTTTTGTCTGAGGCTCCGGCAATATTTCCGTGTAGTTATTAGTATTCCTGGGATCCTGAAATACATTTACCTCACCGGAACTTGATATATGTCCAAGATTATTTGAGATAATCCTGAATATATGGGTCTTACCTGTAGAATGTTTTGCTGGGCTCTGGGTTTTGTTATATAGCTCTGCGGGGGGAGGGGTATCCAACTCTATGATATATTATCATGATTTTATTTAAGTATAATTGCCTGGATTCTCATTAAAATTACATGAGACAGATAGCAACAGCATTGTGGTGTGATTCCTGATTTAGGGGGACAGAGGTATGTTTCATAATTTACAAAGAAACAGACATCATAGGTGTGGATGACCTCCAATTGGAAGCTTCCTTTTTGGCCTTGGAAGTCATTACAAACATGATTTACCTGGACAGTTTTAAAAACACACAAAGAATTGGCCTTGAACAAGGGCTCCTCAGCCTCAGTAGTACTGTCATTTGGGTCCGAAATTCTTCTCTGGGGGCACAGTCCTGTGCATTGTAGGATGTTTGGTAGTGAATTGGCCTCGACTCTCTCCATGCTAGTAGAACCTTCTCACTTGTGACAACCAGAAATGTCTCCAGACATTGCCAGATGTCCCCTGGGGCAGCAGTGGGGTGGGGCAAAGTCACCCTGGTTGAGAATCACAGCCTTAAACTCACCCTGTATTTAATTTACCCGACGGAGGCCATCAACCACTGGAGAAAACCATGCCCTGTGGGAAAAAGATAAAAAGAAGCAAGAGGCTTAAGATGATCCCTTCCTATTGATTTTGCATCTAGGACATTCTTTTGGTCAAGATAGTTTCCTAAAAGTTTCTGAAAAGAATCCGCCCACCACGCTCAGGAAAGCACTTACAGAGCCTTTCTGCCTGACATATTATCCCCGGGCACCGCCAAGAGCTCCTGATGTCTGCGATTTATTTCAGAACTCAATACACCAATTTCTTCCTCACATCTTGAGCTCTTGCTCTCATCCTGGCGTCACACGGCAGCGTTTCCCTCCCATCACTTCACAGAGACTCTCTTCTTCCAGACACTCTAACGTTAAGGACTCCGTATTCGCAATTAAATGGTCCATTTTAAGACTTTGCAAACCTCGGCGGATTCATTTAAATAGTGACTCATTGCATCATCCTTCTCCAGAAGCAAAACCCACTTTCCATTCCCCCATTTATTGCTTCCCTACACAGTGAGCTTGAGGTTGAAAATCTTAGGAGCCTGATAGAATGCAAACACAACATATTTTTCCATTGAGATGATGTGCCATCCACAGGGTCACGAAGATACCAGAACTTATCAGATCTTTGGTGGTGACCAACCGACTTCATTTTACAAAGCAATCTTGTCTTTCCTGTTTTTATTACCCCAGTGACCCTTAGCACTATTATCAAATTGCCACTCCTATTTGGAGAAAGTTCCCATTAATCTGGTGTGTGATTAAAACACAGAACTCTTCAGGTCATAAGGAAACAAGAGATTTGATCTCATAAGATACTGGCCAAGACACTGGGATGAATTGGACTGCTTCTCTTATGTGCCTCTTCCCATCCCAGCCATTGATGTCTGCTCTTGAACCCAAACCAGGAAATGTTGAGGTTTGGGGGCTATTTGCCATAAAGGGGTACACTGTTGACAGAGGCTGTGCTCTGATTCAGGGATTGCAAACAAGTGAAAGATAGAAGCACCTGGATTGTTTGCTTTGTTTTACAAAACAATTTCTTGCATTTCCTCTTTCCATTACCCTAGTAATTTTTAGAACTATGCGTTCAGTTGCTGTCCCTATTTGGAGAAAGTTCCTGTCAATCTAATAGGTGACCAAAACACTCTTTCAGGTTGTTAGGAAACAATGGACTTGAGGCCACAAGATACTGGCCGATTTGTCCTCTGATATATTCCTTTACTGCTATCATGAGAAATATTCCATTTAAGAACAGATGCCCAGGGGGCGCCTGGGTGGCTCAGTTGGTTGGGCAACTGCCTTCAGCTCAGGTCATGATCCTGGAGTCCCGGAATCGAGTCCCACATCGGGCTCCCAGCTCCATGGGGAGTTTGCTTCTCACTCTGACCTTCTCCCTTCTCATGTTCTCTCTCACTCTTTCTCTTTCCTAATAAATAAATAAATAAAATCTTTAAAAAAAAAAGTTCATTTAAAAAAAAAAAAAGAACAGATGCCCAGGAAGTTAGTTACATCCAATATAGAAATAAGAGCCCATAGAACCATGCGTGATGAGTCATATGGAGGGATTTTTTTTTCTTTAAGTATTTCTTTATATAAATTTCTATTCTATTAGCAGAAATGTATATTATTACATATGCAATGTCTTACAATGGGCCTTTTACTAAGAATAACGTGTTTCTATTTTGGTGAGCTAAAGCAACAATAGACATTTTAAAACTGGCATCGTGGAAACCTGTAGAAGAGAAACGTGGCAAAATAAAGGCAGAATGATTACATGTCATTAGAGGAAAAGAAAATGAGTTCCTGCAAAGGCACGTTTGATTTTCTATTTGAGAAACAAATTCACCCTAATAAGAGGGTATTTTTTTGAGATGTTCAGAAATGTATTTCAATGGCATGCATTTCTCTTTCCTGGTGATAGTGTGCCCTTTATCAAGATGTTATGGGATAAGGCTCTGGGGAAGGAATTGGTCTTCTGTGCCCCATTGGTACTTAATTTGCCAGGCATACGCAAGGAACCAGTGTTATAAATCAAGGCGCTTACCGTGATGATGTCACCCATCGTAATTTTTCTTACTGTTTTGCATGCCATTTCCCTACCTCCTTTCTGTGGAAATTACTGAGTGTCAGTGTGTGTATGTGTGTTTTTTTGTTGTGTTGTTTGTTTTTTACCCAAAAAAGGGTTGTGTTTTTTTTAAGATTTTATTTATTTATTTGACAGAGAGAGACACAGCGAGAGAGGGAGCTCAAGCAGGGGGAGTGGGAGAAGGAGAAGCAGGCTTCTTGCTGAGCAGGGAGCCCGACGCGGGGCTCAAACCCAGGACCCTGGGATCATGACCTGAGCCAAAGGCAGATGCTTAACAACTGAGCCACCCGGGTGCCCTTGTATGTTTCTTTTTGTCTTAGGTCTCACAATGAACTTCCCAAGATCACCAAATCAGGAGACACTCCTTCCAAGGAACCAAATGAAGCCAGCTTCAAACCTGCTGTTTTTGTGCTGTCCAAACCCAATGTGTCGTCCTTCAATGCCCGCCAACTCTGTCTTTCAGACGGTAGGAGCACCCCGGGCCCCAGACATCCCTTCCCTCAGAGCCGGTGTGCTGCTAGACAAGGAGAGACTTCAGGCCACCTCTTCAGTTGTAGACTAAATTAGATGTTTTGTAAAGTCGGAGTTCATGTGACAATAATTTATCTTTAATTTAAATTATGCTAAATAATCGACATGGTGGGTTTCGTGCCCAATGCCAGATAAATGGAGCCAGTCATCTCTCATGCTGGAACATTCCCAAGAGAGAAATACTAGTCCTTCCAGATAAAGCTATACCTTGGCAGTCCAGCCCACTCTGCATTTCCCGAGGATACTTTATTAATTCTTCTTTCTCTTATGCCAGAGGTTCTTTGCGAACCACTGGCCTCATTTCCTCTTCCCACTAGATAAGCTCCCAACACCAGGAGTAGGGCTCTACTGCATTTCTCTGCATGAACTCAAAGAGCATATTCCTTTGGGAGCCAGGCCCTAGAGCATCTGGTCTTGCCCATGATGACAAGAACCCCTCCCACGGTACAGACTGCATATCGTGATGCTTGTGAGACAGCAGGGCACTGGGAACAGGAGGGGGACCTCAGAGCCCGCCATCCTCCGTCCAGCCCTCAGACTCACCACCTGGTGGCTCCAGGTCTTCGGTCAAATTGTGAAATATCTCAGCCTTACTTCTCTCAAGTGTATAATACCTTCTGGGTGGTTGTCAAAACTGGAGAAATGATCTCTGACCTTCCTATTTTTTCCATCCTTATCTCATGCTACTTTCTCTCCTGCCTCTAGTGACACAGCCTCCTTCAGCTTAAACATGTGGCTCCTTTCCCTCAGTCTTTGTACCTGCTGATCCTTCTTCTAGGAACACCGTTCCTTTCAGTGGTTGGAACACTGACGGCTTCTTATTCTTCAGGCCTCATTTTACGTGTCACTTTCAAGGACGCCTGAATGGCTTAGTCGATTAAGCATCTCCTGAGGCTCAGGTCACAATCCCAGAGTCCCTGCTGAGCAGAGTCTGCTTCTCCCTCTCCCTCCTCCCCTCTCCTCCCTCTACCCCTCTCCCTGCTCATTCTCACTCACTCTCTTTCAAATAAATCATGTAGTCGTTAGGTTACTTGTTACTTTGTTATTATTCCTCCAGACCGGCAGCTGTCCCCCATGTCTGTTTTGCTCACTAATAAATGCTCCGCGTGATACGGCATTTGGCGCATACAGATGCAGACTCTGTATTATGTATTTATCCTCATGTTAAGAGAAAGAAAGAAAAACTAAGGTAGTGGAAGTGACTTGGCTCGTTGAACCGTTATCTGAAAGGTATCTAGGGCTTGAGCCGGAGTCTGCCTTCCTCCGAGCTTTCAGCCCTTCCTTCCCTTTCCACCAGCCCTTCTTGGTCGGACAGAGAGATGGCGCCCAAACCACAGAGGTCGCGTTACTCTATAAGGTTTGAAAAAGCATGGTGGGTCTTACAATGCAATTATATATTTGGAAAATGGAAAAAAAAAATGGTTTTCCTAGGCACACTGCAGAAGACAAAGCTCCACACTGTCTTGGGCGGCTGTGCGGAGGTGAACAATACAGCCGATGAAAGGCACGCTGTACTCCAGTTCAGTATGCCTCCCTCGGGCAACCCGAGCTCGTGGAAGCCCCCGGAAGTCTCCCTTTGCCTTTTCTCCTTTTCCTTCGTGCCCATCCTCTGTCAAGAACCAGGTCCTGTCTGTTTATCGCCAGAGTATGTCTCCATACCCACTGAAATTATTAGCCTGGTGTAGGCAGCCATCATCCTTGCTGTCTCTTTTCCCCACCCCACCCCCCTTGAGCCCAGCTTGAACTGTGTTTGCCAGACAAGAGCATTTTTAGTTATATATTTATTTTTAAAAGATACATATTTTTAAAGAATATTTATTAGGATAATCTCCTCTGTTCCCATCCATGTTGATGCAAAAGTTGGGTATTTATCCTTTCTGGTGGCTGAGTAATATTCCATTGTGTCCATGGACCACATCTTCATTACCCATTCATCTGTTGAAGGGCATCTCAGCTGTTCCCACAGTTTGGAGATTGTGGACATTGCTGCTATGAACATTGGGGTTCATATGGCTCTTCTTTTCACTGCATCTGTATCTTTGGGGCAAATACCCAGTAATGCAATTGATGGGTCATAGGGGAGCTCTGTGTTTAATAAGGAGATGGGTGAGCCTGGTGGTGGGTATTGAGGAGGCCACGGACGGCACAGAGCACTGGGTGTTATAGGCAAACAGTGAATCAGGGAACGCTACATCAAAACCTGATGATGTACTGTATGGCGACTAACATAACATAATAAAAAAATGAAATTAAAAAATGAAATAAAAAGGAATATTTATTAGAGAGAGAGAGAGAGAGAGAGAGAGCACAATAAGCTGTGGGAGGGGCAGAGGGAGAAGCAGACTTCCTGCTGAGCACTGAGCCTGCCGCCCAGGGCTCGATCCCAGGATCCTGAGATCATAACCTGAGCCAAAGGCAGATGCTTAACTGACAGCCACTCAGGCACCCCAGATAGGACCATTTTTAGTTCCTCAAACAAGCCACTTTCTCCTTTGACATGGCCCTTGTGCAAACACCCCATGAATGCATATAGCATTGTACCGCAAGCATAGGAAAAGGCAGGTTTCTACGTACGCTTGCCTGCATGGGTGTTATTGTTCTATATGAAATCTGATAATTTGATGGGCAAACAGGGCTCTATGGCCTGTCAGAATTGTGTTTCTCAAACCCTGGGAAAGATCACTAACAACAAAATTCCAATCCATCACAGACGAATGCTTTAATAAAATAGAATAGATCATCAGTTACCAGAAAAAGAATTTTAAAAATTAAAAACATATCATTAGAATACTATATATATATATATATATATATATATATATATATTTGCTACTAAACAAATAGACATAAAATTGCTTTAGAGTTTCTAAATGCTTACATTCAATTTCTTATCTTAGCTTATAAGGGGCCATGCACGGAATGGTACTGACCTAGAAGCAAGGAGGTCAGACCAACACAAACTAACAGGAGGGAGATGTAGGAAGCCTTATTCAACCAGCAAAGGGACAGCCTTCTCAGAATCTGCAACAATCCCGCTGTTATGGTAGAAGAGGTCAGCAGCCGAGAACTTTCCCACTCAGCTACTGCTTTGTGGATTAATATTAGTATTTTAATTTACCTACTTATTTATAGTCTTTTTTTATTTACATTCAATTAGCCAACATATAGTTTCTTTCAGCACAATGAAATGAACCCGAAATCAAACCACTAGTTTAATCCGTTGGAGAGATCCCCCAGGTTTCTGGATAGGAGGTCATTCTGCTAAACTGCATCACTCTTGAAATATCACTCAAGCTTGCATGCCACTAGCATCTCTGATAGAAAGTGTTCTAAAGAAATGATATATGCATGCATAGGCTTAGTCGTATGCTAAAAATAGTAATGGTTCTCTGACCAAAACACATTTTTTTTAATCATGTGTTGCCTTAGGTCCTGAACATTCGGCCAGGAAAGCTGAGATAAGCAACAGTTGCTACGCCGAGATTTGGCCAATAAAACCGAAGGCCTAAGTGGGGGGGAAATGAGGTGAAGAATATTTGTTAGAAAGAGAGCAGAAAGCACATTTGGGGTAAACACAGAGGCAGCTGGGATGGTGAAGAAGATTTATAGATGGCCAGGAGATGAATGGCCAATAATATTTCCTTGGATAAGCCTGGATTACTCAAGGCTATGTGCATTATAAAATATGAAGAACCAAAAAATAAGACAAGCCGAAGGATTTTCATGTCACGTGGATCGTTAATCATTGATAAGGAAGAAAGACAAGGCCTATTTGAAGGCTCAGAATAATGACTTTGCAGATTTTTTATCATGAAAGCCTGGGTTGATTATAAATACGAGTCAGAATAAGAGCATGGGAGTCACCGGGGTCTATGTGACAAGATCTGAGCGCTGTGCCCACAGTCTGGATCCCAGGGGAACACAGATGGAGGCCCCAAAAAGGAAATTCGAGGGAAGCATAGTTTGTGCCTTTGTGAAGTACAGAACGAGTTGAATTCAGAATTCAGAAGATCAGAGTGCTGAGGGTTCAACAAACCATAATTATGGTTGTTGAGGCTTTCTCGGTGACTTTTTCTGATCATGCGAATATAGCCTTGAAATTGCATAACCTGTATTAAAAATACTAGAACAGCTTGGTGAGTCCGAGAGGGTGCTGGCCTTGGTTTTAGGAGACCCAAGACCTCAACACCTGCCCAGCTGACCTTGAGCGAGTCACCAAACCTCTTCTTGTCTCCATCTCTTCATCTGAAACAGAGGAACGTAAGTCATCTCTTGGTGTCTGACTTACCAAGTTGCTGTAAGGGTGAGTGCACCAGTGGTAGGAAAGGACGAAATGACTGAGATGTCTAAGATCTGAGAAATTCAAGATGCACTCAAATCTAGATTAACTTGGACTCAATCCTTTAGAGATGATGGAATTAATAAATGTAAAGCATGATTTATTTACCTTTTTAACTTATCCCAGATAGTTGTTAAGGTCACTGTGTGGGCTCTGTTCATCAAGTTCATATTGATGACTTACGGGATAGAATTTTCTTTCTCACAGGGTAAAACTGAGGAACGATGCATGACAATATGGTGCATTTTTGGTTTTGTTGTTGTGGCTGACGATGCGGCTTTATTATCATTACCTTTCTCCTCCTCATCAAATATTTCCTAATGGAAGTGGACTAGAATCAAATGGCTTCTCTTTGCCACTTATTCTGGGGTGTTCTCAGATCAGTCCCTTGTGGCTCAGGGCAGAAAAGTGACCCAACGCCAGTGTAACTCTAAGGCTTCTTGGACCTGGAGTTTTGGATGGGAGAGAGGGGGTTGCTATCAGACTGTGGGTCCCAGAACTCCAGTTTGATCCTTTGCTGCTCTCTTCCAACTCAGGCTGACATTCAAGTCACTTGGGTCATGGGTCTGGGTCCCATTTGCTGGTGAGAAGCCAGTCTAATTTCTCCAGAGCTCGCCTATATGTAAATATCCATAGCCCGCGACACAGGAGCAGCTGCTAACCTCAAATTGCCTTAATTGTCGGAGCCTTATTTCCATTAATACGCTTGCCTTTGTTCCTATCGCTCCATTAATGGCATACAAATTAGCACAATTTATTACACGGGAAATCCTGTAATGGTGTCCAGTGCATTTTAGCACTAAGGATCTCTCCTGATACATTGGCCACATTTTAGAAAGAAAGAATAGCCTCCAGGGAGCATTTCTCATTTCCCGAAGAAACATTTGACCTGATTTAAAATGGATTTATATTGCTTTTCAATATTTAAGAGGAAGTTGGGGGGGGGTAGTAAAGATTAAGTGACTGAATTCCAAGCAGTTTCTGGTGAAAAGGCTAAGCTTCAAACTGAATCTTTCTCTACTATTGTGGGAGGTCAGCAGACTCGAAGATATCATTTAACTTAATCTCTGGACTCTGAAGCTACGCTGCCAGGGACGGCTGTGGCTGTAGCCACTTTCTGTTTGCGGCCTGTGAGCTTGATGTGCTGGAGGGAGGGCATGAGGGTCCTTAAGATATCCAAAAGAAATGGAAATTAAATGTATCGCATTGCAAACAAATGGGATTTTCATTCATCACAATGTGGTCATAAGAAGCATAGATAACTAGTCATCCACTTAAAACTCTGAATAGTGTTTGAGGTTTTTTATTTTGTTTTTTCTTTTTTTTCGAGAGAGAGATCGAAAACGGGGGTGAGAAGGGTGCAGAAGGAGAGAGAGAACCTAAGCAGGCTCCACACTCCGTGCATGGCCCGACTGGGGGCTTGACCTCACAACCATTAGATCTTGACCTGAGTCAAAACCCAGAGTCAGACGCTTAACCAACTGAGCCACCCAGGCGCCCTGCATAGTTTTTTGCTTTAAGGTAAGCATTTCCATTGTTTAATTGCTATTAAATAGCAATTGTTTAATTGTTTTATTAATTATTAAATAGCATTGTTTAATTGCTATTAAATACAAGACTCAACACAAGACCAAATGTTTAACTGGAAAGTATACAACAGATGACTTCAGAAATATGACTGTTGGAAGAGATTTGCATATAGCCCATAAACATTAAGGAGTAGAGTAATCGAATGAAAAGTACGGATGAGATGTAGGATGTTATGGTTCAAAACCAATGGCTTTGTAACGTTAAGGGTGAACCGTGTATTTTTAAGACATCTCAGAGAATAACTACTACAGGTTGGTAATGGTGAGAGAGAGCATTATGCTCTCCAAACTACGTGGTCCTGTGTACTTGACTTAAGCTCTTTAGGCCTCGGTAAAATGGTGATAAAAACAGCTCACACTTCACAGGGTTGCTGTGAAATGAAATGAAGTAATACATAAAGTGTTTCCAACAATGCCTGTCCAGAGTAAGCACTCAGCAGAGGCTCAATATTACTAGTACTGTTCCTACCCCATTTACGACTGCTCTTACTAACTCTCCCTTTACCAGTCTGCCTACATTCTTCCAGAAATAATTACACGGAGATCCAAACTTCTAAGTCTCCATTCTGAGCAATGCTATTGAGAATCTATTGAAGACCGGGCCATGGATTTAGTTGTGGACTATTCACAAATATTGTGGAATTTGGAAAAAGTCGAGGCCCTTCTGTCCAGTAGCTTTCCAGGAAGCATTTAAAATTAATGGGTAACAAAATTCTACCCCCACTTCGGGTGAGAATGGGCGGCAGACACAATGGCCAAGAAGTGGTGAGGAATACCCACATGATTGAATGGACCACACCTGGAGCACCTCTACCTTAGAGGGAGTGGCTTTTCCTGACCACATCTTTACCCAGTTTCTCATTACTGCTATTTGGGAGATTCAATTTCTTTAGTTTCCTTCATATTCTTCTTTCCACATATACTGGACTTAAGAGGTAACACAGTTAGAAATGTGGTTAGCTCAAACATTAGAACATGCTGTGAGGCCAACGGTTGAGCCTCCTTCCTGAGCTAAGTGCACAAGTAAGCCTGATCATTTCATTTGGGGAGTTCATCAGTTTGATTTAGAGTGAACAGACGGTTAACTGTGGCCCAAGATTTGAAAATGTATTTTTTTTAACTGCTTTCGTATTTTCTGATGAGATGCAGGCCTATGAGATAATTAAAAAAAAAATCAGTATACATTTCATGGAATTGACAAGATGAAAATGGCATCATTATGGATGAATTCATAATTGAATATGTGTACTTGTCATCCCAGATTATAATTTGCTCAAATTAAGCTCTTTGACTTCAGAACATGGACATACACAAAAATCCTCAAAAGGTTAACTCAGGATCCTGGTGATACACCATACCATTTTTAAAAAATATCTCAGGACCTGCCTTCCGCTCAGGTCATGATCCCAGTGTCCTGGGAATCGAACCCCGCATCAGGCTCCCTGCCCAGCGGGAAGCCTGTTTCTCCCTCTCCCATTCCCCCTGCTTGTGTTCCCTCTCTCACTGTCTCTCTCTCTCTCTGTCAAATAAATAAATAAAATCTTTAAAATAAAATAAAATATAATAAAAGGATGAGAGATGTGAACCCAGAAGCTAAAATGATAATGTGAATAGTGACCTAGTGTTCCAGACTTCCTCTCTCTTCGATTTGCCCTCTATATTCAGACTATCGGTAAAAATGTCTAAGCGGACAAACTTGTGACTTAGCATAAGTAAATAAAACCTATTGTCCTGATGACTTAATCACATTTGTTCAAATCTCAATTTGCAATGGAAATCTTTTATAATATTAAATGACTTTTCAAACTAGTTCTCATCTATCAATAAATGTTTCTAAGTCCTCATGGCCTTGATTCTAGACAAAGCTCTGTGAAGATAAATTTCATCAGATATAATTCTGATTCTTAGTAATTCGTAGCTGGTAACTGACATGGCTATTTACAACAAATCAAAGTATAGTTTTTAATGCAAAGACAAAGTCTGCCTTTTTGATCATATAATTCTATAAATGGTGCATAGTAGGATTTAATCATTTGAACCATTTGCTTCTTCATTATTTGAAATGACACCTTTCAACCATTTCAGACTGCTGTATACTCAAACTAATTTTTTTTTTCCAAGACAGAGCTCAGATTTTTTTTTTTTTAATTTTTGGAGGTGAAGAAAAGTACAAGTTTTCAATCCCAAATTTGTTGATCAAATATGTAGTGTGATATACAACAACAAAATCAGAAGCAATATAAATTAATGTTCAGAATCAAATGGTTCCCTTTTTGGAGGCACAGTAACTATGATGCCTTCCCCACTCATGCTCCCCCTGCTCTGGGCTTACCAGAGCTCAGTCATGGCGGAGGCCCCTTCTTTCTTTTTCTCACCAGCTGGGCTACCGAAGAGTTAAGAAACAGTCACTCTTGTTCCCAATCTTTTGCTCTAATGAGCCATCGTTAAAAAGCCCTCCTTTCCCCTCACAACTTCAGATATTTTACTTATGGTAGGAAGACCTAAACTATTTAAGCACCAAAGCAGAAACATCATGCCTTCTACCCAAACTTGATCCTCCTTGGTTAATGATGTCACCTGTTACACACAATCTGTTTATTATACTTACCTTCTTCCACATCTGATGAGTCCCCAAGTCTTTTGAATTCTGCTTATCAAATATTTCTTGCATCCATTGTCTTCTCTTCATTCTTGCTGATTAAAGCCTGGTGCAAGCCTTCATTGCATTTCTATTTTCTTTTTTCTGGATTGTATGGTCTTTGGAAGCACACATCATATTTTGTATGTCTTTATATCCCTTAGCAGGTAGGATAGTATCTGCTCACAGAGACCCTCAAAATATTCATTAGGGGGTTTTTATTTTGCATCATGAAGCCAGTGATCAAAAATGTCTCTCTCTCAAGTTCAAATGTCCATATATGCCTTTTAAATTATCCATTTAAAATTCCTGAATTCATTTTTTTTTAGTTTGCTAGAAAACAGAGACACACATATTGCAAAGAGCTGGTTTGTGAGTTATCTCATTACAATTTTCACATTATTCATGAAATTTGATTTATTTCTCTTACTTAGTCATTGCTTTCATGTTTTCCACCAATCTGCGGTTGAAATGTTATTGTTACCTTTTCTGTATCTTTAAGTGATATTGAAATGCACATAGGAGAATATTAAGACAGCTACATTTTAGAAAAACAGGAGCTGTTATTTCAAGCCAGTGAAATAGAGTGGCACATTTTGGTCTCCAGTAATAAGGTCCTTAAATTTATTCCTTGGCCGTTCATATGCCACAAGCTAGCACCAGTCAAGCATAGCAATGCCATATGTATGCACTTTTCAATCTGAAATGAGGGCATAAATGCTTTGTGCAAGCCCTTCGGCTAGTGGACACAACAGTGGGGAAGTCAGCATCCCGGATGCGTGCCCGAGCAAACTCCTTTGGTGCGTGTGTGGGGAAATCACATCTGACCAGTTACCACGAAGGACCGCTCCTGCTTCCAGGGTATTCTCTTTGGTTCCATAAAGATCCTTGACCATTTCAAACTGCTCCTTGACAGATCCGTTCTAATATTTTACTCATTGACACCACTCACAAAAGTCAAATTATAGTCTTCATTGGTATGGACGCACTAGCTATTCGTTAGGCAGGAGAGCTTTGGCAGAAACGGGGGAATGGATTTCAAATACTAGAAATAGCTAAACTTGAAAAATTAGAGGAAGTGAAACAAAACCAAATGCTCTTTAAGTGCTCTTCTACAAATCTTGATACTAGTTTACAGACACTAACAAGATTCTTTTCATATGTATAAAATTTTCATTCTATTATAATAGACCTCACATACATGTGTGATTGTACGTACACACACCCCCCCACACACACATAAAGTTGTATGAGCATGCACACGCATATGGTCCATGAGCCTTCAGGCCCAGCTTTTAATGAGATAATCAGAGTCATTGAAAGGGGTCCAAAGTTAAATAGCCGTATAATGATTTATGCAGCGTGGTGAATGGTATGCTTTGGACAGGAGAGGAGGTCTGGCGCAATGTTTGTAGACACGATAATCTTTAAATGTTTCTTCCACATTTGTTTGATTTCTTTTGAAACTCCTTTAGAAGTGCATGACTTCTAAATGTTTATATGTGTGGATTTTCTCCAGCTACATTTTTTTTTTCAAGTTCCAGGTTAATTGCATTGTGGTTCTCAAGCAAGAGCTATACAAGATCAGTTCTTAATATTTATGGAAACTAACTCAGTGGCCTATTCACCAGCAATTTTATCAGGTAGGCACTCTAAATATTGCATGTGAGGTTTTGTATATGTTCATTGGTTCAAGCTTGCTAATTATATGCTCAAATATTCTATATATTTACTAAATTTTAGATTGCTTAATCTATCATTACTGAAAGAGATGTGTTAATCTCTATTATGTGAATTTTTCTTTTTTACGGATGTTGACTCTATGTTAATAAGTGTATACATGTTTAGAACTGTTAGTTTTCCTGGTGAATGTAAGCATTTATCTTTATTAGTGTCTCTATTTATTGTTATAGATCTTTTACTCTAAAGTCTATTCGATGTGATTAAAAGGCAACTCCAGGTTTTTTGTTAGTGTTTTCCAGTTGTATCTAGTTTTTTCTAATTTTACCTTTTGTTTTAGAGTTATCTCTTGTAAACAGCCTATAGTTAGGTCATTTTTATCCAGTCTGACAATTTTTGCTTTTTAATAGCAGAACTTGGTCTATGTGCATTCACTGTATTTATTGATATAGTCTTATTTCTTCCATTTTACTTTGTGTTTTCGATTTCTTCTGATTTTCTATTGACTTCCTTTTTTTGGGCCTTGACCTCTGCCCCCTCTGCTTTTTTCTTTTTTTTTAATTTATTAAATATTTTTTGACATATATCATTATGTAAATTTAAGGTATACGGCATGTTTATTTGATACATTTATATGTTGTAATGTGATTGCCATGATAGCACCTCTATCACATTATATAATTATCCTTTCTTTTTAGTGGTTGGAATAATTAGGTTATACTCTTAGCAAGTTTGATGAGTATAGGGGTATATTATTGTCTATATTCATTATACTGTGCATTGGATCTCTAGGGCTTTTTTATTACTTGTTGCAAGTTTGTACCCCTAAACTTCTGTTTTACCCTCCTCCACATAGTGGATCCCCTGATAAACACTATTTTACTCCGTTTTTAAGAGTTTGGCTTTTTTAGCTTCCACATTTAAGTGATATCATGATAGCATTTGTCTTTCTCTGGCTTATCTCACTTAGCAGGATGGGCCGACTCTGCTTTTTAAAAAATTGATTATATTGTTATTTTTCTCACTCCACTCTTTCCCTTTATCAGATTGGGAAATTATGAAACCACTTTCTCCTTTGCTAATGGTTACCCTGGAAATTTTAACATGTACCCTAACTCTAAAAGTAATCAGTGTCTTTTCTTTAACTTTCAAAGTCAATTTGAAAGTTAAAATACAAGGGCTTTATAATGATTTAACATCTATTAGCCTACTTCTCACTTCTATACTATTGCTCTCAAGTATTTCGGTTTTATCTTACAAAACAAATTAGACATTATTATTGTCGCAGAGTTAATATTTATCCACTTGTCGGGCGCCTGGGTGCCACAGTTGGTTAAGTGTCTGAATGAGGCTCAGGTCATGATCCTGGGGTCCTGGGATTGAGCCCTGAGTTTGGCTCCCTGCTCAGCAAGGAGTCCACGTCTTCTCCCTCTGACCCTCCCCGCTGCTCATGCTCTTACTCTCTCTCTCAAATGAATAAATAAAAAATCTTAAAAAAACCACATTTATCCCTTTATTTACCATGTTCTTTTCTCTTGTTATTTCTGACTTTCATCCTGGGATCCTCCCTTTTCTTCTTGAAGTACATCATGAAGTCTCCTGAAGCCACACACTATTACTGCTCAAGCCAGGAGCGAAACAACTTCTTCTTTTCTCCTATTTTCCAATCTTCTATCAGCACTTTCTTTTGGTGGAGCCCAATCATTAACCAAGTAGCAAGAGAATTTGGGAAATGTAGTCTTCAGGATTATAGCTCCAGGCCAGCTAGAAGAGAACTCAGTAAGACAAGGATAGAGCTAAGTACTACCAGACAGCGACTGGTTTAAGGACAGTGAAATTCATGTGAAAACAGAATTATGTGAGATTTCACCTGCTTCCTCTATCATAGTAACTGTAAGACAGGCTAGTTTCCCTCTTCACTTCCTTGAGGACCACCCCCCTCCCCATACACACACACAATTCATATTTTTTTTTTCGGATGGCCCTTCAGTACCTTAGATTTATTTTGTAAATTGCATTGTCAGTGGTTTTTACTTTTGTTCACCTGTGTGGCCACTCAGTTATCAGAAGTGAAGTCATCAGTGACTAGGTCTAGATGTAATATTGCCAACTATATTCCTCAGTGTAGATTAGGTTATGCTACAGCAACGTAGGATTCTTAAAATCCACTGACTTTAAAGCCGAGCTTTATTTCTTGCTCATAGTACAAACTCACAGTACCGGCTGGGTCTCTGCTCCACGCGAAGGGATGTTGCAGGTTGGAGAACTCACCCTCCGCTGCACCTATGGTCTGTTGCAGAGCAAAGGATCATGGTGAATCAGCCCTGTTCTTTAAAGGCTTTCCTCTTGAAATGATATCCGTTGCCTTGGCTCAAATTTCCTTAGCCAAAGAGAGTCTAAGATCAGAGTGCTGGGAAGGACCTCTCCCAGGTTGCAGACTGCCCAGCTTCTCAAGTGTCCTCATAGGGCAGAAAGAGATGAGAGCGCTCTTTGAGGTCTGTCTTATAAGGGCACTAATCCTATTCATGAGTATTCTACCCTTATGACCTAATCACCTCCCAAAGGCTCCACCTCTTAAACTGATTACACTGGGGGTTAGGATTTCAACATATGAATTGTAGGAGGCCATAAATATTCACTCCATTGCATCAACTCATCCCTGCATGGCTATAGCCCTTCAATGTCCACTCATTTCACGGAACCAGGTGGCCACTCAAGTGAGCACATGGGACATCCACTAGCCAGCTCAAATTACTTTTGGCCCCAAAAGGGGGTTCCTCTGAGGTGCATTAACATGTCTTACTTTAATGTAGCCCTCAAATTCCCGGAGTGAGCTCCATAGAGCTGTTCCTCGCATAGGCACCTTTAATAGGCCAGTGTTTCACTGCCCTTCTGCTAACCATATGGACAGGCCAATGACCATTGCCCATGAGTTGATTAAAAACGCAAACATGGAGAAAACATCATGCAAGTCATCTCTCTGAGCTGATTTTTACCTTCACGGTCAGACTGGCAGCCTTCCAAACAGGATGCTGTCTGATCACCTGGGAACTGCAATCCATAAACCAAGAGGCATTTATTTTGGTCAATCAAGAGCTGTTTATAGGGCACTGTCCAAGTGGTAATAAAATCCAGCAGCAACTGAAATGGTTGCATAGTCAGTCCTAGGGGCAAAGATTCTACCTGCCAGTAATGTCAAATAAGAATAAACTAGGATGTTAATGCACAAATCAATCCTATTATACTGTAGAACTAGTCTGGGCACTGCCCTCACCACTAGAGCATTCTCTGATATTACCCAAGGTATGAGTCTTCCATGTTTCAAGATTATTTTATGTCCTTCAGAGCAGTTACAACTCATGTGTGACAGCAAGCTAGTAAGTGCTATCTTCCTTCACACACAAACCTCTTGCCCTTTTTCTTTGCTTTATTTTTCTCTTCATAGCACTCATTACTACCTTGCATAATATGTATTTTACTTATCCATCTTGTATTTGTTAATGTCTTCCCCATCCCATGCCAGAATGGAAGCCTCACAAGGGGAGGGATTCTGATGTGTGTTGCTTACTGCTTTAATCCCATTGCCTCTAATGATGCCTGGCCCATAACAGACCTGCAGAATCATCTGTTATTTATAAGGACAGAGATCAACACAGTGTAATACTCCACACAGAAAGAAATCTCAGGATATAAATAATACATGATAAAAAATGATATCATAACTCAATGGATAAAGAAAGGAATAGTCAGGAAATACTGGTGAGACCATTACATTAGTAAGCTCTTAGTCAGCAGGTTAGATTAGGTATTTCCTTTCATCTTATAATAAAAAGTCTAGATGTATTCAAAAGAAAAAATATAAAATGAAATAACATCAAGCTCAAACTCCATTAGATATTGGTGTGTGAAAAAACTTCCTTTTTTGTGAAAAAGCTTTCTAAGCATAAAAGTGATTAGAGAAATCACAAAGGGCAAACTCTTGGAAACTGATTATATGAAATCATTTACATCAATATTCTTAAAAACTAAAGGGCTAATGTCAAATAAGAATAAAACAGTTGCAATAATTATGGCAGATGAAGGATTAATATCTTTACTAGAAAGTGTCCTATAACTAGAGCAAGTCAGATAGCAACAAATGAAGAATTATGGCCAAATAATTTACAAAATTATTAACAAAATAATTAATAAAAGTGCAAAGAGAGGGTGGCCTGGGTGGCTCAGTTAAGTGGCTGATACCACCTCAGGTCATGATTGCAGGGTCCTGGGTTGGAGATGGGAATCTGGCTGCCAGCTTAGAGCTTAGCTGGAAGTCTGTCCCTCTGCCCCCAGCCCCCCATTTGTGCTCCCTCTCTCTCAAATAAATAAATAAAATCTTTAAAAAAATCGCAGACTGTTCAACTATGCCAATAATCCAAGAAACAGACATTTCAATGCCAATTGGATGGATTTTTCAAAAGTCAAGCTGTAAAAATCTTCAAATGATATTACTCGTCGCTAATGAAGATGGGGAGAGGGGCATTCACAAATTATTGGTGAGATTGACAATTATAATGTCTCTCAAAATGAATAAAGCTAGATTATACAGATGAATGTAAAAAGAGTCTCCAGAATCTTCTTTCTTTTGATCCTTTCATACCACTTAATATAACTTTTACTGAGTGAATTAGAGATGTGACTAGATTGTTGTGTATCAAGATGTTCACTAGAGCATTTATTTACGATAATAGAAAAAATGAAAAATTTTAAATGTTACAAATGGGCAATGATTAAATTTTGGCACAATCACATGTTGGAATATTATGCGGCTATTAAAAACATATCTTAGAGGATATTTAGTGATATGGGTAAATGTCCATGGTATTAAATAAGTGTGAAAAGGGGATATATAGTCATATATATAGTTTATATATATAGGCATGAGTAGAGTTCATTGTATATGTGTGTGTTCTGGATATACATATGTGTGTGAGTGTATAAAATTGTAAAGGAAATACCCCACACATTAACCTGAGAGATGGTGTGATTATAGGTAATGTTCAGTGCTCATTTTGAAATTTTATTATATTTGATAAATAGTCGATAACAAGTGGGTATTGTCCTTCTAAGCAGAACAAAAAGTAATTTTAATGGAAGTAGTCTCAAAGATAATGCAAAACAAAAAAACCCCAAGCAGAAGTGTGAACAATATTCACCATCTTACATTCCTTTGGGAGAAGTTCCTTGAGTGTGCAGCCTTTTCAAGGTGCACGCCTTTGAAAGGAACACATGCTAATTGACTTTTATCACAGAAAAAATTCTTAAATTTGAATTTCACAAGTGAACGTGAACTTCCAGTGCGTCCTGTGTATTTTCATCAAAAGTACTCGAAAGAGTGCAGACCTCAAAATGAATGGACTACTTGTTCTAGAAAAGAACTCTCCACACTTTTGAAGGGGATCTCAATTTGGAAGAGTTGTATGGTTTTAGCGCTCAAAGGAAGCCAAGTATTGTGAATAGAAATTCACTTCTGCAAAGCCTGATGAGTTCTCCCTGCCCAATGAGCCAAGAAGGAGAAAAATCCCCTTTTCTCATATAAATCAAGGATTCACACCATGTTTGCAAATCTAAAAGTAATACAGTTGTAGGTTTATGGGTTTAATGGTAACAACTAAAACCAAAGGCAGTCTTTATTCCTAACAGATTAATATACTTTCCTGAAGTAACAAAATTTTCAATTATCTATATTTTATTTTTATTTTAAGATAAGAGAAATTAGAGGCACCTGGGTGGCTCAGTCAGTTAAGTGTCTGCTTTTGGCTCAGGTCATGATCTCAGGGTCCTGGAATCGAGTCCCACATCAGGCTTCCTGTTCATACAATCTTTAAAAAAAGTAATAAAATAGGAGAAATCAAGGAGAAAGTAATATTCACACTAAATCCACATTGTCTTTTGAAATCTGATATATGTCCAACAGTGTCTACCAAGGCTCTGAATTTGTTCTATGTCTGACCGTGTCTACCAAGTCTCTGAATTTCTCTTCACCTAGGCGAGGAACACAGCCCTATTGTGGAGAGCTACATCTACCTCAAAATGGGTCTGTTTTAAAATGTGAACGAACTGTGAAAAAATAAATGAACTAAACTCCTACAGATTGTATTAAACACCTCCTTTCAACTCAGACCCGTTGGGAGTGATGTGCCTGCCGGTCTCCCGCTTTGACTGCTTCTTACCGAATGTAAACTGAAAATTGACTACGCTTTAGGTTTCTGTTTTTCACAGTTAGAAAAATGTCCTTTAAATCTTTCATAAGGCAAAAGTAAAATTCTGCCCAGTACGAGCCTCGCTTTCTTTCTTGGTAATTCCCATGGCTCATCCTCTCTGACACAGCAGGCTAAAAATCTAGAACTACTTCCGGGAAGACCCCATGACCTGTGACTTGCCATTGCTGTTCCCACTGTCTGAAGTGAGAGAGAATGGGATGGACTCTGTACCAAGATGGCAAAAGTTTGTGTCTTGTCTGTCTTCTTGCCAACATCTACCCGAAATTTTAAATGTATTAAACACAGCAGCAGTCTAATGAGTGTGACAAGCTTAAATTATCTTGGGACAAGATAGGGAATCCACTCTTGGGACGAGAAAGGGAACTTCATGTCAGGTTTTGAACACTCACCTTTCTGGATGATCTCCTAAGCCTCTTTTGTGGTTTTCCTTCTGCTAATTCTCTGTTTCTCTGCTTCTCTTAATAGGATTCTTTTGCATATTTTATTTGTGTTTGCCACTATGTGAAGTAGTGGTTTTTTCTCCAAATAATACCCAACACAGTATTCAGTAAAACCTGAAGCAGTGATTGACTCTAGGTAAAGCCACAATAAGCCCTCACTATGGTCTTCTGCCCAGATACTCCATAGAGGCAATAAGAAAATTCCAATTTTTTTTTTTTTTTTTTTTGTGGGGAAGGACTCACATACTCTTGGATGAGCATCCTAAAAAAAAAAAATCTGGGAAGATCATTTGGGAGAACAGCTCTTCTGGTGCCTCTCAAAAGACTAGCCTGGATTGGAAAGTGATTTCCATTTTCTCTCAGCTTTCCTTTACGCTCTTCATTTAGAATAAGAACATGCCCTTTTCTTGTAGCCAAAAAAGGAACTGTCAGCGGTGACATTGTGCAGGAGACTCTAGGCTTGGTTCTTTTTCCTCGTGTTCTCTGAAGAGAAAATGATTATACCGTGGCTTGCCATTGATTAACTACAATCATCCAACTATAGAGAAGAGAAAGTGTTGCACAGAAACCATAGCAACCTCCGTGAAAATGACTGCAGGGATGACATGCTTACAGAATGTCCAGGTTTCCAGGTGGCAACTGCTCACAATTTTTGCCTGTGATACTGGTTCATCCACAATGGCGCTGCCCGGAGCTCACGTGTGAGGGACATTCTGATTATGGAGAGGAAGCAACAGAAAAATGAGCTTTGGATGTATTGTATCAGCAAAGAGGGATTATCTATACTTACCTCACTGCTTTGAGAATCTTTATGTATCTTATGTATCCACTTGTTCAGGCTGTGTTAACAAATCCCATAGATGCTGTCCTGGGTGGCTGAAATGTCAGACCTTTATTCCTTTACAGTTCTGGAGAGTAGGAAGTCCCAGATCAAGGCACCAACAGATTTGGTATCTGGTGAAAGCCATTCTTCTCACTGAGTGCTCACATGGGAGAAGGAGCAAGGGAACTTTCTGGGGTCTCTTTTATAAGGGCCTTACCTAATCCCACTCGTGAGAGCTTTGCCCTCATGACCTAATCATCTCCTAAAGGCCCCACCTCCAAATACTGTCACAGTGGGGATTAGGTTTCAACTTATGAATTTTGGAGGAGAGAAACATTGAGCCTATGGCATATCTGCGGTCATTAATTGATGTTTTAATTTCAGTCGATCAACTAGGAGTTAGTCTCATTTTAGACTGAAAAGTCACTTCTATTTTGTGAGACTGCTCCTCATCTGTTGTTATCAAAGAGCAAGAATATTGGAATTTGCTGGTGGCATTTTATATTTTCATATTTTTTTAATTTATTTTTTCTTTTTCTTCTTTTTTTTCTCATATTTTTTTAAAAGATTTTATTTATTTATTTGACACAGAGAGATCACAAGTAGGCAGAGAGGCAGGCAGAGAGAGAGGAGGAAGCAGGCTCCTTGCTGAGCAGAGAGCCCGATGCGGGGCTCAATCCCAGGATCCTGAGATCATGACCTGAACCAAAGGCAGAGGCTCTAACCCACTGAGCCACCCAGGCTTTAACCCTATATTTTCATATTTTATGAAGACATCTATTTCATGCCAACCCTAAATTCCAAAGATGAGACATTGCAGCTCTAGACATGATAACTTTAATACGAGTATAAGATACCTGGAAAACAGAGGGAAAGGCCAGAAATAATAGCCTTTCTTCACTTAAATTAGGAGATTTTTGTCACCAATTAGAATCACCCTTCTTACTACATTTGTAAAAATTATCTAATCCCCGTATTTGAACATACAAAGCCCAAAGAAGACAGCAGTCTTTTGACATCATTGCTTTGATATTTAAGAATTTGTTTTTGGTTTTGTTTTTTTAAAGATTTTATTTATTTGAGAGAGGAGACACAGCAGGAGAGGGAGCAAAAGCAGGGGGAGTGGGAGAGGGAGAAGTAGGCTTCCTGCAGAGCAGGAAGCCTGATGCGGGGCTCGATCCCAGGACCCTGGGATCATGACCTGAGCTGAAGGCAGATGCTTAAGGCTCGATCCCAGGACCCTGGGATCATGACCTGAGCTGAAGGCAGATGCTTAAGGAGCCACCCAGGTGCCCCAAGAATTTGTTGATCCATGGTACATGGTACAACCCACTATCAAAGGCCAGCATTGGAAAGAACTCTATAGATTACAGCCTTAAATGCAGACTTTTGCTTATTTAGAAGAATCAAAAGACACTTTATCCAAACTTAGACTGTACTAATTTGTTTTATATTTTAACGCTGCTATAAAAACTACACTTATTCATTCATTTTTTTAAGCAAGCAAGCAGAGGATATTAAAAGTCTAGCATGTGCTAAATATTTCTGTGGGCTCTGGAACAACCAAGATGAAAATTATCTTCCTTTAAGGGAACTGGAGCCTAGAAATCCTCAAGTTCCTCCTGGTTAACAGATCGATGGATAGCTAAAGATTTTAGGGTATTTGATGAGGGAAGTTTGTTACCAACTGAAGTGACTCCAAATACCTTTCTTGTTTTCTCTTTTTTAGAGATTTATTTAGTTAGTTAGTTAGTTAGTGGGGGGAAGGGCAGAGGGAGAGGGAGAGAGAATCTCCACCCAATGGAGGCAGGGTGGGGCTCGATCTTGTGACCCTGAGATCATGACCTGACTGAAATCAAGAGTCAGATGCCCAGTCGACTGAGCCACCCAGTGCCCCTGAACTGTTCTTTTTTATAGGCTGCTTAGGCTCATGTATGAATCTTTTATTAAAACGACTCTCAAGGGATAAGGGAAGTGTCCCATTTGGTAATGAAAATGTGCCTCCATATAAGATTTCTGTAGGTTGCAGTTAGACCAAAAGGAGCCAGGCTTCAGGCCATGATCAAAAGGGGCAGAGCAATATCTCAGAGATGGTAAGGGCATAGCAGATCTTTTAGAAACTACAAATTTTGAGTCATGTCCATATAATTTTCTTTTATCTATGACCGTTTCCATGTGACTCAGTCTTTTACTCTCAGCAAGACTTTACCCCCTGGGTAAACAAACTGTATCTTACATTCCTTTTCTTTACCATAGTACACATGGGTGTTTAATACATGTTTACTGACTTAACATCACTCTCATAATTTAAATTATGATGTAAATGCATGAAACAATGGGAAACATAGTGAAATCTTTGGAAAATTACAGCAGTGGATTCTTTTAAGAGATTTAATATCAGGTTCAAACTTGACATTGGGTTTTAGTCATCATTTAAATCCACTTTGGGGTTATATAAGGCTACTTCTTGAAGCTAAATATAATGATGAATACATAAGTTTGCGTTTCACATTCTCCTTTTAAAGAACTAATTTAGCTTATCTCTCAGAAACAGGTTTGATTAATTTAAAATATGTCCTTGGATATTGACTTTTCAGAATGAAAATCTGTAATAAGCTCAGGGCACACCCAAGATGTGAACTGATCAGGGAAAATAAAAAACAAACCTTGGAGTCAGCAGAATCCTTACCACGTCCCACGGGCTTGACCTCCAATGTCATGTGGTTAATGTCTCATTCTTGATTATCTTTAATTATTGGTTTTAACATGATCGTTAAATGTGTAGGATGGCTATCAGGAGATGCATTTATCAGTTGTTATGTGAAAGGGTTTTCAGTTTTCAAATATATGAAATCCATCATAAGGCAAGAATTCACATAGCAAGTCTTGCGGCTAATCCCTTGCTTTGAAGTAAGCAGTATCTGTGGGAGTTGGAGGAGTAAAGTGTTTATTAATATTCACTGCCGGTGGGTTAGTACAGTTGAAGTCATGATAGAGATGATTTTGCTTATATAAGTAAAATTTGTATTATCTGTCCTCTCGGAGGCAAAAGGCATTGACAATGTGAAAATTACTGTCAGCTTATACTGGAATATAACTAGATATATAGAGAGGATTTTGAAAGACATCATGAGTCAGAAATTTTTAAAAATAAGTCTTTTGGGTGCATCCATTTTCACGACGGTGATGAAAACACATTCTTCCCCCTCCCCCTCTCTGTAATGTGTAAATAGCTGATTTGGGAGTTATTCTCTCCTGGTCCTTGTGGGCGTTATCAGAAGTCTGAACAGCAATTCCAACTTTTTGGCTGACTACACCTAGCATTTATGTTTACATAACTAGACATTTCATCAACCAGACATTGCTCTTCAGGCAGGCAGCATTGGAATCTGAATCCAAATCTTAGGGAGACATCCAAGTATCCTGGTTTAAAGCATTGGTGAAAGTCAACCCCATCGGGTTATTCATCTTGGCTCGGACATCTGCTTGCTTTGGGTCAGTGTGCCAATTATGAAACCTTGAGGTCAAGTATAAGCTCTTAGTAAACGGTAGTCATCGCTTGATTTTATTAACATGGCGGAATGTTTAATTATCAGGATGGCCTGGAGATGTTGAGAGAGGTCAAAAGGACAAGGTTTGATCTGTTGTTTCGCTCCAGGGAAGAGATATTGTGATTTGGTCTGAGGGCTCGCAAATTGTAGTTCCTGGTTCCATTACATCAGAGACACCTGGAAGTTGTTGTTTTTGCTGTTTTTGATGTAGATTACTGATTCAATTCCTTATAACTCTCTGCGAAACTGTTTTCTCCCCTCACCAGCTTTCAAATGTGCAAAATGATGAGTCCAGCTTCTACCTTATGTCATGTTTCAGTTATACTTTTCAATATAATTTGGCAACTTGAAATAAGTTGTATCTATGTAACCAGGGGCAAAAATCCAAACAGACATAAATGTAGGGTATTAATAAAATGACATGAATATTACAAATCAAGCCTATATCCTGAGACTAGAGCTGTCGGTACTCAGAGACAAATTCATGTTAAATGTTTTACACTCGAAAAATAATACCAACAAAAATATAAGGAAACATAAAAAAAACTGAGATAAAAGCAGAAATTGTTGAAAAGGAAAACAGGCAAAAAGAATATAAGTAAGTCAAAGGATTTTCTTGTTTTTAGTTGGGGTGGGTAGGGGTAGCAGACATAGCTATCTATTAAAGGAAGGGAGAACACAAATATAGTGAATGTGGAACCAAAATAATGTAATATTGGTGGAATGACAGTTATGATTATAACAGAATATTATGGAGAAACTCTTTATATATAATAAATTGAAAATATCAGAGTTGAAAATTTCCTTTAAAAAATATGAAGTACCAACTCAAGAAATAGCTAGCCTTAATTGACCAATGATAATGGAGGAAAATTTAAATATTGTCAAAAAAATTATCTCCAAAAAGGTTCTGGTTCCATATAATTTTATCAGTTCATTCTTAAGATATTTTCAAAAACAAATAACTGTTTTGTTATACACAGTGACTAAGAGCATGAGGAAAGAGAGGGATTTTTGAAAAATTCATTCATGATTCTCTCACAGAAGTGAATTTTAAATCTGAGATAGCCAGCATAAATTTATTTAAAGTTCAGTAATACATATTATCATAAATGTAAAAATTTCCAAGTTAAAATTAATACATCTCAGTCATCAATATAACAAAATAATAGGATGTCATAATCTATTTCTTCTCAGGATCATTTAATATAAGGAAATATATCACATTTCATAAATAGATTAGAAAGGAGAAAGTTATCATACAATAGAAAGGCATTTAGAAACTTAACCTCTGTACTTGATTTTTGAATTGTCGCATTAAGCTAAAGTTTGAAAAAATATTTGTATCACATAGTTTATCAAATATATCTCAAAACAAACTTAACATCTTTATGACAAAACAATATAGGTACATAATCATTAAATCATAATCATAAAATAATTCAATCATAAAGTCAGGGGAAGAAAGATGTCTGGGAGCATTACTATTATTCAGTCTCCATGCTAAATTCAGTCTAATTATTCTTTCAGTTTATGGGTAAATTCTACTTAGTATTATTTTATTTATACCCTTCCCATTGGTGTTTATTCAGAAGTGAGAATTGTTTTTAGTCCTTTTTTTTTTTCTGTACTACCTTTGTCTGATTTGGGTATTTTTGTGATTTTGGCTTCAAAAAACAAAGGATTTGGAAGCTTTCTGTCATCCTGCCCTAGAGCATTTTAAACGGCGGCAAAAGTATTTGTTGTTGACCGTAGGAAAAGACTCACGTGGTCTTCTTTTCTCATCTCACTATCTGAAGAGATGTTCCTGTGAACACAGTTTTCCAAGGGGACGGGCAGGTCACAGGAACACTCATATAAGAGATTCCCTCTCTAGCAGCCATGCTGTCAGGACACGGAGTTGAACCCGCCATCTGACAAGCGGGCAGAGGATGGAAAATCAGAAAACTGCATTCACTGTGCTGCCTCCTCACTCTGGGGAGCCTGTGATCAGCCGCACAGCTGCCTGGCGCTCTTCTCCTCCTGCAGTCACTTCTCCCAAGTCCACGGGAGGGGGTCCCGGCAGGCGCAGGCACGACCCGGCCTGTATTTAGCAGGAGGTACAGCTGACTCAGCTCCTGCTCGTGACTCCCGGGTGCTAATCAGAGGTCTATTGTGAGGTGCAGGGGCTGAGCCATCACTTCGACAGCTCTGGCTTGTGTACGAGATGATGCCTGTTCTGGGAGGGCTCTTCCTGAGAAATGATCCACAGATTGCACAGAAAAGTTCTCAAATGGGCTAGAGCAACACACACACAAAAAAACTGGTTCCTTGGACATAGTTCTTTCTTATTGTATAATGGTGAAGTGCACTGAAGGGTACGACTAGTCACATAGTTTCAACCCCAGAGAATTTCCTATGGATCCATCCATTTCACAGATGGGGAAACTGAGGTCTGGAAAGTTGAAATGTTTTTCTTAAGGTTTCTCAGTTTTTATAAGACAAAAACAGAGAGGGGGTGAAACATAAAAGACTAACTATAGAGAACATACTGAGGGTTGCTGGAGGGGAAGTGGGTAGGGGATGGGGAAACTGGGTGATGGGCATTAAGGAGAACACTTGTTGTGAGGAGCACTGGGTGTTGTATGTAAGTAATGAATCACTAAATTCTACTCCTGAAACCAGTACTATCCTATATGTTAACTAACTTGGATTTAAATTAAAAAATAATAACAATAATAAAATTTAAAAAAAGAATAAAAAGAAAAGGTTTCTCAGTTTTCAGTGACTAAATGAAGTTTCAAAACCAAATTTCCTAATAGTGAGCATTTTCTCTTTGTCTTCTAGCCCACCAGTAAGTAGAATTTTATATTCTACATAAGGACCTTTGTATTTAGTTGCACAGGTTGTGCACTGCACAACTCCAGGGGTGGCAGGATCATATAGACTAAGAAACAGGAGAATGGATAATGCCACCTCCTACCCTGGTCTTGTCCCATGCCACTGACACCAGGAGTTAAGGTAGGAAGACAGCTGTTTCCTCATGTTTACTCTTAAGTAGATTCTTCTGAGAATATAGTTTCCTCCCTGAAACTCAGGTGTTATTAAATAGGGATTGAGTTGGAAGTTGTTCACTGACTGACAGAACAATCACCCTTTTCTTAGAACATAACACATTCTTACCAGTCCTATTAAGGGGCTTAATTGGCTCCTCCCTCGGATGACTTATTTTGCAAAGTCCTTGCTTCTTGGTGTGAAAGAAATCTTTGGCTGGCTCACCTTACTAGGCTTTTAGACACAGTCAGGTATGTCTCTCTCAGCCTCAAATGGAGAGCCCCCCCCCCCTCCGCCCATGCATCAACGATATAATTGGTTCCCTGAAAGGATTCGTACATGCTAGAAGAGGGTTCTCATGACTCAGCAGAAAGAAAGCAGAGCGAGGGGCCCAAGGAATCCATATTCTTACCTGAATCCCGTACGCGCTACATGGATGACTGGGAAAACTCTTTCATCTCTCACTTCCTCATGTCTTCATACATCATCTTATTTCTCAACTTGGATTCAATAAAATGGGTTCGCCATTCCTGTTGTAAATATCATATGATGTAAGCGCTTTGTTTTCTGTAGTATCTCATTCTCCAGAGACATTTGAGCCAGCCGGAGTGAGACCAGCCCAGTACCTGATGTTCCTAACCCTTTGAATTAACAGCTTGAGCCACGGTTATATCTGCTATTGGGTCCGTGGGATGGGATCAGGTACTGAGGTCACAGATGGAAGCAGAATGACTGGAAACCTTCTGGACTCACGTGCAGATCTGTTTATGGCTCCAGTTGCTGGTCAGAAAGGTGACAGCTTACTTGTAGTGACTCAAGAGGTGCTTATATAAAAGCCTGTTTAGCTATGACATCCCTTGCTCTGCCCTATAGTGATACTGGAAGAGTCTGGTCCTTGGAAACCGGATCAGTCTTTCAGAATGCCCGGAGGAGAGCTAGGGTTAGGGAGGCACATAGGATTCAGGACCTCTTGCTTTAAGTGGGGTCCAGTTCCGACACAATAAGGGTCTCACCCTGACATAAGTAAGACAGCTACTGAAGGGACTGGGGGATCCTGAAAGGGGAAACAAGAAAGCTCCACAACCCAGCCTCCCTGGCATTTTGTAATTCCCTCAGAATTGGAAAGGCTTTCAGACACCACTGGCTGAAGAGGAAGGGCTGGCCCCATTACCTCCTCCCGTAGAAAAAGTTCCCCTACCATCTGCACATATTAATTTACTAATTTCAGGGTCGCTTGGCAATCTAAATTGTGGGTTCCCTCCTGCCCTCACACACTGAGGCAACAGCTGAAGACCCTCATGGCTCACTCGTATGCCAGAGTTTGAGAGACACACACGGGGTGACCTCTGATCCCACATTATTCCTGCCCGCTCTGCCGTTCAGAGCTCATCAGGAGCCAGAACCTTCCCAGGGCTATTGTACAGATAATGCTAGCTCATCTTCATTTTTCAGTTTCAATTTTCATTGCCTTAATAACGAGTGTTTTCTTCGTCTTCAGCCTTCCCCACCATGCCCCGCATTACCACTTCCAGCAAATTAGGTGGAGGATGACAGACGTAAGAGCTACGGGCAAATACAGCTACATGAAAGGAAAAAAAAAAAAAATCCAGGGACTAAAATTCAATGTTTTGTAGCTACACACAATTTTCTTCTCCCACCAGCCATCCACAAAGAAGGAAGAGAGGGCAACACGAAAGCGTCCTAATTTCACTAAAAGGTTATTCTATAGCGCGTCAAACCTGGGGGAGCGAAAAGAATGTGTACTCAAAGCCATTTACCTTTGACTGCAATTTTGCCCTCTATTACTCATAGTGCTGAAGATGAGTTTATGTGACAAATTTTCCTCCTAAAACCACAATACTGAAATTGGAAAACTCCCGTAAGATCTAATTAGAGTTTCTGACATTGTTGAATTCTCTAAAGATGACCCCTCATGCTTTTCATTATGATGATGGAAAAAGGTAAAAAAAAAAAAAAAAAAAAAGACAAATAAAACTCTCAACTCAAACTTTGGGTTTTTTTCCCAAGGAAGTGGATTTTGCAGCTTTGAGCCCGGGGTTTCTGTGGAGTAAATTCTTGAGATGAATGTGAGTCAGAAGCAGGAGGGGAGGCAAAAGCTGTTAATTCAAAGTGATAAGAAATTAAGATTAATGCTTAGATTGATCTAGCTCTGTAACATTTTTCATGAGTATTAAAATCAAGCTAAGTAATACATCTTTTGGTGGGAATTTTGCCCGGTGAATAATATTGAATTAAGAGCTTTAAATGGTAAGCAGAGGCAATATCCAATCATTAGCTCCGCTCCTTCTACTAATGGTTAAAATATTTTCTTTTCTTTTCCTTTTTTTTTAAGGTTTTATTTATTTATTTGACAGAGGGAGAGAGATCACAAGTAGGCAGAGAGGCAGGCAGAGAGAGAGAAGGAGAAGCAGGCTCCCTGCTGAGCAGAGAGCCCGATGTGGGGCTTGATCCCAGGACCCTGAGATCATGACCTGAGCCGAAGGCAGAGGCTTTAATCCACTGAGCCACTCAGGTGCCTCTAAAATATTTTCAAAGAGCAAAATCCATGGTATAAAACAGACTCTAATCAAGTCACATATCTGCCCAAACTGTAGAATTACCACTTTCCTTCTCTTGGGAGTAGTTGGATTTAGTTTTAGCTCCCATCAGTGATGGAATACAAGAAACAGTTAGAGGGCTGCGAGGTAGGATTTGTTTTTTATCCTTCTCTATGAGGGCTGGAAGGCAGACACCTGCCTGAAGCCTGAAACAATGACAATCTGGCCATGGGTCCTGCCTGGGGAATGGAGCAGGACTTCAGTGTCAGAAGCCCAGGTAGAATTTCCTTCCTCCCTTCCTTCCTTCCTTCCTTCCTTCCTTCCTTCCCTCCTTCCCTCCCTCCCTCCCTCCCTCCCTCCCTCCCTCCCTCCTTCCTTCCTTCCTTCCTTCCTTCAACAGTGACAGGCTGAGTGGCTCCTATGAGACAGGTGCTTTTCTAGACACTAGACAGTTGGACGTATCCATGGAATAGAGAAAGAGCCTTGTCTTCGTGGAGCATACAGGCTACTGGTGGGAAAGGAAAGATGCACAAAATATAGTAACTGAGTTCAGTGCTATAGGGCGTTGGAAGCTGAGAAATGCTAATGGTAAAAAGTGGAGCCATGGGGATCAGAGGTGCCATGGATGCATGTCGAGTGTGGGTTTCATATTTTACATCTGGTAGTCAGGGGAGCTCTCACGAGAAAGGCATCCCTTGAATAAAAGACGAGGAGGGCCGAAGGATCTCAGCCATGTGGATTTCTGGGCCGAGCATTCTGGGGGAAGGAATGGTTAATACAAAGGGCACAAAGTAGGGAGAGTAGGAGGTGAGTTGGCTGGTGCAAGGCAAAGCAAGGCGGAGGGGGAAAGAGGACACCACGGCTGTAAGAGAAGTGGGTGTGACCCTTGCAGGTGACAGTAGGTACCTGGGCTTTTACTCTGAGCGCGATGCGAGCCACTGGGGGCTGGGCAGCCCTTTATATAGTGAATAAAACGTTCATCCATCAGCTGACAGAGGAACATTCTGGGTCATTACCGTGTAGGGCAACAGTTCAGTTTCAGCAGTGTTGCTGACTGCCCAGAATGTTTGCATAATTATTTGTTTTAGTTTATTGCATTTTAATATCTTATTTTCGTAAAAATTAAGTTCTGGCCGTGACACAACTGAGACGAAGTTGGAAATCGTATCTGTCATTCTCAACCCTGGTAGTGAATTAGGATGCGTTGGACAGCTGTTATAGCCTCCTGCACCCAGAAATTCTGATTTAAGTATAACCTAGGAAGGAGTCTATGAATCAGTGTTTTCAAAAAACACATCAAAACCAGAACAAAGAAACAAAAATTTCCCGGCAATTCTAATGCCCCTACAGGATTGAGCAATTCTACGTGAGATGTTTTGAAGATCTTTAGCTCTTTGAACGGAAACCAGTAGACCATGTGTTTATTTAGGATTAAAAAGAACCACATTTCATGAATATGTATGAAATCTTCAAGAGATCATCAGGTTGTGATGCCTAAAAGGAAGAGTGAGACATTTTATAATATGTTCTCTCTATGTGAATGAAAACTTCACTTAACAACACGTAAGGCTCTAGGAACTCCCCACGTTTTATTTTACTTACAGTTTCTAAGAGTAGTTTTTACGTGTAGGGATTTGAGATCTCTGAAGATGTACTTTTCTTTGATGTGAGATCTATGGATTGACCTGTGTGCCCCCCGTATTCATAGGTGGGAGGCATGACCCCCAGCATGAGGGTGTTTGGAGGTAGATAGGGTCTTTAGGAGGTCATTAAGGGTGAATGAGGTCAGAAGTGTGGGTCCTAATCTGATAGGACTGGTGGCCTTAGAAGAAGAGGGAGAGAGAGAGATCTCTCAGTGTCCATGTCCTAAGGAGGGGCCAAGGGAACAGCTAGTGAGAAGGTAGTCATCTGCAAGCCAGGAAGAAGGCTCTCACAAGAAATCAAATTAGCTGGAACCTTGATCCGGGACATCTAGTCTCCAGAGTTGTGAGAAAATGAATTTCTGTTGTTCAAACTACCCAGGTATTTGGATATGACAGCCGTAGGAGACTTAATATGATGCCTGAGTCCACCTGTGTAGTGGACTGGGCAGGCCTCAATGCATGGTCGGACCCTAGTCCCCTGTCCTTGGTGGAAGGCAGAGCTGCCGGGGCTTCTGGATCCAGGCGGCATCTACCTTAGCTAGCATTTCAGTTACTTCGCTGCATTAAATAGAAACAAAACACCTATGGACAAGTAACAAGGATGCATGCAGCCTGTACAAGGACAAAGCAAAAAGCACAATAGTTGATAAAGAGAATGAGGGCTACTGCTTGGAATTTCTCCGGAACCCCTTGTCTTCCCGTCTGTTACGCCAGGCAAATAAGGGGAAACCTACCTGTTCTCCCCAAAGACATTGCATTATAGTAAGTAAAATCAACCTCAGCTCTTCCAAGGTGGTTTGGGCATTTGTCTTCTTGTTTTCTTTTGGGATTTATTTATTTGAGAGAGAGAGAGGCCAATTCTACAGCCGAAGCAGCCAGTGTTTAATACACAGGACAAAATGAAGAACGTCACAAACAACACCACTAGGTAAATTTCATCCTCTCCCTAGCAGACTAGGGAGAAAAGTCCCTACCTACTCATTTTGAGCGGATCCGATCATTGCCCTCAAAATATAGCAGCCAAAATCCTCCTAATGCTCGGATGAGGAAAAGTCCATTCTCGAAAAGCCTGATTACCCAGATGGAACAGAGAAATCTGTTACCGGCCTCCAAATATCAACAGTGCATAATTAGCAGCTGCTAAAATAATAGAAGTCAATTGAACAAAAATATGGCACGCTCTGCCTTCATTTATTAAATACCTTATGTTTCCAAACACTGCTTTCCACAGAGCCTTCGAGGGGCATTTCAGCAAGTATCCCCGGGCCCCGAACACAAAACATCCGCAGACTTTTTTGACGAACTTTAAAAACGAGCTGTTACTACGAACCCACAAACAGGCACAGACGTGACTGTTGTACACGGGCCGACAAAAAAAACATACTTGTCAGAAGGAACCTTTAAGTGGGCCCCCATCGTCAAAGACGTCAGCAGCCCATCTCCCTGGGAGACGGCAAAACCCCACATTTATCTAAATTATCTCAGTAATATGACAGAGTGATTGCTCACTAATGGTCAATAACAGTTTTCTTTGTCATTTTCCTAGTCATTACCTCCTCAGAATGAACTCCAGAATACATTGCTTTGCGGTCCCTGACTAGAATGTTAATTTCCTCCTTGCATTTTTGGCTGGTCCCCTCATACACGTGTAGTTGGCTATCGCATTGCTGACATCGTTCGTTCTGTGGAAATGAATACCTACCTTAGAAAGCCTGATGAAGGCAGAAATACTTTACATGCAAACAAAAAATGCCGTTCCCATCCCCCCCCCAACCCACCCCCTTGTGAATTCTGTCTTTCATCTGATAAGGAGAGAACTGACTGCAGGCTCGGAATGGGCTGGCTGAGGTGCCTGCTGGTGTGTGGGCTCCATTTCTGTGGTTTTATCAAGCTCCGTCTCAGATTTTCGTAGTTCACACAATCCTTTGAAGAGACGGATGACACAGTAAAACGGAATGCACGTGAGAGCCGATTCCACGAATATGTTGCTGCAATAGCGTGAGTACAGGAGCCCCTGGTCCTTTCTGAGATGGGGATGGGGGGGTGACCCACTGTTTGCTGTATGTGTTTTTCGATCCTCTAAAAGCTACATCAGACCCCCAAAAATGAGAAGCCCAAGCCAAAAGGAGAATGGTAACAAAGCGGAACTTTTTTTTCCTTCCAAATAAATAGAGCTGAGAATTTTTTTTTTTTTTTTTAATGAAGATTTAAAAATGTAGGACTGGCCTTATCAGGGAAAGTAGGTCATTGTAGTTCACATGACTGCTGAGCTGGGCAGCCCAGTAACAGGAGCCGAAACTATGAGCCTGGACCTCAGACAGGGAGCTGCAGGAGCCTCTCCAGGCAAGCTGTGTCTGCCACGCTGCCCCCACCCCCCTGCAGAACTGCCACCTCAGGAAAATGAGATGAAGTGAATGGAAGCCCTACAAAGAGAAATGCCTAGGAACGTTAACCGCCCTGCATTTACGTGCAAACGGAGTGCTGGGCGGTTCAGCAGGCTCCTTGGAAACCCAGGGCAATCTTCGCCCCCCCTGCATCCTGGTTGTTTTGACTATTTTTTGTTGACTTAAAAAGCAACCACATGACCATTATCTTCTGGGGCAGTCTCGACTTGAAATGGTCTGTTTTAATCTACTTAAAAACACATATATGCTTTTCAGAATGAGCATCCCGATGCATGGTTTGGGAACTTCGGTCGCTAAACTTAGAGGAGGCCTGTGCCTCCCTCCCTGTCACTCACCGGTCACCTCTCCCTACCCTGCCTGGTGCTCGGCCCCTCCCTTCCCCTCGCTCCCAACACACGCATATTTCCCACCCGCCAAGTAAAACTGGCAGCCTACGCGCGCCCCAAGGGCATCTCAGAGGTATTTTATCCAGAACAATGAACTCGACATTTTCCTTCTCAGACTAGTGTTATAGTCCATTAAATGTCACAAACCAGAAAACTGATACAGTTGACCCTTGAACGGACATGGGTTTGAAGCCCGTGGGATTACTTCTATGCAAATTTTTTTACAGGATGGTGCTGTAAATGTATTTTCTCTTAAGATTTTCTTTTTTAATTTTTATTTATTTATTTAAGGGCGAGATAGCGTGCCAGCAGGGGAAGGGGCAGAGGGAAAGGGAGAGACTCCTCAGGCAGACTCCAACCTGAGCACTGAGCCCGACTTGGGGCTGGATCTCACCATCCTGAGATCATGACCTGAGCCGAAACCCCTGGGGGAGGTCAGACACTCAGCCAACTAAGCCACCCGGCCACTCCTCTTCCTTACGATTTTAATAATACTTTCCTTTCTGTGGCTTACTTTATTCTAATACAGCACATATTATATGTAGAGAGAGAAATATTTTGAAATATATATAAAACATATTAGGTATATTAATCAGCTGCTTATGCTATCAGAAGGGTTCCAACTGGCAGTAGGCTGGAAAATTAAAGTTTGTGGGGAGTCAAAAGTGATATGGATATTTTAGGTTGTGAGGGGGATGGGGAGCTCCGTGCCCCTAATCCTTGCACTGTCCAGCGTCCAATGTCATTGTCCTAGAATCCATGTTGCCCTTCCCATCCAAGCCAGACCCGGCCAATTCTGTTTTGCTCTCTAGACTAAATTTCCACCACTGCCTGCCTCGAACCACCATAGGCTCCCTGCATTCCTTGTACAATCTATTCCAACAAGCTCTTAAATCTCTTCATTTCCAGTTTCTTCAATTCTAGGCCATTTCCACATTGCTTTTACTTTTTTTTTTTTTTTAATTAAAACACTAAAAATTACCTTGTCATTCTCCTGATTTAAAACACTTAATATCTCCCCTCAGGAAATTCTCCAAATTCCTTATCAAGGGATTTGATTATTAATCATCAGCACTCGGTCTCCAACCCCGCACCCCCAAATCTTATGCCCTCCTCACAGTGGAAAGATGCCGAGCTTGGCTTCTGCTGTCCCTTTTGTCAAAGTCGCTCTTCCCCCCTCCTCCACTGTCACGTGTCATTTAGAAACAACCTTAATTCCCATCTTCTTTGTTTAAATTCTATCCCATCCCTTAAGTAAGTTAACCTTACTTAACATTTCCTCCATTTGATTTTTTCTGCTCGCTTTGCTTTCCGAGCTCAATTTCCACGCCTATTATAGCACTTAGCACACTGAATGGTGGTTGTTGGCTGATGGGTATGTTTCTCTTTTTGGTCCATCAGCCCCTCAAGGGCAGAAACGATTGTTCAGTCGTCTCTGTACCTGGCAACTCACACACTCCCACTGAAGACATGTTGAACCGAGTGGCCATCGATGGTCACATTTGATAGTCTAACTTGATCTTATATTTTTTCTTTTTAAATAAGGCATAAATAATTATTTAAAAAATCAACACTTTTCTCATATAATATTTCAACTCTGAAGACATTTTTTTCATCTTTATGATAATAACACATCTTTCGTGTAGCAATCCGATGTTGGCTAGTTCAGCGTCTGGCAGCAGAAATCCCAGGTGAACCTTGTCATCCGAAGAGCAGAATTACAGATAAGAAAAGGAATATAACCCTGCAGTCCCGCTAACCCGCGGACTGTCCCCTGCGTTGAGGGGAAACACAGGGACAAGCTAATCCTTGTCTGTACCCAGTACTGGCTTCTGAATCTAGAATCCTTCAATGTTAGTTTGAGTGGGAGGTACAATTTGGGGTGACTTGCTAAGGGTCATTCGTGTTGTTTCTCTTCTGATTAAGAAGAGTTCTTAGGGACGCCTTGGTGGCTCCATTGGTTGGGTGTCTGCCTTCGGCTCGGGTCATGATCCCAGGGTCCTGGGATCAAGCCCCGTGGGCTCCCTGCTCAGTGGGGAGCCTGCTCCTCCTTCTCCCTCTACCTGCTGCTACCCCCACTTGTTCTCTATCTCTCTGTCAAATAAATAAATAAAATTGTAAGAGAAGAAGAAGAAGAAAAAGAAGGAGGAGGAGGAGGAGGAGGAGGAGGGGAGTTCTTGGCCATGTCAGCAACCATGAACCTCGCTCTTTTCAGAGGCTCTACCTCATTTGAAAGAGGGGCCAGAGAGCACTGTACCTGAAATCGCACCGAATCAATAATGAGTCAATATATTCCAGGTCACAACAGAAAGCCCGAAGCCAAACCAGACCCCTTGAGGAGCACTCAGGAGGAGGCTCAGATATGACAGAACATCCTGAATCTCCTCAGTGGCCCTGCCGACATGCCCATATTATCACCCAGGACAAGGACTAATTAATGTTCAGTGTGGACGATGAGTCATCAGTGAAAAGGGAAATTATATTCAGCCATCCATTTAAAGACCCAGATGCGTGCAGGAAGTTTTAGGAGGGATTCCCCCACCCCCCCCAAATGGTAAGATTTTAAGAGTCTTGTGCTTAAAGGAATGAACTGCCATTGCCTGGTAATTTGCTTTCTGTCAATCAGCCCATTTCTTTTCCTACCCACGCAAAATCAATCAAGGTATTTATTGTACCATTAGACCATCTCCAAGCCAGTAACATATCTGCAATTCATTTTTAAGGATAAGTGGTTTTGAATAGCATTTTATTCACCCTTGTGAGAGATAAGTGGTAGACAGGGACTATTATATATACTCAAAAACAAACTCTGAAAGAATGCAAACCATTTAAAATAATTACATAGGGGGCCCTGGGTGGCTCAGTGGGTTAAGCGTCTGCCTCTTAATTTCAGCTCAGGTCATGATCTCAGGGTTGAAGGATGGAGCCCTGTGTCTGTCTCCATGCTCAGTGGGGAGTCTGCTTGAGATTCTCTCTCTTCCCTGCCTTTCTCCCCACTCTCTCTCTCTCTCTAAAATAAATAAATAAATAAGTACCTGGTGGCTCGGTCTGTTAAGCGCTTCTCCCTCTTCCTCTGCCCCTGCCCTTGTGCTCTCTCCCTGTCTCTCAAATAAATAAAATCTTAAAAAAAATAAACAAATAAATAAATCTTTTAAAAAATAGAATAATTATGTAGTGTGGCTTTCGATTTTCCCTTATTAGAAATGTGTCCTCTATTTGCTTATTTGCCTTCCTCCCAAAATAGATGGTAAGTTCTTTGAAGCAGAATTGTGTCTAATACATCTTATGTCCTGCGTAGCACATAAAGAAAATGACTGACATCATTCATGTTTTCAGCATTAGTGGTGACAAGGGAATATAAACATGGCGCCCTAACCTTGTCATCACATACAGATCCTAAGTTTAAGACCAAGAATGTCTATCTCAGTCTGGAGCACCCAATGTCACTAATGGGTGAGTCCTTAATGCTTTGTGAAATATACAAGGAGGAACTGAACCATGGCCAACTACAGAAGAATCCAAGTGTGTATTTAATAGAATATTCACAATTTTGGTCACTTTTGGTCCCAAAATAAATTTTATTTCTAAACCTCTAAATATCTTGAAATAGCGTCAACTAGAGAAAGTTTTCCTTCTCTCAAAAGAATGTCTAGGGAGGACTGGATGACCAAGCTTATCAAGCAGTGTTTAGTTCACTAGAAGAAAGTAAATCCAGACGCCATGATATTTGAAGAACTATCTGGCAAAAGAAAGAGGGAAAAAAAGATGTCTCTCTTTGCTATTTAAGTGAGAGTAAAGTCAATAAGTGAACTGCATTACAGAGGCAAAGAAAGTCATAAATGTATGTGTGTGTGAGAGAGAGAGACAGAGACAGAGACAGAAACAGAGACAGAGGCCCAGAGAAAGAAAGAGATGGAGGAGACAGGAAAATGAAAAGAGAGCTAGAAAAGACATTGAGGTAGATGGTCTTGTTTTTAGACTTCTTACGTTGGAAGTAATCAATTCCGCCAATTAGTAAGAGATCACCCTGGATGATAATTAAAGTCCTTCCAACTCCACATTCCATGCATTCATGTCTGGATGCTCACCTTACTCATAAGGGAGGAGAGGATCGGCAGAAATAATGACTCAGCTCCAAATAGAATCTTAATAGCAATTTTTGGTTGTCAGAGCCATTCAACCTCCAGCTTCTGAAAAAATCCAGTGGAAGCATGCAGACAATAAGTTTCCTCGGGTGCCCTTCAATCCAACAGGAGCAGTATTCTGTGCTCAACCACAGACCCAAGGCTGATATTTTCCTTCACAAGTCACTGTAGAGTATACCGGTTGATGGCCACATACTCACACAAACTCAATTAAATACAAATGACACCAACTGGGTCTTGCCAACAGCTCAGGTTCACATTACCTTCCGGGTTCCATGTCTGTGCTTTGAGATTCCATTGAACTGACATGACCTTAAGAAATAAGGAAGGTGTACCTGATGCAGAATGTGAAGGTAAATTTATAGTCCTTGAGGGCATTTGCTTTAAAACAATAAAAGAAAATTTGGAAATATGTTAGCTGTACAGTCAACTCATAAACTAGGGTAAACTAAATGTCATAAACCTGACAAATTATAAAGAAAAGCACAACAAAGAAAAGAAGCAGAAATCTGGTAGGAAAAACAAGAGCAGAGAGAAGAAATAAAACCAACCTTATCTCCAACAACTTTTTTTTTTTTTTAAGATTTATTTATTTTAGAGGGGCAGAGGGAGAGGGGGAGGGAGAGAGAACCTCAAGCAGACTCTGCAGCGAGCACAGGACTCGATCTCGGGACTCTGAAATCAGGACCTGAGCTGAAACCAAGAGTCAAATGCTCAGCCAACCGGGCCACCCAGGCGCCCCTCCAACGATTTGTTCTAAATTAAGCAGAAGGTTCCTTGTAAGGAGGCTTTATTTCTCTAATTCATCTGGCAAGTGCATTTTCATAGTCAATGACAAGTGTGGGTGGGGATGGGAAATCAGCTACTAGTGAACAGAAGCCTGATTTGTAAAAAGTGCTTTTAACCGGCAAATGAACTTTTTAGTTGTGAGAATATGCTTGTTAATCTCTTTCACAGAGAACATGTGACCCAGACACTGGCCTCTCCAAGTCCCTCTGTGTCCACCTTTCTTGGGTCAAACCCCTTCTCTAGGGGAGCACAATGGTCACTTACATGAACGCAGTTTTGCTGGTCCTGGGAGCCCTTGCATTGTCGCTATGGGCTGCAAGGTGGCCCCAGTGCCTTAGCAGCAACCTTTATTTTCCAGAACTGACAAAGAGGAGTAGGTAATTCTCCTGCTGGCAGATTGGGGTCAGTGCGACCTGCTGGCTAGCAGCTTACCGGTGACTCTGCATAGCTCATTCCTTCTACTGCGAACGTTTAAAGCTTAAAGCAACATTTCAGGCAACTGGAACTCCCTTCTCATTTGGCAGATGTTTCAGCAAATTATTTTTCTGCTGCATAGCTCAAGAGAAGTGGCGCTGGCAGTTAGTGCCTACCTGGCATGTTGAGTTTCCTACAGGGAACAAACAAATCAAACGCAATTAGAAGTTATTTTTGAAGAGTATAAATTATAGTTCCAGCACATAGCATTACATAACCATTTCTATCTCTGGCATAATCTGTAGATCACATAGGACACTAGTAAATGGCAGGATATTACAGTAAAATATACAATGCATCGTCTCTTGATAAATATTATGACCACTTTTTTTGTTTCTAATATGTTTTTTGCTATGATGCATATTCTGTTATGAAACTTTACCTTTAGAGGTAACCTTTTTTAAAAAATGTATTTATTTGTGAGAAAGCCTGAGAGAGTGAAAGAGAGAGACAGCACGAGTGGGGTAAGGGACAAAGGGAGAAGCAGACTCCCCGCTGAGCAGGGAGCCCGATGCGGGACTCGATACCAGGACCCGGGATCGTGACCTGAGCTGAAGGCAAATGCTTAAACGACTGAGCCATAAAGAGGTAACCATTTATCATAAAGTTAGGATATTTTATGAATTAATTATTAAGACTAAATCTAGGGTGCCTGGGTGGCTCAGTTGTTGGGCAACTGCCTTCGGCTCAGGTCATGATCCTGGAGTCACTGGATCGAGTCTCGCATCGGGCTCCCTCCTCACCGGGGAGTCTGCTTCTCCATCTGACCTCTTCCCATCTCTCATTCTCTCTCTCTCTCAAATAAATAAATAAAATCTTAAAAAAATAAAAGACTAAATCTAGGATAGGGTGCCTGGGTGGCTCAGTCAGTTAAATGGCTGCCTTCGACTCAGGTCATGATCCTGGGGTCCTGGGATCGAGTCCTGCATTGGGCTTCCCTGCTTAGTGGGAAGTCTGCTCCTCCCTCTCCCTCTGGCCCTATTCCCTGCTTGTGCTCTTACTCTCTCTCTCAAATGAATAAATAAAAGATCTTTCAAAAAAAGACTAAATCTAAGATGTTATTAGTTATAATATGTAATTAAAGCTTGAGAAAACCAAGATCCCTTAATCAAGTATAGTTGTGCATTAAATAAGAATTTTGCATTGAAGAGACCAAAAACAAGCTAATTAATAGGTAATAGGCCTTGGCATTGACACTATATACTTATAGTTTCAAACTATAAATTTAAAATATTAGATACCACAATTAACATATTTTGGTATTATCAGTTCTCTCAGGAGAAATCAACAGTAATAATAACCAATAATAATAACCAACAGAGATAAAAAATTCTTTTCCACAAATTCAAAATCTAATGATCCTTTCAAAAAAGGAGGGTTCATGTTGATGGAGTTCAGGACACACTACCCCAAAATATGACAAATTTTATAATAAATATTTAAGTAAATATAGTAATATTTACTTAATATAGTAAATATTTACTTAATATAGTAAATATTTCAAATCGAAGGACTTTGAGAAATGGCATGCGCCAGAAGGACTTTCTGATTTTTTTCTCAAAGCAAGTCATAAACCACTTGAGTGAGAGGTGCTCTCTCTATCCCCAGAGTAAAGATGCATCGTTGTCTTTGAAGACAGAGAGCAATTTGAAAACAGGGCTTGCTAAGGTTCCCCTACTTACCCCCATACATTTGTATAAAGTTATTTTTCCTCCCCTACAATGTTTTCTAACTTATCGTTCTCCTGGAAAATGTATTTCCCCCATTTTGTATTGCATTTGAGTTTCTTCGGTCACACAGCTGAGTGGATTTCCTTATGTCCACTGGGACTCTAACTTTCTCATTTCACTCTCTGCTTTCTCTAGGTGTATCATCTCATTAAGATGAGGACCCTAAAGCAAGATAGATTGTCACCCTTTTATTCCAGGAACCAAGTTGCCCTCCCCAAAAAGTTTTTCCTCTATCCTTCCAAAAATGCTATATGTGTACCCAATTAGCATATGTAGATAAACATTCCTAATCTTTTTTCATACAAAACAAGAAAATAACAACAAAGATGAATCTTACTTTTCTTATTTAATGATAGGTCTTAGAGAGCTTTCCACACCAGTCCTTATAGAGTTGCCTCATTCTTTCTAAGAATAAACAAACAACTCTGTAAATTGTGGACAAGTTTTACATATTATTTTATACTGTTAAGGTTTTCTGTCTTACATATGGTCAATATTAATAATTTATAGTTTCCAAAATCATTTATGCATTACATGTACTTTTTCAAATTTATTTACATAGCATTGATGATGTAGTCTCATATTTTTCTTAATTTCTCCTGTATATGTAGTAATCTTTCTGTTTTCATATAATATGTATAATTAAGTTTTGTCACTTTTTTCTTTGCTAGGCACCTAACCATTTATCTAGTTTATGATTGTTTCTAATGAAATGAAACAATGAATAAATTTTTCATAGTCTTTAATTTTTGTTATGATCATTTTTGTTATGATCAAATTTTGTTATGACCATTTCTTCCTTCTGCTTTCTTTAAACATATCTTTAAAAATTTTTCTCAAACATTTTGAATTGAAAACAATTGCTGATGTGTATTCATCCCCCCCAGCTTTATTGTAGCATAATTCACAAATAAAATTGATACATTTAAGGTGAAAGGGGATGAATCGAAATATGATTACCACAATTAAGTTACTCTGTGTGTGTGTGTGTACGTGTGTGTGGTGAGAATATTTAAGATCTGCTTTATTAGCAAATTTTGAGTAAACAATACAGTATGGTTAAGTATATTCACCATGCTATACTTTAGATCCCCAGAACTTATTCATTTTATAATTGAAAATTTGTACCCTTTGACCAACACCTCCCTGTTTCCCCCACCTCCCAGCACCTGGCAACCACTATTCACTCTGTTTCTAGGAATTCAATTTTTTAGATTCCACATATGTATGAGATCATACAGTATTTGTCTTTGTCTAACTTATTTCGCTTAAGAGAAAGCCCTCAAAATTTATCCATGCTATCCCAAATGGCAGGATTTCCTTCTCTTTTATGGCTGAATAATATTTATTTACATGTATTTACAACACATTTTCATTATCCAATCACCTATCAGTGAATACTTAGGTTATTTCTGTATCTTAGCTATCATGAATCATGCTTCAATGAACATGGGTGTGCAAGTATCATTCGATATGCTAATTTGATTTCCATCAGATATATACCAAGAAGTGGGACTACTGGATCACATGGTAGTTTCTTTCAGTTTTAGTGTTTTGAGGAACGTCCATAATGTTTTCCCTAACGGCTGCACCAATTTACATCCCCACCAAGACTGCATAAGGGTTCCCTTTTCTCGACATGTTCTCCAACACATGTCATCTCTTGTTTTTCCCATAATAGCCATCCTAACATATGTGAGGTTATATCGTTCTTTTTTTGCATGTAAGTAGTTAATACTATATATTTTCCAAGTATTTAAGATAATATATTTTTCCTCAGATAGATAGACTCATATTTATTTTTCTAGAAATACTGCAACTTCAGTGTTCATTTATGGAGTGTTCCAAGAGTGAGAGACGTTTTACTCCAGATGGGAGTGGATTTGATATGGTTGTGGTTGTTTTTTACCACTTTCTGTGCTATTTTTCATTGCATTGCATTACACTTGTGCTGAATGTTGTCGATTTCTATGTTTTACAATTTATTTATGACTTGTGGACCCTATGTGGTCATTTTTGACATCATTCCATGGATAAATCAAAGGGAAGTATGTTTTGTCTTTTCAGAGTATAGAGTTGGATATATACCAATTAGATACCTTAGTGCATCTGTCTTCTATATTATTGTATCAATTAAATTATCTCCATTCATTTTCAAGTTATTTTTAAAAATACAATTCAGTCTCATTTTTTCCATGTGATCACTACAAGAGAAGTGAAGTTTCATACTACTATTGTTTTTATATCTTTTTCTAGATTTCTTGTATTTTGGCTTTATGAATATTGATGCCATGATATTTGGTGCTTAATCACAAATATTAAGTATTCCTGTTGATGGAACCCTTTGTCGTTATATAAAGCACTTTATTTTATTTAATGCCTGTTTATTACCCTGATTAAACCCCATGCCTTTAGATAGCAACCTTTGCTTTCTTTTTATTTGAATTTTTCTGGTATATCTTTGAAAACTTTATTTTCAAACATTCTGAATCTGTTTTTAAAGAGGTATGTTTTGGGGCACCTGGGTGGCTCAGTGGGTTAAAGCCTCTGCCTTCAGCTCAGGTCGTGATCTCAGGATCCTGGGATCGAGCCCAGCATCGGGCTCTCTGCTCGACAGGGAGCCTGCTTCCCCCTCTCTCTCTGCCTGCCTCTCTGCCTACTTGTGATCTCTCTCTCTGTCGAATAAATAAATAAAATCTTTAAAAAAAATAAAGAAAGAAGTATGTTTTTTGTATGCATCATTTTGCTAAATAATGCTTTGTGACTCAAACCTAGAATCCTTTTATTTTTTTTATTGGGAAGTTTAGTTTATTCGTATTTCTCAATATAATAAATATCTACAGGCCTACTCCTAACATTTGAGAGGGCTAGAGCAATACTGTGAATATAGGTATGCATGCCACAGATCACGAATGTCTTTTTTTCATCTTCTAATGGTCAGACCAGAGTGACTTTTTGTTGTTTTAGACTTGTGATTTTCATAGGAATAATTCTTCTTCATTCTCATTGTTTTGATCAGTTATTAAATATTCATTTAATAAAGAAGATAAAATTGCAGAGATTTGATTCGTTCAAATTCTGGATTCAATAAGATTGTCTTGCTCTTTTTCAATTTTTTTCTTTGTTTTCTTTCCTTTCTTTTTAAAAAAATTCATGCATTTATCCACTTAAATTCCAGTATAGTTCACATAGCATGCAATATTAGTTTCAGCTGTAAATATAGTGATTCAGCAATTCTATACACTACTCGGTGCTCCTCATGAAGAGTGTGCTCTTAACCCCCTTCACCTATTTCACCCATCCCCCACCCACCTCCCTCTGGTGACCATCTGTTCTCTAAAGTTAAGAGTCAATTTTTTCTTTGTTCATTTATTTTATTTCTTAAATTCTACATGAGCGAAATCATATGGTATTTGTCTTTGCTGACTGTCTTATTTCACTTAGCATTAGATTCTCTAGCTCCATCCATGTTGTTGCAAATGGCAAGATTTCCTTCTTCTGTTATAGCTGAATAATATTCCATATTGTGTGTGTGTGTGTGTCTATCTCACATCTTCTTTATCCATCTCTCTCTCTCTCTCTTTCTCTCTCTATATATCTCACATATCCATATATATATATGAATCTATAGATAGATTTATCCGTGCACACACACACACACACACGTCTCACACACATCTCACATCTTCTTTATCCATTCATCTATTGAAGGACATTTGGGCTCCTTCCATAATTTGGCTATTGTAAATAATGCTGCAATAAACAGAGGGATATAAGTATATCCTTTCCAATTAATGTCTTTGTATTCTCTGGGTAAATACCTCATGGTGGGATTACTGGATCATATGGTAATTCTATTTTTTACTTTTTTTCTATTTTTAACTTTTTGAGGAAAAACCATACTGGCCACTGGGGTGGCCACCCTAGTTTGCATTCCCACTAATGGCGCACGAGGGTTCCTTTTTCTCCACATCCTCGCCAACACTTGTTTCTTGTGTTTTTGATTTTACTATTCTGACAGCCGTGGGATGATAGCTCATTTCTTTTTCATTGTTTTAGTCAGATCTTCATGAAATACATAATTAAATCTTCATGGAATACATAATTTATAAAGTCCTGCTTGAGAGTTTTAGGTGGGTTACGCTTACAAGAAATTTTCTCACTTTCCTTGTATAGAGTTTTTAAAAATTTGAACAGAATTTCTTTCTGAAATTTTCTATTTTCTCCTCTTTTCAGCTTTCTTTAAGGACCTGTACTGCTGTGTTTTGTAATTCTATCAAGGTTTTTATTTGTACCCTTTCTAAAATATTAAAAAATAAAATGCAGTTGTTTTCAAAGTGCATATGGTCAAAGTGTATATGATTTCAATATATTTTGGTCAAAAATTGAAGTAAACATTGGAAATTGAAAAAGGGTCTCATTGTCCTTTTTTAGAAAACACATAATCCATGGGCGCCTTTTTTAGAAAACACATAATCCATGGGCGCCTCAGTCAGTTCAGCATCCAGCTCTTGATTTCCACTCAGGTCATGATCTCAGGGTCCCAGGATGGAGATTCTAGTCAGGCTCTGTACTCAGCATGGAGTCTGCTTGAGACTCCCCCTCTCCCTCTGCCCCTCCCATTGATGCTGTGTGTCTCTCTCGAAAATAAATAAATGAATCTTAAAAAAAAAAAGAAAGAAAACACATGATCTATTTTCTACTTTTTCATAGCACTGTATATGTGTGTGTGTGTGCATGTGTGTATTTATCCTATCTGAATTCTAAGGATTCATCCCCTAAATTTTTCTGGGATTGTATTGTTTATCTTTCTGGATTAGTTTCTCTTGGAATGCAATAGGTCCTTTATTACAGGTTCAGATCTAATTTTACTTATGGGAAGTTTTCTTAAGCCATATTTTTAAGTGCTTTGTAGTAGTCCTTAGAGATATTCACAAATATTGCAGTTCCCATTCATAGTACATAGATAGGTACATAGGAGCATTGAACTTCCCTCCCCGTTTGAAATCAATTGTCGCTCTCTGACTTGAAAGTGGCCAAGGAAATGTTAATGGAAGTGGCATGTGGGACTTCTACCAGAAATTTTAAGAGCCATTGTATGATATGTCTTCTTTACTTCTGATTTTGGAGACTTGGGACATTCTAGATAACGATGGTTCCTTCAGCTTGGGTTCCTAACTAGGGATGTTATGGAGCAGGCTCAGTCAACCCAAAAAAGACACATAACCTGAGTGAGAGTTTAAATTTATTGCTTCTTTTGTTTTGTTTTATTGGGTAGGCTCCATGCCCAGAGTGGAGCCCAGTGTGGGGCCTGAACTCATAACACTGAGATGAAGACCTGAGCTGAGATCAAGAGTCAGATGCTTAACCAATTGAGCCACCCATGTGCCCCTAAAATTAATTGTTTTAAACCACCAAGATTTGAGGGCGTGGTGTCATTGCAGAGTAATTTGGTCCATCCTGATTAACACAGTTTTGCTTTGCTTTACTTTCTTTTATTTTGTTATTTCTTCGGCTTAAGTTTTCTTCTCTTTTCTGACATTTTTTTCTCATCAATGTTTCTCATCTTCTATTTCCTTTTCATTCTTTTCTTCAATTCTCATTTTCACAAATAGGACTTTATGGATGCTTCCTTTGGATTAGTATTCAATTTTGAATAAAGTTGAGTTTTTTGTGGACAAGGCCCTTCCTGGGTCAGGGCCATTTTCCAGGCAGACAGAGACTCTCTCTGATTTACAGTGCAAGTGCGTATTTTAGCCTTCCCTTCTCCCAAGTCAGCCAAGACCCATTTGCTGCACAGAGCGTCTTATCCCACCTGCATTGTAGATAGATTGCTTATAAATGTAATTATAGTAGATATACAGCATATACTTTGTGCTAAGCATTGTTCTATGTGCTTCACAAACCCAAATTCGTGTAATTCTCATGAAATTCCTATGAAGTAGTTACTACATGAAACTCCATTTTATAGATTGTGAAATGGAAAGACCAAGGCATGGTGACTTGCGCCCAAGATCACACAGCTGGTAAGTGGCAGAGCCAGAATTCAAACCCAGACAAGCAGGCTCTAGTGTTCCCTTTCCTCATTAATATAGCACATTCTCCCTCTTGGATTTGGTGGTGACAAAGACTCTTTCCTTCACCAAACTCTATCCAGGCTCCTCTGAGCCCACTCCTCAACTAGGCCTTAACCTTGGCCTGTGAAGACGAACAGACACTAGTTTGTATTTTCTAACAGTTTAAGGTTATATCCCTAGCATGACACCAGCCCTCCCTAAGGTGCCTGCTTGGAAGAAACTCAAGGCTACCAAATGAACTGATTGTTCCAGCCAACACGTAAGGAAGGATAGGGCCCTGCCTCCCAGGCTCTGCTGGAGGGTGGGAACCTAACTTTGATAAGCCCCAGTCAGCAAATCCAGGTAGGTTCCTGTAGACCAAACCCTCTCTTCCCACTTGTAATTGTCACTTGTCTGATTCTCCTGAGCCCCTGCTCTCCCCCTCCCTTCACCCTCATTCTCTCTGAAAAAATGCCCAGTCACTCTACAAATCAAAGTTGAGTTCAGTTCATGCTAGGCTCTTGATTACTGATTAAAATCAGGGCTTGTTATTATAACTAGTGATCCCCCTTTGCTTATCTTTCACAGCCATCCATGCGATTCTTCATTCAGTTTCAATTCCCTTGCTTCTCCTGGGTGCCAAACCCAATGCAGACAAGTGTCCAGCACTAACATCTGTTCCCATTGTTCCAAACAGTGGCTGAAGGTCTTGTCTCAAGAGATGTGCCAACGTATTAGAGCTCCTGCACTCGTTGCCTGAGAGACACAGCTGTAGGCATTTTTGCCCTGCATTTCATCAAACCCAAATTCGACTTTGCCTCATAAAGATCATCTTTCTCCGTTGTCTTCTAGATGAAATTTATATTTTTACATTCAGTTCGCTGTGATTTTTAGGATGATTTTAAAAAGGAGAGGAGGCAATACAGTTTTCAGTGTGCCACCTTGAAATTTCAAATTATTATTTTTAAGATTAAATTCACTATTGATACAGATCCAAACTAAAGATTTAATAATCTTGGATTTCCTGAAATCTCAATGTCGGCCAGTAATACCGAAGCTCTTATGCATTAATAAGGTAAATCATCTCCACCATAGGCAGATCAGGTGGAGATCACCAAACAAAATAGCCTGAATGTTTTAAATTTGTCCCGTGGAAAATATTGTTAAGGTCTGCAGTGAGAGAATCTTTTTCAGCTAGCCCTACTTGCAGGCCATTACTCTTCCCACTGTGAGGAATTTAAAAGGACCCATAGCAGAAAATGGATGGAGCTGGAGAAAAAGCCGCCAGTGGCTCTCTACAGCTCTCCCTGTTAACCTTTAGAGGGGAGGAAGTTACAGGAGTTTTCAGAACATCCTAGAGGGAAGTACGACTCCCTTACTAATTAAGTCTTTAGGATTGGTCGAGGGGTAAGATCAGTGCTCCTAGGTGAATATAGTTTACTAGAAAGGCTGTATAGAGCACACAAACAAGGACCAATACCAACAAAACCCAAACAGAGTCAAAATTTTGATGTTCTGAGGAGGCACCAGGAAAAACAACTCACACCTAATTCAGTCATACCGGGTTTAGTTGCTGCTCTCAATGTGCCAGATTTCCCCATGTAACATTTTTCTGCTTATAATCTTACCAGTTCATTTCTTTACCCATTCACTTATTCATTCATCAAATAGTTTTTGGGCTAAGCCTGCTAGAGTACCACCGATGAATAGAGAAGAGGAGAATTTTCATCCAAATCAACTTCTCCTAATGAACATGGGCTTCCAGATTTGAAAACAACCTTAATTCTCCAAACCAGCCTCTAAGGAACAATATGATATACTTATGTTTTAACAGAACATTTTATAAAATCAATAATCATTCTGCTTTTTATTTTTTTAAGATATTTATTTGAGAGAGGGAGAGAGAGAGAAAGAAAGAGCACGAGCAGGGGGAGGGGGAGGGAGAGAGAGAGAGAGAAGCAGACTTCCCCATGCTGGACTCGACCTCAGGACCCCAAGATCATGACCTGAGCCAAAGGCAGACACTTAACCTACTGAGCCACCCAGACTCCCCCATTCTGCTTTTTAAATATAACATTAAAAGTAGGGATGATGACCTGTGTTCCTTTCCCCCAATCAACACCTAGTGTTACATATACAGAAGACCCTCCATGAAAATTTGTTAAAAGAAAAAAAATGTGATATGTATGTCATAGGTAAACAATGGTTTATCATGGCACATATCAACCCTATTAACTGAATAAGGAATTACTATGTAGGAGGTATTGCTATGATAAATCATAGTTGGACTAGCAAGAAAGCAAATAGTGTATCTAAATGGCTAAGAGAGGTAATCATTTATCCACCTAGGAGTCAAGGTGACATTATCCATTTATTAGCAAATTAGTTATTTGTCACATTCAAGGAAACCAAATATTTTCTTATATTCCCAAGACCAGACAATAAACTTCCTTCCATAAATGCTTTGAATCTGTAAAAATACTCATTAGTTTGAAGTGCCAGAATTCTCTGGAAACCAATTCAAATAGCCTTGCCTGTCAGCAAGGTGACAGAACACATTTGCTCGCTCAAATCCCCTAGATACCCATGTCAGCGAGCAACAGCATCGCTAAAGCAAAATTCCTAATTGAAAGAGTCCACCGAAAACAAAACTGATGAATATATTACTTTTCATATTTAGCTTTATTAAAAATTTTGGTTTTTAACTTGAAAATATGCTATTCTAATGAAAGTTCTTGGTTAAAAAAAGACAGGAATGGTGGAATAAAATATAATAAGAGGAGGAAGAGTTATTGAAACAATATAAGGAAGTATGTATGTAAGGAAGTCTCAAGGAAATGAAATTTCCTTCCTTGAGTTTCATGAAAACTATACTTCAAATCTGGGCAGTGAAGAGCCATGTCTCTCCCTTCAGTCCTCCTGGGCCCCCTCTTCTTCTCTGTGGGTTGCGTTCTCTGGCTACATGTTCTCTCCTCTGCCTGTTCATCCCCGTACCTCGCCTATTATTTTATGGTTGCACGTTGACTTCCCCTGCTTCCTCTTATTTTGATTCCCTTTCCTCTGTAAGTGGTTGTGGCTCGCCATGGTGACCTTCACTTTCTGACAACAACTTCCGGTCTCTTAGTAAAATTGTTGATAATCAGAGAGTATGATATTCTGGCTATCCAAACTACTTGGCTTTTTTGAGGTCAGGCACCCATCCCTGGTCCACCTGGTAAAAACTACATAAAATATGAGCCCTCTTGCCTGGGCTGGGGTTGCGGGGTGATGATGGAGAAGGCGGCTTGAGGTGAGGGGGCGACTTGAGGTGAGGGGCCCTTCCAGCTTGGTCTCCCACATGCACGAACGGTCCAAAGTCTTAGAGGTCAAAGTCCCTGCTCCTACCACAGTCCATGTGTCTCAGGAAATGGAAATGGTATTGAATTCAGGCTTCCCATTTTCTTTGCCCCGTCATTTATTCACTCATTTGCACTAAGTACTTACTGCGAATCTGCTATGAGGCAGACACTGCGCTGTGGGGGGAAAAGGATTTTTTAATCTTCCTTGTTGCTCGGGAGAAGATAATATTTAGATTCTGATATATTAAGTCATGTTTTAAGGTCGAATGAAAGACACCAAGGAAATGATGACATTGTAAAAATGCCTTTCCTCAACCTAAGTATGCTTTTATTTGTCATGAGATATGATCTAAGTTGTGGAACAAAGACGCTTGGAATCCAAGGAAAGCAGGCCTTGAGCCCAGGCTGACCCTTCGCCAGTGAAACATGGAAATACAGGCAGATAAGTTCAACACACTTCCTCAGTTTTCTCATCTCAATTTGGGCCACCTACTATCCCTAATATCCTTCACAGAGGGATGTGCAATAAGACTTATTACTACTTCTCCAAAGGTTTCCAAAGAAAGACATTTTGGATTTGAGGGAAAATCTGTGCCCTACTCCCTTCCTCTCCCCCATGGTGTTGCTTGCATTTGTTTATTTATCTATTTATCATTTATTATATTTTTGATCGAAGTCTAGTTGACCCACAATGTTACATTAGTTTCAGGTGGACAATGTAGTGATCCAACAGCTCCCATGTGTTAATCGAATCAACTCCTTGTGTTAAGCTAGGCTCACCGCAAGTGCAGCTACCGTCTGTCACCATAGACAGTGATCACAATACCCCTGATTATAGTCCCTATGCTGGGTCTTTCATCAGTGTAGGAGAAATACAGAAGTCAAAATAGAAAGATACAGTATGTCCCACAGGCAGTACTCTGGGACAAGAAAGTGAGTAAAGAAAGAGAGGCTGGCAAGGTAGGAAGGCATTTATTCTTTCACGTTGGATGGTCAGTGCCTCCCGCCCATAAGGTTAGATAGGAGCAGAGGCGTGCAGCAGATACGTGGGGAGACACGTGGGCAGAGGCAAGAGCAGAGCGCAGCAAGAGAAGTCAGGAGTAAGAGGTTGCCTGCTGGGTTTGAGGATGAGGAAGGGAGGACTGGGGGCTGGGCCTTTGGTAACGGAGGAAGGAACAGAAGAGATGAGGTCAGTGACGCAAGAAAGGGCCAGATAATTTAGGGCTTCCTAGACCACCCGGAGGACTTTGGATTTTGTACTCGCAAAACAGGCAGGTGCATGTTGCTGCTGTTCCGAGAATAGCCTGCAGGGGGCGTGGGCGCAGAAGCAGAGAAACCAGAGGTGCACGCCATTGTCTAGGCCAGAGATATTTTTTCAGGGCTCCTGGGCTCCAAGCCTCTCAGGGGCAGGAACTGTGTCTCGTTTTCCCATATTTTTCTCCAGCTCCTAGCACACAGTCGTGCTTCCATCCCATTGCACATGTGTTCCTCCCATCCAGCAGGCTCTTTCCGCCCCGGTGGGCAGTTCAACCTTCAAAGTGGCTCAGACATTGTTCCCCTTGGCAACCTAGTGAGACCTTTCCATCGGGTCGCTGGGGAGACCTGGGGGATTAGTTGGTTTGAAGAGCTTGGCAGGTGATCCTAGTGCGTAGCCAGGGTTCCACAAGGAATCCCAAGAAGCCCAGAGAGACTCAGCATAGAGGCCGCTCACTGTAAGGTCAGACACCTTTCCCGGGAGAGGGGTCAGGGTCACACCTTTGCAGCTTGGTTCAGTCAGCTCTGCACGTAGTCGCGTCCTGTTGGCCAGAATGAGAGGATTGGCTAATGTCAGGTGAGTGGAAAGAAGGTCAAGTCCATCGCCTCAATTCTTCCTGGGATCAGGTGGTAATTCATTAGGAGTAAAAATGAGGGCTGGAAAAAATGGTTTTGTGAAGCAGCAGAAGTGAATAAATGTCTAGCAGAAACAGGTGAATAGATGTCTCCCTCGTGTCAATTACCTTAAATCTATGAGGCCTCTGCCTTGGTCTAATTTAAGTAGACTAGTTTTCTCTCCTTAAAATGTAAAGAGAATATGTTTCTGGAATGCCTAGATACCCGTGAAGCTTGATCAGTGTTTCTCAAAGCAAGGCTTGAGGACTCCCTGCATGGGGGCCTCCGGGTAATTAATGAAATGGAATCCCGAGCCTCACCCCAGATAAATGAATGATCCCTGTGGTGGTGTTGGAGAATCTACATTTTAATTAGGTGTTACTTATTTATATGGCCTCAGGGTGTTTTTCAAAGCAATGTCCCCTCTTGAGAAATTGCCCTTGGTTTTCTGTTTGTTTCTACAATGCAGGAGGCCTCAGAAGGTGCACGGTCTTCCTTAAGTCCCAAGAAAAGTGCAGGCTTAGAGCAAATCCGCTTCTGAGGACTGTGGCAGCCTAGGGCAGGCAGCAGCCTTGAGACTATTTCCGTGCCCTAGTTTGTCCTTTTAATAGTCAACAGCCTTTTGTTCCAGAGAATGTTCCTGTTCCACGGGGAAGGAGAATCTAGTATGACTTAGTGTCACTGTGGGTAGAATGGATTTGTTTGAGAGACCTGAGGGTGTTCTCTGGGGAAACCTCAGAAATCAACACAGCCACAGACAGGAGTAGGTAAAACCGGCCGGGTAGAGAGCGTGTAGACAATGGCCCTCGTGAAGCCACTCAGGGCCACAGAACTAGTCCTCTCCTAAGTAGGCAGAGAGCAGAAACTGGCCTGCAGAGATTCTCATTTCACTAAGAAAACCCAGATTGTCCCACCCCCTGGCCCTGCTCTCAAGGAGCCACGAAAAGCCGCAGCAGCAACAATGGGAGGACAGGGTTGTTCCGTAAGAAAAATGCAACCAAGTAAATATTAAAGATCTAACTGGCTTCGTTCATCGATTCCTGAATCGGACAGCATCCCTCCCAGCAAACAGAGAGGAGCTCCGAAGGGCTACAGAAAAGGAAAGGTTTTTAAAGATAGAAGGAAAGTGGAAAAAAGGAAATGATCAACAAAGAACTAGTTGTTTTAGGCCAGGTCACCCTCCTGAGGACAAGGGAAGGGGTTTACCAGTAAACTCCCCGGTGTGACCAGGAAAGCAATCACCATGTTGCCTGGTGGCAGATCGCAAGTCCGGGGCGGGGGGTTGAAACTGCAGTCACATTAGGTGTTAAGTCTTGGTTTACTGACTTGGGGCTGAAAGCCCAGTGACGGCATCACCCTTCTGGGCCTGCGGTTTTCTTTTTGACAGGGTGCCTTGCCCACCACTCACTAGCAGAAATCCCTGGAGGAAAATAAGCAGCCTTGCCTTTTAAAAAATGAAGAGGGGCATTTTTTTTTTTAACTTTTAAAAAAGTTTTATTTATTTATTTATTTGAGAGAGCACAAGCTGGGGGAGAGGGAGAAGCAGACTCCCTGATGAGCGGGGAGCCTGACATGAGGCTCGATCCCAGGACGATGGCATCGTGACTTGAGCCAAAGGCAGATGCTTAACTGACTGAGCCAACCCAGGTGCGCCTCAGCTAATGTCTTGTCATACAAACCCCATGTGAAGTCACATGTTTCAGGTTTACAAGACTTTAGAATCGAATCCACAGATTAGAGATGAAGGCTTCCTTGTCATGAGTTGAGGACCGGGAGAAAGAACAACGTGTAAGTGCCACTGGTCGCCTGAGGCCACCTCCAGAGACTGGAGCGAAAGGCAGCTCCACCAGCCCTGAGCTGCATGGTGCAGAGTCCTAGGCAGTCGTACCAGCCAGTACCACATTTTAAATGTTTCGGATTCCACGCATTGAGTAGGCACTTACTGAATACCCGCTGCCAAGTCTAGAGTTACGTTGCTATCGCCGGCGTTATCAGCAGAGAGAAGGAAACCTGAGGTTCAGCCGTCAATTGTTCATGAAAAGGTCAGAGACTGGAACAGAGAGCAGGAGGAGCGGCTTGTTCAAATTAATCCAACCCGGGTCATTTAAACAGACCTTAAAGATGACACACACAAAAGTTCGACAGAGCATGTGGGAATATACTAGCATAACTTTTATTGGTAGTTTAAGATGTTTAATTAGTGTAAATCTTCCTTTAAGATGAACTGCATCAAAGGATAAACAGGTGGCCATCAAGTGAGTACATTCAATAAACTGGCATACTCCCCATTACCTGACCTCTGGTTCTTTTCTCCTTTTGCCCAGGGGTCGCCAGTCAGCGCAGCAGGACTTGGGGTGATCAGAAGGGGTGAGAGAATGAAGCACGTTTCCAGAGCAAGGTGAGTAAGGTGACCTGGACAGAGAATGGGGATGCCACTGTAGGGGAGGCAGGGACCTCTAACCTAATTACCTTTTCCTGATCTACTACCTCAGACCAAATTCTGCTTTGAACGCCTTAACTGAAACTCTCAAACACTTGTTCTTCTTATCCTGTAAATTCCTCACAAACTTATTGGCTCTTTGTCTAAAATATATAAAAACTGCCTGCCTTGGCCATTTCTCTAGGTCTCAATCTCATTATTGGGCCTCCATGTGCACATAAAAAAATGTTGTGGTTTTTTTCCCCTGTTAATCTGTCTTGGGAATTTATCTCTCACAGTTGGGAGGCTGGTGGTCCATGATCAAGGTGCTGGCAGATTCTGTGTCTGGTGAGGGCCCCCTTCCTGTTTCATAGCCAGCAGTCTTTTCACTATAACCTCGAATGATGGAAGGGGCAAGGGAGCTCTCTGGAGTCTCTGTTGTAAGGGCAGGAATCCTATTTGTAAAGGCTCCGCCCTCATGACCTCATCACATCCTAAAGGCCCCACCTCCAAGCATCACCACATTGGGGATTAGGTTTCACCATGTGTATTTGGGGAAGACATAGACATTCAGTCCAAAGCCTGGTCTACCACCTGCCCTCTGATATATTGTCCTATTGTCCTGCCTTTTCCAAGACAGTGATACAAGAGGTTTGCTGAAGGAATTTCTCACAATTGGAACTTCTTCCTGGAACTAGAAGCTACCACTCGCATAGTGATTACATGTGGCAACTCGTAGGTTCTTCGAGACTCTTTCAGTAGGCTCATTGGAAATACAAAAGGACCCATGTAGATAACTCGTGTAATAATAAGAAAAAATAAAGACCTATATACACATGATAAAAATGACTGTTAGTAATCATATAAATGCAAATTTTCACTTTTCTTTTATCAAGTTGACAGATGTTTTTTCTTGATAATTTGGAGTCTTGGCGATCATGCAATAAGATAGATCCTCCCAGTGACTGCTGGAGGGGAAAAAGAAATATCCCTTGCCCAGTGATTCCACTGATATTAAATTGTTCTAAGGAAATAATCATAGATGTGTACTATAATTTATATACAATGATGTATACCATAGTTTTATTTATGAGTGAAAAACAGAAATAGATTAAGTATTTAACAATGGAAGGTTAACAAATTATGATAAATTTATGCCATGCAACACTATGCCACCATTTCAAAAAAATGCCTTTGTTAATATGGGTGTTGGAAAATACTACCTGTATAATTTTAGATGAAAAGATCAGGTCACAAAACTGTGTATGTCATGAATCTTATGCATCTGGTGCTACTTTTATAATCAGAGACAGTAAATGCTACTTAAAATATTAAATTATAATCAGAAAGACAGTAAACATTATTTCCTAACGGAGCTGAAATAAGGAGCTACCCCCTCATAATGTCTAAGTATGTGATCCCTTAGGGCATAACAAAGACCGGTCACAAGGAGCTCTTCCCCTGGGGTCTCACAGAATGGCTTACCTACAATAGACAGGAGCACGATGCAAGCAAGAAGAACCAATTCTTTGCAGCTTACATTGAATTGGTTGAGAAGTATGCTCTTTGGGTCCTTGAAACAATCAAAGGTCAATGCCATTGAGAGAGGCAAATAAATAATGAGTGAATGTTTATCTCAGAAGGAGAATGCTCTATCATATCTGAAAATTTGAAGCCTGTGGCACCAGATAATAACAGGGTCCTCTCTTTCATACTGTCTACCAGGTGCAGAACCAGGAGACAGGCTTTGAAATAATCAATTTGAATTAGGTCATGAAGAAAATGTTCACTCATCATATACTTATTTGTTCTAATTTGTCTGATCTTGAATTCATAATAACTGCCCAAGGAAGGTCTTTGCTTCCATCAAATGAGCGAGTTTGAGAAAGAAGAGAGAGAGAAATAAACCTTGAGCACATCATCAGCTAATTAAAGATCAGGTTGTCCTGCCTTCCCAGTTTCATGAAATCCAGATAATCCTAAGGCTGATAATGCTGAATAGAAATAAACTATAGTATCATAGAACTGGAAAGACTTCACAAACTGTCTCTCCCAATCATCATCTTTTATAGACCAAAGAACATCCCCTGCCGAGATGAAGAGATTTGTACGAGATCACACCACGATTTCATAGCAATCAACACGAGAGTTCTGACCTTCTCACTTCCAGGCCACTCTCATTCCACAACAACACACTGGTTTCGGTGAGAAACGTCTCATTCGATCAGTTTCATTTATGTATGTCGTCATCGGATGTCCCCACCACCACAGCGAATGAGCCTGGGTGACAGGTATGGTAAATCATGTGTCCTCTAAAAATGCCGTCTTTCTGTGCAATGTATTTTTATCTACTTTGATAGGTCATTTTCACTTTGGGTACTATGAAACACCCTTTAAAGTTAATTCTAACAAACTTAAAGATCACCATTTTCCAGCATGACCTGTGCCATCAGAGCCCTGAGCTATTTTATAGAAGTGTAGTGACTTTTTCCAGCAAAAAGCCACAGGCTTTTCACAGATATCAAATGTTGCTTAAATGGGATTTTTATAGCCTCATGTGAGAGATCATAAATATACACTAAAGCTCAGACACATCCAGGTAGTAAACCAAGCACATCTCAAAAAAAAAAAATCTGGAAATATTTTTAAGGTGGGAGGACAGATATAGGAATAAAATACCTATAGAAATAGCTGGTATTTACTGAGCATATTCACTGTGTTAGCACTTTACACACATCATGACATTAAATTTTCACAGTAGCTCAATGAGGTGGGAATAATTACTTCCCACACTTTACAGATAAGGAAACTGAGGCATAGAGAGTTTACATCAGTAGACCAAGGCAGATGCAGGATTTTAACCAAAGTAGTTTGGCTCTGTAGTCCATGTTCTTTTTTTTTTTTTTTAAGATTTTATTTATTTATTTGAGAGACAGAGAGAGAGAAGAGGAAAGGGGAAGAGAGAGGGACAAGCAGACATGGGGATTGGGGATCAATCCCAGGACCAGAGATCACAACCTGAGCCTCCGAAAATGAGAGCCAGATGCCCAACCGACTGAGCCACCGAGGCACCCCAGTCCATGGGGAGAAATATGACTTACGAAATGGGGGAGAAAAGGAGTAGCTGAGAATTTTAAGAGTAAAGCCCTGAATATAAGCCCTGATCTCTATTTTTATCTGGAGTACAAGTCTGGAGGTACAAACAGTGAAACGCACTTATAACAAACAGATTCCAAAATGTAGATTTTGTTAGCCATTTCCTGGGCCCCGTGAGGCCGTATGCCTTAATAAGATTGTTAGCGTAGTCAAGTCACTATAGGAAGGTGTATCTAATTTGAGGGCTTCTTGAGGAAACCACAGGGGAAAAACATAAAGGAACACAAGGAAGAATCTTCATAGTGTTTTTTCTCCAGGGCCTCATAATTCCCTGGAGGAGACGTTCACGTATGCCTCTGGTGATAACAAGGACAACAATAGTTGCCATTATAATCAATAGGCTACAATGTTAGAACAGCAAGACCTGTCTTGGGTGCTCTATGTCGTTATTTCTAGTCCAAAGCATTTTGAAGATGATAATGGTAATGTCTCCAACAAAGGCACCAGCTAAGTTCTTCAGAACCATGCTGGCCAGACCCGTGAAGTTTAAGAGTAGTAAATCTAAATACCATCATTTACAGTGACTATGACTAAACCCTCATAAATCCAGCACTTTAGTTTTTTTCTGAAGATGAAAAATAACAGCTATGTTTTTCTCATCCCCTCCCATCCATCCAGACCTAAGAGGTCTAAGGCTGGCCGCTTGGTTCCTGGACCTGTTTTGGAAGGCAGAGTTAGATTAGTTGCATTATTAACTTAGCTCCACGTTCTGTTTTGTTCTCCACTTAATTATGTCTTCTGCACCTCTTAACCTCATGCTCAGTCAATCATTAACGTTGCCTTTTTCACCTCTACTCCCTGCTTACCCGCTGATTGGAGATACCTAATGGGGACAGAACAGTAACATTTGCCTTGAAATTATCTGATATACCTGATTGTACCAGATCCCAAATGGCACCTCATTTTCTGGAAGAATGCATTCCTCCGGGTTGTTTCAAGCCCCCCACCTCAAGGTTTCAAGAAACCCCATACTCTCCTCTCATATATTCACCTTCTCCTCCAAACATATAAAAGCTGTCCCCGGGCAAGACAGTTTTTGGAATGATCCCTTGCTTTCTCATTGGGCTGCCCTTCTGACAACAAAGCTTCCTTTCCTTCAAATTCGGTGTCTCAGACATAGGCTTGGTGCATGTTGGGTGCACCCACAAACCCGAGTCCATCACACTGGTGAGTGTTTCAGCAACCGTTGTGTGAATGTGCTTGTAATGATGTGGTTGTGACTCCTGGAATTCCTTCACAGCTGTCCCTCCCGGCCAGACTGTTAGCACTGGGCTGATAAGGATTGTAATCTCCCCATCAAAGATAGGATCACAAGAGAAATATGGCCTTCTAGAAACTTCAGCTTGGAAGGAATCCCATTCATTCAACAGGAATGTCAACTGTCTACCAGGTGCCAGCACTGGGGATGTACTGATAAGCAATACAGACAGTTCCCATCAGGGATGTGCTGCAGCTGATCTGTTATATTTTTAGGAACTTCACAGGCTAGTCGCCAACATATTGGTAGCTTGTGAGTATTTAACCACAGAGACGGGCCAACTTGGAGGGCTGGTTGTTTAACATTTACCAGCATGTTAGTGATTCCTGTGCTTGCGAGACTTACACTCTAGTGGGAAAGGAATTTGTAGTATGACCAAAGCATATATAATAACATATACCATGACATTATTTTAACATCATTAGAAGTGTGATGGACAGCAGAAAAGGTGAGGTACAAGGTGAAGTAAGAGTGATGGCGAGGGCATCTGGCTTATCTCAGGAGTGCTTAGAAGTAAAACTCAGCTACACTCCTCTTAAAATCAGCTATATTCTTTCTTTATATGTGCTCAGCACTGATCTGTATCCCACTCCTAAACCCATTTTGTATCTCTCCTGTGAAATAATATACTACCTGGTGTTATAGGCAGGGTGTGGTTTACAAAGACATTTGAACTCAGGGTGCAGCTCCCACGCTCGTCAGGTGTTAGGCTCGGCACAAGGCACTGAATCTTACTGAACTCAGTGTTTTTCATTTGTAAATACGGGATACTGATTGCTTATATCAGAAATGAGAGAGGGGACATCACTACAGATTCTATGGACATGGAAGGAATACTGTGAATAAGTCTAAACGCTATGCCCACAAATTTAATGACCTAGATGACATGGACCGATTTCTTAAAAGATGTGATTTGCCAAGACTCACACAAGAAGAATTAGACATCCAAGTAGAGTTATAGCTATTGAAGAAACGAAGTCGATAATTAATAACCTTCCAAAACAGAAAGTATCAGGTCCAGATGGGTTCACTGGTAAATTCTACCAAATACTTAAGGGAAAAATTATACTAGCTATCTACATTCTCTCTCAGAGGATGGACACAGAGGGAATATTTTCCAATTCATTAATGAGGTCAGCATTATCCTAATACCAAAATGAGACAAAGACATTACAAGAAAAAGAAATTTACAGACAAATCTCTCATCAACATAGATGCAAAAAATCTTCAACAAAATATTAGAAAATCAAATCAATGTATAAAAATAAATATTCACTGTGACTGAGTAGAATTTATCCCTAGTATATAAGATTGGCTCAACATTTAAAAATCACTTAAGGTAATCCATCTCATCAACAGGCTGAAAAAGAAAAATCACGTGATCATACTAATAGATACAGAAAAAGCAATTGAGAAAATCCAAAAGCCATTCGTGATAAAAACTTTCATGACCTAGGAATAGAGAAGAACTTTCTTAATGTGATAAAGGATAACTACAAAAAGCCAACAGCTGACGTTATATTTAATGGTGAGAAATGAGAAACTTTCCCACTAAGGTCAGGAACAAGGTAAGGCTGTCCCCTCTTACCACTCCTTTTCAACATCTTACTGGAAGTCCTAGCTAATGAAATAAGACAAGAGGAGGAAATAAAAGATAGGGATGGAAGAAATAAAACTTTGTTCACAGATGACATGAGTGTCCATGTAGAAAATCCCAAAAAAAAAAAAAAAAAGATCTCCTGGAACTAATAGGTGATTATAGCAAAATTGCATAATATAAGGTTAGTACACAAAAGTCAGCTGCTTTCCTATATATTAACAATTAAAAAGTGGAATTAGAAATTAAAAAAACACATACCATTTACATTAGCTCCCTCCAAATAAAATAGTTAGATATAAATCTAACAAAATATGTACAAGGTCTCTATGAGGAAAACTATACAACTCTGTTGAATAAAATACAAGGAAGAACTAAGTAAATACAGATATATTCCATGGATAAGAAAACTCAATAATGTCAAAATTTCATTTCTTCCCAACTTGATCTATGCATTTAATCCCAATAAAAATCCCAGCAAGTTATTTTGCAGGTATTTGAAACAAAATCAAAAGTTTCTATGGAAAGCCAACAGTCCTAGTATAGCCAACACAATATTGAAGGAAAAGAACAAAGCTGGAGGACTGACACTACCCAACTTCTAGAATTACTATAAAGCTGCAGTACTCAGGGCACCTGGGTGGCTCAGTTGGTTAAGCATCTGCCTTCAGCTCAGGTCATGATCCCAGGGTCCTGGGATGGAGTCCCACATCTGGCTCCTTGTTCAGCGGGGAGCTGCTTCTTCCTCTGCCTGCTGCTGCTCCTGCTTGTACTCTCTCTTTCTGTCTCTCTCTCTCCCTGACAAATAAATAAATAAAATCTTAAAAAAAAAAAAAAAAGCTACAGTACTCAAGACCATGTGGTATTGATGAAGAATAAATAAGTAGATCAATGGAACAGAATAGAGAGCCCAGAAATGGAGCCACATAAATAAAGTCAACTGATCTTTGACAAAGGAGGAAAGACAATACAATGGAGCAAAGATAGTCTCTATAATAAATGGTGCAGGAATAACTGGATATCCACATATGAAAAAATCAATCTAGACACAGACCTTACACCCGTCACAAAAATTAACTCAAAATGGATCCCAGACCTAAATATAAATTGCAAAACTATACAGTTCATAGAAGGTAAATGGGAAAAATCCTAAACAAGCCTGGGTAAGTTCATGACTATTTAGATATAACTCAAAAGGCATGATCCATTAAAGAAACAACTGATAAGGGGCACCTGGGTGGCTCAGTGGGTTAAAGCCTCTGCCTTTGGCTCAGGTCATGATCTCAAGGTCCTGGGATCGAGCCCCACATCGGGCTTTCTGCTCAGTGGGGAGACTGCTTCCCCCTCTCTCTCTCTGCCTGCCTCTCTGCCTGCTCGTGATCTCTCTCTCTCTCTCTCTGTCAAATAAATAAATAAAATCTTAAAAAAAAAAAGAAACAACTGATAAGCTGAAATTCATTAAAATTTAAAAACTTCTGCACTGCAAAAGACAATGTTGAGAAAAGAAGACAAGCCACAGACTAGGGAAAAAATATTTGCAGAAGATACATCTGATAAAGAACTGTTAGACAAAATATACAAGGAAAGCTTAAAACTAAACGATAAGAAAATAAGCAACCTGATTAAAAAATGGGCCAAAGCCTTTCATGGACACCTCCCCAAAGACTATATACAGAATGCAAATAAGCGTATGAAAAGATTCTCCACACCTATGTCATCAGGGAAATGCAAATTAAAACAATAATGAGATACTAAGACACACCTCTTAGAATGGCCAAAATCCAGAATACTGACAACATCCAATGCTGGCAAGGATGTGGAGCAATAGGAAATCTCACTCACTGCTGGTAAGAATGCAAAATTGTACAGCTACTTCAGACGATTGTTTGGCAGTTTCTTACAAAACTAAACATGCTCTTCCTATATGGTTCAGTAGTCATTGTCCTTGGTTTTTATCCCCAGGAGCCAAACATTTATGTCTACACAAAAACCTGCCCATGAATATTTATAGCAGCCTTATTCATAATTGCCAAAACTTGGAAGCAACCAAGATGTTCCTCGGTCGGTGACCGGATTAATAAACTATGACCAATGGAATCCAGAAAATGAAATATTGCTCCGTGCTACGAAGAAATGCGCTAACAAGCCATGACAAGACACGGAGGAGCCTTAACTACGTATTATTAAGTATGTACTCTGAAAGGTTACGTACTGTATGGTTGCAAATAAATATATGCCATTCTAAAAAAGGCAAAACTATAGAGATATTAAAAAAAGATCAGTGATGGCAGGGATGGGGTAGGGGAAGTGATTAATAGGTGGAACACAGAATATTTAGGGCAATAAAACTAGTCTATATGATACTCTAATGATGGATACATGTCATTATAGATTTGTCCAAACCTATAGAATATAAAACACCAAGAACCCTTACATAAACCATGGACTTGGACTTGGGGGTCCGTGATGATGATGATGATGTGTCCATGTAGGTGGATCGATTGTAACAAATGTAGCGCTCTGATAAGGGGTGTAATGGAAGAGGCTATGTATGTGAGGGGGGTAGGAGATATATGGGAAATCTCTGTACCTTCTTTTAGTTTTGTCATGAATCTAAAACTGCTCTAAAAACTGAAGTCTTAAAAAGAAAACACAAGATAACGATGATAATTTGCAGCATTTTCTGAAGACTAGATGCAGTGGACATATATCAAGTGACCAAATACGCATCATAAATGCTCAAGAAGTGATGGCTAGTATTATTTCTATCATTTTTATTTGTGCCCTTGTTTTTATTTAGACTTCTAGATTTCAAAGTCCTTGAGGAAAGGCACTATATTTTACTTACAGCATACACGAGAAGTGGACATGTGATAAGTGAAAAGTTTGTCGGATTAATTTATTGTTAATTGAATTTAATTGCCCCAAAAGTCTATTTGCAGAGTAAAAAAATATTTCAATTCAAAATGTGGACTATACACAGCCTTGCTGTATCAGGATCAAAGAAAAATTGGTTTTAAAACTAAAATAAGGCAAAATGTCGACAGGTAAAACCTGTATTTAGGGGGCGCCTGGGTGGCTCAGTTGGTTGAGCAACTGCCTTCGGCTCAGGTCATGATCCCGGAGTCCCGGGATTGAGTCCCATATCGGACTCCCAGCTCTGCGGGAAGTCTGCTTCTCCCTCTGACCTTCTCCCCTCTCATTCTCAGTCTCTCTCTCTCTAATAAATAAATAAAAAAGCTTTAAAAAAAACCCTGTATTTAATTTTTCAATTACAATAACGCCAACTACTGCACCATAATTACTCAATGATGCTTCCTCACTATGACCCTGGTAACAATGATCTGTTTCATTAGAGAGATTTTCGAAGAAGAATGCTATGCTTGGCAATGTAACATGCACTCCTCGTATTGTTGTTCCCTCTGCCCCAATATCCTTTATTTCCATTCCCCATATTTTGTCTAAGCCGTTTCTAAATACTGGAAGAGATTTGATTTTATGGAGCCCTACCATTTCAGAGCTGCAAGGGATCTTTACAATGGAGCTTCACTTTGCAGGTAACTGAGATCAAAAAAGATAAAGAACCAAAGTCCACACAGTGAGGAAGATTTTTGGAGTGGAATCAAGACTACTTTTTTCTATTAAAAAAAAAAAAAACTCTATAAGGGAAGCCAGAAAATATGAGTTTATAAAAATAGGTCCAGGAAACCTTTGTGGAAAACAAAAGAAAACTGAAAACATCTCCCTGCTGGGACGGAAATCTTAGAAGCAGTAAAATATGGAAAGCTGAAAAACATGGCAAAGGAGAAATAAGGAGAATGAAGAAAGCAGAAGGTTAAATGTGAAATTCACAAGCAAAATACAAAAATAGAAGATGAGAAATGGGGGGGGGGGTTCTTCAGAATGCAGGTAGATGACCCAATTTGAAGCCTGTGGGCATTATCATTATGCCTTCTTTGAAGTTGCCTTTTTTTTTTTTTTTTTTTTTTTTGCTTTTCAGACATTTCCGTTCTAATCCCGCTGTTCCTCTGGTGCTTGAAAACCCAAATCAAATGCTGAACGCGTCCCACACTTAGATATGCGGACGTTGATAATGTTCCCTAGCGGAGCATGGTTTTTCCTCGTTCCTCGTTCCTTTGCTTAACTACTTTTTTTTCCCCCCTTAATCCTTTCCGATCTGAGTCTACCGATTTTTATATTTCTAAGCAATTAATTTTTTGGCCGGGGCGCGCAATCCACAGGTGCGGATGACTGACAGCGCGCTGATAGGCTCCATCTGTTGGAGGCTGATAATGGCCTCCTGGGGGCTCGCGGGTGCAGTGGTCGCGCACAGAAAAGCACGCAGCCTAATCTATTTGCAGGCAGGCGGAAAAGGCCCTGCAGCTCGCATTGTTATTCAGCAGGAACAATTGGTTACAGAGAGCACTTTGAGAGGCACAGTGGGGGGGGAGGGTCTGCGGAGGGGAGGGGGCGGTGTTCCCATTGTGAGTGATGTTCCTTCCAAGCCCAGGGTGTTTTTCCTTCTGGGGGGCGTCGGGGGGGAAAGAAGAATTAGAGGGGACTGGAGAGATGGAATTTTGTCCTGTTCTAGGGCGAGGATCTGTAATTCCTGACTACCGTTGCCTTCACCCTTTATAAAAGAAAGGTGAGCGAAAGGGGTTAGTTGATAATAATTATGATTTAGTTATGATGTAAATAAATGGATCCCGAAGTGGTAAGGCTGGGGCAGAGCCTCTGGAATGGAAATAACAGCGTGGGTGTTGTATTAAGGCACCGGAGGGCAGATGACACTCCACTTAAACAGAAAGGCGAGTTGGGCATGCATTTTAGGGTGGATGGAGTCACGATACAATTTTGAATGCTTGAACCCTAAAACATTCTCTAGGCTACAGACAAGCAAGACAAAGATTTTCAAACCAGAAATATTTTTTAACATTGTCTTAAATTATTTGTAAGTGGCAAACATTTCAGATTTAGGCATATGGTTGATGTGGCCAATTTGAGGGGGGGGGGAATATCTGAAGATTTGAAAAACAAAGACTCTGGTGCCTTTCTTGTCTCATGACTTTGTTCCCTCAGACACTACTTGGGGATAATTTAGCTTCTATCTGGGTGTATCATCCCACCTTTGCCAGAAGAAACAGGAATATTGAAGCAGACAGTTCTTCTACTTTGATGATCCCACTGGATTTTTTTTTTAAACCCGCCATTGATGTAGCAAATGGAATTTTTCCTCTTTAATTTCATCCCCACCCACACCCTGCCATCTCTCTCCTCTCCCCTCTCTTTAAAACTCAGGAAATACAAGACCTCTTAAAGGAGATGTGTGCATCCAGAACCTTCTAGAAACCATACTTTGGGTAACTGTTGGTTCCACTGGACCCCTCAGACTTTCTAGTATTACTTAGGCTCACGGACTTGCATCCAACCTCCTCCCTGGGTGCTTTTATCTACTTCAGAAAACAATCTGTGTGGAGATTTGAGAATTCCTAATGAATAAGGACTTTAAATGCATATTTGCTAATAATAATATAAAATGCCTTGTTAACCTCTTTTATAGCTAAAGACGAATCTATTTCGGTAAATGCTTCTTTTCTACTTTGACTCAGGACACCCATCTACGGGAAAGAATCAGAGGTGATACTAACACAACAATTAAGTCTGTGTCTAAACAGCACCGACACCTCTGGACTTTAAGTGATAAAAACAGATTCAAGATTCAATTGGCCACATTCATCCCAGGCAGTAAGATAGTAGGGGCAAGTTTTGGGGGTGACACAGTGTTAAATAACTAATTTGTATTTGCGATGGAGTATTTGCATGCTAGACATGCATTTTTATGGTCCTAATCAGTGACAGGATTCCAGGGATCTGGACATACTGCTTTAAAAAAAGTCTCTATGATGCAATTTGATTTTTGGTTCTCAGGTTCCAATTCTGGTTTCGGCAAAAAATGTAATCTAGTCATCTCTGAGATGTTTCTTCTATTGAATCCAGCAATTTTTCTGTCCCTTTCTACATCTTGTTTCATTCACTGTTCTATGTCCTCATTCATGGTTTAATCCTACAATTCTCTCACACATCGTGATGTGAAAGTTCTGCTCTTGTGACCCCTGTTCCTAGAAGATGGAGAGAGGGAGGCATCCAGGTCCAGGAGAACTTTTTGTATCAGTGCAGAGGGACTGTCCCTAGTCACCTGTCATCCATTATAGATGGTGATCTTTCTGGCTGAGGCTCAGCCCTGACCTCACTTCTAAACCTGTGGGAAACTCAAGTTTGTTGGTGGGCACAACATTCCCCCCAAATCCCCTCATCGACATCTCCGTAAGATGCCAACTCTCAGAGAAAGAGCTGAAGAGACACTGTCTCTCTCATTAGTTTCTTCAACTGGTAGAGCACTTTGCCTCCTGTCTCCTTGTCCCCACAACAATTGGAGGGCGTTGGGTAGAAGAGAGAATTTCTTCCAAAAAATCTCCCTTCCTTCTTTCAGATTTTCTTGTCTCGTGCCTGAAGTGTCTGCTTACAAAGCCAAAGCCTGTGGAACAGTCTTTACAACCCTGGATGTTCTCTGGTTTAACTTCAAGTGGGGGAGCGTCCACACATGGCGGGGAGAGAACAGGGACACCTTCCCATGTTCCATCAGAACACGTAGCGTTGTTAACCTATGCTATTGAGCATTAAAAGCATGAGGTCCCACATTGTGATAAAATATATTTAACCTGTATTTTGATAACACATGCACTTTATAACCTAAATTCCAAAAGTAGAGTGAAAAAATATAAAGACAATGAAAAAACCAGGCATATCTATTTAGAGATGTAATGTAAAGGTAGATTTTTATGAAGTTACACTGGATACCAGGGGCGCCTGGGTGGCTTAGTCGGTTAAGCCTCTGACTTCGGCCCAGGTCATGATCTCAGGGTCCTGGGATCCAGCCCAAGTGGAGTCAGGCTCCCTCCCCACTCAGAGCGGAGTCTGCTTGTCCCTCTCTTTCTGCCCTCCCCCCCCCCCCCCGCTTGTGCTCTTTGTCTCTCTCCCAAATAAATAAATAAATAAAATCTTTAAAAAAATAACAGAAACCAAACATATGAGTCGTTACATAGCTTTGATCACGGTACATTTATGGTTGGCTCCTATTTGGGAGCAAATTCTCCTGGTTGGGATTACTACTATACTTGATATCAGGACACTCAAAAACTGCCCATAGTAAAGGAATGCTGAAGGAAAGGGACTGAGAACAGGCCGATATGTCCCCAGCTAGATGACACGGTAAGGAAAAAACGACCCCATGGCAGTTGGGAACAGGGGCAGAGTCAGGAAAGGAAATAAATAAGGTTATTTTCTGGTTTTGACTAAATACCTAAACCCAACCTGATGTTTGAGAACTTTTGGGGACTGTGGCTTTCCCAGGGACAGGACGGGCATCATATTTGCATAATTTTCATCAGAATGAATATCTTAGTGTAGATGTTTTCCTTTTTCTACATGACTCGAAATCCTTTTTTTACATCTGTAAAGTCATAGAAACACAAGAATGGATTTTCAATAAGTCACCATTGTCTTATTCAGGGTGGGCTGCTATGACAAATTACCACAGACTGGGGTGGCTTGAATAACAAACATTTATTTCTAGCTGTTCCTGGGGTCTGGGAAGTCATTGGTCAAGATGCCAGTGGACGGTAGATTCGGTTCTGCCGAGAATGTTCTCCTGATTTGCGGATGGCTGCCTTCTTACCAGGTACTCACCTGACAGAGAAAGAGGATGGGCTCTCCTATGTCCCTTTCCCAAGGGCTCCAGTCTCATGACCTAATCCTTTACCCAAGGCCTGTAAGCTCAAACTTCAATGCATAATATAGGCAGCTGATGCCAGCCTTCTGTGACCATCTCAAGTTATGGCAAGGAGAAATAAAAAGCAAGAAGAAATGGAAGACCAAGTAAGTTGAGGTATGCAAGCAATATTTTTGAGCAGATATGGAAACATAATGTATTAAGGTGACCTAAAGGTCTTTCTTGTGTCTACGTGGAAATCAGTAAACCTGAATTTTTCAACCTTAACAAATTATACCTTGTCGTGGGCAAGTATTTGGAGAGCTGCTTGCCAGCAGGTACATCCCTTTCCCCCTTTGTAGGTATATGTAGTCCCCCTAACTAATAAGCTTTGAAGCAGTTCTCTAGAACAATCTGAAAGACAGTCTCCCAGGCTATAGTCTGTGGTAAAACAACAAATGAGGTGTTTACTAGCCTACTTTGAAGTTGGCTTTCTTTCAGTTGACAGGTCCCACCTCCTAAAACCATCACCTCTGGAGTTAGGATTTAAAAATAGGCATTTCAGGAGGACACAAATACCCACTGACAACTTTTAACATCCCCATGCTCACTCTCCTCATCTATAGAATGAGGTCTGTGCTTTCTGAAATGACACTCTGAAGTGTAATTTTGTTTCACTCTGAGAAGAATCATAGATTCCAAGCCTAAAAGAAATCTGCATGATTGCAATTATTTATAGGCGCACGTGCGTGTGTGCATGTGCGTGTGTGTGCGTGTGTGTGTGTTTCTCCCTAGACTATGAACTTCTTTAAAACACAGATTTACCTTTCATCCTTATAATCGTAGTACTGGACACATACTGGATGTTCTGTGAATGTTTGTTGAATGAATAAATGAAAGATCAATGCCTCTGTAATAAATCGGGGAATAGATATCACAGAAATTCGGTTATGAACCTGCGGAGAAACTGGTGTTTCCTATTGCACTTTTCTCTTTGGTTTTCATGGAAACGGTATTGGTATAAAAGTATGTTATTTCCTTAGTCTCTGGCGAGGAGTATAGACAGAGCCAAATTGCTGGGCAGAGGTGTTTCTCTGTGAGCTTTCTTATTGTCCCTTAAAAAAAAAAATCTGAGATGCCTAACTCTTTGTTTTATCAATTAACACATTGGTTTTGTCTGGTAAGGATCTTGTACTACCCAGGGTCAAAGTTCTGGGCATCGATAGAGCTTCTGAGCGTATATTTGCAGTGACGTAAATATAACTGTAGGAGATTGGATAGACCCTGCACTGGTCGTAGAGCATTTTAGAAGGCTGCTTGGCTAAATAAACCTCTGCTGACTCGTGCCAGTACCCTTAACTTGTTCTCTTTAGTGCTGCAGGGCAGGAATCCAACTAATGGAGCATTTTATGTCAATGTTTCATTGAACTGATTTAATTGATTGCAATTACTAAGGTAGTATTTAACGGGAGCAGTGGATGCGCCTTTTCCACTTCATAAATGTGTACTAAATGCATCTTCCTTATGGTGTGGCAAGCACATAGGCTCTGTTTTGCCTTGTGAGTAAATGGTTAAATGTCTTGCAGTTTGCTTTGCCCCCCAGGGTGAGAAGGAAAACAAATCATTTATCTTCAAAAGCTCCCATGAGGCATGAAGAAGGGTGTGCTGCTTTTAAATAGATTTCTGTAGCAAAGTGCATAGTCATTTTAAAGCCAGTGACGTATTTTGAAAATTGCCTGTCAGCTTCTACCTTTGGAGTTTTGTATTTTCTCCTCCTCCAAAAGAGCAAAGTGCAATATGGATGACTCAAGGCTGCCCCCAAGTGGCACTTTAAAACATGGCCACAGAAGGGAAAAAGCAAAACAAAGAGCCACTCAACGGAAAAAAAGAAACACATTCTCATAATCCACAGTGTATCTTGAATTGTCCTTCCTGTTGCTATTTAAAGAGAACACTTTATGAAATGAAATCAGTTCAACAAATATCTTTGGAGAACCTTCTCTGTGCAAAGCCCCTTGCAATGTATATGTAGAGGATACAAAGAAATGCAATATGATCCAAGCTTCTAAACAAGTTAGGGACACAAAAGTGGATTAAAGGTTAAATAAAAATGACTAACAGATGTCACCAGAGATAACTGTAAGACAGTCTAATCTATGTAGCTGGTTTTTAAAAATATAATACATAGAGTAACCATTTTTAGGCACTGGGAAATCCTTTGCATTTGTTATTTCTGTACAATGACCCTGTGAAAAAGGTAACAGTGGATCTTTTTTAAAAAAGGATTTTATTTATTGATTTGAGAGAAAGGAAGAGAGAGAGAGAGAGTGTGTGCAAGCTGGGAGGAACGGTGGGGGGTTAGAGGGAGAAAGAATCTGAAACAGACTCCACACTGAGCCTGGAGCCCCATGATCACGCCCTCAAGATCATGCCCTGAGCTGAAAGCAAGAGCTGGGCGCGCTCAACTGACAGAGCTACCCAGGTGCCCCAGTAATAGTGTTATCTTTCAGTTTTTTTCCCTGAATGAAACTGAGGCTTTTACCTGAGAGCAGGGTCACCCAGCAGTGACATGGTAGGGACCGGAAGCAACCTTTGATCTCCTGGCCCCGGAAGCCTTTGTTCCCACCCGAGATGCTTTAAGTCCTTAGGAAGCTGGGAAGGTAGCTTTTATGCAAGTAGAGGTGGCCCCATCAGGTCAGGAAGCTTTAAAATTGAAAGTAAGGAGTCAGGGAGGCACCACTTTTTAAAATGAAGTCGGGAGTCCTGTCTGGTTTGGTCAAAGGAGCAAGAGGTTTTTAATCCGTTAGATCTGGATTTCTAAGTCTGAGTCTGAATCCCAGCTCAGTCGCTTACTTAATTTCTTAAACCCAGTTTCCTTTTCTGTCGGGCGCGGCTATAATAATGCCCATCCCCACTATGCATCAGACGTGCGTGAGAATTGTCTGGACCTTGGGGGGGCAGCTTACATCATGGGAGATGAGTAGAAGTCTTGGACCCAGTGGTTCAAGGCCATGGAATCCAGACAAAGAGGAGACTTCAGAACCTGGAATCTCGCCAAGGGGGATTTTTGGGACATGTCCAGGCCCCTAAGGATGGCACAGTTGTATAGATTATGCAATGCATACATTCAGACACCAGCCTAGAATGTACTAGTTTCCTTCCACAAATGTCTCTGATCTAATTCCTGCTCTCCTGGGAATGTAGCTGAGGAGAACACAGAAGACGGTCATAAAAGATAAAAAAGGAAAATTAACAAAGTTTTCCTAGGTCAGATTTATAGCTTATGTGTGCACCTACCTAAGCCGCTCATTACCATGTGTAAAATTAGGTCGTATCTGGGGAAACCCCAATTATCACCTTCTTCTGCTTTGCTCAAATATTCTTTAAGATGCTGTTGACGTCACAGGGCTCTGTGGGTCACTAGGCCCTATTCTGCTTCTTGGCAAAGTCCCCTTAGACGGCTTTTTGTCAGTGCTACATAATTTCAAAACTTCTGCAATTACTCTTGCTGGAAGTGTGATTTCCCTGCTGACTTGAAATAGTTAATTTGCTTTTCGAAGCACCCAGCTTAGGAGTGAGCTGTGACTCAGGCTGTGCCTGCTTGGGGAGATGGAAATGAACGGAAGCCATTTGGTCATCTGCTCTTGACTTCATGGGGCTCTTCCTGCCTGAGTGAAACTTCCCTTTTGCTGAAAATTGCAGAAACCAATAGGCCCATATCATTCCGTGTTATTTGCTTGAATATACACCTCCCTCTTTAAAATACTTTTTTTTTTTATTTCAGAAATAACCCATTTAGGAGTTTTTTACACTCTTGCTGAGGGTATTTATGTCTCTTTCACACTCTACCTCCTGGTATTTATGCCTTTTTATCAGAGGGTTTCAATGCATGCTTTTTCATCAGTAAAGAGTCTATCCAAAGAGCACTTTCGAGCTTATAGGAAATTTCTGAAAGAAGAAGGAGAAGCAGAAGAAGGCGGAGGAGGGAGAAAAGGAGGAGAGGAAGAAGAAGAGGATGAAGAAGGAGGAAGAGGAGGAGAAGAAGAAGAAAAGAAGGGGGAGGAGGAGGGGGAAGTAGAAGGGAAGAAGAAGAAATTTCTTTGACATTATACTCTCATCCCAAAGAAGAATGCAATCTTAGTACTCCCTACTTGCATTAGAATTCCCTGTGTAACCCGTGAAATTCCAATATGAGATTTCTTTTTTTTTTAAGATTTTATTTTTTTATCTGACAGAGAGATCACAAGCAGGCAGAGAGGCAGGCAGAGAGAGAGGGGGAAGCAGGCTCATCGCTGAGCAGAGAGCCCGATGCAGGGCTCGATCCCAGGACCCTGAGATCATGACCTGAGCCGAAGGCAGAGGCCCTAACCCACTGAGCCACCCAGGCGCCCCTCCAATATGAGATTTCTAATCCATTCACTTTACCCTTTTTATCCCATTTTCCCCATTTTCTGTCCCTCACTTCTCACTCTTCTTCCTCAGACTGGATCGCATGGCCCATCATTATAACTCTCCTGTGTGTATTACACGGTCTCTTGCCCCCTTTCCCTTCATTGCACTCACCCTGCAAAGCCTCCATGTGGATTCAGCCCTCTTCTCTGCCATTCTACTCTCATACCCAAGGAGCTGCGTATAGTTGGAGAAAAACACAAGCTTGCTGGCTGTGTGGTTGTGAACTCAGGAAGCCAGACTTCTTGAGGAACTCGGCTTTGTCCCCTGATCCCGGCCACTTCACTCACCCTCCCAGAGGACTCCTCATGGCTCCACTGTTCCCCAACTCTTCTTTCTCACTCTCACCTGGTTCCTGCTTCCTGTTTGCCTGCAAGGATGGATGCGATCAAAGGAGAACGTCCACTTCTTATCTTTACATTTCCCAATCTGTTTGCATCTCTGCCCGTAATCCTACTTTCCCTCTGACGACAGTGGGTAAACCGTCCATAGCTCTGGGCAGCTCTTCCCCTTGAGCCCTGAGTCCCATCTCTAGGTGTCTCTCCCTCCTAAGGATCAGGCTTTTACAAACAAATCTTGAAAGGGCTCCCTTCTTCCCACCCGCCTCAAGCTCCTGCTCCGTGTCTTTGTTTCATTTTAAAGAGAAATTCCCTACAAGATCTGTCTTTTCCAGCATTTCGTACTTCCTCACTTCCTGTGCTCTCTTGGATACATTTCAATTGTTCTCGCCCCCCTCCTGCCAAGAAGTCTTAACCTTCCTCAAGGACCTAAGTGACCAGATGGGACTCTATGGCATCTAACCACATTATGGTTAAAATCAAATGATTACTCTTGTTGATTCCTTTCTACTTAATTCACAACTGTCACGGCATCATGGCATCATGGCTGCAAATGGCATCAAGTGTTTTTGGTTTACACAGTTACAGGGAGACTTTTTTCAGTGTGGGGCAGCAAAGCTGTTGGTTCACAGGAAGTGACGTGTGAGCTTTGGTGAGCCGGAGCGGGACTGTGTGGGCTGTCGGTGTTAGGAACGGAGCTCAGAGGTCGCCCACCACTGACAGCGCGGAGATCCAGGGCTCACAAGTAGACTAGGCATGGCGTATAGCAACGGAAGCAGGAAGAAATCTTGGCAATCATGTGATTTCACGGAGATTCAACATGAACCAGGGCTCCTGACAGCTGACGATCGGGAATTATTCAGAAATTTTATTTTTTTTTATTATTTTTTAAAGATTTTACTTATTTATTTGAGAGAGAGCAAGAGAGCATAAAGGGAGAGGGAGAAGTAGACTCCCAGCTGAGCAGGGAGCCCGAGGCGGGACTCGATTCCAGGACCCTGGGGTCATGACCTGAGCTAAAGGCAGACGCTTCCAACTGAGCCACCCAGGCGCCCCGGGAATTACTCAGAAATTGTAGCAAGTGAACAACATTCCAGCAGGTGCAGCCTCCACTCGCTCATTGGCCAGGGTTGTTTCACAGCCGGACTCTAGTCCTCAGGTGGAGCAAGTGCCTGTTAGGGAAGAGTCAGGCTCCTAAGTGGCGGGGAGGGAAGTGGTGGGTACTCAGCAGGTAACCAAGGCCAAGACTAAGGCACTGTGGTCAGGGTTCAGTTGGGAGTCAAGAGATGACAGCCGGACCCGCGGCAAGAATGCATAGTGGTCTGCCTCGCCATGTTGGTCTGAGGCTTCTTAGGTGCTCCTAACCTGAGCTCGGGATAGGTTCTAGGAATTAAGGCAGAGGACAACTATAGCCCTGTGGGAAGGGAAGGGTGTAAACGATTGAGTCAATATGACTTATCCTTTAACCACCAGGAGGAAACATGCCTGCTGTTTACCTTTTAAAACATTTGCCTCAGTCGACGTCCTGGCAGCAAACTCAAGATACTACCTGAGGCTGCTCCCAGGAAGGAAGACGTTGAGCGCTGTGTGCAGAGTTAAAGGGACTCACTGGAGAGGTCAGGGACACAGAGACTAGCCGTGTGTCTCCCATGGTGTGGGAGGCCACACCATGGCTTGGGCTGGAGGGACAGGGAGAGAAAACCATGTTCCTGGAGCCCAGCAAGAGCCAGAGTGACTGGGGTCACCAGACAGAAGGCAGGAGGGGCATAGCTCCTCCTTGGAAGTCAGGGAAACGCCAGACAGAAGCAGAGAAAAAAACACCCTTACTTCTCTCTCTCCCCAGCCTCTCCTCGATGGGTGGCCTCACGCTGCTGGCCAATCCCAACTGGCCGCCGGAGGACAAGTGAGCCCAGATGAGTTACTCTGTGGTTCGAAACCTCCCAAGACAGGGAGCACGGCAGAGAAGGATGGAGAGAGGAGGTGGGGGAAAGGTGACACGGCCCGCCCAGGGCTCTGCTCTTGTTCCCTGATGCCCTTCACCTGGGAAGGGCCCTTAGGAGAGCTGGAGGCGGAAATCTTACTTATTCAGCTGGGCTGGGAGCTCCTCAAAGGCAACGGGAAGCAGAAAAGCCATCTGGGGCTAACAGACCAGGTTCAAATCCCAGCATTACCTGGTACCTCACTGAATTTTCCAGAGTGTTAATTGCATCCTATGTAAATTGAGGAGAGCTTGTAAGGTTATCCTGAGAATCAGTGCTGGTATATGTATAACCTTCAGCTCAAAGTAGACTCTTGCTGTATCACAAACCACCCCAAAACCTAATGGCTTAAAACAATAGGCATTTCTGGATGGACCTAGAGGGTATTACACGAAGTGAAATAAGTCTCGGGGAGAAGTACAAATACCACTTGATTTCATTTATATGTGGAATTTAAAACACAAGAGCAATGAACCAACAAATAGACACTTACATAGAGAGAACAAAGTGGTGGTCGCCAGAGGGGAGCGGGGTAAGGGGATGAGTGAAATAGATTAAAGGGGATTAAGAAGTACAGACTTCCAGTTATAAAATAAATAAGTCACAGAGATGAGAAGTACAGCATAGGAAATATACTCAGTAATATTGTATCAACCTTGTACGATGACAGACGGGGCTTACGCTTACTGGGGTAAGCACCGTGCGATGTACAGAATTGTTGAATCAGTATGTTGTATATTGGAAACCAATGTAATATTGTATATTAATCATTCTTCAGTTAAAAAAACCC
>CM052807.1:11757472-11769188 GCA_028533885.1 Nasua narica
TTTTTTTTTCCTGCAGGTGTTTCTAAACTGGTGGAACATAAGAGTTTCTCAAAGTAAAATGAGAAAAGAAGGTTGGTAAATCTACTTTGCATCTGCAGTTTCTGCCTGTTTGACCTACATTCTTGCCTTCGCTTCCAAAATCTGCGAGGTCTTCAGTCATGTTCCCAACACCGCAGCCCTATTAGGGGATGGCAGAGGGAAAGGAGGTGGGAGTGGGGGACAGAGTCGCACTTTCTCTAAAGGAGCGAGTTGTCTTCTAAGTTAGATGCTTCCTCAGGCTCTGAGAGCCTCCATGGACTGAGACGACTTTCCCACCTGAAATATTAGATATTTAGGTTTCTCTTCCAATTCTTTCTATAGCTTCATTAGAATACTGTCAGAATGAGTGAAAGAGGGCACAGGGGAAAAGTGGCTTACTTAGTGATTAATGGGGACTGGTCCGTACTCAATCACAGCTCTCAACTCAGACTTTATCACGGAAGCCTCACTAATAGTCTTCATGATTTGTCAGCCACTTCTACAGGCTGTCTTTGAACTGAGAGTCTGGCTTATCTTTGGAATTAAAGCAGGCAACCTTGGGTTTTCAATTTGGTGTGAGTCATTCAGGGGCTAAATCAGACAATGCGTCAGGAAGCAAATTGGTTTCCCAGGACCTCAGTCACTGATAATAATAATGAGCTAGACAATTCTACTTTAACTTCTTTGGGATAATTCCCCAGTACCTTGACATGCGAATTTCCATAAATATATCTGGGGCCTCAAGTACAGATCACTTTGGGTATGACTTTCAACGGATGGGCTTGACATACAATATTCTCTCTGGAAATAGATGTGTAACCAAAAGATGATAAATTCAGGTGGCCTTCCTCAAATCACAGATTTTTGGTGACTATGCTACAGTTTACTAGGAGAAAACAGTTTACTAGGAGGAAACATTATATTTATCCATGATCACCAGCATTTCCCCAATTCATGTTTATCTTGAAAATTGGCCTTAAACTCTTCATCTGTGAATAAGGTCACCCAGTTAAAAAGAAGTTGTATTTGCCGAGGCGCCTGGGTGGCTCAGTTGATTTAGCGTATGACTCTTGATTTCAGCTCAGGTCACGATCTCAGGGTCGTGAGATCAAGCCTGGGTCGAGCCCCACATTGGGCTCTGCTCTAAGCATGGAGCCTGCTTAAGATTCTCTCTCTCTCTCTCTCTCTCTCATCCTTCCCCACATCTTGCTTGCACACACACTCTCTTTCTCAAAAAAAAAAAAAAAAAAAGTTGTATTTGCTTAAGTTTTAATAGGAAGGCAAGTCATCAGACTCTGATAGAGTTATTGGAGAAATATAAAAAGCATTTATCTATTCAGACAGATCAAATCAAATTTAGATGGAAAGAATATAGTTCTGAAATAAGGTTAGAGCACCACAATATCTTTTTGAAAAATCCTAATGCTAATGTTCATAAAAAATAAATCCAGTGTGATCTGAAGTAGCAGGAGTGATTTGAAATTAAATCACTTTTCATAACTCAGTATCATGCTCATCCATATAAATAAGAATGCTTGAATTTTCATTACTTCTTTGTCAATCCAGTGTTAACATCATTATCTCAATTCTGTATCAGGATTGACTGAGAAACAGAAAAACCCTGCTGAATGCTCTTCTGTAAAATACTAAAATATCATTTCAAAAAAATACACTAAATAAAATATCGTTTCATTGTTTGTGCATTGAGGGGCGGGGAGGAAGGAAATAGACATTTATGCCTAAGACGAGGCTTTGGCTAATGGACAAACTTTGAATTGTTGTTAATCATGATGATGAAAAATAATGAAATCATTTACCACACCATTTTCAACAGTGGGAAAGTTATTAAAATTTAAATAGAGAGGAGAAAGAATTTAAGTTGTTCCTAAGGTGAAATGTGGGGAAGAAAATATCATCTGGATTTTAGTTTGAAAATTAAACACTGGCAAATAACTCAAAAAATTAGTGGAAGTCACAGGCACATTCAAACTAAACAAACCAGTGGCTTTGTGTAGACACGTATTTATTCAAAAGACCTCATGTTTGAAAATGTGTCTCCTTGGACATTCTCCTAGTGGAACACTGAAATTCCTACTGTATGGACTTAACCATCTACACTGAATATGAAATTCCCACTCTGGAAATGTATGGAAATCACTGTGGCAGAGAATAAGGGGACCATTACAAAGGACCTCATTTTTACAGATTTGTTTTTCCTTAAAATGATGTTTGTGACCCATCACCACGGTCCAGTTGTTTTTTCAGAAACTTTTAAGATGATTCCTTCTATAATTCTCCAACCTACAAATTCTGTATGTTTGGTTTTTTTTTTTAAAGATTTTATTTATTTATCTGACAGAGAGAAATCACAAGCAAGCAGAGAGGCAAGCAGAGAGAGGAGGAAGGAGGCTCCCTGCAGAGCAGAGAGCCCAATGCGGGGCTGGATCCCAGGACCCTGAGATCACCACCTGAGCCGAAGGCAGAGGCTTCAACCCACTGAGCCACCCAGACGCCCCACAAAGTCTATATGTTATGTTCATTTTCCCATCTCTCAACTGCTGTGAAGAGTTAGCTCCACATTATAAACCTGCCTTTTATGAATTCCACGAAGCCAGGAAATCTTCAGCGGCGATTCTCCGCAATTTTACATTTCAGTCGAATCGGTTATGTGAAAAGTCAGCCAACCCGGCCACATTGCTAGCGGGTATGGCCCATCTCCATATGCCTTTTTTTTTTTACAATAAAATTTTCATTTTAGGATAGTTTTCAATTTTCAGGGAAACTATGAAGGTATCACAGAGTTCCCGTGGACCTCATACTCGTACCCCTATTTTAACATGTAAGAATTAATGAACCAGTATTAATACATGAATACAAAATTATCTGAATTTCATAATTTATTCAGATTTCCATATTGTTTCCCTGGGTCCTTTTCTTTTTGTAGGATCCCAGCCAGGAGAACATGTTATATTCAGTCACCTCTTTTCCTTAGATTCCTCTGGACAATGACAGTTTTTCAGGCTTTCCCTGTTTTTGATGACCCTGACAGTTCTGAGATTTTAATGGCTGGATGTTTGTAGATTGTCCTTCAGCTTGATCTTGTCTGTTATTCTCATGATTAAATGGGCTGTGGGTTTTTGGGAGGAAGGCTATAGAAATAAGACTCCATTCTATCAACATGACCTGTCTCTCTGATGCTGACCTTGAAGACTTGTGTGAGGTAGAATTTGTTGAGTTTCTTCAAACATGTGCTTTTCCTCTCTTTTCCCTTCCTTCCTTCCTTCCTTCCTTCCTTCCTTCCTTCCTTCTTTCTTTCTTTCATTTGATAGAGAGAGAGGGCGAGCAGGGGGAGGGACAGAGGGAGAGAATCTCAAGGAGAGGCCCCGCTGAGAATCGATCAACTTCTCCTCCATTTATTTATGGGTTCCATCATGTACATCAATATAAACTCAGGGACATTTATTTCTACTTTGGGTTATCACTCCATACTACATTATGTATTTTGTTCAAATTGTTTAGGTTTTGTCCATTGGAAGCTCTCAGTTGACACCCGTGTCGCTTTCTATGACCCCATCACTGTGTTTTCCCTCTCCCCACCCCCCACACTTCTTTACTTTTTGCTCTTTCCTCATCTTGTACATTTCCTTCCCCAGTTCTAGAATCAGGCATCTTTGTACCTTTTATTGGACAATGATCTTAGACACCAAGATCTGGGTGCTAGTCTGCTTGTTGCTATTAGCTTGCTTCTGAACCCTTTCGGCTGATGCCAGGAAATAAATGTGTATATACTATCCCAGGTGTATACCTTTATTTAAAATATTTCTATATGTAACCATATGTAGCTCTATTAAGTTGAACATGAGTTCATATTGACCTTACCAACTCTAATTATTGGGCCCTTGGGAATCTCTAACCTCCCAAAGATGAGAAGCTTATTTCCCAACGTGCACTATTTATTTACTTCATTGCTTGATTCCAGTAGAGAGATATGGTGGTTTTGGAATTGTGAACTTGTGTGCCCACGGGAAACCCCTTCATTAACTAGAGCACAATGCTTGTGTATGTTTTTTGTTGTTCATTTTGTTTTGTTTTGTTTGCCTTTAGAGTTATAGACTCCAGTCATGTCTGAAGTAACTTGGGTCAGTATCTTTTTCCCTACCTCTTTCACCTACAGTTTTTTTATGTATTTTTAATAGAGTGAGTTTTTTTTTTTTGGTTACATTCTGCATTCCCTCCTAGGACCCCCTTGACCGAAATGATTTAATTTGCAAACATTAAGGTTCATTCTGGGTGCCGTAAAGTTGCACAGGTTTTGACAAACATGTAATGTTATTTATTTAACATTACAGTATCGTACAGCACATTTTCACCACCCGAAAAATATCCCTGTGCTTTACTTATACAACTCTCCTTCCCTCCTCTGAGCCCCCAGAAACCACTGTCTCTATAGTTTTGTCTTTTTCAGAATGTCATAGATGGAATAATATAGTATATAGCCTTTTCAGACTGGATTTTTGCACCTATAAATATACACTTAGAAGATTCATCCATGTTCCATGTGGCTTGATAGTTCATTTCTTTTTACAGCTAACTAATATTTCCCTGCATAGATGGACCACAGTTTGCTTATACAATTGCTGATTGAATCTTATCTTGGCTGCTTCCAATTTTGAGAAATTATGAATAAAAGTGTTATCAACATTCACGTACAGGATTTTGTGTGGTTATAAGTTTTCATATACTTGGGTAAAAAGCCAGTAGTCTGATTGCTGGATCCTATGGTAAGGTTATGCTTAACTTTGTAAGAAACTGCCGAACTATCTTCCAAAATGGCTGTACTATTTTGCATTCCCAAGAATAATAAAGGAGAGTTTCTGTCACTCTGTATCCTCACCAGCAATTGGTATTGTCCATTTTTGCATAGTAACCATTGTAGTAAGTGTATGGTGGTATCTCATTGTTCTTTTACTTGCATTTGCTTTATGCAAAATTATGTTAAGCATCTTTTCACTTGCTTATTTGTCATCTGATATGTTTTTTGGTGAGGTGTTTATATATATTGGCCATTTTTTAAAATATATTTGAAAGAGGGAGTGTGCATGCACGCACGCATACACACACACACACACACACACAGAGGATTGGTGGGGGAGGGGCAGGGGGAGATGCAGACTTCCCACTGAGCAGGAAGCCCAATGTGGGGCTCGATCCCAGCACCCCAGGATCATGACCTGAGCTGAAGGCAGATGCCTAACTGACTGAGCCACTCAGGTGCCCCTAGCCCTTGGCTATATTTAGAAATAAAAGTTTTGATATTTATATCATCCACCTATCACAAAATTCATATTTTTAAAGCATACAGTAGTTTTTAATGTGTTCACAGAGTTGTGCATCACCATTCTCTAATTCTAAAACATTCTTGCTGTGCCCCAAAGAAACCCCATAGCTATTAGCAGTCACTTCCCATCTCCACCTGGTCCCGGCACCTGGCAACCACCAATCTACTATCTGTGTCTAAAAATTTGCCTAGTCTGAACATTCCATATAACTGGAATTTTATAGGATGTGGTTTTTCAAGTTTGTTTTCTTTCACTTACAATGACGTTTTCGTTTTATACATGTTGGAGCTTATATCAGCACTTTATTCCTTCTTGCGGCCAAACAATATTCTATTTTATGGATATATCATATTTTATTTATCCATTCATCAGTTTTTGGACATTTTTGGCTACTATGGCTATTTGGCTGTGGTGAGTAATGCTACCATATTTTTGGTGTCAAATCTAAGATGTTATTGTTAATTCTGAGGTCATGAAGATTTACCCCCATGTTTTCTTCCAAGAGTTGTGACCTTTGGTGTCCAACTTCATTCTTTTGTATGTGGATATCTAGTTGTCTTAGCATTTGCTGAAGACACATTAAACTGTTGAAACTCAATTGGCTATAGATATTTAGGTTTATTTTTAGAGTCTCAATTCTGTTCCATTTGTTGTCTGTCTTTATCCTTGGGCCAGTATCACACTGTGTTGACTACTCTAGCTTTGTAATAGACTTTCAATTTTTGAAATTGGGAAGTCTGACTCATCCAGGTTTGCTTCGTTTTTACAATATTGTTGTAACTATTTGGAACCTCATATTTGTAACCTCAATTTTGAGGATCGGCTTTTCCATTTCTTAAAAATAAAAAGGCGGTTGGGATTTTGTTAGAGACCGTATCAAAATCAACATTGTTAAGATAACAATCTTACATTCTTTCAGTCTCTGAATATGTGGTGTCATTCCATTTATTTAGGTCTTCAAGTTTTTTTCAGCAATTTCTATGGTGTTGTACTTTTCAATGTATGACTCTTTCACTTCCTGGGTTAAATTTACTCCTAGGTATTTTATTCTTTGATGCTATTGTAAACAGAGGTGTTTTTTTTTTTTAATTTAAAAAGTTCAACTTCTCAATTTTTCTTTCATGGACTGTGCTTTTGGTGGTGTCTCTACCCTCATTATCAAAGATAATGTTACATAAACTTTCTCCTGTTTTCTTCTAAAAGTTTTATGGTTTTCTATTTACATAAAGGTCTATGATCCATTTTTAGTTCATTTTTCTTAAAGATTTATCTATTTGAGATAGAGAGAGAGAGAGAGAGCAGGTGCATGGGCTTGAGGTGGGAGGAGGGGCAAAGGGAGAGACTCTTCAAGTGGACTCCCTGCTAGCAAAGAGCCCAATGGGGGCGGGGGGTTCCCTCTCACAACCCATGACATCATGACCTGAGCCGAAATCAAAAGTAAGATGCTTAACCGACTGAGCCCCTCAGGAGCTCTGAACCAGGAGTCTTTTAATCTTGTTCTTCTTCAATATTGTGTGCCATATTCTTTTTAGTCATGAATTTCATTTTGCTCCAAAAAGATGAGAGAAATAGAACATTCTGTTACTTGCAGGTCACTTACCACCCTGCAAATGAGAAGTACAATACTGTCTGATCCTATTTTTATGAAATTCTACACCAGGCACAACCAATCTACGGCAGAAAAAGAACAGAACAGGGATTGCCTCTGATGGCAAGAGCGGGGTGGACGGGAGACTGCACAGGGTAAGTAGAAATCTAGGGCAGAATTCCTCATTGCCTCAAATTCCATGACCTGACTGAAAAAGAGAAGTCGTATAAGCATCTGAAGCAGAACCCAGAAAAGGAGTCAGAAAACTAAAAGGCGAAATAAGAAATTGTTTTAAAAGGAGGTGTCCCATCACATTGAAAGCTTCAGATATGATGTGTAAGTTCGAGACCGAGCTCTCTCCATTAGATGGAACAATAAGCAAGTTGTTACAAGCCTTGTGAGAACAGTTAAATGTCCTCGGGGTTTGGGAACAAAAGCAGGATGTCTTATGCAAATTTAAACCTAAGGTTTCTGAAAATCTGACAAGAAAGCCTTGAGCAATGAAAGTAATTATCGGAAATAATACAGTGTGACGACCTAGAATATTAGTTTTGATTTCCGAACGTGGTCCCTTAAGTGATAAAAATAACCTATGGTTGTCCCCCTTTTCTCTTTAGACATTGCCACATCTTACAAGGAATCTCTCATCAGGAGAAAGAATGTTAATTAAGAAGCCTTACGTATAATCACAGTTTACGACAAAGTACGATGTTGTGTCCTTAAACTACTTTAAGTTCACCTTTTATTTTTTAAATTCTGAAAGTGTAAAATGTAAGGCCAAACCCAGGACCAGGCTATGATTTCTTCATTTGCAGAAACTCCCTCTGTGGGAAATAGCCGTCTATTCTCCACACACATGAAGAATGTTATTTTAGGTTGAAAAGCTCTTTTAATCTTAAGACAATTACTTACCATCTGGAAGCAGAATAGCAAGGCCCTTAAGGTTTCAGATTGTGAGATCCTGGAACCAAACGAAACAGGGTCAATGCTGCTCTGTCCCTTCTCCCCTGAACATTCTCTAAGGTGAGCACATTTTCCCTGAAGCAGTGGTTTAATTTTGGGAAACCTTATGTTTTTGTAAGATCACGGCCCACAACTCCAAATGCATCTCGCTCTAGGTGAAAATCCTGAGTTTATACACCAATCTCCAAGAACCTTGCAAATATTTAGTGATATCTCAGCCCCTGCCTCCCCACAGCCAAAGAAACCCTACTGTGTGAGTCACTTGAAATGGCCACGTAGCTGCCGGAAAACAGGACTTTGTGACCTAGGGAAAGATCTTGGTCCTCAGTCCAAAGAGATTTTAAGATAAAGCCTCAACATAAAAAACAAAACAAAACACCTATAAGCCATTTCATCCGCTACTTGCTAAACCTGACTCCCTTTTAACTTTATGTCTGCTTGTGTTAATAATAGTAGTCATTATTAGTACTCTCATTAGTAGTATTAGGATTTATTGATCATATACTACGTCTCGGGTATGGTTCCAAGTGCTGTACTCACTCATGACTCAAAAAACCAGATGAAGTAGGTAAAATTATTATCTTCTTTTCACAGATAAAGAAGCTGAGACATAGCATGGTTAGGTCACTTGCTTGTGGGCACAGAGCCGGGGGCGATCCCAACCAAGGTGGGACCTGAGCTCGCGAGCCTAGATTTCCCTTTACCGGAACCATGCCTGCCCCCCCACCCCCCGCCCCGATTTCCTTGCGTCAATCACTGGGGAGCAACTGTTTCACCTGCTGGACAACATCAAGGAGGAAGAGGTGAGGGAGTAATAAAAGGGGAGGCCTTCAGGTCTGCAGGCTCTGTCCAAATCAGCCCAGAGAAGAGGCTGGAATCACCAGAACAGTGTTGTTTCCCCCTAAAGCGCCAGGTTCTAATTTCTTTTACTTGTCTGCACTCCGGGGGCAGAACTCCATAGCTCCAGAGAAACAAAGAAACAACATATGAAGAAAGGGAGAGAAAGACAGACAGGAAGATACAAAGGTAAAAAAAAAAAAGAAGAAGAAGGTGGGGGAGGGAGGAAAGCAAGAAGGAAAAGAGGGAGGGAGGGAGGAAGGAACTGAGGGAGGGAGGGAGGAGGGAAGGAAGGCAGGAAGGAAGGAAGGAAGGAAGGAAGGAAGAGAGGGAGGGAGGGAGGGATAGAACACGGTTTTCACTGAACTCAGGGCTAGTATAAGTCCTCTGCCTGACCCAGTGGAGTATTCCTGCTGTTACAAATGTTCCCTTTGTTTGGAATTATAAATATTTTGCTCCAGTATTTAGGTGCTTAGGATATTAGGTTTGTTCTTAGCAAATCCATCAAGAGGAAAGCTCAACACACATAATTGGGAAGGGAGAGAACAGGTCCAAATATTGTAATTATTCAGCACTATAGGAGGAAGAAAGGAACAAAGCAAAGCCAGTGTTTTTGAGTAGAGAGCCATCTAGTGGCCATGGATGGATATACTTACACGTTAAAAGCAATCTGGGAGGAATTCAGAGTAAAAACGGGTGAGACAAAAAGCCTTGAACCTAGAGGCTTTGGCAGTTTTCATCTCAGTTCCCTCTTGGTCCGTTTTCTGGGACATATTTTTACATCTGTGGTTATACAATGTATCATGCAAAATGCAAAGCAGATTTTCAAATATACCAAACTTAGAAACTATGAAAGGTAACTTAATGGCAGTATCTACAATCTCAGACCACATGTACATTAGTGAAGGAAGTAGCAAGTAATTTAAAAATATAGAGAGACCTCCATTGATGGTGAAACCGGGAAAGGAATCTTCAGTAGGCCAGAGGTCCGCAGCTCTGCGGGCCTGGGGAAAAAATGAGATCAGTAATTCCGGTGTATTGTGAGACCCTGTCCTACCCCTCTCACTGCCCCGCCCCCCCACATCATGCCTCTTGTTTTTTTATTTGTTTCCTTTTATCCCCTCTCCCAGCCCTCTCTTCTCTTTCTTCCCCTAGGCTTAAGACCCTCATCCTGGAAAATGAACAAGCAACTAAATGTTACATGAGAGGGTATCATTCAACCTTGTATCCAAGACTATCCCTTGCATTGGAATATTAAGTCACCCCTCATTTTTATGTATATGTTCTTGCAAAATACGCTTCGTTGTTTTGAATGCCCGTGCTTTGTTCTCTTTTCTCTTTATTGAAGGACACGTTACACGCAGTGAAATGCACAGATCTTAAGCGTACCGTCAGATGAATTTTGGCAAATACATACACCCGTGTGGCACATACCAATGTCAAAAGAGGAAACATTTCCATAAGCCCAGAAAGTTCCTTCATGAACAGCCCCAGTTAGTGCTCTCCCTCCCCTCAGCCAGAGGCACCTGCTGTTCTGGGGGCCGTCATCAGAGTGAGTTTTACATGCTCGGGAAAGTCACGGAGATGAAATCACACAGTACACGGTCTTCCACGTCTGGCTACTCTCACTTAACTCACAGCTTTTGCGTTTCATCCATGGGAGTAGTTATTGGTTTTGTTTTAATTGAGTACCATTCCATTGTGTGGAATACCACAATTTATCAGCTCACTGCTTGATGGTCGTTGGTTTGTCTCCAGTTTCTGGCTGGTATGAAAGAGCCTCTAGAAACATTCGTGGGCAAGTCTTTTTGTGGCTTACGTTGCCGTGTCTCTTGGATAAATGTCCAGGGGTGGAGGGCTGGGTCAGAGGGTAGGTTTCTATCTCCCAGCTATCTAAGATGGGAGGGCGGTGTCCCAGTCCCACAAATGAGGTGCCGGGTGCCAGCACCTCCACATTCTTAGCAACAAGTATTATTATCTGTCTTTAATTTTAGTGGGTGCGAAGGAATATCTCATTGTGGTTTCATTTTCTCATAATTCACAACATAAGCACTTTTTGATGTGCTTATTTATATATCTTCTTTTATGAAGTGTCTTTCAAAACTTTTGGCCATTTTTTTACTGGGCTGATTGTCTTTCGAATTTACGGTCATCTTTAATATATTCTGGTCACAAGTCTTTTGTCGGATTTACATAGGGAGAATACTCATCTCCCAACTTACGATTGACTTTTTCATCTGCTTCACAACGTCTTCTAATAAGCAATCCTTAACTATATCATGGTCCAATTCCTGTGTTCTCTCTCTGTTTAGTAATATTTGGTGAATTGTCTAGGAAATCTATGCTTGGCCCAAGTTCATGGAGATGTTATCCTGTCTTCTAAAACATTTTTTTTTTTCAAGGTATGGAAGAATATTTATTTAGCTTTGTGAAGCTTTACTTTCACAATAATACATACCCTTGGCACTGTAAGACCCTATTAAAGTTTCATAAATTTGCCTTAATAAGGTAAATATTAAGTTGATTTTATGAGACTTTCAGACATTGTTTGAGAAAGTTAGTGGTTTTCAGAATTTGCACACATGATGAAAATCAAAACAGTAAAATAAGTGAAAGAATGAGACTTTCTTAACAGCCCTAATAACATAGTAAGTTGCAATCTCTAATCAAACATCTATTCCTAGGTTATATTTATTTTGATCTCATATTTTCCATTTTAAACTCTGGCATTTTCTTCTGAATGTAGGTTACAAATAATCTTTTATTAACTCCCAGTTTTAATACCACAAAGTCACCTGTTTTACCTTGACTATATTTTTATATTTAGTATAGGATATGCTTTTTAAATGTTATACTCCAGCAACCTTGTGAATGAAAAAATGTTAAGAAAACTAAGAACAAATAATGGAGTCATTCTTTCATTGATCCTCATCCAATTTCAGGAAAATCATTTCCCCAAAGCAGCAATTCT
>CM052807.1:11777128-11837793 GCA_028533885.1 Nasua narica
TGTGGACAGTCTATACCTTTCAGTGCCTGGGCGGGGGTGGGGGGTGAAGGGGGAAGAGGGGACACAGCTGGCTGGCTGAGGGGGGACGACTGAGAGCTGGTCCTCGTCCGCCCTGGGAAGCTTATCCCACCCTCAGGCCACCGGTGTGTGACCTCTGAGCATGCGCTTAGAGGTGACACAGGCACCGCCCCCTCCTCCAGCCACTAGTGATGATGCAGGGGTGAGGAGGTTGCTAGGGAGGGCGCTAAGGACGTGACGTCAAGCGCTCACCTCCCTGATTTGTTGTTTTTTTTTTTTTAAAGATTTTATTTATTCATTTAACAGAGAGAGAACACAAGCAGAGAGTCAGGCAGAGAGAGAGAGAGAGAGGAGCAGGCTCCCTGCAGAGCAAGGACGCTGGAATCATGACCTGAGCCGAAGGCAGCCGCTCAACCAACTGAGCCACCCAGGCGTCCCTCCCTGATTTGTTTTGCTCCCTCCTGTCTCACCTCACCTTTCAATACTTGCTTGTCCCGCTAGAAGCGTTGCCTTTCAAAGTATTTCAGGTTTCAACCTCTCGAGAACACCCACACCCTTCAGGGTGAAAATCTAAACTGAAAAGTCTTTCAGTAAAACTCTTTGTACCTGTCCAGAGCCTGGATGGTCTGAAGCAAAACCTCGGTGAGGGGCCTCTTGGTCTCCCTGCGGGGGTAAATGAAAATTCCGGAGAAGGGGGGCCGGTCCTCGGCGTGTCTGGCGTGGGCGGGGGTGGGCAGGCGGGCTCGGGCATCCGGGGCCTGTGATCTGGCTGCCGCGGGGGTGACCCCTGGGCCCCGACCGAGCGCGTCAGAGCCGCTCAGGCGAGAGAGCGAGATCCGGCCCTGGACGTCTGGTTTGCCCTTGGCCCACTTTCCGCACAAGGGGCTTCTCTGGAATGAACCTGAGTCGTGCCCATATGGGGACAAAGCCGCAAGGGCTTGTGTGGTTTGATGGGCAAGGATCGGGTTTCGGCGGCCACCTGGGTCCCAAAGGCCTACTGAAGTCCCCCAACAAACTCAGACACGCCCCTCGGGACCATGGGTGACGCCCTAGGTCTTTGACTGAGCTTCTGCAGCAGAGCACGGTTGGAGAGTACAAGGAGCTCCAATCTTCGAATAGTAAGCCCGAGTTTATAACCCCCACCTGGGAAGGTTACAGGCTCTGAGGACAGGCGGTTGAATTTTGTATCCCTGCTCTGCCTTCACTACCCCTGTGTGGTTGGGCAAGCCCCTTGATCCACCTGTGCCTTTATTCTCCCCATCTGGAAAAGGGGTCTAGTAGTAAACTGCCTGGTAGATGTGTTGAGTCAATGCACTGTAAATGTTTGATAAATATTAGCAAGGAAGCATTAGCATCAACATCAGCAAACACCTGAATTTGCAGTCTGCACCTTATACATGTTCTCTTAGGATTTTCTAGTTTCTGGGGGGAACACATTTCATTAAGTCCCCAGATTTTATCTGTCCTGGATGCACATTGTAGGTGAGACCAGGGGTGAGCAGACACAGAAGCTGGTTTTATTTTTTAATGCCAACCTTGAAAGTGTAGGGCTGGCAGCTGATAGAGGCCTCTGGAAACTTCTGAAAACAAGCCCCGGTCCTTCTCTGAACCCGTTGCACACATATACAGGGCTCATCCCTCCTGAAGATTACCTACTTGGCTCTCACTTTGACCAGAGGCCCAGGTGTCCAGGGGCTGTGTTTTCTACTCCCTGTGGATCTGGCACAATGCCCAGTACAGGGCACTGTATACCCAGTGCATGACTACATTTCAAAGAAATGCTAGCTGGGGCGCCTGGGTGGCTCAGTGGGTTAAGCGTCTGCCTTCGGCTCAGGTCATGATCCCAAGGTCCTGGGATGGAGGCCCGCATCTGGCTCCTTGCTTAATGAGGAGCCTGCCACTCCCCTTGCTTATGCTCTCTCTCTCTCCGTCAAAAAAATAAATAAAAGCTCTAAAAGAAAAGAAGTGCTACCTTAGTCAGGATTTAGGCCCCTACTCCTTTTCATTCCTGATCTACCTAAGACATAATTGTCTAGCCTGTTCTTTAAAATGATGGACTGTCCACAAAATCTCTACCTGATAGTTCTATGTCCTTTAGGGCATATGGCTTCTGCCCTTCTGTGGACATGGGCAGAGTTCTTCGGACAGAGTTCACAGAATGACGGAGACGTGGGGGTCACAAGGCCTGGTCGCCACACTTAGGTAACATCTGCACATTTTCATGCAAGACCTACAGAGCTCTCACGTGCTGAGTTCTTCTTACATTTCATGGGAAATGGTTAAAGAAGACAACTTATAGATGCAGCTACAGAGGAAATTATATATCTAGAAATGTAAGTAATTTTTACTTAGTAATTATAGTAACTAGTTTACGAAGCATTTTCTATGAGTTAGATGTGTTCTAGGCCCTTCACAAGTATGAATCTATTTTCTAGATAAGGAAACTGAGGCTCAGAGAAACCAGGTAACTTGCTCAAGATCGCACAGCCCTGAGAGATGAAGGCCAGCATCGACTTTGACCAGGTGGATTCTGGAAGGAGGTACTTGGAACCACAGTCTAAACGCTGGACTCAAGGGAACAAATGGCTGGATTAGTGATTGACTGCGGTGTAATAGAATCTTCCAAGACGTAGGGGCTGGAAACGGCTGGTCATCAGCCCCCTGGTGCTGTGGGGTCTGATCCAGGTGGGGTCCTCTGGCTCGGGGCCAGTGTGTGTGAGCTTCCGGGCTCTTCTCAGGGCCCCCATAGTCCTCCCTTGCCACGAGGCCTCTCCATCCGCCCCCGTGTGTCCTCACCTCTTGGTCCTTAGTGCTCCCAGCCACAAACAGCAGTTGAGGCAGAACACAATTTTGTAACCCTCATTTCAGAACTGACATGCCTCCAATTCTTTTGTATTCCAGTCATTAGAAGCAATCATTAGAAGCAAATCCCCGAGCCACAGGCCCCCCTGAAGGGGAAGGATGGCCCAAGGACAGAGGGACCAGGAGGCCGGCTGACTGTCGCCCCCAGGGCCTTTGGAAGTTGGACAAATCGCCCTGAGCAGTAATGGGCCAACTTCAGATCCAAGTTGTCAGGGATGATGGATAATGCAGATTTTTAAATTTTTCCTTCTTTGTTGACTTCTTTTTTTAAAGATTTTATTTATTTGACAGAGAGAGAGAGAGAGATCACAAGTAGGCAGAGAGCCAGGCAGAGAGAGAAGGGGAAGCAGGCTCCCTGCTGAGCAGAGAGCCCGATGCGGGGCTCGATCCCAGGACCCTGAGGTCATGACCTGAGCCGAAGGCAGAGACCTTAACCCACTGAGCCACCCAGGCGCCCCTCCCTTCTTCTTTTAAAGAGGTAAAACCATCTTAGATTGCTATATTTCTTAAAACACAGAAAAGGAATTCCACCTTTTCGCACTTCCTGAAATTCGCCTGCGACCTGGAAGAACCGGCCCCTGACCCGAGCGCGGGCCTTCTCCTTCTGGAAGCTGAGGAGGTAACCAAGGACGAGATCACCTCCGCCCCCACCACCGCCCCTGTCCTCGTCCCACCCTTTCTGATAGCGACTATCCCTTTCTCTTCGGTACCACCTCACGTCCCTGCCCTGTCCTTGTGTAGCATTAAAACGGGGTCAACTTGTTCTTTCATGAAGCCCTCCCCACATATAGCGCTGTCCACTCCAGAAGGGTGGTGTGCGGGGGGCCTGGTCAGTCAGTGAGAAAAGGCCGAGGAGCCTTGGGGGTTGCCATGGCAACCGCCAGATAAGAAGGGAGCCGAGGACACGCAGGTTGAATTAGCTGTCTCCTGTCACCCGGGGCTGCGGTGGGGGCGGGGGGAGGGGGCGGGGAGGTCGCCGCTGCTGCTCCTGCTGCTGCAGGAGCCAGACTGGGATGCCGGCTGCATACAGAGCAGAGCCCGGCCGCCCTTCCTGGGGAGGTGGTGGGTGCTGTGAGCCACCCCAACCTCAGTCTCCGGGTCCAGGCTCCCCCAGTCCGCACACACGGGCCATGAACTGAGCTGCTCACGTCAGCGACTTGGGACCGTGGAGGGGACAGGCTGGGCCCACGGCCCCACCGGGAAGACAGGTTTCCGCAGGGGCAGCAGGCTTCCGCTTCTGCACGGGGCCCTCTTCTCTCTCCCTCTTTTTCTCTTTATTTTTTAACTCAGCCTAAATCATTTTTCTCTTCTTACAAGAGGCTCGTTGCCATCTGCTGACCAGACTGGGTCACTGCAAATAAAACTGAAAACCGGAGGGCGCTGGCGAATGCTCCTGAGTTTTAATTCAGACTCAGACGGATGGCTCTATTCCGGTGTGATGGTTGTGGTGCTGGGATCGGAAGCCGTCAGTACGGTGTGGCCTGATAGGAGATTATAAAAATAGAAAAGGGGGACCCGGATGCTAAATCTTTGAGCTAATTACAAAAGGACACCCATCCTTTGCCTCCTCACATACATAAACAAAGGGCAAATATCACAAATCCTAATACTTACTCATAAAAAAATCAGTTGAGACTATCGCCATTTAATGCTTTAAGGAGGAAATGACAAATGCAGCCATAATGATCTAAAATAAAGGGAATAAACACGTCAGTCTGAGGCCTGATCCGAGCAGAGTTTTGGCTGTGGGGTTAAGGAGGAGAGAGGGGGCAGGAGGCCAGGCTGCCCCCCCACCTGTACACACAGAGGTCCACACACCCTCTGTCCAATATTTAAAATGAGAAATACAGCTCCAAACTGTTATATAAAATATCCTATCCCTCTCCCTCAGCAAATTTAGCTTCACAGTGATGTGGCGAGTCAGGTTTGAATTCAGAGCTCAGAGTTCTCAACACTGAGCACCGGAATGCCAGCCCGCAAGAAGGACCAGCCTTCCGCCTAGCCTAGCCCCTTCTTTTCTCCCGCGCAGCTCCCTCCCAGGCGGGGAGGCAGCTGCAGTGTGTGCCTGTCCCAGCCTCACATCCCCGTTCGATCTGGTGCCCCCTCTCTCAGGCCTTGGGGTGTACATGCTGGAAACAAGTGGCAGGCAGAAATGCCACCGCCGACTTCAGACTATTGGAATAGGTGATTCCAGGGTCCCAGGTACCCTGGAACGTGTGGTCTGGAAGGGGGTGCCTAGATTCCAGGGGCCATGGCCTTTTGGCCCCTTGCGCTCCTTTTCCAGGGATGAGAAGCCTGGCTGAGGACGGGCAGAGCATTGTCAAGTACGGATCTGCGGGCAGGGGATCCTCTTGCCCACATTTCCGGACACTGCTGATGGGGCAGGAAGTAAAGAGGCCGGAAGGCATGGCCGGGAGCTGGGCGTGGGAAGGTCCTCTGCTGTTCCCTCCACTTACCCTCTATCCCTCCTTTTCTGGATCCTCCTCAAATCACACGCATTATTCAAAGTTATTCATGCCAAAACACCTTCAGCGTTTCCCAATACCATCTTGTCAAAATGCTGCTGCCTGGCGTAACCAGATCGGTGTCATTTGCCCCTTGTCACTGTCCTCAAGAGACACTAAGGATGGATGTCACTTAAAGGCAGCACAAGTAGGGGCGCCTGGGTGGCTCAGTGGGTTAAAGCCTCTGCCTTCAGCTCAGGTCATGATCCCAGGGTCCTGGGATCGAGCCCTGCGTCGGGCTCTCTGTTGGGCAGGTCTGCCTACTTGTGATCTCTCTCTATGTGAAAGAAATAAATAAAAACTTAAAAAAAAATAAAGTCAGCACAAGTAATTGGGTTATTTGTGCTTGCTATGTTTCAGGAATTTATCATGCCAAGATGTTGTAATTCCATTTTTCTGGGTTTTTTTTTTTTTTTTAGATCTGAATGTTTCTTGTTCCAGATTTTATTTTTATTGAGGTAAAATGGGTATATAACATTATATAAATTGTAGGTGTACAGCATTATAATTGGACTGTATATACTGCAAAGTGATCACCACCCAAAATCTAGTTACCATTTGTCACCATAAAATTGACCCCCTTCACCCATTTTGCCCGCTCCCACTCCTTCCCTTCTGGCAACCATCAGTCTGTTCGTGTCTATGAGCTCGTTTTTGCATTGTTTTGCTTGTTAGTTTGTTTGGTGTTTGTATATATACATACAATGTCAAAATATCATATCCCATTTATCCATTCACCCATCAATGGACACTTAGATTTGTTTCCATACATATCATGTAAATATTGCTGCAATGAACATAGGGGTGCATAAATATTTTCGAATTAGTGTTTTCATATTCTTTGGATCCCAGAAGTGGAATAGCTAGATCATAGGGTAACTTGAGGAACCTCCATACTGTTTTCCACAGCAGCTGCCCCGTTTGCATTCCCACCAACTGTACACGAGCGTTTCTTTTTTGGCCACATTCTCAGTAACCAACACTGTTACTTCCTGCCTTTTTGACCGCAGCCCTTCCAACCTTGTGAGGTGACAGCCCACTGTGGTTTTGACTTGCATTTTCCTAATAATTCGTGATGTGGAACATCTTTTAATGTGCCCCCGGGCCATCTAAGATATTGTAATTAAAAAAAATTTCAACGGAGATCATTTTTCAGATGATCCCCATAACCTAATTCCGCGTTGTCTTGCTGACCTCCTTCCCTCCCCTGCTCCCTTCAGTTTCAGGGAGGGCAATGGCACTGCAGCCTCGCGTGTGCAAACAGACGTCCCTCTGGTGCACATGCGCACTTACAGCGACGCAGCCCGGCAGCCATGGTGTTGGCGGAACTTGCACCTCCTTCTTGTGTGAGCCTGCCAAGCCTGACATAACCAAATACCCCAGATTAGGTGGCTTAAACAACAGAAATTTGTTCTCTTGCAGTTCTGGAAGCTGGAAGTCTGAGATCAAGCTGTCAGCAGGGTTGGTTTCTCCTGATGCTTCTCTTCTTGGCTTGCAGATGGCCGTCTTCTCCCGATGTCCTCAGGCGGCCTTGGTTCTTGTTGGCGTATCACTGTGTGTCCTGATCACCTTTTCTTATAAGGACTCTGGTCAGACTGGATCAGGGCCCGTGCCGATGCCCTCATTTGAATGTAATGACCTCTTCAGAGACCCCACGTCCAAATACAGTTAGATTCTGAGGTTCTAGGAGTTAGGGTTTCAACACAGAGATTGGGGAGGAACACAGTTCACCTCAAAACACCTCCCTACCCGGGGAAGAGGTTGAGAATAGCGTCAGCAGTGAAGGTCAGGAATGCTCACGAAAAATGCCCTGAATGGAAGAAAAGAAGGGCTGGGCACGTACAAGGGACAGCCCCCACCTCACCTCCTTCATTCTGAGCTCTTAGGTCCTTATGTTGCTTGTTTCTGTGTGGCCACACAGAGAAGGGAGTTGGGAAGGCCATTGGCTAAGCTTGGCCAAAGAAAGAGATTCTGTGGCTCATCCCCTCGCACCTCCAAATGGAATAAACATGTATTCACGTCTCTTGGTGACTTTCCTCGAGGTCAAGCTCTCTCTTGAAGGGGCTTGCTTTCCTGGGCCCCTGGATAACCGTTCCGGAAGGTTGTGCATTATTTCTCCTCACAGACCTCACCAGTTCCTTCTTTGGCCACCTCTAGTCCATTTTGTAGTGTAAAGTTCCATCCTTCGAGCTCTGTTCCTGTTACTCTAGGTACACTCCCTGGGTCTCTTCTGTCCCGTGGCTTCAACTACACCTTCGATGCAAATGATTTTTAGTCTATGTCCCTAGTCTGGATGCATCTACCGAGCATGTCCCACGTGGATGGGACAGGAACCTTCAAACGCAGTGCGTCCAGTGCCGGATGAATCTGCTTCCCCACCCGAATCTGCTCTTTGCTGTCTCCTGTAATCAGTACAGGCAGAAAGCTCGGAGCCGCATTAGATTTCTCCCCCTCACTGAGTCCCAGAGTCAAACACACCACAGACTCTTTTCTTTCTGTTGGATGTGTGTATGAATCCCATCCATCCTTCCTCTCCATGTCTGCGCTCTTGCTTCCGACCTCGTCGGCCAGATGACCGCACTTTCTTCTTGCTTCCTTTCTGTTCACCTGTACCCTGTTCATTTTCTTAGATTAAAAAAAAAAAAAAACAACAACATGAAAAATACAAGAATTAACCATTTTGACTCTTGGTCCCCTTTGATTTAATTCTCAGTAAGTCATTAAATGAATTCCACCTTATACAGCTAAGAAATATTATTTCATTTCCCCAAATTATTCCATTATCTTTTGAAGCAACGACTCTGTTGAATTGAGATTATAACCTTTAAATTAATTCTCATTACAGTTACCTGTGCATAAACCATATCCGGAACAAGCGACATGCACTCTGTTGTTTTAAATTTATAGAAATGGTACTATGTATATCCTAAATGATATTTTAAAAATTTGCCATTAGAACTTAGACTGCATCCCTGTCAAAATATATGTGCGTGATATGTATAAAGTATCTGTATGTGTATATACAGATTTAGATGCCTATCTATCATCTATCCATCTAGACAATCTGTTCTCTCTTCTAATTTCAGAATCCTGATCCAACACCTAACTATATCACAATTAATTATTTATTCCTTTGTTAACCGTTAATTTCATTTTTCCAGTGCGCAACATTTTCTGTTCCCTTGTACTCACACACAAGATTTTTTTCTTTTTCTTCTTCAAAGATTTTACTTATTTACTTAGAGAGAGAGAGAGAGAGAGAGAGCGAACAGGGGGAGGGGCAGAGAAGACAGGGAGAAGCAGACTCCCCACTGAGCAGGGAGCCCGAGATGCCCATACCCGGACTCGATCCCAGGACCTGAAGATCATGACCTGAGCTGAAAGCAGACGCTTAACTGACTGAGCCTCCCAGGAGCCCCCACAAAACATTTTTCACTGGGTGTCTACTTGGAACTATATTCGTTGGATCATTTCAAGGCTTAAGAAAGTGGATTTGTTTTGTAAGAATGCATGGGGTCTGAAGCTGGAACAGAGAGGTGGGGGGGACAATACCAGGTCCCATCCTGGTCGTGTGTTCCCCACGGGGCTCGGGTCTCCCTTGTGATATCTCTACTCCTCTCGGTCCATCCCCTTCTCCGCCTGCTGGCTCCCTCGGCCCTGCGGCTCTCCCAAAGTTATGGCTCATCGTTGCCTGGCCTCCCTCTCATGGCAACTTCAAGCTTCCGACTCCTCTGCCAATTCTCTCTCTCTGTATTTATCATGCCCAACTCTCTAGAACCACCACCTGGCTGGCCTTCCAGAACCAGGCTGTATGGAAGGCTGCTGACTTGCAGTGGCCGCTGGGCTCTGGGATGTCAGTCTTCGCGACATCAGAGCCGTGGGTCATGGGTCCCGGAGGCAGCTTCCGTCAGGGGGAGCGGTGTGTGTCGCAAACATTCTGAGGTTGGGTCTGTCCAGCATGCTCCTCTCTTTCATCAAAACTCAGCTAAAGCTTCTCTTCCTCCAGGAAGCCCTCCACAAGTCCAGGGGGGCAGGGAGTGGGGCGGGGGGCGGGGGAGAGGCTGAAGAGTCTTCGTGGAAGAGAGGCCTGGGAGGGAGCTGCTGGTGAAGACGGGGGAGGGCAGCGCAGTGCTCTCTGAAGGGCTGCTCTGAACAGGGGCAGCAGCGGTGCTCTGAGGACAGGGGCATTTCAGAAGGGAAAGGGCAAAGGGGCTGGAGTTGTTCTGGGGCCCGGAAGGGGCTTGCTCCCGCCCCACGGCTGAGGTGAAGGCTGCAGGAGGCGGTGGCCCCGGGAACCGACAGTGAAGGGAGCTTGCAGAGAGGCCATGGAGGATACAGGGACGTGGCCTCAGAATGAGCGCGATCCCCAAGGGTCTGGTGGGAGGGAATCCAAAGCCAAAGCCGATGGGAGGAGATCAGCTTTGCAAAGGCCCGACTCCGTGGGGGGAGAGGGTACCATGAGATGCTGCCAAGGATTGGGGTCCTGTAGTTGGTACTGTAGTGAACTAAGAATACTGCAGATCATGACCTGCCGAGTGAAGACAGACGAGCCGCAAGCCGCCCACACGGAGCCCGTAAGTAGCTCCTTCGGTGTCCGACCTCCCGCTGTGGGGAAGTAAAAACCCGGGGTCACTGAACTGAAGGTGCAGTTTCAATACACCCACACATAGGAAGTAAAGTCAGAAGATTTGTTACTTAGAGATTCTAGCGGTGGAGGGGCCGCAAAGGGCGGTCCTCTGCGGGGACGGTGGGCAGGTCCCCAGCGGGGGACGGTGGCTGTCACTCATGATTTAGAAGGTGCCTGGGATGGAGGTCACTGGTGTTTGAAGGGTTCGACTCTAAGTGGCTGTTTTAACAGGTGGCCCTGTGAGAAGCAAGGCGGGAACTTGTGGCAGGGATCCTAAGCTCGGGTCTTTCTCTAAGCGGCCAGGCTGGCTGTGAGGCAGGAGGTCCTAACTGCAGAATGCCCTCCAGCAGCTCAAACCAGCTGTCTTCTCCTCTCACACCGGGAGGTCTCCGGACAGACAGCCGTGGTGAAGCTTGAGGGGTGGGCCCGGCACTGAGGTCTTCCTGGGGACAGGCAGAGTTCGGGGGCCCCTGGTCCTGGCTGCCCAGAGCTGGGTGGATGCGGGAGTAAGGTCACTGGGGCTGAGAGTGATCGGTGTGCAAGAACCAGGAGCTGGCGTCAGGTGCCCACTCCACGTGGCCGTGGCTGTGGCAGGCTTTCCTCCTTTCTCTCTCCCCTCTTAACCATCTCCGTGCCTGGTACCAGGCTTTGCTGCAGGCTGGAGGTGCCCACAAGGTTCCCTGGTGTTGCTAGGGGACCTGGAGATGGAGTCCCCACGACCACAGGTCAGGTCGGTCAGAGGGTTGCTTCTCTCTGCTCCAGCCAGCGCTGTGACCGTCCCTCCCGGGGGCCCCCAGGGCTCTGGGACTCCTTCTCATCCACCCCTCCACTTGGCTTCATTCTGTATTCGCTGGTGTCTATACAGTGTACCTGCCTCTCACGATTGCACAAAGAATTGCCCACCACCTTTGCTCCTCCCCCCAGGAGAAAAAGTCTCTTTTGGTAACGGTTTAAAACTAAAATAATAAAATAAAATAAAATAAAACCTGTAATGGACACATTATCTTACTATAATTATTTCAAAACCCATTTACCACAATTAGAATTTAAATTACCTATGAGTGACGAAAATTCGACTGTAACCTAGGGGAAATTCCACTTTAACGAGGTAGCAAATTGTCATAGAAAAATGGCCAGTGTTAGAACCGCCTTTGGTTTTTACACAGGTCACAGGTCAGATGTTTAGATGCATTACAACCTGGATAGTTTGGCATATTTTCTTCCACATGGGGCCCAGTCACCTCCTGGGCACGGCCTCGAGGGGGAGACAGGGCCCCGTCTCCCCACCAAGCCTGCTGTGTGTCGAGCCGCCGGCCGAGGGTTCTGGCCTCACTCTTTCCCCACCCCTCACCCTAGAAACTCCCTGGAAGCTTGCCGACATCCAGGACAGAGCCCCGTTATCCTGGCAGCATTCCGGGGGTCTAGTCTAGGGCCGCAGTGGAAACATGACACACACTGGATGCAGTGGTCCGGGAAAGCCCTTTCCACCCGTTGCTACCGGAGGTCGGAGGTCGCAATTCCGAGAGCTCCGTCCCCTGAAATACACAGTGGGTCGCTGGGAATGGAGGCCCTTCGGGCTCTCTCCTCAGAAGACAGATCCACATCAGGCAGAACGTGGCTCTGGTTTAGGGCACTGACAAGGGGGCTGCGCCGTCCTCCCTGAGAACTCGGGCTGCAGGCGCTTCCACCAAGGAGCACTCCTGTACCCCCCCCCCCCCACACACACACCCCGCAGCCTACGGCTCCTCCGCGGTAAATGACTGACTGTGTCCAAGATTAAAGTCATAAAAGAGGTAAATTTCTGAGTGAGGAGCAATCCAAATCTTCCTCAGAGCCCCTGCGAGAGCTCAGGGGCTGAACGGTCACATTCTGCAGGGACACTAAGTCCTGGGACCTCCTAGGACCGAGCAGGGCAGGGCAGCTGGGGAGAGGCTCGGGGGGCTGATGGAGGGGGTCCGCTGAGGGTTGATGACTGGAACTGACTGTACCTGTTACAGAAGGTTGGGAAGGTCCCAAGGGCCAGCTCGGCATGTGGGGTGACATCATTCTTCCCTGACTTTTTGTCATTTGTGGGATGGCCTGTTATTTCAGAAGATTCTTCAAGATGTCCTCCCTCCTTTTCCTGCAGGACTGCCTTGCTCCTGAGACAGAGCCGTTGTCCTTTCTCTCCACCGTACTCTTCAGATACAGGTCCTATGCCCCTGCTCCTTCTCAGAAATCTTGTTTTTCTCCAAAGTGGTCATGAAAGTGTGGACTTCAGTCACTGTGGCTAAAGCGTTCTTATGAGTGGACCTACGGATATGACTCTTCTCCTCACTCAGGGAAATCTCCAGGCTCATCCGTGGAGAAATCTAGGAGAGGCCATCGGGCCACCAAGAGAGCTGGCCAGAATGTCACGTCCCTCTGGGGTCCAGGGCATTTCAGTCCTGCCATTTTCAAACAGCTCACGGATGACGAACCAGAGGTCACTTTCCAGCGGGATCCAGCAGGAGGGCGATTGTCCTTGCTGCCGACTGCCCTCCACCAGAGGGGCGAAGGTGTTTTGGGGAGCCCCCATTCTGCTGCTTCCCTTGAAGATTCGTAGGGTGAATTTCACAATGGGTACTGTTTTCTGTCCCTCCCCCCAGAGTTCACATTGGCTTTCTAGTGACCTCCCCGGACTATAGGAGCAATCGTTGTGGTGTGAGTGGACAGGAGCTAGGGCCTGTCACATATCAAGTTCGTCCATCCATGTTCTTCCAAGGCTTGGTGTCCACCGCCATCTTCACACCGCGCCATTGATTTAGTTGCCGCCTGACAGACCACACCTAAGCTTAGCGGCATAAAGCAACAGCAGCATATCGTTTCTCACGATTTTTTGGGTTGACTAAGTAGCTCTTCTGTTTGACAGGATGCTGGCGGGAGCCCCAGGATAGCTGGAAGGTCCTGAATGTCTGACTCCCTTCCATTCCCATCAGACCTCATGTGTGGAAACTCACAGGTTGTAACTGGAGGAGCTTCTGACATTTTGGGGGGAGTGGTGATGAAGGGGATGGTAGGACCCAGAGATTACAGCATATACCATTTATTTTAAAGAATTTATTTGTCAGAGAGAGAGCACAAGCAGGGGGAGCGACAGGCAGAGGGAGAAGCAGGATCCCCGTTGAGCAGGGAGCCTGGTGCGGGACTCGATCCCAGGGCTCTGGGATCACGACCTGAACGGAAGGCAGACGCTTAACCGACTGAGCCACCCAGGCATCCCAGGAATACCATTTTAAAGAAATTAGTCAATATATCAAACTAAGGAAATCTTATTTATGCTGACTTTAACACCACAAGGACTTTGCCCAGTATCTTGTTTCATTGAGGTGCAGAGTTTTGGACCTTGACGTAAGTTTCCAATCTATGTTTCTGTAATTACATCTGTCATTTTAACTTATCACGACATGACTAGAGGGTTCTCGCTAAAATAATTCTGAAATCTGGTAATGTAGGTTAAACTAAACACATTCTAAAAATAACACATATTGTATTCTTAATAATGATCTCTGCCCCCCGCCAAAGTCCATGTCCTAATCCCCAGAGTTTATGACTTTGTTACCTCACATGGCAGAATGGGCTGTGCAGATGTGATTAAGATTAAGGACCTTGTGAGAGGAAGATTATTCTAGATTAATGTGGATGGGCCCATTGTAACTTAATGAGTCCTCAGATGCAGAGAACTTTCCCCAGCTGTGATCAGAGACAAAGGCATGATCGCAGAAACAGGGTCAGAGAGAGGCTGATTACTGGCTTTCCAGGTGGAGGAAGGGGCCACAATTCACAGAATGCAGGGAGCCTCTGGAAGCTGGAAAAGACAAGGAAACAGATTCACTCCTGGAGGCTCCAGAAAGGAATGCAGCCCTGTGAACGTGTTGATTTTAACCCAACGAGCCCCGTATCAGATGGCCTACGGGACCGTAAGATAATACATTTCTGTTGTTTAAAGCCACCAAGTTTGTGCCAACTTCTATCAGTTTATTACTGTGAGTAGTGATTCTTCATGTGTGGTGGCTTTTATTTCAATTTTTTTTTTTTTTTTTTACTTCAAAGCACTGCTGAGAATTTTTAAGAGGTGTGTGCACCATTTTTTTTCAGACTATTGAGGGAGTTTATGAGCAGGAAGAGGAAGAAAGAAATAAGAAAAAGAGGAGGCAAAAGACGAGAAGAAGGAAATAGAAGATTCTGGGACACATTTCCGTTCAGATTTCATAACCCGTCGGGCACTGATCGGCCAAACCAGCCCAGCCTTACTTGGAAGTGGCTGGACGTAGGTGGGTGGTGGCCCTTTCTCTGTCTTTCTCACGTGTTTGGAGCCACCACACATTCCCTCAGACTCTGCCCCCCTCAAGAGGGAGCTTGGCCTAGGGGAGTGTCAGTGGGGTTTTTGGCTTAAAGCAGTCCACACTGAATTGAAAAAAAGTTGTGTGTGATGTTATGAGTCTTCAGTAAACTCTGAAGTGTGTTTTCTGGAGCTCTTCATGTCCCTTCTACCGCAATTTCCTTCTTATTTCTTTTGTGCTTCCCCTCCCCCGCCGGTTTTACTGGAAATAATTGACATATATCATTATGTATGTTTAAGACATACAGTATGACGGTTTGGGTTTCATATATTGTGAAATGACTACCACAGTGAGTTCAGTCAGGGGCGCCTGGAGGGCTCAGTTGGTTAAGTGTCTGACTCTTGATTTCAGCTCAGGTCATGATCTCAGGGTCGTGGGATTGAGCTCCACGATGGCTCCATGCTGGGTGTGGAGCCTGCTTGGGATTCTCTCCTTCCCCCTCCCACATGCTCTCTCTCTCTCTCAAAAAAAAAAAGCTTAAAAAAACAATAGGTTCAGCCAACATCCATTATTTCATATAGACACAATAAAAAAAAAGAAAAAAGAAAAAAAAATTCTCCTTGAGATGAGAACTCTTCGGATTTACTCTCCTAACAACGTCCCTATGTATCATGTAGCAGTGTGAGCCACGGTCACCGTGTTCCACGTTATTTATCTTATAATCAGAAGTCTGTCCCTTTTGGTTTCTGATAAGGAGACCGAAATGCTTGGTGGCTTTTGCGTGACTTTTCCTAAGCAGTGGGATCTTGCCGCCAGCTTCTTGGCGTTCATCCGCATTCTCTCCACAGAAGCGTCCGGGAAGCCTTTGAAACACTTCTCGTCACATTGTCAGATTCTGCGGCGGCTTTTCTGTCTTGCTCAGAACAAAACCCAAAGTCCTTCCTGCTGCTTAAAAAGCCCGTCGTGAGCTGGTCCCTGCTCGTGGGCCCATTACCCTCCCGCCTGCCTCTGCTACTCCAGCCACGCTGGCCTCCTTGACGTCCCTTCCTCTGGTGAAGGACACGCCTAGCTCAGGGCCTCAATACCCTGTTTCATCACTGCCTGAAATGCTCTCCTCCCCCCAACCCCCGCGCACTGGAGTTTGCTCCTCAAGCCCTCAGGTCTCTCCTCAAATGCCCACTTGCAGAAGGACTTCCAATCACTCTGCATAACCCTCCCGACAGTCATGCATTGTCTCCTATAACGTGACTTTTCTTTAAAGAACTTGGTTCCCACTGTCATTATCTATCTGTCTATCAACTATCTATATGTGTGTTTCTTTACTAATTGTCTCTATCCACTAGAACATAAACTCCATGAGATCACGGATTTTCTTTTTTTTTTAACTTCTGTATCTTTACTGCACAGCCTAAGTGTTCAGTACATATTTGGTGACTGAATTAATGATGGATGGCAATAAAATTTAATAGTAATCCAGTTAAAGGGGTCTATGTATTCATATGTGCCTATAGAAAAAAGCATTTCTAAACACAGGGACCAGAAGACGCCTGCTTTAGAATAATTTAAGGGTCCTGTTCAAAAGGCCTATTTCTGGGCAGAGTCACCAAATCTGAAAGCCTAGGGAAGGGCTGTGACATCTGCATTTATAGCAAAGTCCTCAAGTGATCCTCTGACCAAAGCTTGAAACCCACTGGTTTGCGACAACCTATGAAAGAATGGGTAGGTGGGGCACCTGGGTGGCTCAGTGGGTTAAGGCCTCTGTCTTCGGCTCAGGTCATGGTCTCAGGGTCCTGGGATTGAGCCCCACATCGGGCTCTCTATTCAGCGGGGAGCCTGCTTCCCCCTCTCTCTCTGCCTGCCTCTCTGCCTATGTGTGATCTCTATCTCTCTGTCAAATAAATAAATAAAATCTTTGGAAGAAAGAAAGAAAGAAAGAAAGAAAGAAAGAAAGAAAGAAAGAAAGAAAGAAAGAAAAGAACAGAGAATGGGTACAATGCAAATGATTGAGCTCCTTTTAAGAGTTGACTGACTCTTTTTGAAGGAGAGAAAATATGTAACATAATATAAAAAAAAATCACTAGAACCAAACAATATCATGCAGATTGAATGCCTCAGTGGTGACTAAACCTATGATTACGGTCAGACCTTTAAAAATATTTCAGGAGGTTCCAAGTCTCCTGGGTTTACACAACAATGATAACAAGTGTTATCATTGAGGAATAAGGCTCCTTATCACTTCCCAGACTCTCAAATTTTGATAATTTAAGACTCATCCATGACAGCAGAAACCACTCGTATTCTGAATTAATAGTGCTAAAGCAAACAGCGACTTCCTTTCCTTCTGAGAAGAATTCAGGATCTTGGGTCTCTCCTATTTGACTTGAAGTGGGATTTTATCTCACGGACATGGAAGCCTTTGGAAGTCTTTACGCAGGCCTACCAAAACACAACCCAGATTCTTGAGGGGAGCCGGGTGGTGATGGAACACTCATTAGAGGGGTCTGGGATGTGGGCCTGATCAGGTTTTCAAGCCCCCACATTTCTGCGTCATTAATTATTTTTTTCCCTCTTCATTCATCCCAAAATATTGACGGAGACTGTATCAGGTTATGATCACAACAATAAACATTGTCATCACAACCGCTAACTTTTGTGAGCATTTACCATGTGTCTGGTTCTCTTCTAGTACCTAGTAACTCATGCAGCTCATGGCAACCCACTGAGGCAGGCAGAGTTGTTATTATCCCCAGTTCACAGAAGAAGAAAACAAAGCACAGAAAGGTGCTACATAGATGCTGAGGTAATAAAATCAAGGAAGGCACTTACGTGATGGAAAAAAACAAATTCCATAGAAGGTAATTTCAGGTTAGGATGGGCACAGGGATGACAAGGTTTATAGGAGGGGAACTGCAACAGGGACGAGCATTTGAGTTGGACATCAACTATCTTAAAGGAATTCCAGACTCCAAGATGGCGTCTGGAAAAGAATGGGAGAGGGAGACGGGGGTGGAGGCATGCCTGGGAGGAAAACCTTCCACATTTCAGCCATGCGAAAAATGGCATCTGGGCCCGTGTGTTGGACGCACGGGTGCTCATCACAGTCCAGGGTTTCTAGGGGTGTCCCACTTTGCTGGGCTTGAGGCCTCATCCTGAAACCTGAATTCACCTCTTTACTAGGCAGCCCCATTGGCTGCTTCAAATGCAGCTGACCATAATGCACAGGCATATGATTTTAGTGAAAGTTTTTCTTAAAGCATACAACAAATTACTGCAACCAAGTCCCAGCATGAACCCCACCATGCCTTATAAATCTTGATGAAGGAGCATTTTCATTGTCTCGTCCCTCAGTGGCCCTTGTTGGTCACTGCCCTCTCCCAGAGGCACTCTGGATAACATCAGGGAAAGCTCTTCTCTGGGCACTTCTCTTGGGCCCAAAGCCGCAGCAATAAAAGGCACAGTAGGGACACCCACTCTCTTAACCTGGGAGCGGGGGAGGGGCATGCACACCTGCATCCTGGGGAGGGACAGTCCTGGCTACGCTCCACAGGGCTGCCGAGCCAAAGGCTGTTTACTCTGGCACTATTTTCATCCACCTTCAAGATGAAGAACCCTTTTCTTGCTGCTGCTTTTCTCTCTTCACTTCATCTTCCATCTGAATCAAAGCAACGTGGGATTTTAGCGTAACCAGCTCAAGGTGCTGTGTTGTCCTCTGTGTCCTGCAAGTTGGATAGAAATTCACCCGGGGCTGATTTAAATCATCTTCCATGTTAGACCCTCACAGGAGAGTATTAGAAGTATCTGGGCCGAGGAGGAATTTTGTCCTTTTGTCATAAAGAACAGCTTCTTTAACTTTGTGAGGGAAACTTTTCCCTAGAACTAAAATAATGGGATTCTACGCCAAACGAAGGGCAAGGAGTGAAGCAAAGAGGGATTTGGGGGCTGGGGGTGGGGCTACGGGGTGGAAAAATGTGTGCATGGGGAAAAAAAGGGTTGAATAAAATACTCTGGATAAAGTTGGGCTCCCTCGTTAAGGCTGAGGGAAGAAAGAATTTGGCAAATCGGAGTTTATTTGAGTAGGGTGCCAAGATCTGGGATGTGCAGGAAAAGGGTCTTTGTGGGGGTGTTTTCCATCTCATTAACCCCGTTCATGCATGGCCCGTTGTCCTGGGGGTAATTTCCTCTGCAGTTTATCAAAGTCAAAGATGAACTATTTAGAGTCTGCAGAGAAAAACTGGATACAGCAACATTTTAGCTTCTTCTTCTAAATGACTTCCACCCCCTCGTCCCACAGTTTCGGTCCCACAGGACGTTTGTGCAACTACACACTGTATGGTTCCTAACCCTTCCTACCCTCTGTAAGCCATGTAGGTCATATGCATGTGGGTGAAATACGGTTTTTCTCGGAGAACAAAATAAGGATGTGTGGACAAGGAAAAAAATCCAGTTCAGTCGTGTGTAAACAAAGGCACTCCAAGTTCTCTTTGCTTAAAAGAGTAGATAGAGGTTATGAACGCCCAAGTTCAGAGACCAGGATATAGCTCGGGGAAGGACCGCCTCTAGTGGGTGCTCAGAACCTGAGGGCGCTGGAGGGTCACCATGGGACACAGCCCAGAACATTCCCCGGGAGGGGGCGCTGAACTTCCAGCGGTCGATGCTGGTGCCCTCCTCGAACATCCGCAGGGATCCCTGTCCACTTTTGTTCTCTCGGTTTTCCGCTGTGTTTTTGCTTCCAACAGCTGGCCCCTGCGTCTCTTTGTCTCAGGTGCTGACTTGAGGCCAGCGCTGACCTGTGTTTGGGTTGCCAGAGTCCACTTCACCCGCACTCCTGGGCAGCTCTGACCTGATGACTGTGGGTGCGGGAGCGTAAGTAATAGGACAGTTGGACGAGTGACCTATTCCGTGTCCAGAGCTCTCCTGTGGGACTGAACCAAACTTACCTGCCTGGGGCTTTTGCTGGACAACTCACACTTATGTAGCTTATTTCACTTGCATTCTTCTTCTGCTGCTTTTTTTTTTTTAAGAAGATTTTATTTTTCCAGTAATCGCTCCACCCAAAGTAGGTCTCGAACTCACAACCCCGGGATCAAGAGTCACATGCTCTGTCAACTGAGCCAGCCAGGCTCACCCCTCTCCCACTTGCCTTCTTGTCCCACTTCCCCACTCACCTACCGGTTTTTCCTGGAAGCACACTCTACCTATCACAGTCATATACATTTTTGTCTCTGAGCGGGCCTGCTTCCGGGGAGCCCTGCCCAAGACGGCAGGCACCACAGAGCGTTTGAGCCCAGTAAGGATGGGCGCAGTGATATCAGCCATTCAGATGATTCCATTTCCTCTCCTGCCCCCACGCTTCAGTCCCACGATCACCAAGCCATCTTCCAATCATAACTCCCCTTCCCGTGTGCCTTTTCTGTAAGGACAGAAGGTGTTTATTAGCAAGAAAGGACATTTCAGGTTCATGGGACAATCTAATTTCTCACTGTGTATTTGGAGTTTGGGATTATAGATCACTGTCCCTGATTAGTGTCATTACTGTAAATCTGTCCCTGAGAGGGAGACCGCTCCTGGGAAAAGGACAAATTGTATTTCAATTCCTGCAAGGCTGGGACATTTGGAACCAAGGACATCAGGGATCACCTCGAGAGGCCTCGTCTTGGAAGCCACTTGGCCTATCTTGGCACCTTCTCTATCAGGCTCCCTTTTAACCTCCAGAAGCTTCAACTTTTTGATCTTCCCACTGGGCAGAGTTGAGGACATAGATTTTAAGCGTTTCCCTCACCTCCTGGAGAGGATCCCCGTCCCCTGATCCCTCTGAGAGGCAGACAGAGTCTTCGGTTAGAATCTTCAGAGATGGATCCAGATTTGGACTTCAATCCCGTGACTTGTGCAATTCATAAAATCCCTTGTTTACATTCCGTGAGGTTTTATCCCTTGGATATTAAGTGGAGAAATAAAATGATATTCCCATGGATGCCTCAAAGATGCGGAGTGAAAATATGAACACATAATCTTGAGGACTTTTATCTCTGAGCTCCATTACAACAGGCAAAATCACAGTCTGCTCTTTTGCTCCTGTGAATTCAGATTTATATACAGCAGGGGTTTTTTTGGGGGGTAGGGGGACCCTGGGTGGCTTAGTCAGTTAAGCTCCGATTCATGATTTGGGCTCGGGTCATGGTCTCAGGGTTGTGAGATCGAGTCTGGTGTCAGGCTCCACACCAGGCACAGCCTGCTTAGGATTCTCCCTCTCCCTCTCTCTCTCTGTCTCCCAAAACCCCGTTCACACAGGCTCTTCTCTCTCTCTCTCTCTCTCAAAAAAGGAGTTTTTTTTTTTTTTTCCAAAAAGAAGAAAGCTTGAATTTTGATTAATGAGCTTACTCTAAGGTCTTGATTGATTACAATGATTAATAAGTGTTTGTAGGTAGAATCACACGCTGTGAGCACAAATAATCACATTAATATATTTTCCCAAATCCACTTTGCTTCACAAGGATCTTCCTTGAGTAGAAGGTCATTTTGTTTCTCTGTTTCTGGAAAGAAGTTCCAAAGTCAGGTGCAGCATTTAATTCCCTCACCCTCCTCCCATACACCAGTTACAAACCTGAAGCTCGTTGTGGCCGCTACAAATGTGGGAAGCCGCTCCCAGCTCGCCTCCTGAGAGAAGGCTGGGCCTTTTGGATCTGATTCCATCTTCTGCCTCCCTGACCTCTGTGCTGCCTGGTCGCGGAGCGCCTTCGCCGGCCGCGCGCTCCCCTGCAGTTCTGGGATGCTGCCACCGGGGGGCGCTGCTGCACTGAGTTCCGCCGCGCGGGGAACCAAAACTGAAAGTTGCCAAAATCGCTGCCGATGAGATCACTTCCTCTGTGTGCGTCTTTCCATTTCGGGGAATGTTTTTCAATTAAAACTCCAGACACAGACAGTCATCATTCATGGCCTGCCTCCTTCGGAGCTCGGTTGGAGCCCAGGGCAGGCAGGAGCAAGGCTCTTTATTTGGCGGAGCTGCCTGTGCGGTGGAGAGAGAAGCCAGGAATAGACCCGGCGAAATAAGAGAATGGGGACTTAGCAGATGCTCCGAGCCGTTTTCCTCCATCAATCTCTCTGTCCACTTCCCACTCTCTTCCTTGCCACCGAAGGCCATTAGCACTCTATTTTTGTCTGCGCGGAGGCTCTGGGCCCGGCCCGCCCCGTTTCTCCCCCTGGCAGATTCTCTCGTGAGGGCAGCACTCTTGGGTTCAGGGTTTGACATCAGGAGTTATTTTTATCCCAGTAGATTGCAATATCATCACAACATAGATCTTGTGCCAAAGAACGGCCCCAAAGCTGACAGAGAGGGGGAAGTTATCTCAAAGGTAAACTCCTTGATGTCAGGATGCCCCTTAAGGTACTCTATTTAAAGTCATTGCGAAAACAAAAATAGACCCATCCCGAGGGCGGGCTGGAAGAACAATGTTCTCCAGCTTCATCACCCGGAGAAACCCTTATGAAAGGCTGTCCTACATCTAGATGAAGTCGATGGCCACCTGAGCATGATTAGAAATGGGGTCCCGGGAAGATGCCCCTGTCACCCCGGATCTACCCAAAGGTATCCTCTTTGCTCTCATGAAAATTCTACTCTATCTTAAATTCTTTTGTTGTGAATCCCATTGGGTTGGATCAGGGGGCGGGAGCTGTGTAATGCCTGAGGGGAGCCACACCCAAGTGTGAACTCTGTCTAGAGGACCGTGGGGTCTGGTGCAGGGAAAGGAAGCAGAGCTCAACACCATCAATGTTGAGGATCCTTCGAGAGGCCATATAACCACTGGGTCTGTGGAGATGGTTGGGTGCCAGAGGGGAATTATCCAGGGCCCTGAGGGGTGCCAGAGACAAACCACAGACAGCAGAGCTTAGCCCTAAGTTGGACCACGCAAAATGGGCATTTTCGTTGGCCAGAATCAGTTGAAAATCAGCCCTGGAGCCACGCCATCTTGAAAAAGGTGGGGCCTGGCAGTACCGGGGAGCAGCCCCTCTCCAATGCAGACTGCGGCCGCTGCCTCCTGTGCCTGCTTCTGTCCCCCCCCACCCCAGCCCCTTCACAGCACTGCCCTGCCCCTAAACTCAGAGGGTTTGATGTCAAATATCCTTAACCGCTCTTCTTTTTTAACACACTCAACAGATCACGTCTCCATGGAGGAAGACACCCCAGTAAGAAGTGTGGCCACAGTGCTGGTGGTTCTACTGTACATGCCGGGAATCGTGTAGGCATATTTCCTCGCCCACTCTCTCTTACTCCCGCCTTTCTGGTTTCCAGTGACCAGATGACCCTGTGTTGTGGAGAGAGGCCATTTAAGAACTGCTGGTCTATACGATCAGGAATGAATCTATGGGAGCACAGTTGTATCAGGAACATTTATCGGCCTCTCTACTCCAGATCAAACGGGAACAAACAAAAAACACCTGCCATAGAAAGTCTAATTGAATTCGGCTTAATTTGAGAGTATCCAAAAGATGGAATCACGACATTTATGGTCATGTACACGGAGATTGGCTGAAATAGGTGGTTGTGGATAAGGAACGCTCCAAAAAAGAGCCAGATCCTGTGTAGGTCACTGTATCCCTGAGTCAAATGCGAGCTCATGGACGCATCCAAGGGGCCATGACAGGTGGCGATGCTGGGAGACTGATTTGTACTTTTAGCAACTCACTGAAAGTGGAGCCTTAATATAGGGGCTGAACTGAGAGCTGTCACTTCCTAAAGGGATAGGAAATAAAGAAGGGTCTGTCTTCTATTTCTCAATGTTATCTCCTATTAGCAAGAAAGCAGGATGCAGTTATGCTGGTGCGTAGGTCCCTCATGAAGGGCAGCTCATGAGCCCCCCACTCCTCCTACTCCCCAACCCCCCCACTCCCCCTACCCACTGCCCCCCAACGGGGCAGAAGAAGTCCACGCTCACAGAAGCTCCCATAGGACCGACCTGACAGATCAAGGAAGCTTTCACTCGTCCAAGTTCAAGTATTAGGGAATTTCCATAAAATCATATAGCAGAATTTGAGAATTTCTCAAAAAAATAGTGCGGAATAGACACCAACTACCCAAATCCAATCATATTTGTATCCAATCTTTCGGATACAAATACAATCTTATTCAATCTTTTCTTTTTCATGCTTATTCCATTCTGCTTTCCATTTACTGGTGAGTATTTGCAACTGAACACATCTATAAACACCCCTGGGATTCAGCCGAGAGTTGTTTAGCTCCAGAAATCCTTCCTTTAAACTATGACAAAGTGGTCATATCTCTCAGTGTTTTCACCATTATTAAAACATATTGAGCCTGTGATGTATACAGTTCTGCCTCTCATTCCCTTACCTCAAGGTACACAGATCTGTGAGGTGTGAATATAAGATAGCAAGGACTTATACACCTATTTATAAACCCTTTCTCAGGGTGCTACCAACGGTGGTACCAACCACTCTTTTAAAATAACTTCATCTTGGGAATAAGTGTATGGGCTTCCACAGAGACTCTTTGAAGAAAAAACTACATCTGTTTGGTTAAGCTCTGTGGTCTGTGCATTCATATATATCAATTCCATTTTTCTAAATACACCCACTTCTGGACCTTGATAGGCATAGATCCCTTCTGGAAAACGAACGTCTTCCATTCGAAAGACCTTAAAAGTTAGCATTCAATTTCTCTTTGCAGAAGTCTCTCAAGTAACTCGTTTAGCACATGTGATTTTTTTAGCCCAGGATTTTAGAGATATTGCATTTAGGAGGGTGGTAAATGCTAGTATAACATTCAAAGAGTTTAGTTGCTGGCTTTGGAGCCAGGGGCGCTGGATTGGAGTAGAAGCACTCACCAGGCCTGGCAGGCCCAACCCGCATTCAGGATAACTTGGCTCCAGAGCCGAATTCGACTATTTTTCGTTTCCAAAAATGGCAATTTCACATGATTCCATTCAGTTGGAAGCTCTAGTGCCTTAGGCTTGTGCCTGGAATTAGAGCCACAAACCGGTATTTAATTTTCATAGGCAGGTTACTGTAGTTACTGCGGGACCACAGAGCACAAGACACATGACCCTTTATAAGGTCTGAAGTACAGCACATGCTTTTGCTTTCTTAGTAAAGGTCAGAAAGTGCAAATACCAAAGCTCAGAGCCAAAGATCTGAGATGCTCCCTTGAGGTCTGAGCACTGTGGGTCCGTGATACTTTCTCTACTGCAAGACCCTAAAAGAAATCTTGTCTCTGACTCTTCCCCCAACATAATGTGAAAGTGAAGGCTGACGTCAATTTGACAATGAGCTTCTATTAGGTACGAAGTCATTAGGATGACTCTGATGTAATTACAGAGAGTTATACACAGCGTGGTAAATGCCTTTCAAAACCACTTGGTCTGTGGAAATTCTATTCAGCCTGCAGCAGTAGGCACTGGTCACACCAGTGTTGTTGTTGTTGTTGTTGTTTTTAAAGATTTTATTTATTTATTTGACAGAGGGAGAGAGATCACAAGTAGGCAGAGAGGCAGGCAGAGAGAGGGGGGAAGCAGGTTCATCGCTGAGCCCCGATGTGGGGCTCGATCCCAGGACCCTGAGATCATGACCTGAGCTGAAGGCAGAGGCTTTAACCCACTGAGCCACCCAGGCGCCCCTGGTCATACCAATGTTTACCTGCTGTCTGTTTAACTCTTCTGTACCCCACACATTTTCCTTTGTTGAGTCACCTCCCAAAGCTAAGAGGAAACTAATTTCCACCCACAGAAAATATATTCACATCTCTCATTAAGCAGCTTAATTGTAAAAGCATCTTAAGGACAAACCCAAAGGGAAAGCCAACTGCAGTTGGGCCCAGGTGGAGTAACTGGTTTTCATTTTATTTTATGCTCCAAGGACGCAACAGAATCTAAAAAAGTATGGGATTTTTTTGATTGTATACTGCACTGCCCTATTTTACTTTTAGTAAGATGGTCATTTTTCCCCCAACTTAAAAAGATGATTGCCAGCGCGGCTGGGTGGCGCCCTGGAAATCCTTCACCATATCAAGTCATAGTACATATCTGGGGTGAAATACTCAGTAATGAGAGTAGAAGTAATTCATATTTCAAGTAGATAAGTGATAAGTGCACTTTTGGGGGCCTCTTTTTTGTTAGACCATATGAAGACTGCTTTTACTGGAGATGTGGTTGGCAGAGAAGTTGTATAAAGACCAAGACAAATGGCGACTCTGCCATTTTCTTACTCTTCACTCTTGTTGAAATTGCTAGCATGATCATTGATATATAACTTCTTAGCACAAATCTTTTTATGTCAGTTGTTCGTTTGATAAGGATATATCTGTTTTAAAATGAAGGCATGTAAGCCACAAAATTATTTCATCTACTGTGAAAATCAATTACAGTACATCACAGGGCACTGAAAACAAGCTGTCAACAAGGGCCTGCCATCAGCTCTTACCTTGTCGGACTCCCCATCCCCTTGATAAGGGACTCCTTGAGCCCCCTATGTGCTCAAACCATATAAGACCAGTGAAGTCCTCAATATCGACTAGTATGTTATTTTTCTTTTATTTTTTATTTAAAAAAATATTTATAATTTTTTCTTTTTTAAATAATATCATTATTATTAATTTTTTTTTGAAACTCTTGTGTTGGAGGGCTTTCATTGGATCCCGGTGAGGGAGGTGCTTGCTGTGCTCTGAATGGAACCACACCTAGAAGCAGGTTCTTCTAGGAATAGTTTAGCTCCAGGTTCCCCCACACATGCTCCATGCCCTTGGTGAGGAGCGAGTGGACGGTCCCCTTTCTGGCCAGCCTCATTTCCCAGGGGGAGGGGCTCTCCACTCTGGACCCTGGTCCTGGTGCAAAGTGGCTGGTGGGGTTGGGGATCGGCTATCCCAAGTCAGCTGAGGCTCTGTATCACTGCCTTATTGTCCTGCCTGGGTGGATTCTGATTTGGAGGACTTCTGTCATGATCCCACAGGTGGTAAATCAAGTAGTATTTTAAATAGTGTTAAAAGAATTTATGTTTAGATAAAGAAGTCACTGGGAAATAGAATACCCACATTTCCTCCTAAAGCCCAAGGCATCATCTTCTTTGCTTGTCTACCCCTCTTAAGGGTACAGGTGTAGATCCCTGTCTCTTAAACTGGTCCATGAGACACTGGCATCAAAATTGTTAGAAATAATTATTTAAAATGTAGATTTCCAAGATCCACTTTGGATGAAATTTTCCAAGTGTTTGAGAGTACAGTCCTGCACCCGCATTGAATAATAATACTTATTGAGTGTGTGTTGTTTGACAGATACTTTCTTAAAAAATACACACACACACACACACACACACACACAGGTTAAATAATTTGCCTAAGGCTATGTCCTAGCTAATAACTGGTACAATTAGGATTCAAAACCAGAACTGGAATTCCACAGTGATATGCTAGTTCTCCGGATGATTCTGACATAGACATTAGGTTTAGAATCATTGATTTACATGATTTTCGGAACGTCTTGAAATTGAATATATATAAAGATCATCCTTGGCTTGTTGTTTCTGGATCAGATTATTTGTGAGATCAACAAGGAATCAACTTCATTAATTAATAATTAAAATAGGAATATAGATTAGTGAACTCTATGCCCCAGGAAAATAGAAAACCAAATGTGTCCAAATATACACGGTAGTTGGTGATTTCCTCAATTAATTTACATGTACTGTCAATAGGTGTGATTAAAATCGCAGTTTTGTTTTTTCCCCTCCTGTGGTCTTTTAACAAAAAAGAGGCCACACCCATTCCCACATGTCACTTCCTAGCAAGAGTAATCGAGAACACATGTTTCTAGAGCAACATCCCTGGATCACAGCATCAAAAAAAAAAAAAAAAAAAAAAGGAAGCAGCTCCATTTGAGATGTTCTGATCAGGTGGGGTCTATTTTGACCCCACAGACCCCAGGTCTATCCTGCTGCCCCTGTGAGGTGGGAGTCTACGGGACAATAGCATCTCTTAGTGCCGCACAAAGACAGAGAGCCCCATGAAACCAGAGGCAGCAATGAAGGCACAGAGACTTTGTCCTCAGGTTCCCAACGCAGCCAGGCTCTCTGGTTGGGTCTCACCTGAAGGCAACTGGAGGCGGGTGTATGCATGATATCTAGTCACTGATGTCGCTGCTTTGATGTACAAAGTCTAGGTCAGAAGCTCAAAGGTGCAGCGTCACTAAGGGAGTGTGTTAAAAATACAAACCTTTTGGACTCCCTTTCGGAGATTCTGGTCATTGGGGTTCAGGATTCAGCATTTTATGGATTCCAGGTGATTTCAGCACAGGGGGTCTGAGCGCCACCCTTTGAGAAACAAAGTTAGAGAAAAGAGTTGTTTACCTCTCGGATGGATATAACTGGAGCAGAAGAGAACAGCTTTAATGATGAGAAATATCAATCACATAGAGCAGCACAGAGATGGGCTGCAAAAACTGGGGGAGAGAGGAACCAAGGTGGAGGAGAATGATGAGTGTGGAAGGCAGGCAGAGGGACAAGGCTAATTTACAAAGATCCGTCCTCTGCTGCCTCTTTCTTGAGCTGAGAATCACTGAAGAGAATAAGGACAAAGGAGCCATTGGCTATCACCCTGGTCTGGGTGACTCTGATGGCCAAAGAAGGTGACCAGGTTGTTTCAGTGTACTTGGGGGTGTAACTTTAAGGCCATGTTTTGATGGCCATGCAGGGGCCACTCGGAGGCTGTTCTTGGGAATCAGAATGAACAGCGGGGGCGGGGGGCTGGTTTGTAGCACTGAGAGGGGGATGTCCTCTAGTTCCTGCAGGAGGATGGGATTGGGTTGCTTGAATAATATGATGGACTGGCAGGGTTTAGCAGGGACGGCGTCTGGGCTCCTTGATAAGGAGGGTTGTTTGGCTAAGGAGCCTTATCCATAGGAGCCGAGCGCGGAGAATAACTGGCAATTAGGCCATTTGAGGCTCTCCCAGTCTGATGTCAAGGCAGTACGTAATATTTATGATTCTGTGGTTTATAATAAGAAATATATATTTGGTTTTCATCTTGTTCCTCGCATAGAGCTCTTAAAGTCCTTAGAATTTCTTAAGTGTTGAGAGCAAGGAAAAGGTGTCTTTTGTTATGTCGAGAAGGTGACTCTTGGAAAGTCCCTGAATCTCTGAAGCATGGAGACTGGTTGCCAGGGTAATTAGAGGGTCATAACTTTTAGTCCCACCTCCCTGACCGCTGGGGAGGAGAGAGGGGGCTGAAGATTGAGTTTAATCGCCAACGGTCAATGATTTAAACAACTGTGCCTATATAATGGTGCCGCCCTAAAAACGCCAAAGGACTGGGTTTAGAGAGCTTCCAGGCCGGTGAACACATAGAGATGCAGGGAGACCGGTGCCCTCAGAAAGACCGTACCTTGCCCGATGCATTTCTTCCATCTGGCTGTCCTCGAATTATATCCTTTTATAATAAACTGGTGACCTAGTAAGTACAACGGTTCCCTAGGTTCTGTGAGCTGCTCTAGCAAATTAAGCAAACCCAAGAAGGGTTGGGGACGTTGTGGGAACCTCTGATCTATAGCCGCTGGGTCACAAACCCAGGTGACAACTTGACCTTTGACTAGCACCTGAAGGGGAGGGACAGTGTCCGGAGACTGAGCCCTTAATTTGTGGAATTCGATGCTGTCTCCAAGAAGATGTTGTCAGCGCTGAGCTGGATTCAGTGTGTTGGGACGATTTCCTTGGTGCTGGTTGGGGGGCTCTTCAAGGGGAATCAGAATCCCAGTATGAATCTTAGGCTTCACCACAGGCTGGTTGTCTCTTTGTTTCTGTTCTAAGCACAAGAAGAGGTGGAGAGATGGGAAGGCTGCCTACCCATTCAGTTGAGAGTACTGGTTAGGTGTCTCAGTTCTTACAAAATGTCCTCTTATCAGACGGGATCACCTTTAAAGGCCGTGCTCTCACAAAAGCTGCACTCAGGGGGCAAGTAACTTTGGTCTGTTAGTGGCTCAGCTCTTCATCTAAAGTCTCCAAAGGAGCAGGGGGTGCCTTGGTGATACAGTTGGTTAAGTATCTGGCTCTTGGTTCGGCTCAGGTGGTGATCTCAGGAGAGTGAGATCGAGCCCCGTGTCTGGCTACGTGCTCAGCATGAGGTCTACTTGGGAGTCTCTCTCCTTCTCTTTCTGTCCCTTCCCACTGCCCGCTCTCTCTACAACAAATACACAAATCTTAAAAAAAAAAAAAAAAAAAAAGTCTCCAAAGCGGGAGACAATATGTATTTAAAATTGAAAAATAGGCTAGAACTACTGGAATTTCGCCCTAGAAAAAGCTTGAGTTAGGAATGCAGACTGAGGGGAGCCTGGGGGGCTCAGTTGTTAAGCGTCTGCCTTTGGCTCAGGTCATGATCCCAGGGTCCTGGGATCGAGCCCCACATCCGGCTCTCTGCACGAAGCCTGCTTCTCCCTCTCCTGCTCCCCCTCTCTCACTGTGTCTCTCTCTGTCAAAGAAATAAAATCTTAAAAAAAAAAAAAAAGAATGCAGACTGAAACTATACTGTTTTAACATCCTACAAACTTTATTTTGGCAACGAGCCTCCCAGCTGACTTTCAGGGATACTAGAAGTAAGAGCCCCATGCACGATTCTGCTGCACTTATGGAAGGAAGGGATTAAGAATGTCATCTACTTCTTCACTCAGTGTTCTCTATTTTCAGTTCCATGTAAGAAACTTATTTCAAGCTTAAGTGTAAGGGCAAAATTTCCTTTTGCTGATAAGCTGGCATAACTTTTCCAATGCTCTAAATACCTGGGTCTCCATTCCAATCTTGATTTGACTCTCTTTTATCCAGAGTTCCTCCAACTCAATTGGCTTCTATTTTTCTATTGAATTTAATTCTATTTTTATTTAATTTCTAGAAATATTTCTGTTCCGTTTAGAATATTATTTATATTACTTTATGTTATTCCAAATCTCTTTTGAAAAAGATTTTATTTATTCATTTGAGAGAGAGAGGGAGAGCATAAGCAGGAGGAAGGGCAGAGGGATGAGGGAAAAGCAGACTCCCCACTGAGCAGGGAGCCTGACTCGGACTCTGGGCTCAATCCTAGGACCCTGAGATCATGCCCTGAGCAGAAGGCAGATGCTTTCTTTCCCTTATTATTATTTGCTTCATTCCTGATCCCTTCCCTGTGATGGGAACTCCAGGCTGTGCACCTTTAGTTACCTGTAGTTGCTACACTGTTCTTATTTGCAGTGTTTCTCCGTCTCCTGGCTTCATTTACATGCATACTGTCTTTACTGCTCAGTGTTTCAATGACTGTTCCGTTATTTTAATCTTTGGTTCAGTGATGACCATGAGCAAGAGCTTCCATCCTTAGGTTATGGAAGTGAAAATATTTCATAAACAAGAAAGCACTGTGCAAATTTGCAGTAGTGCTCAACAGTTGTACCTCAACTCAAATTACAAGCCTTGGTGTTTCAATTGAAGAGCTGAGTTGGCCCCTTGTCATGATGTCCCATGACGGTGGCACCTGTCTTCCCAAGACTCCACTTTGAGTTGAAGCTTTTCTGAGCGGGGGCCCCTCCAAATGGCAGATTTAATTAGTACAAACTTGAGGTGATAGCTCTACTTTCTCCTTGGGGGGTTAATTTATTGGTAATGCTACACATACTGTTCGGGACGCGTGAAGGGAGATAGACATTAATTTTTAGATTTTAAAAATCTTACTGACTCCTGCATGCCAATTCTCAAATAGAATATATTCACTCAGGCATTTATCCAAACACACATCTCATCTGTCATCATGTCTCCAGGGCTGGATCAGAAATAATGATGATTCAGTAAACCAATGAATTGCTTTCGAGCTAGAGCCCCATGGGAGACCTGTGTGTATTTTACTTTTTACTTCTTTTGGGATTCTGACTGAATAGACAACGCTGGTTCGTTGCCCGTTTTAAGTTGCTTTCTTTAATGCTGCTGCTATGAGGTTTAAACCAATGTGGGCTTCCACCAGTTGGGGTTACAACAATTTAATGAAAAAAACATTTTATAAGCCAATGGAACACCAAAATCTTGGTAGCTCGGAAATAGGTATTTAAAGATAACAAGCAGCTCCTTTGATGGAGATGGAGGATGGAAAATATGCCACAGATCAGATAATTAATGTCTACAGTTCTTATGAGGATCACACAGGTTAAAGGAAGTAAAGCACACAGCACACTTTCTGGCATGTGTGAGAATAAAATAAATGATGGCATGGCCGGCTGTCTTAGCCGAGCACAAACCGAGAAGCAATCTGCTCTTTGGGAAACAGGTGGATTTTGAGCACAGGTACCACTGTCAGGTCCTGCTGCAGATTTCTAGGGCGGAATATTTACTAAATTGTGTATCAAAATCAAACTAAGGGCTGTATGTTGGAAATCAGAGACCATGTCAAGATAGTGAACTGCAAGAATTTCCGAAGCGGCCCACCGTGTAAAAAAAAAAAAAAAGGTTAAAAACACATGAAACACAAGCATGCAAGGCTGGGTTTGGAGAAAACTGTAAAAATCATGAACCTTTCTCCAGGGAGAAAGCAGTCCAGTAAAGGCAATAAACGATGGACAAGTAAACAACTGGACATGCTGAAGAATAAAGGTAACAGGTCTTACATTCAGGCTGGAAAGTTGTGGAGGTCATGAGTGCATGAGTTCTGTTAGGGGAAATTCCAAACTCATCGGCTCTCCATGGAATTCTTCCTTGGCTTCAAGTGTCCTGACTCGTGAGTGGAAGAGAAAGAGAACAGCTCTCCGCATATGCTATTTTAGATCTTGTATATCTTCACATGTGCTAAATGGCACAGTCAATGTGCAAATTTAAAGAAATGAATTTTGCCTTAGTCACAGAAACAGCTTTCATTGTGGTGTCTTCCAGGCAACTGTCTTCTGTTTTGAGATTTCCTTGACCCAAATTCATAAATTCATTGAATTTTAGAGTTTTATATAACCTGAAAGATAAGTTAGTCTGATGTCCCCATTTGGTTAAGAGCAATGATTTTTGTGCAAAGCAGGCTTGAATTAAAACCTCTGCTCCAGTGCTCAGAAACTTTGGACAACTTAGTTAAGTTCTTTTAGCCTTGATTGTAAAATAAAATGCTCAGTGCTTGGTACAGGAATTTCTCACAAGTGATAGATGTGAGTGGTATTATTTTTAGGCCAGGCAGACTAAGTGACTAGTTTAAGGCCACACAGCCCATTGTGGAAAAATTCAGGTTATCAAGGAGATTCCCAGGCAGTTGCTCTTACTATTATGTAAGATGAGTTTGTGTATCCCCCCAAATAATCTTCCATTTCTCAAAAAAAAGTAATCTTTCTTCTGATTGCATTGCTGCTTGAAATGTTCTTTCAGAGTCTACTTAATGACTGTTATTTAGGGATCGCTGGACATGTACTTCAAGGAATAAGTTGCTTCTCCAGAAAGGAAATGTGTACTTTTTTTTTTTTAAAGATTTTATTTATTTATTTGACAGAGAGAGAGCACAAGCAGGGGGAGCAGCAGAGGGAGAAGAAGAAGAAGCAGGCTCCCTACTGAGCAGGGAGCCCGATGTGGAGCTCAATCCCGGGACCCTGGGATCATGACCTGAGCTGAAGGCAGATGCTTAATCAACTGAGCCACCCAGGTGTCTCCAGGAAATGTGTACTTCTTATTGTTTCCATGATATAAGTAGACGGCAAAAACACTGGGTTGCCACGTAGGGAACTGAATAAAATGTAAACCAGTGTCTCTTAAATATACGTTTGTTACTGCTGAACATTCCACAGAAATGAGAACAGTGAGAGTGGGAACAAGAGAGAACAAAGTAAATACACACACATTATATCCTTCATTTACTGGGCTCCAACTATGTGTTTATGCACTCTATTAGATGTTTATAGATGTTACCTTATTTAATCTTTATCATAAATCTGAAAGCTGTGTATTGTTACACTTATTAACAAACTGAGGCTCAGAGAAGTTAAGTAACTCACGTGAAGTTAACAAAACTTGGAGATGACAAAACCAAGATTTGACCAAGTCTGCCTGTCCCATAGACCTGCAGTAATGATGAATGAATAACATTGCATTTCTCTATTGACTATCTTAAATGATCACTATATGGAAATTGGACTGGAGAATTCTCATTAGTAGACCCAATAAACATGTGACTTCACATAAAGGAGCGATGATGAAAATCACCAAACAAGAGTCAGATTTACCAAACAAGAGTCAGATTTACCTGGGCAAAAATTTGTGGAATGGTCCCTCCCCTTTAGAGCACCCCTTCTTACTCATCTGATTAACAGAGTTGATTGTTATGCCAGATATGAACATAAGGTTGAGTTCTTAGAAGGGAGAATTAAATGGATATTACTAACTGTCCACCAAAATCCATTTTCCCCTTTTTAGGTGTTGAGGCAGCTGTACCATGGCTGTCTGGCTACATTATATGTTGTAGCCTCCTTGTCACTAGGTATGGCCATATGACTAAGTTCTCACCACCAAAGCATGAGTTTTGGACTCAAGCCAGATGAAAGGGTTTGCCTCTACTATATTCTCTCCCCTACACCTGGCTGTTCTGGAACAAAAAGTGGGAGAAATCCAACACTGAAAAGATGGCGTATAGTGACCTGAAAGATACCTGGGAAGGAGCTGCCCTGCTTGCTCTGGTCCATTTACCTTGAAATTGTCAACACAGAGAGAAAATTCCATCTACCTCAAGACACTATATGTGCTATAGTCTCTTTTCTGGCAGTTGTTTGGCTTTATCATAATTTCAACAGGGATGAAATCATTGGGTAAGATTCCCTGGAGGAATAGACTTGAGTCAGACCTCGAAATATCCATTAAGGATTAATCGTGTGAAAAGAAAAAAAGGCAAAGACAGAGAAAAAAAAGACCCTTCTTTATAATTGTCTTTTAGTGACTAGACACTCCCCTGCCCATTTTAAAATAGAACAATAAAATCTATCCATGTTGAGAGTCTCTCTTTGTGACAGAACAGAATTTATGGAAAGTAAAAAAACAGACTCTCCATGCAAATTTCCAGTAAAAGTAAGTAACCTTAATTTTCACTAAAGTGTCTAGATCTGGTTTCTCTATCCACATTTTGAGGACTTTCATAGAAAAGAAAAGGGATTGCTGTGGTTCTATTTGGGATTACATGAAACTGTAGGATAAAACCAACTTTAGTTCTCTGGTGCCACTGAAAAAAAGTATGAGCAATTATAATTTCACTCTATAGGCTGTATCCTTATGTAACTCTTTACAGTTTTATCTTTTAAAAGGAATGTTCCCCACAAGCCATGATGGAGTTACTGGCACCAGACTCATTATCCTGCCATAAACTGGAAGCCTGTTTTTGAGACATTAGACAAAGAGCAATGTAGAAGTGAAATACTTGTGAGAAAACAAACGAAGAATGTGAGTCTTATGGTGAGCCTGGCTTTCTGCCTGGAGGCATTTTCTGGGAAGGAGAGCCTTGAACAGAGCATGCCTGGTCTCACTGAATGGAGACACAGAGGAGACAGAGCTCAGAGTCTGCACACGTCGAGGTGACTGGGTTTGAGTGGGGAGTACCCAAGAGAAGGGTACGCTGGCGAAAAGATCCAGATCCATTCATGGAGGTCACCTTAGTGCTGTAGAATACCAGATTGCACGTGCAAAGAAGAAAATTCTATGAGGCCAAGAGAAAGAATGGCATGGGATTTATGGGCTAGCAATTCCCACAGTTTACAAGGGGCTGGGGGATGTTCAGCTTTTTCTCAGTCCTAGAGGAGTAAACACCTAGAGTTCCCTGAAAAGTCACAGGGTAGCAGTAGGGTGAAACCATCCTTAAAGTAAAGGCAACACTAGCCTTGCCCAAATATGTATTTAAAACAAGCTTAAAAAAATGAAACTAATCCTCAAGTAGTTGTAGCACATACAAAAACAAAGTTCAGTCCTGCCCTCAAAGACAACAAAATCTAGTACGCATCATACTAATTACAAGGCCCAGCTTCCAATTAAAAAATTACTAGGCATATGAAAAAAAACAATAAAATGTCATTTGAACTTTGGAAAAAAATATATTAAAGATTGAGAAAAGACAGACATGATCAAATTAGCAAACATTCTTAAATATTTACTAGGTATGCTCTAAAGGATTTAAGAGAAAATATAATCATGAGGTAAGATGTGGAAAATAAATCTTAAAGGAACCTAATGGAACTTACAGAGTTGAAAATGCAATATTTAATGCAATATTTAAATGACATCTTTGCTGAATGCAGCAAACAGGAGATATTGAGATCTACAAATGAAAATAGCAATAAATTTGAGGGCATTTTGTCCTAATGGAGACAACAAAAAGAAAGAAAAAAGACCTGTGAGATGCTATCAAGCAGTCAAACACGTGCCAATTCGTTCCTATAAAAATGAAGGTTAGAAAAAATATTTTTAAAAACTATAGCTCAGGGGCACCTGCATGGCTCAGTTGGTTAAGCAACCACTTTGGCTCAGGTCATGATCTCAGGGTCCTGGGTTGGAGCCCCACGACAGGCTCTGTATCTGTGGGGAGTCGGCTTGATGATTGTCTCTCTCCCTCTAAATAAATAAGGAAATCTTTAAAACAATAACAACAACAACAAAACTATAGTTCAAAAATATTGGATTTGGATATCTCGCAAAGTCGTAGGGTTCAAGGTCAATATAAAAATCAATTATAATTCAATATACTAAAATAACAATTGGAAAATAAAATTTTATAAAGTCACACCATGGAGTGTGGTCTAAAAACATGAGCTACTTAGGAATAAATTTAATAAAATATGTGCAAGAGCTGTACTCTAAAACACAAAAAATGAGAGAAATTAAAGATGATGTAAATAGATACAGAAATGTAACATGTTAAAGGATTGGAAAATCCACACATGAAGGTATCAATTCTTGTGTTAATTAGTCAATTATTGTGCCTAGAGTTAACAATACTGAATTGTACACTTAAATTTTGTGAAGAGGGTAGATCTCACGTTAAGAGTTCTTGCCACAATAAAATAAAGTAAGCTAAGTTAAAATAAAATAAAATGTCAATCTTACCCAAATTGCTCTATAAATGGAATTTATGCTAATCAAAATCTCGGCAGGATTTTTGGGTAGAAATTGGCAAGTTGATTCTAAAATTTAAGTTGAATTCAATGCTAAGGACATAAGATAATCAAAACAATTTTAAGGGGAGAAAAAGAACCAAGTTGCAGGCCTTATAACTATCTGATTTCAAGACTTTCGAGTAAGTAACTAATCAAGATAATGTAGTATTTGCATGCAGATAGACATACAGATCAATGGACTAGAGTCCAGATATAGACGGCGCATGTATGGTCAACTGATTGTTTATAAAGATGCAAGTTAATCCATTAGGATAGTCTTTCCAACAGATAGGCTTTGAATATCCGAATAGACATAGATTAAATAAAAAGAACCTCAAGATCTGTTTCTCATGTCATATGCAAAAATCTACTCAAGATGGAGGATAGATCAGAAGAAGAGGTGAGAATGACCCCTGGACTGGCCAAAGCCGGCGAGTGCGGCATACCCGCCGCCCAGCGCCTGTGTCCTGCCACATGGCCGCCATGCCCAAGAGAAAGGCCCAAGGGGACGCTAAAGGAGATAAAGGCAAGGGGAAGGATGAGTCATAGAGGAGATCTGCAAAGTTATCTGCTAAAGCTGCTTCTCTGAAGCCAGAGTCCAAGCCTAAAAAGGCCCCTGCCAAGAAGGGAGAGAAGGAACCCAAAGTAAAAAAGGGGAAATCTGATGCTGGCAAGGATGGGACTACCCCTGCAGAAAATGGAGAAGTACAAATTGAGAGGTCCAAGTAGAGCAGGTGCAGAAAGCTGAAGGCGTTGGACCGGCCAAGCAAAGTTTGTGCATTTTTGATAACTGTATTCTGGTGACTTTAGAGTCTGAAATACTACTTTTTATCAAATGTTATAAGAATGCAAAATTTCGTTTGACTTTTTTTTAGCTCTGTTGTTAGCACACAGAACGCTTCATTGTTGTATTGGGGGATGGGCATATGTCACTAACAGGGTATCTCTGAAGCCAGATTGATACGGAGGGAAAACACCTCTCTCTCTCTACTACTTTTGAAAAACTTCCTCTTGGTTTCCAGGAGGAGGGATTCCTTAATGTTGACACACATGAGCCACCTTGTCACAAATGCCTTGTCATGGGGAAAAACTAAAATTCATTTTTTATGTCTTCCTCTCCCTCTGCCTTCAACATAGATGTGACTCCCATAAACCCAGACACCTGTTGGAACCTGACCCCAAGAAATGATTCAAGTATGTCAGGCAATTTGGACTTTCCAGGGTCACCATGGAGATGGCGTCCCTTAGAAGAGTTCCTTTTTTAGCGTGTGCATCTTCAGATGGATACCTCTGCCATTTTCATTTCATTTCCTGAAAGTTAGGGTCAGGCTGTGAAAACCCATTGAACAACATGCTAAGTGTGAAATGTCAACCTTCACCCTAACTTTTCCCTGTTCAGGGCATCACATGAAGACTTCATCGGGTTTTACACTGGCTTTCTGATTTTGGTAATCCATTGAAGAAAGGAGTATGAAAGTTGTATATTGTTAATGATTGTCTGCCTATGTCCCTCCTGAAATACCATGATTGTCTGTGAAAAGTATCTTTAATAAAGCTGGATATAGTTTCGCTTGGGGGAAAAAAAAGATGGCGGATAGATCTAAGTGTAAAACCTGAAATTAATAAATGTCTAGTGATAAATGGGAGAAAATCTTGGAACTTATGGAGAAAGTACAAAACAAAAACTATAAAAACTGGAGAGAAAAAAAACTGGAGAGAAACTCAATTTCATCAAAATTTAAAGTTGAGTTGCTTGAGAGACACCTTTAAGAAAATGAAAAGGCAAGTCATAGACTGAAGGACGATATTCGCAATACATATATCTGACAGACTTGTGTTAAAAATATTTAAAGAAGTCTTCTTACAAACCAATAATACAATTCTATTTTTTTAAAGTGGGCGAGATATTTTAAACACTTCACAAAAGAACTTAACGAACGGCCAATAAATACATGAAAAAATATTCAACATTACTTGTCATCAGGAAAGTATAATTAAAGCCATACTGAGATAAAACTTTACACCCATTTCACTGGCTCTGGTTTGGAGCAACTGGAAATCTTAGGCATTATTGATGGAAATATGAAATGGTACAGCTAGCTTGGAAAACAGTTGGCAGTTTCTTTTAAGTTAAAAATACATTTACTATATGAGACAGCAGCTCCGTTCCTAAGTACTTACCCAAGAAAAATGAGAACATATGTCCACAAAAATTTTTGGATGGTAATATTCATGGTATCTTTATTCATAATAGCCTAAAACAGAAAAGAATCCAAATGTCTAAAGGGTAAACACATTGCGGTATAATCATATAATAGAACACGAGGAAGCAATGAAAAGGAATGGACAGCTGTTGTCCATGCAACATGGATGGAACTTCCAAAACATTAGCTGAGGGGGACCTGTGTGGCTCAGTCAGGTAAGCCTCTGGCTCTTGGTTCGGGCTCTCGGGGTCGTGGGATTGAGCCCCACATGGGGATCTGTGCTCAGTGGGCAGTCTGCTTGAGGACTCTCTCTCTCTCCCTCTCCCTCCCTGCAATCACGCGCGTGCATGCTTTCTCTCTAAAATAAATAAATTAATCCTAAAAAAATTAAGCTGAGTTCTTAGGAAGTCATGATATTACCTCATTTTATGAAATTCTAGAAAAGGCAACACTCATCCACAGTGACAAGACAGACAGGTGGTTGTCTAAGACCAAGAATCTTGGGGTGAGGTAGGTGCTCCCTATCTTAATGTGGTTGTGGTTATGCGGGAATATATACTTGCCAAGTTTATGAAACTGAAATAGATAAAGTTGGTATTTCTTAAAAGGGGAAGTGTTTCTCCCCTCTGTTTTATTTCGGCCCCCCCAACCCTTGCTTTTCAGAACGAGGTGCACCGAGCAGAGTTGCCTGGTTGCTTTCAATCAGAAACTCCTTGAAAAGTCTGTTGGAGGATCAGACTTTTCTGATCACAATTTTTGGGATCACTTTTCTGATCCCAAAAAGGGAGGATCACAATTAGGCCATTAGAACAGCTTGATCTGACATCTAAATGTAGAAATTCTTTGAGAGAAAAAAAAAATCGCATTTGCATTGTCGCCATGGAAAGAATGGTCCAGAGAGAGGACGTCATGGTGACAGCTTCACGAGGGGGCTCCCTTTTCTAGCAAAGTGGAGGGGCACAGGATTGTGAACTCACTACTGACGAGGATTCTGAAACTTCATCTTGTTTTTATGAATACATTGTTGTTTGTGTGGCAGAGGAATTGCTAGTCTGGAAACTGTCTCCTGCACCGAAGAAACTGCACCAATTAACAATATTCATCTGCCAATTCAGGCTCATTGAACTTGACAAAAATAGCTCTTTTCTTCCTGAGGAAGGGAAGTTTTCCTCTGTCTCCAGCCCTGGTGATGGGCAGAGATAGTGGAGGAACCATATTCCAGACAGAATTTCAATCACCTTCCTGTCTTGTGCTCTGGCCCTGGCCACTGCGTCACGTGGGGCCGGCGTCCAAGGGGACCCATTCCAGGACCTTCTCTGGCTTCTTAACCACCAAAGTCACTCTCTGTACGTTCATCAGCCAAAGGCCCCACTGCAGTGTTTGCTAGTTGTCTTTTTCCTCTTGCTCTTAACATCTTATTGCTCTTCTTCCCTTAATTCGCTCTTCCTTTTGCTCCCCTAGTTCTTCCTTTCTTTTCTTTTATGGAGGACTTCACCCGTCCCTGACATATTTTTACACAAAATGCTCCTTTTATGGAATGATGGTGGACTGGCCCTGCCACGGCACATCAGATTGGGCCGTTTCTTCCTGATGCCACTTCCTCATACAAAGTGATTCAAGCCCTCCCCACCCCCGTCCTCACCTCCTCTTCATTTTGGGTGTTCTATTCCTGTCCTGAGACAGTGACTGGCCGGTTCTTCCTGGTATCTTACCCTACTTAAATATCTAGAAGCTAACTCCCTTCTGGAGCTTAAGTTTTCTGTGTAAGAGGAAATCCTTTTCATGATCATCGATTGTATTTAAAAAAGAGCAAAGGATAAATATCCATTGCATCACAATGAAATGGATGCCGAAAGGCAAAATTCTTGCCCTATAGTGTAAACAGGCAGATGCAAAACAATTACAATAAAAGAGTGTGAAAGACACCAGCGAAACTTTCAAGGATGATTGGCAGGTTCGTTAACTTGACTATAGTGATGGTTTCATGGGAGTTTATTATGTCAAAACTCATCAGATAGTACAATTTCAATATGGACAGTTTATTTACATCAATTATACCTCAGCACAGCTGTAGAGCAAGCAAACACTCAAAAAACATCTGTGGCTTAAAAATAACCAGCCAGACTATCATCACTTGTAGACAAGTGTACATGGAATTAGAGCTGTGTTATTAACCAGTTGCAACCTTATTATATTAAAGTCTCACTTTACCTTAAAAAATTAGGATGTGAAAACAAATGTAATGAATGTCAAGTGCTTCTTGGGTGCTCTCATGCAAGCTTATGTCACCGTGAGCCAATGGATCAGCCGAAAACCTGCATCACACATCCTGACCACATTCATTTCTACAAACGAGATTGTTTTAACCTACTGTTCCCATATACTGAAGGGCACTGTGGAACTATAGGAAGCAGAGCTGGTATATCCACCTTGAACCCAAGTAACTTCATTTCTAGTCCTACACTGTCATACCTACTAGTGGAGCTAAGGTCCTGGGGTCACCTGAGGAGGGTTTATCTGTGTGTGCCCATTGACCAATGCTCTCAACCACATTGACTTGCAAGGAAAATTTTCCTTTACCCACTTTTTAATAGAAAAAGCTACGAGTAATCAAATATGAATGATGGAAAGATAACCTTATTCCACAAAGCCCTTTTATTTATTTTATACAATACATTATGCTTAAAAGTAGAACATTTTGATAGACATGAACATAGATTATGTGGGTCATCTATATTCTGTGTGTTAGACTCATTACCCTATTAACTAACAATCCTTAATTATGTTTTGTTCTGATTATGGATTTCTGTTCAGGAAACCTACTGTTTGATAATATTAGAAAAAATGGTTAAGTGTGGTTATGTTTATTTGTTTTCAATAGCTTTATTGAGGTGTAACCTCTATCCAAAGAATTGCATTAAGCAATTCTTACCGTTTGATGAGTTTGGACATAGGCAAACACCTGTGATTCCTTCACCACAATCAAGATAATAGACATACCCAACATCTCCCAAAGTTTCCTGTGTCCCCCCCTTTTTGGTGGTAAGAAAAGGACCGTAAAGAAAAGGACCGTCTTAAGAAATTTTGAAGTGCACAATACTGTACCGTTAACTGTAGGTACTATGTTGACAGCAGATCTCCAGAACTCATTCATCTTGTGTCACTGAAACCTTATTCCCAGGAAACCACAACTGTGTGTTTTCCCCTCTCCTGATCCCTGATAACCACTATTGTATTTTCTGCTTCTGTGAATTTGACTGTATTAGATACTTCATATAAATGGAAGCATGCAGTACTTGTCCTCCTGTGACTGGCTTATTTCACTCAGCAGAATGTCTTCCAGTTTCTTCCATGTTGTTGCAAATGGTAGACATTCCTTTTCTTTATCTTTCTTTTCTTTATCTATTCTTTCTTTCTTTCTTTCTTTCTTTCTTTCTTTCTTTCTTTCTTTCTTTCTTTCTTTCTTCTCTCTTCCTTCCTTCCTTCCTTCCTTCCTTCCTTCCTTCCTTCCTTCCTCCCTTCCTTCCTTCCTCCCTCCCTCCCTTCCCTCCTCCCTTCCCTCCCTCCCTTCTTCCTTCCTTCCCCTCTTCTGTCCTTCCTTCCTCCCTTCCTTCCTTCCTTCCTTCCGTCCTTCCTTCCTTCCTTCCTTCCGTCCTTCCTTCTAAAGCCTGAGTAATATTCTATATGGTATATATCTTATTTTCTTTACCCATTCATCCACTGATGGACACTTTTTAGAAACTTCCCCAAAGTAACTAAAAGGAAGACGTGTTAGTAATAATAGTGATTTCTCCATGCTTGCCGTGGGTGCTGGGGAGCTAGAAGTCAAATGCCCAGCTCTGTCTTTTAAGGATGTTAAAATGCATTATGGGTACTATCCTTACCCTGGCAGCAACTTCTTTTTCTACTATTGTTTTCTCTTTATCTTCATTTCTTTCTTCAAATCTGTTTTATTATTCCAAGCTTCCATCGCTCCTTTTTCAAACAAGGTGGGGTGTCAAAAAAAGGAATCACAAACTTCTTTTAGATGTGAGACATGTGAATCTTTTTAAGTGTTATCTTCAAGAGCCTCAAGGTAACACCAGGATAACAAGATGACATGGAAACTGTAGAGATAAATTGTGAATCTAGGAGCCCCGGGGTGGCTCTTCCTTACAAATCATACTTCTCAGAGGGCTGGACATACCTAAGCTGGGGATTCGGAGACAGCTGTGAGGCCAAAGCTTCTCTGTGCCTGATGATGGCACGTTTGCAGCAGAACAAAGATACAAGGGGGAGGGCAGTGGAATGGAGGGAAGTCTATTTCAGAGGGAGATCATTACGACATCCCTCTCAAGGTACAGCAGTAGGGTCATCACTATGAACTGGTGAACTTTTAGAGAAAAAAAATCAGTCACGAGGAATCGTGACTTTTGACAACGACAAAAGGCTGATTTTTGACTTTTTCCAACTAGATATCAATGCGTTATTGACACACAGTCTTAGTGGGGTTTTGTTTATTTGTTTGTTTGGGTTTCTATTTCCAGGGATTTTCATACAGTCCCTAAGGAGAGGCATGGACACTGCAGTAGGCACCAGCCCAAACAGCACCTCGTCTTGGTCGTCTTCACAACGTGTCACTCCATTCAGTATGACGCCTTTCTTGGAGGACCCACCACCCAGGCGGAGTCCGATGGCATACACAGCACAGCCTTTCAGCTGGGGCCAAGCTTCCACGCTACCTTACCACCCGCACAGAATGTACAGAAGGGGGAGACTGGAGTGTGGCGCGGCGGCTACACTGAACAAGGAGGCCATTGGGCTGATGGAGCCTCGTAAGGTGCCATGGCGACCTCATAAGGAAGCCCTAAATCGAAGCCTGCAAATGTCTCAGGGCCATAAAATGAAAGCAGCTTAAGGACAACCAAGCACAACCACCAACAGGGCCAGGCCAGAGCTGATCAAATCATTTCCTTTCTTGGCTTCTGCACTTTCTCGAAGTCTAGCTCCCTAGGTCAGAATGCTTCCAACCACCTCCTGTTCGGCGTTGCTGGATTCAAATCGATAAATGCTCACACCAACTCTTAAAAACTTTAATGGGGCTCAGTTAATCTTTTAAGAACTCTATTCAGCTGATTCCCAAGTAAAACCCTACTCCAGTGTGGGTAGTTGGCCTTACCAATATGGGCATTTCCTTTTTATATTACTGATGTCAAGTAATTATAAAGCTTCACTTGTTATTTACTATTAGAAGCACTAGTCATACTGTTACTGAGTCTTTTTAACTTATTCAAAAAAAGATTTTATTTATTTGAGAGGGAGAAGCAGGCTTCCCCCTGAGCAGGGAGGCTGACTCGGCTTGACCCTACAACCCCAGGATTAAGACCTGAGCCAAAGGCAGATGCTTAACTGACTGAGCCACCCAGGCTCCCCTAACCCTAATTTATAAAAAAGTTTATTAGATTAAGCGGATGGAACATAACTGAGTTAATCATTTCCCTGTTGTTAGATATATGGGTTTTTTTTTCTAGTTTTGTACTATTAAATAGTTTTCCCCCTATTTTTTTTTTTTTTGCTATTAATGATCTGAAACACTTCTCTGTCTATATGTTCTTTTTTCCATATTGGATATTTTATTAGGCTACAATTTCAAAAGTTGAGGCTAAACCTATGTAAAAGGTATAAATCTTCTTATTGTTTTGGATTTGTATTATTTAATTACTATCAAAAAGGAGAACAATTGCAAGTGCTGTTAGCAACTGATACTATTCTTACTCACTCTGAGTGATATCATGTAAAACAGTCTTTATTTAACAAAGAAAAAGGCACCTGTGCAATTTCAAAAGGATTCCACGTTGCCCACTCTATACTGGTATCTCTTTTTCTGCTTCCAATACCTAGAAAACAAATACTGATCCCAAGGGGCCTGGAAACATTTCCTAAAGACATATTCTCTAGACCACAGTTGTTAGTTTCTGACTTGTGAATGCAAGCTGCTCAAAATATTGGGATGGGACCATATACTTTCAAATTCAACTCAGATCCTTATTTGGATCATTTTGTGTTTGGAGAGGTTAAGAGAATCATCAGTGGAGACAGTGTGGAGGCAATAGAAACACTGTGCAATTAATGTTCTTATCATTTTTATTTTAGGTAATAGCACTTCTATTTTTCATAATAACATCTTCAGGGAAAGCATATTGAATTCAATCTGTTGTGTGAATATTTTCAGTTAGAGAAGGTACAGTATGTATGTATAAATGAATGTACAGACTGCTGATGATTTATTTTGGTTCTATAGCAGCAGCCTTGGAAATAGAACCAGGTTTTTTATATAGCATCTTCCAGAATCAGGGTAGCCCTAAGCTCTTTATGGAGTGGTGATTTGGGCTATGTCTAAATATGGCTCATCCTTATAGTCAAAGATAAAAAGTTCTGATGATAAACCACTTCATTTTTCTATACAACATCATATATATGGTTTTATTTGGGACTTCCAGAAATGCATGGCTATTTTTGCCTTGGTGTGTGTGTCTTTTGCAAGTCCCAATGTCCTGTAAAAGTAGTGGGCTGTCAAGGATGTCCTAGGTGACTCCATGGGGAGGGGTTGGGAATACCCCTCTTGGAAAACAGTCATGGAACCAGTCATGGGATCCTCATGGATCTGGTGACTTCAAGATGTGGCCTAGGTATGCAAGGACAGATCTGTCTTGAAAGGAACAGGTCTAACTTGTACTTCGTGGGGGAATTATAGTGAGAAATACTTGGAATAGTAATTATTGTGGATAATTTTTTGCCCCCCTCAGAGCTCTTCAGTTGCTTGGTGGGTAAATGTATGTATGCAACTCTTTCTTCCTTATGTTCAGGAATAAATTTAGCAGCCGTGTTTACCAAGAGTAGCCTTTTATAGCCTGAACCATGCATTTTGGTCTGTGTTGTCATATTAATAACAATGCTTTGCATTTGTACAGACATTCAGACTTTTAAAAACCTCCTCATACGCTATTGGATTATCCATACAATAACATCTCAGTCATTGGCTACAAGTCTTTTCAGTTCTACCACTTAACCGTATCTCAATTTCCATTCCCCCCTACACACTTCATTTTGAAACTTTCATTACTCTTGCTTACGCCACTTCAGTGCCAAGCTGGTCTTCTGACTTACTATCCTCCTCATGCTGTTGCAATGTATCCTCCATAGAAGAGCTTCAGTAAGCTTTAAACATCGGAACTCAAGACCTGTCTCTTCCCTGCTTAAAATCCTTTGTTTTCCGTAGAGCTTGTAAAAAAAAAAAAAAAAAAAAAGAAAAAGAAAAAAGAAAAAACCTACATGCACAAACGCTCTACATGATTGGCCCCTCCCAACCCTTCCAACCCATACAGCTCCCCTGCCTCACAGACCCACCAGCCCCTGTAAGTCTCGAGTACAACCCCAAATTGCCTCTCCTGAGGACCCTTGCACCTGAGGCGCCTGCCTGAAAACCTCTTCGTTTGCCTGAATTCTTCTCATCCTTTGGGATTTAGCTAGAATAGCTCATCTCCAAGAATCGTTCCCTCTAAAATGAGGATTAGTGGAGAACGTGAGACCCAGATGAGGGTCCATGGCTATGGAAGCACGGTGCCTGGAATGGGTCCACTTTTTCCACTCCTTGTCCGCCACCCCTGCCATAACTTCTGCCAACCTGTGATTTATATACATTTCTCTGTCACTAACTAGGGAGATCCTAAATTACATGGGCATTTCATCTATTTTTGTTTGTTGGCATTATTTTGACTACAGTGTTTAGGAAAATGGGAAGGATGTTGTTGATGTTAAGTAATTTCCTAATGGTTGAGACTGGATTCTGGCAGGATGGATTTTGACTATTTGAGAACTGACATAGATGCATGCTTACCAGCCTTCATGGAACCATGCACCCTTGCACCATGCACCCTCTCCTTTCCAAAAAGGAGAGAGGTCCCTTTTATGAGTGAGAGCTCCGTTGGCTACATATTTGTCTGAAAGCACCCCGGATACTGTCATTAAAAAAATGATCACAAAACATCTCATCATGAGTTATTTGATTTAAAAAGGGAATATATTTTAGCCTAGTTTCTGCCCTTAAGTAATATTTCCCCTACACTAAGGTATTATAGCGTAAACAAATCGTCTTTCCTCTGGGATTTTTTTTTTCATTCGAACACTGTGTTGCAAATATAATTTTTACATCCATTTGGGACTCACTCTCACTCTTTTAACCTAAAGAGTCTCCCCTGAGTTACTCATCTGGGTCTGGAGCACATTGAGTACCTATGGCATGTGTCATCTTGGATGGCAAAACCAAAAGAGGGTAATAAAAAAGCAAACACTACTTTCCCTAACCATTAATATGTGGTACACATTCGCATTTCAGGTATTTTCATGGACCCTTATTTTAGAATAACTGAATCACAAAACAGAAAGATTTCTTAAAGATATTTAGGCCCATAGCCTCATGGGTGCACTACATCCCCTTGGCTGTGTCACCACCATGCTTCATCCAGCCTCTATTTTACCACCTCGGTAGTGGGAATTTTCTCTTCCGGGGACTGCACCATCTTTGCATGGAATTGTTAGAAAATTAAGTTAAGCCTAAATTTTTGGCTATTAACTTGATCAACAATTAACATATGCTTTCATCCAAGTCATCAATTACACCTGAAGAGTCAAGAACAGAGGACAGTGGTCAACTTCTAGAGGACTCTAGACCCATCAATCCTCATGTGCTGTGTCTTAAAATCTGGTCACAATGTTTGATGAGAAGACCATGGAAATCTTTGGCAATTAAGGTACACTATATGTCCTGGGATCATTCCTGGGTGAGCCTCCCTAGTCTAGGAGACTCTGGTGACCTCATGTTGCCCCCTAACATCCTGGTTGTGGGCAATGTTATTAAGTAAGCTAAGCGCAATGGAGGGATTTGACAAAGATTTATATAGATCAACACCTCTTCTCTCATTGCAAATTTTTCAAATCCCCTCAAAGATCCTCTACCTCTTATCTCCATAATAACCCATGCCATGATGATCCATGGGAGAGCCTGATTATTTGATTTCATCACAAACTGAGAGATGTTCATCTCTGCATGTATCTCCTACTGATGGTATCTTCTTTCCTTCCCAGGGCTCTTGGCATTTGGGGATGCCTAGTACATGCTCAATCATACTAGAAAAATCACCAGATATTTCTAAAGCTCCCAATGTCTTCCTGCACTAAGGATGTTATGTTTAGGTGTCTTCTCCCTAATATTTACCATTCACCAAAAACAAAAACAAACCAAAAACCAATTCTATGATTATATGAATCCTCTGTCTCTAGTTTGGAAAAGGATCCCAGCTGTACAAAGTTGTAAAAGAAGGCACGTAGGTTCTCACCAGTTGGCTCGTCTTAGGTGAGGAGATGGAGGATGACTGAGTCCTAAAAAAACCAGCGGGCAGGGAAACAAGGAGAGGAAAATATAGATCAAGATAGGTTGGCTATGGAACTAGAGGGTATTATGCTAAGCGAAATAAGTCAGTCAGAGAAAGACAATTATCACATGATTGCTCTGATATGAAGAATTTGAGAGGCAGGGCAGGGGGTTATGGGGGGGTGGGGAAGAGAAATGAAACAAGATCGGACGGGGAAGGAGACAAACCATAAGAGACTCCTAAACTCACGAAACAAACTAAGGATGGCTGGGAGGTGGGGGGGTAGGGATATGGACATTGGGGAGGGTATGTGCTATGGCAAATGCTGTGAAATGTGTAAGCCTGATGATCCACAGACATGTACCCTGGGGTAAATAATACATTATATGTTAATAAAAACAATGTGAAAATAAAATAAAATAAAAAAGATAGGTTGGCTATAGTCTTAAGCTGGGTAAATACAGCTCATCTCAGTTCTGCTGGAGTGTCTCCCCACTTTAGCTTACTGTAATAATGTATACATTTGTTTGTAACTGCATCAAAAAGGAAATGAGGTTAGCCTGGCATGACTTACTTGTTCTAACTGAACCCATGCTGGTTGCTAATGACTGCTTTCTCTTTTAAATGCTCCCAAGCCATCTGTTTAATAATCAATTCTAGAATTTTGCCTGAGAAGAATCTCAATGCTAGTGCAGTAAAAGATCCCCAGGCAAAGATCAAGAGACCTAGGTTCTAGGCCAGGCTCTGTCGCTCACTAAGTTGAATGCTGCTAGGCCAGAACCTTACTCTGTCTTGTCCTGTGTCATCTCTAAAAGAAGTGGGTCGGAAGAGATGATTTCTGGGGTTCCATTTGGCTCTGAATTTATGATTTCTCCATTACATTAGTCTGTAGTTCTTGGAACCTGCTCTTTCCCATGTTGAAAACTAGGACTTCAACCATTTATAGTCATTGAGCATTTCTGCTCTGTGTGTTCTAGATTCTGCTCTTCCACAAACTTGTTAATAGCCTAGGCAAGCTGTTAAAATTCTGTAGGTGTCAGGTACCCCCTTTTAAAAATGAAGCTGTTTAAACCAGATGACATCTAAATTTCTGAGTATGAGTCCATAACACCTAGGCACTATTGAGTATCATTTCTGTGCTCACATCCTGCACATTCTTTTTTTTTTTTTTTTAAATATGGAACGCTTCACGAATTTGCGTGTCATCCTTGCGCAGGGGCCATGCTAATCTTCTCTGTATCGTTCCAATTTTAGTATATGTGCTGCCGAAGCGAGCACATCCTGCACATTCTTAAAGGAACTGAGTATTGTGTGTTTGAGCCTGGAAAAGGGAAACAGATTCCAGGTTGGGCAGCAAGCTTAAACATTATTAAACAATTTATTTAATAATACTTAGAGCGACCAGTTGCTTTCTTCCTTGCCTTAGATTTAAATAACTTTGAATTTGTAATCCACACTCTGAAGTTTTAATTTTTCTCTTTTCCATTGAACGTTCAGGTCTGTTGTTTGGTTCATTTGCATGACTGAGGGCAACATGTTTATCTCAGAGAATGCTACAAAAGCTCTAAGGTTATAGGGAAAGGGATCTCTAAAATCACTTCTGTTTCTTTATTTCATAGGTAATGAACGCTTTGGGTTCTAGAGCTATTTTATTCTGGCCTGATGGTGTTGTATGACTCAGTGATGATTCCCACAGGAAGGTCTGGTTTTTATCCTTTGACTAAAAACTAAAAATAGAGCTTTCAACCCATCCTGGACTCTCAGCTGTCATATGCTGTAGAAACCTGGACACTTGGCACGGCTGCTTGCAGCTTTAAAAAAAAAAATCACTGCATTCTTTAGGTTAAAAGGAAGAACAAACAAATATAAGTATGTGAATCTGGGATGTTTCATTTCCCATTGTCTCTATTCTGGGTGAATTATGCAGCCGAAGGTGATTTTCCTTTCAAATTGATTCAAATGCATTTTTTTTTTTCCAAAGGTGACTCTAAGTAGGTAAGGCCAGGAAAAGAGAGATTCTGATTAGCCATGGAGTCTTGTTAAGTGTGCCTTCTCAAGAATAATAAATGCTGATGGAACTTTATTGTTTACGTAGTCTCACTGTGGGTGGGCACATCATCTGTTACCTTCTCCCTTCAGGAATAAGCAGACTGAGCTTTAGTGAGTGCTTGGCCTCAAGTCACAGAACTAGTGAGGAGATGAGCTAGAACTGGGACCTAGGATTTATGTCCTTAACCACTTAAATCTTTCCACGACTAGCACCCCACGTGCCACTCCACCCAACAAAGTGTCAGGTGAAGCCAGTGCTGTCTTCCTCGTGAGCCCTGCCCAGGGAATTCCTGCACACACGGGTCGTCCCCATCTCTGCGTATCTCTTGTAGTTAATGTTGATGCCGCACAGCCGAGGTCCTTTCTTAGTTCCTTTGTCAAAAGAATGAAGACTTCTCATAATCCTCTGTTCTGACTAGACTGTTTCTTCTCCAGAAACCTCCTTCAGCACAGAGCGCAGAGCTGAGTCCACCAGAGGTTTAATAGTTCAGTTGAGGGGAAATGAGCTTCTAGGCGAGAAGAGAAAACTAACCCAGACCTGGAGGTAACGAATGGGAACTCTCCAGCCCTTAGTCCACCTCAAAGCTCCTTCTGGTCTTGTGGGTGGATGGCTGTGTGGAATCTCTCTGTGTGGAACTTCAATTAGTCACCATTTTTTAGCAGTAGAAAGGGAAAAAAAGAACAATTATACATAAATTAAGTCCCCTGAGACCCTGGCTGGTAAAATGCTACTGTTAACACTTTCCTCAGAAAAGACTTCCCAGTGTCTCTCAACGGATCCATTACATGGTTAGGAAGTTAAATTGAATTGTAGTAGCAACCAGCTTGACTTTTTTGAGTGAATTAGTTGGTGAATTCATTTTATTCACAGTAATTCATAGTAACAATTAAATTTTAAGATATTCAAATTGGGTTTATATGCTTCCGCAGCAAATGTTTACTACAAATCTCCCTTTGTTCAGTTCCAGCTTATGCTGTGGGAAGTTACTAGCCATGGGCAGCCCTCACATAGAGTGTGCTGCAGATATCCATCTCATTAAGTCTTGGGCCAACCCACAGAGAGAAGAAGGGAGATGGTGTATTACATTTCTTTGAAGAACTGGGTTGGGGAGGGTGGACTTGTGAACTTGTGGTTCCATAGTTAGGAGTAGATTAATTGAGAGAGCCATTATGTCTACCATATTTTACTAGTTAGTTCCAATATCCTCTTGTTAGCGATCGCAAACATGACATTGAGAATCACTTTGGTGGACTGAGGACATTCTCTAAAACTGTGCTCACCATTTTGCCTACTTTGAAACTATGCCAGTTATTAATGTTTCAGTTCCAAATCCACTCTTCTTTGCTCTGCTTGGTACTCCTGGAGATGGACCCTGGAACATTTTTTGTTTGTCAGCTGGTGCAATGTTAGGAATTGACATTAAGAGAGTGTCGGGGACATACTGCAGGAGGAAGGAGCTTTTCTTTCTCTTTCTGGTGGTCTATTTTTCTTGTTTTAAGGCATGGCAGGGGCTCTCCTGCCAGTGGGGCATGGAAGACCTAGTGATGCACACCTTCCAGTGATTTCCATCACCACCCCAGCAGGAGATTTCCCAGAAAATTCCCCCAGTGCAGCCCCCACCCCCATGGGCAGTTTTTTCTCACCACTTGTGGCCTGTGGTATCTCAGCAAATGTCCTCGTCCAGTGGGCTACACACGTACAGATATGTCCTCTCCAAAGAGGTGAGTCTCAGCGAGGGAGTGAGCTCCCTAGTAACCAACCAAGGTGGTTACTTCTCCAAGTTGGTTACTTTCTCTCAACCTTAGAGGTAGTAGGTTGCGCTATTTTTGTATTATTAATGGTTCCGCTATTTTTGTATTATTAATGGTTCTCCTTACCTTTCTTAGAACTCGATCCCTTGTTACTAGTTAATGCTTTTTGTGTTAAATTTTCCCAGTCAAAATTTTTGACTGTTTTTTTTTTTTTGACTGGACCCTGAGATAGAGAACCCTTTCGAAAATAGATCATCCTTGGCCTCTGATCCATTTGGCTTCAACTGTCAGTTCTCTCCTCTGTTTTGGTCCTGGTTACGGTTTGGCTTTGAACTTTGCTCCCCGGTACTGACACAGAAAGCTTATTGTGAAGGTTATTGTGAAGGTCAGGTAGCAGGAGTGGGGGCCATGGGCATTGGATGAGTTCCTTATGTAACTTCCTCATGCCTTCGGGCCTACTTGAGCCTGATGGCATGTAAACCACTTCCATTTGATGACGAGAGTGCTGCTAATCACACCTCACTCTGGCTTGGCGAGTCAGATAACACCCAGTTCGTGATGGGCAACTCAGGTCACACGGCAACTTGGTGGCCCATCTTAAGTACTCGGTCTCTACTAAGCCCCAAAAGCAAGCCAAAAGCTGTTTCTCAAATGGAAAGTAATTATCTGCAGAGGATGGTAGGCTTTTGCTCTAAAATCCTAAGGGACTGAGACATGATTGATTGGCCTACTGAACCTGCCAGAAGCTCCAAGCCGTGTCTTCAGCTGCCACTGACCATTCAAGCACCACTGGATCTGCTGGGCCCATTCTCCCAAGTGGCAGAGCACTTGCCCACAGTGTAGAACCTTCTCTTGTTCTGGGCTCCACTCAAAACTGGCAGCTTTTCTAGTTACTTCGTAAATAGGCCAGAATAACACAACCAAATATAGAATATGTCGCTTCCAAACTACAGAGACCCATGAGGCATTGTGTTCCTTTTCCGGTTATAGCAGGGATTAGACATAACAATTTATCCTACACTTAAGAGTGATATCCGGAAATGCCCCTCATCACCGGACCCCCAGGAATCTCACTGAGGTGGAAGGCCTCTGAATGCTTGTCAGACTTCTCTCACCTTCTGACATGCCAGTGTCTTATCACTAAGTCTAGAGTTCTTGCTTGGTGGTTCCAATTGGCATAATATCATCATTGTAATGGACCATTGTGATCTCCTGTGGAAAAGAGAGACAGTCAAAGTCCTTGCAGACTAAATTATGACATACGGCTAGAGAATTGATAAACCTCTGAAGTCAGACAGTGAAGGTATATTTCTGGTTTTGCCAGTAAAAAGCAAACTGCTTCCAACGGTCTTTACTGATAGGTATGGAGAAAAAAAGCTTTTTCCAGATCAATGACTACACACCAGGTACCAGGGGATGTGTTACTGTGCTCAAGTGAGGAAACCACATTTGGAATAGCAGCTGCAGTTGGAGTCACCACCTGGTAAAGTTTATGATTATCCACTGTTATTCTCTAAGAACTATCTGTTTTCTTTGCAGGTTGAATAAGTGAGTTGAATGGGGTTGTGGTGAAATCATCATTCCTGCATTCTTCAAGTCTTTGATGCTATGGCTAATCTCCGTAATGCTTCCAGAAATGCAGTATTGAATTTGGTTTAATATATTCCTATGTAGACCTGATTCTAGTGGCTTCCACTTGGCCTTTCCTACCATGCTTTACAGGTCATAGAAAAAATGTGGTGATTCAGCCAGTTGCTGAATATTTATATCCTAATTATGCATTTTGGAACAACAGTAATATCCACAAGATGAGCTCAGAGATTCACCATGAGACAGACTGAGCTAAGACTCCATTGATCACTTGAATTCTATAGGTCCCTACTCTTTTAGACCACAGTGATATTTCACGTTTCATGGAATTTGTGTCAGTTCAGAGCTAGTGTCCAGTCATCCCTGAAAAGTGTGATTATTTCCTTTTTCCCAGTGCATAGTCACCCTTGTGAAAGGCTATAGATCTCTTTGGGGAAAGCTGGGAGAAAGATTAACAGTATAAATTTTTGGCAGTACAGTGGGATCTTTCTCCAGGGACCTGGTCTCCTCTTCAGTCAAGGGGTTCTGGGTATGTGAAATGCCTCAAGTCTAAGAACTGACTCAGGGGCTATGACTTTCTGTTTTGGTGATTCATGTCAGGCTCCTATCACTTGACCTAAAACTTTCCCACATATGCGAATCAAGGAAGAATTTAGTAGACTGCTCACCTATTTCTCTCCTAGGGAAACGATGATCAAGTAGTTAGTAACATAGGTCTCTGTGAGTCAGGCTGTTCTGATCTCCATTCTATGGCTTCAGGGGCTAAGGATTTTTTTCAAGGCAAATATAGAAGCTTTTAGGTCATTATGTGATGCTAGAGGTGGGGATTGGAATCCCCGAACTCATATTTTTCTTTCCCCATACTGTTCAGAGCAGTTAGGAACAAATAGCTAATCTTATTATACTTGTCAGTTTGGCAAAATGTTCTAACATAACAAATATATGGTCATCCATAAACTTGCTTTTGCAAGTATTTGGTTAGGAATGTCCAACGGTGAAATTTTATAGATATATTACGGAAAAGTTGGAAAAGTCTTGAATGTGTCAGAAAGAAAGAACTATTCCCCCAAAGAAATAGTCCAGGGATTCTGTATCATGGAGGGAAGAGGAGCTAGAGGACCCAGAGGACATGACATGTAAGGTGCTTGAAATTGGGTGTAGTGGACTGACTCTCCAGAGCATTTTCAAGCTCTCCTGCTCAAGGACCGTTTCCCCTCTGGTATTCCTCCAACACTACTGCTAACTTCCTGCTCTGAAACTAAACTCAAAACTTCTTTAGTTCTTTTTAAACTTTCATTTCTGCAGCATACTTTCAACATTCAGGTGACTTTTTTTTTTTTATTCCAAATTAATGTATTTTTCTCTTCTGTATTTCTGTGAAAATTACCATCTGCCTTATAAGCCCGGTAGAGAATGGGGATCTGGATGAGGATTATATAGAAGGAATCTAAAAAGAAATAGTTAATATTAAACTTCTCCTATTCTAAATAGGATTTTGCAACAAAGGAAGAGACTTGCATGCCTAGCTTGATATAGGGAGAGAGGATTTTTCTAAACTATTTTAGGCCTGGACGACTTGGATCATAGAGTTTATTCCTTAAAGGTAGAGAAGATACCTCTTCCATTCATGAGGGAGTGGGAAGAAAAAAGATGAGGAAAAACTTGAAACCTCTTTCTACTCTTTCTAGTCTGGTGGCACTGTGGGACAAAGGGGAGAGGGGGAGAGCAAGAAGGTCAGATACTGGGTTCTCATCCCTCCACCAAAGACAACTTCTTGGTGGAAGCATCTGGGGTAGAGGAATGGCTTCAGGCAACATGGAGAGGCATGGGAGAGTACAGGAATATCTAGGTTCAAGGCATACCTTCCCAGTCCCAGGGGCCAAGGGGAAGTTGTGAAGCTTGAGGAGAAACTCTATATGGGGGGTTCCAATATATGGAGCAGGGGGGATGGGAGTCTGGTGGTGTGAAGGTGGAAGCAGATGACAGAGGGTCGAGTACAGCAGCTCTTCTGAGCCCCATGGCCTAGACTTGGTGTGTGAGAAAGCTAGATGACCATGTGCCCCAGTTATGAGATGTGGAGGGGCTAAAAGTCCCTACCAGTGGACTGCAGTGCCCGGGGGTAAAAAATTGCCAGAGGCGGAAGGGAGAGGGATTTCTAAAGCCGGGTCAAGTCTCTGGGAGTGCAGGCTCCAGGGTGGCAGCAGTACGGATTGCGAAAGACGGGACGGAGGTGGCTCCCCCAGCACTTGCCCAGTGAACACGAACCGATCAGAGTGATCGGAACCAAGGACCGTGTCTCTCTCTCACTTTGAGAACCCAGCAAGACCCTTCCCACGCCCAGACGCATGGGAGAGAAGGGCAAAATACGTCACTGTTTACACAGGAGTTCATCACACCAAAGATGGACATCAGGCTACGTGAAATAAGCCAGTCACAGGACAAACACTGCATGCTTCCACTGCATGAGGCGTGAAACAGTGGAACTCGCAAACGCAAAGAATAAAATGGTGGGTGCCAGGGGCTGAGGGAAGAGGAAATGAGGGGCTGCTAATCAACGGGTATGAAATTTCAGTCATGCACGATGAATAAATTCCAGAGATCTGCTGTATAACCTCGTGCCTACATATAACCCTATAACAATACTGTGTTATACACACTTAATAACGTGTTAAGAGGGTAGATGTCCTGTTAAGTGTTCCTACCACAACAATGAAAAAAGAATAGAATGCTTACAAACAAAAAGGAAAAGTGCTTATATTAGAAGGAACTGAGGTACTAATAATTTGCAAATCAAAGTCGTCCCTGTCTCCCAGAAGGGTGAAGCTGGGAAGAAGGGCAGAGCATTGCTGGAGGCGGGGAGGTCGGGGACTACGTTTTCTCCATGTATCTAAGTGTAGGGTAATTCTGCTTCAGGCTGAACAGTAGTTCATTCTTGATTATGTGGTGGTCTGAAAGGTTAAGCAAGGCAAACATTCTAAACGAAAATTTAAAAACTAGTTTAACATTAGGGGCAGTAACTGGATTTTTCATCTCATAAAGGTAATTTTCTAGAAAACTGTTTTATTTCTTCAGAATGACTTGTCACAGATTAGATTCACAAAGAATTAAAATATTTTTAGTACAGCTTTTTAAAAACTATATGTTTCTGTTAGATTCCCTTCATATTTGCTGGACTATAAACTCCTGAAGGGAAGAAGTAAGTTTTCTTCCAGTGAGTATGACACATTTTCCACAGGTCACAATGTGAACTTGGTGATTGGAGGCCCCTTCTATTCACTGAGGATACGAAAGGTATACGTTTTATATAAAGGCGTGAAGGAGAGCAGAACAATTGTGTTGAGTATTTGATGATACGTATAATTATTGTGCAATAGCATCATGATTTTCAGAGTTTGTTCGAATTTCTGCTTTGATTTTTTTTTGTCTCTACATTTCAGGACCCCAGATGGCCCTGCTGGTTGAGGACACTCGGGGCGACAGTCTGTCTGCATTTTGCTGACCCCATCACTACTCATCTCCGCTATTATTCCTTGTTGCCTCCTATTTCTCCTTCCCCCCCAACCTCGTCCTTTTCGGATACTTGTCAGTTTGATGCTCCTGGCGCTAGGCTTTAACAACCTCATTTATTTACATCAGGTTCTTCTTTCCCACAGGACCTTCTGTACTCTACCTGTTTTCTGCAGAAAACAGGTAGAGTACTTGGAGCGTTTCTTGGCTATTTTCCTGCTGGTCTTTGTCAATCACTAGCTCATATCCAAGTTCGGGGCTGCTCTTAAACCTCGAGGCTGTTAGACTTTGCACGTGTGGAAAACACAGGTATTATATTGCACATGAAACAAAAACAGAAATAAAAAGTCACAATGATGGGACCAAAATATCTGTCAGATGAAGTTTAAAGAGAGAATTTTAAAAATTGAGAAAGTATGGCTGCTAAATGGTGAAGAGATACTGAATAATTTACTTCTACTTAATTTGAGATGCAAGTGAAGCACAGATTACTAGAATTGTGTTATTTTATTAATTTTTTAAAAGATTTTATTTATTGAAGAGAAAGCATGAGCAGGGGGAGGGGCAGAGGGAGAGGGAGAAGCAGACGCCCCACTGAGCAGGGCGCCTGACATGGGGCTCCAACCCAGGACCCTGAGACCATGACCTGAGCGGAAGGCAGATGCTTAACCGAATGAGCCACCCAGATGCCCCTGGAATTGTGTTATTTTAAATGAAGGCAGAAACAAGCATGTAAGTACTTTCGTGATAAACTAAAAAGATGGGAAGAAATATGATTAGGTCATAGAATGGGATGTGCCTTTTGGAGGACACACTGATGAGTAAAACAGTGAGGTGGAAAGAGGTGCTATGCAAATGCCAGGTTATTTTTATATCCTGGTTACTTTAAGATGCTCCAAAAAGGTCAAGCATTAGCCAAAGAGAAAAGAATCTTGAAAACACAAATGTTTTCAGCTTTAAATGGACTAGACTTGGAGGAATCTTACCAGGGATCTCACAGACAAGGTAGATAAAAAGGCTAAAGATTTTTCATCAAAATATTAATATTTTGGGGTGCCTGGGTGGCTAAGTGGGTTGAGCCTCTGCCTTCGGCTCATGATCTTGGGATCCTGGGATCAAGCCCCACATTGGGTTCTCTGCTCAGCGGGGAGTCTGCTTCCCCCTCTCTCTCTGCCTGCCTCTCTGCCTGCTTGTGATCTCTCTCTCTCTGTCAAATAAATAAATAAAAATCTTTTAAAAAATATTAATATCTTAACTAGGTTTTAACACTTCTAAATTGGTCTCAAAAGGATTTGAATCCTAATCCGTAATCAAATTTTGTTTATTTGGTAGACCTGGGGGACTGAACAGATTCAAAAAGAATATCAAGTATATTAAAGATAGGGACCATGATCTTTAAAACTCAGTTCTCAATTCATGTAAGGTGCTTAATAAAAATTCACTGAATTGACTTGGTTGGAAAGGAATGTAAGCCTATTGTGGAGACCGAACCAACAACTCAGTGAAATAGACTGTCATTTCATGATCTTCTTGTTTAAATTTAATATTGGAGAGAGTCTCTCTTTGAGACCGGAATTGTTTGGTTCAAATGTTACTTTTAAATGATCATTTCTAGAGGTACCTGAATGGCTCGGTTGGTTAAATGTCTGCCTTTGGCTCAGGTCATGGTCTCAGGGTCCTGGGATCAAGCCTGGAGCCTCACGCCAGGCTCCCTGTTCAGTGGGAAGTCTGCTTCTCTCTCACCCTCCGCCCCTCCCCACTGCTTGTGCTTTCTCTCTCACACGCTCTCAAGTAAGTATAGTTGTAAAAAAAATTATCGTTTCTAGGAAAAAGTTGCATTATATCCTCATAATGGTATTATGCTCAGTTTCCTTTGGATTTTATCTTAGACTCTTGATTGCCAAAGTATAAAAGGAATACTCTTGAGAAATTTTCTGGGTTTTCACAAATGGCTGTTAAAATGTAGATTACCACTTAGAACCACTGACTGTGTTTGTCACTGAGGCAGCAGAAATGGTGCTTCATCATCTTTCTCTAGCTGTTCAGGGTCAAGTGTCTATTCTGAACATCAAACAAGTTAATTACATTAATGTTACATCATAGGAAAGCCAAAAAAAAAAAAAAAATGCAATGATCCTCTCAGACCAAGGGGATAGAATATATAGAAACAGAAACCCAGGCTACAAAATGACTTATTTGCTGTTAGGTCCCATAGCATCACCTTCTGCAATGTCAATTTTAAGAAGGGGTGACCACTCAGGTAAATTGGCTGAAAGTAGTCAGAAAATGCAACTCTGTCCCTCAGTGTGCACCCCCGGGTGGGTATTATAGGATCATATATGTCATCATGAGAGGTGGATTATTTCACTTTGTAATTTCTCTTCTCCTAAAGTGCCATTATACAGTTAAAACCTTCTGTCACCCAAAGCCCACCATGAAGAGGTTTATACCAAAAGGGGTTCAGATCTGTGGTATTACTGACTCCATAGTTCTTGATAAAGCTGGGACGTTCCAAGAGTAGACTCAAAATCTGTATTTAAAATGAACTTTCCACTCGTTTGTTACCTCAAGCAGTAGGTAGAATGGAAATATGATCTAGATCCTTCATAGAATGGATTCCTCATTAGCAGGATGGTTTGCTACTCTATTCAAGGCCATTCATCTCCTCAATAATTATTCTATTCGTGGCATTGCCTCCTTCTCACGTACCTCCATGGTGGGCGGGTCCAAAGCAAGGACTATAATAATGGAGTTTAGGCTACAGTTTGGTCAATCAATTGAACAGACTTTCAGTATTGGGCAGCTTTCACTGGGTTAAGCTGTGGTAACAACCCTAAATTCTCAGTATCTCACAAAAACAAAATTTCATATTTTGCTCATATTATGTGTCGGCTATAGAAATACTGTGATTTTGCTGGACTCTGTGTGGCTCTGCTCCACATGTCTTTTTTATTCTGAGATCTAGGCCAGAGGAGAAGTACCAATTTAGGACATGCTGTTCCTGAGGCAGCGAGAAAACAACTAAGCCAGAACCACATGAAAATTCTGCAAGTTCTGCTTGAATGTGTTGAGCCTGAAGTCAGTGGAGAAAGGGAGTGCCCTCCTCCCCAGGAAGGCCTTGCAAATCACGTGCCAGTGGGCAAGGATGTATATAGAATACTCTCACAGGGAAAGCAGTCCATATTCTTGTTCTCTTCCTTCATCAAGCAAAATACTCACATACCCCTTTTTCTAAGGAACACACAGTATATGTCTATTTAGTCACTATATGGAGCTCAGTTTCCATCATCTCATGCCAGTCCCTCTGTCAGATAAGGCTTTCCTTGATCTAGAGTCCTGGGAATTAAAAAGACAAGTTGCTGCTCCCCAATCCCCCATCTCATATACCCAGTTTCCCATTGATTTATTGAAAGAAATAGTGCAGAGACCTATGACTTTTACATGCACTATCAAAACTAAAATGAAAAACCTCTTTAGTCATGTAGAATGCGAGAGCCAATATACCCTACATTATATTTGGTAACATTTAAGCTACTGAGATAAACTAAATATTGGCCTCCTAGACCATAGCAAAGGGCGTTAAGCTGGGTCCATTCATATTTTTGTCAACATCAAAGTTTTGCCTAGTGTTAGCCCTGCCCTCCTTTTGTTCTTGCTGTTAGCTATATGTCTACTGTCCTTTTGTTCTTGCTGTTAGCTATACGTCTACTGTCTGTTCCACTATCTTTAGAGATTCAT
>CM052807.1:11838293-11858059 GCA_028533885.1 Nasua narica
TTCTGCATCTTTGCTGGAGGATGTAAAAAGGGACAGTGCCTATGTATGTTTGGATAACAGCCCTTCCAGCTTTCCAGCAAGTGGTTCCAGGAGAGTCTATCTGCCAACTCTAATTTTATTCAAGTGGTTACGAAACGGAGTTTGTACCTGAGTATTCTTGAACACCCCTCCTTACAGTTTTCTCATGCACTAGAAAGTAATTCGCCTACAAGCCTCCCTTTACCCTGGTTCAGTACTGATTTATTTGCATGATTCTGACACTGAATTTGGCCTGAGAACTACAGTAACAAATCCAAGTTTCCCAATTACCGTATGTATGGAGTACCGTAAGAAGCAGAAGGACACATTCCTAAGCTGCATTAGTCACCATTTGTGTTCATAGTTACTAGTCTTTAAGACGTAAGAGGAGAAGTATCTTTCATGATCTTCAATATCGTCACTATTTGGCAGGTTTAGATAACTTTTATACGATTCCAAGTTACCAAAAAGTTGCTTATGGGTATGTTCATACTTTTTTCACATAGCGCACCTTTATAGTTATTGCATGCATATTTGGACTACTTCTAGATAACATGCAATATATGGCTAAGAAATCCTGTAGTCAGCCAAATATCCAAATAGTTTGTTCATTTCTCAGAAACATCTGGAAGTTAAACATCAGGATCTGTGTTTATGTGGATGTCTTCTGAAGATCCTGACACACTTTATTTTTCAGAAAGAGTTCAAATAACTAAAAGCAAGTTTCTACAGCCAAATATTTACTTTCTATGAAATACGGAAGTATCTTTTATAGCTCTAACAAACCGCGCCGTGACCCAAACCTTAGGTTTCTCCCTCCTTATGGTGACAGAGCGACACTTACCTTGTGAGGCCGGAGAGTCAGGGTTAACGGATCACAGTTTGTCATAATCGGTGACTTTCCCAGGAACTGTCGGGGTGTAGATGGAAGACCAGTTAGTATTCAGCATTTGAGACATTTTGCATCAAGTTTTCGTCCAACTCCTGAATTTTTCTTCCTGTCCAAGTGTATTTTAGACAATCATTAGTAACCCAAATTTCAATTTTGCAAATATTTATGGAACTCAGAGAAAAGCACATGGTTTGATATTGGGGATATATAAATGAATAAAAAATTCCTTGCCCTCAACGAGCTCTTAACTTGGCAGACATTTCAGAGAAGCACGTTAACTAGCTACATTGTGAGTCCATGCAATTTCAGACTTGAGCCAGTTCCTAAGGGGAGCCCAGAGGAAGGAGGAATTCACTCTGATTTGGGGCCTTGTATAGGGTAAACATTGGGACAGCCTGGGTTTCCTGGGTCAGTCTCTGTTTATGTTGTAATCCAGGCACAATTATAATACTGCCTTTTCCTGCTCAAAGGTTTTCTTTGGACAATAAATTATATGATTACACTAGTATTCAGGCATACATATGGTATTGACAGGGAAAAGGAGGGAAAAAACTTCAGATGGATCAAACAGCAAGTTAAAAGGCATAGGGGAATAAAATCCCAGGGTATATTTGGGGAAAAACTATGCATCTTTCTCTTATGTACTCAAAATAGAGCATTTTTCCTTCTTTTCCTATTGCTGTTTGAATTGAAATGGGAGTAAGTTCTAGAAGATGTGTCATGAACATTTCTGTTTGCACGTTTAACTTATTTTTCTTTCCAGGAATGTGACTATTATGCGAAAACCTTTTTCTATATTTATCTTTCATTTTCCATCTTTATTTGATCAGTTTTATTTCTGACAAAGTACTATTTTCACGTCACAGAGGAAAAGAGGGAAGTTAAAAACCAATTCATACATTTCATCATCTGCCTTCTAACCAGTTAATGTTGAGTTAGAACATTCAATGTGCGTGGACTTTGAGTATGTTCCAAGAAACAAGTATTTAAAGAGAAAGTAACCAAAATTAGAAAGATATGATTTCTGCCTCTATAACTCTTCAGGGGAAAAAGGATGGAATATGCTGAAATAATAAAGAAATTCTTAACCAACTTGCATTGTTTTAGAATAACAGATTTACATTATTGCTTGTTGTGTGATAAAGGCCATTTCTGATGGAAATATTTCCCTTAGGTATTTTTTACCAGAAAGTTCTAAATTTAGAACAAAAAATCAATGCCTTGCACTATGCATATGTATGAAAACAACGGAGTGAGCCATCGGCTAAGCCAGTCCTGCAAACACTAAGAAGACTATTTTATCACACAAGAAAGAACAGTAGACTTGACTTTCCTGACTCTCTAATTGCCAGCTGCTTTTGTCTTAGCCCTTTAGGGTCAAAGAACTCAAAACTGCTGATTCTATGTCTAAGTACCTACAGTGTGTAGAATATAGGACACACGTAGTGTGAAGAGATGGGCAAGGACATTCCCAGTGACTTGGTTACCTGAAAGGTGAGAGCAGGGAGAAGGGGCATCCAGCTCCCTCTTCTGCCCCCTTGCCTCACATCTGCTTCTCTGGCTTCAGAGAGCTGCCTCCTCCCACATGGAAAGTTAAGCCCTTTGCTCCCTTCCCAGCCTAGGTAATATCAAGATTTTTCAAAGCATGAATTTTGTATTCTTTTCCACACCGTTTCTCATGAACAGGTGGTACGAGGTCTACAAATTTTCAGCAAATTTTTAAAACTACTCAAACTGTCAATAAACTTAGAAGGAGCATTTATATTTGATATAGTTATCTATGACTCTGATTTTCTGACCTCAGATAATGTAACACCAAACCCATCTGAAGATGCTAGTTTGGTAAAGTCACCAATAATCTTTTCCTCTTCTTCTTAGGCCCTTGCCTTCCCTTCCCTTGACTCTTGTGCTGGTCTTCTAACTAGTCTAGCTGCCTACAGTCTCTTCCCGGTTTGGTCCATTCCTGGGCTGCTCCCCAAATGATCCTTCTACTCCATGACTTGATTATGACCCAGTTTACTGCTTTTTGATAGCTTCTAATACCGCAAGAGAAGGCTGTAGTTACTCTGAGATATGGCACGCAAGGCTGGGCACACTACCTTTCTGGCCTCACACCTTTTCCCATTCATAACTTATGCCTTTGCAGCATTTCAGCCTTGGAAGCTTGCCCTCTCTCTTAAGCCTCCCTTGGCTCCGTGAATTAGTCAGGCTCTCCTCTGCGTTACTACAGTGTTGACTGGGTACTGGATATTGGAACCCTTGTTCATCTGAAGATCATCATCATTGCTTAGCAAATTGCCCATGTGTGTGTTCAGTAAATTAGAAAAGGTAACTGAATCACTTCCCATTTGGGGAGAGCTTTCTTAAATCAAAATCATTAGCCCTAAGGTTTTATTGGCTCCAAAGGATGACCTGTATGTTTGAGGCCACATTTGGCTAATCATATACATATTTCTGTAGGTGGGCATGAGAGGATGCCGATGCATGAGTGTACCAAAGCCAAAGATACATGGGATTTCCTCTAAAGTTGGCTAGGTGAAATAAATTTGATTTTTGATAAACACACAAATCACCATAAATCACTTTCATATAAATATGTTTTATTGCAGAGAAGTTATAATTATTTACATGCTGTAACACATCACAACATAAATTTACCAAATATTTTTCATGGTGGGATGCTGTAGGTTTCAGATAATAGCTTCAGAAGAACCACAGATTAAGTGAAGAGACTTACAGCTTTATTGACTCTACAACTCTCAGTTGCTAAATGCTAGACGTCAAAAGGCAGTGTTTCTCAGTCCTACCTGTCACCACTTGCATGCAGAAACCTAGGAAGCAAATACAAGACAACTGCCGAGTTTCAAATCCATACTGCCACCAAAGTTTACAATGGGTTGAGTTATAATTCATGTTGTAAAGCATTTAATTCTTGCATAAAATATACAGTTCTATTAAGATGGGTATAAATCTACTTATTTATAAACCCTGGCTTAAAAACAAGGACAGGAGGCAGCCTGCACATGCATTGAGAAGGACAACCTAGCAAATGTTTGTGACCTTAACAGTGTGGATTCACTTTCTTATTGTTATCGATCTAGGAAAATAATCTCAAGAATTGTAGATTTAAACTTCTCTTGGCGATAAGCAATGGCAATGAAACTCTAGGAAAGACCCGAGGCGCTCTCACGATTTATGCTGGTGGAGAAAAATCTATGGACTGTAGAATGTCACTAAGGTATAATTTGGCAAGTCTTCTTTAAGCCACATCTCTAGCAGGATCATCCTGAAGTGCAATAAAAAGTCACCGATGCTTGAACTGCTTATTTCTCCAAAAGTGAATAAAGTGCTAACAGACCTTGAACATAAGTGAAACAAGTAAGTGGGCCTAGAAATTCCAAACCAAGTTCACAAATATACCTTCAAGTTGTGTTCCAAGGTTACCAAATAGAGAGGCCTTGACTGGAAAGGGAAAAAAGAAGGAAGTAAATGAAGGAAACACAGAAAAATAGAATTTCTATATCTCTTCACACCTACCCCACCAACCTGAGTAACGCACAAAGCAAGCGAATGGGTGAGGAAGATGGACGCACAGCTTTGCAAAATGGCGACGTGCTCACTTCCTCCTGAATAAAAACCGTTGAGAAAATTTTGATGACGAATAAGGAGAAGTCCTAGTTTCTAGCTTCCACTGAGAATGATATTCTCTCAGAACAGCCCTATATCTACCCTCTGATTCTCTTTCCTCTTCTTTTACCCTCCTAGCATGTTCTCCTTGCTGCTCATGAAATGAAAAGCCGTTAGTTAGGCTGGAAATGTCCTGGCCAAAGAAGCCATTGATTCTTTAGCATCTAGTATGAGAGAAAGGGAAGTCTGCATTCTATTCTTAAGTGATTCTTCTTTAAATAAAATGAGACTGAGCTTTGGAATGGAATCTCTTTGCATGATCACATCAGTAGGGCTAAGTCAGCAGCTTAGGATTCTCATGCCAAGTGATCAGGATGGAATGCAGTACATTTTACAAATTTTGCTCTGGGGGCTGTTTTGCTTTGCAAATAAACTTTGCATTTTTTTTTTTTTTTTTGAGCTGGGTGGCTCACAATGGCAATTTGCAGGACTTGTAAGTTTTCCAGTGCTTGGGAGAAGGAAGAGCCCACACCACCTTTATAGGCTTTGAATAAATCAGGTTATAAACCTCTTTGGGATTTAAACTCAGCAAGTGTTACCCCTAGCTGAAGCAATGAATAAGAGCTTATGAGAATAAGTAGTTTAAGGTAATTTAAAATATATATTCAGTATGCATAATAAAAATATATCCGTACAATGATCTTGATGCTATCATAATTTTTCTCTTTAAAAAAATACTCCCTTGAAAGTGCTATTAGTAGCTCCCTTCTTGTCTGTGTTTTGAAAGGCCAATTCCCTGGCTCTGTGGTACTGCTGTTAATTCTCATGTCATTCCTAGAGTCTTCTCTTTTCAGTGGTAATAATAATGTGCAGTATGCTTTTCTCACTCTTAGCTTCTTCCTGGTGAAATGCTGCTAAGTATGAAATACTGAAAGAGTTAAAAGGGACAATAAATGGGAATGAAGGTGTTACCTGTCTCTGACTCTGAACAAACACTAGGTAAGTTGTCCTTTATTGAGACATATGACTAAGTAGGACCACTTGATCTCTGAGTCCTAACAAGAAGTGCAAAACAAATAACTCAACTTGGTATAAAAAACCCTGATTAAGACAGTATAACAAACCATGATGGGAAACAATAGAGTCAAATCCAAATTCACAATATATAAACCACAGCCAAAACTAAAAGATTTTATCATAACGGTTATGGCTTCCTGAGCCAGAGAAAGCTTACTGTACTTCAAGAATCAACGAAAGTTGATAGAGAGCAGGTATTCTGTAACTTGCAATAACAACTGAGCAGCTGCGGATTGCATAAATGTGTTGTGTCACGTAATATCAAAGTTATCTGCAAAAATCGTACAATCTGGAATGCTTGAATATGAGACCCAACAATGTACTGAAACACACATTTATACGAAAATGAGAGCAATCATGAATATAAAAGGTATTTTTGGGATGCATTAAGTTAGCAGTGCTATCAAGGTTAAATAGGTAAAGGAAGTTCAGTTAGCTACTTAGAATTTCAGTCATATAGGTCTATACCTTCTTCTCTTTGCAGAATCTCATACCTCTGCTGTGTCTTCCGGTTGGCCTTGCTGAGGATCTTCAAAGTGTCATGGGTAAATACTGATCAGGGGCAGACGGTGAGGGCTACTCCCGCTAACCATGCTGAAATGAAAGGCTTCTCCTCGTGTTCCCAGGGGAAAGACTTCCCTTGGCCAGTCTAATTCTTCCACTGTGGCGTTGCTTTGCCCTCCCGGTCTCCTTCCACCCGTGACTTTCACGTTTCCTTCGATTGACGAACACTCCTTGAGAATTTTTGATCCTTCTATCTTTTGTTGAATTCAGGGTTTCTTCCTTCTCCTTTTCTTTCGGGGGATGCTACACGTTAAAAGGCTCCCAGACCTCTTATTTCCGAGGCCCTGCCGTCTTATTTGCACTTAGAGTGCAAGAGGCAGGTAAAGCTACACTTCTATCAGCATTTGGTTGATCTGGGGTCTCAAACTCCCAAGGACACACCTCAGCTCGTGATGTTAAAGGCTGCTGAAAGTTATTACTTGAGTTATAGAGGCCGGGTGCATTTTCCTCAGGAGAAGATGTCTTTTTTTCCTGGTCTCCTGTTGGGTTGAGATTTTGATTCTCGATTTTTGATGCTACAACTTTGGGGGGCAGTTCTTCATACTGCCCAGCACACACGTTGGCTGCATAATGCTGACTGCAATTCTCATCTTTGGCTCTCCCTGGGGGAACCTGAGTCTTAGAAATCAAAGGCTTCTCATCTTCAAAACCGGACTGACCTTGGCTCTCCCAAGGGCATACCTTGGCCTTGTCTATGCTCTTCTGGTTGGTTTGCTGACACGGTTCAGCTGCCTTGGGCTTCTGATGAGATTTCTCCTTTAAGGAAAAAGTTGGGTTTTTCTCCATTTCAGAAGATGCAATAGATACGTGTTTTTGAACTTTTGATTCTGAAGGCACGGGACCAGGGGCCAGGTCATAAATCTCCCAAGGGCACACTTCCCCTATGTCAAAGTTGTTCTTCTTCTTGGTGGTACCCGGGCTCACGTCAGAATTGGCAGTGGGCGGGTTGACCCTTTGTTGCTTCATAATCCCAGATTTCTGAGGTCTTCTTGGCTCCTCCAAATGATTGGAGTTTTGAGGGGCAGAATCTTTAGTCTCTGCATTATCTGAATTTGAGTATTTTCGGTTTGTTTCTTTATCTTTTGACAGAGGTTTCTGGGATTTAGCACGTTCTTCCATGCCTGATGTTTGGGTTTTCCCAGCTAATCCAAGAGTCTTCTCCTTCGCACTTGCTATGACACTGAGAGACTTTTGCAACATGGATGTTCGGGGGTGGCCTGGCTTCTTCTCTGAGCTGAGATTGTGAGCGCTTGCTGACTTACACACCAAAGGCATAGACTCTGTGGACTCAGTCTCATTGTTTTCTTTCAGTTTTTGTGTTAGCTTTTTACTTGACAGAGACTCCAGCGTGGAATGTTCTGTAGCTTCCTCTTCTTGGCTTTCCACTGGTAAACTGTTGGACTCTTCCGTGTGCTCCCTCACATGATCATAAGTGCTGTGCGATTTCTTCAGCGAGAAGACCCGGTTTTTCAGGGACTCCTCTTTGGGCTTCCCGGTGTTACCTGAAGACTCTTGTGGGTTCTTCCTGGTCAGGGCAGTGCTTTTGGCCATGCTGTGGTCTGTGACTTCCTTGTCCTCTTTGGAACACTGCCTGCTGACCGTCTCTGGGATCTCAGTTATACGCCTCATGATCGAACGGCCCAAGCCCTTCTTGGAGCACCGCTTTTTCTGGAGGTGGGGGTTATTTGTAATCATCTTCTTCCTTTTATATATTTCCAACTGGGCATAGAGTTTCTTCAGCTCATCCTGCCAGAACAAGAGCAAATTCACAGAGATGTGGAACTTAGTGGTTCAGCCAGATACTGTTACTAAATGCGACTTGACGTCAGTAAGCTTGAGCTCTTTAGGGAAACTGGCCTACAGCTTTTCATACCATGTGTGCTCCTCAACCTTTTCCTCATTCTTACTTTTCTGATGAACTTGTGTTCTGTTACACATAGAGTCTAAACTTTAAGACTTGAACACATGCATCCTGCCCTGGTTTCATGGAACGAGCCCGCTGGACTTACAAATCGTGTGGGCCGGACTCGACCTTGATCATAACAAAACCATATCCCTAATCAATATTGGAAGCATCATGTAGCCACTGATAAAGTCACCTCTAATGTGGATTAGGTTTAGGGGACAACAGACCATCAATTACTAAAAGCAGCTCCTTGCTCCAAATGCTGATACACTGTCACAGATGACTTTCAGTAATCCGGGCTCTCCGCCGGCAGATCTATCCTACCTCTCTCAGCAAAATGTCATCAACTGTGGTAGGAAACGTGTATTACCAGTTCATCATTACGACTGCTCTTAAGGCACTTGAGACTATCAAGATTGGCCTGTGTGATTTCTACCGTGATGTGGGTTTTAGAACTGGGTTAGCCCTGCATTTGATGCTTCCAGTTCTTACACACACACGTCCCCCCTCTCTTTTTCTCTCTGGGCACATGTGCACACAGGTGAGCATACACATACGTCAGCCTGCATGTGGTTGCCTGTGCGCATGGGGTGAGCCAAAAATAGGAAGGCTGAAATACAGGCATTACCCGAATGTCCTCCGGGTCTAAGCTGTGCTCACTCCACGCGGAGTTGATGCTGCTGTTCAGGTAGGACCCAGACCGGCCCAGGTCTAGCTCATCTTCATATGCTTCTGTAGCAATGTCATCTCGGGGGTTATTGCTTGAATGTGAAAACTGCAATAGAGACGCAGTATGAGCTGCAGACATTAACCCACTGGCAGACAGAGCAGAGTAATTTTCTAAAGGTTCATGTTCATATCATTTATCATTTCTTCAGCTTAGACGAACTCATTTACCAAACTCCTTATAAAAGATCTGTTGCTATATTTGTGTTTTGCTTTTCATGTTACACGCTAGAGCTCTTAGGCCATCTTAATATGTGGTTCCTTCTCCGACTCCTATTTTCATCCTTGTCTTTTCTCCAGGCTCCCAGTGTTCACTCACATTCCTCCTCATACATGATATTTGCATTCTGAAAATGAAAATAAGTCGAAAAACCCACACGAATGTTCTCCAAGAGTAGCAATTTGGACCCACTAGCAGCTGGAGGGAAATATTTTTTTTTTTGAGCAGTAGGGTCTACCTTGTGTTTGTTTTTCCGCATCGCATAGGGGAGGCTGTATGTCACCGAGGGTACACGTGGCCCTGATCACAAGACAGTGACTTTGAGTCTACTACACATGGCTCCAAAAAAGTGGCCTCCAAGACCTAGGGGACAGGAGATCTGAATGCTAGCATCAACTGTGTTGATAGATCGGAAACAAATCACAGACGCTCTCTGAAGCACAGCGCTCTCTCAGTCTAAAATGATGATGATATCTAAGTTTAAAATTCAAACATTCACTGAAATTACCGAATTTTTTTCTCAAGCTCAGTATTCTCAAGTTCCTCCATCATATTTTGAGGTATTTTTATTATTTTCACATGGCCTCTGGATATTTTTCAGTATCATGGACTCTTGCTATCTCTATTCTTCATCACATGGAGACGTGGAGAAGAATGAATCGGGTAAATGATGGAAAGTAGCGAGAATCAAAACAATCTGGCCACTTCACACAACATATAAACCAACCGACTGTCCTATGAAAATTGAGAGAATGGTTTAGGGAACATGAGTTCTCTTCTCCCAGTTGCGCATCAGGTCAAATATTCCTTTAAAAAATTAACAGATCACCCTTTCATGATACAGAGCTATTTTGATGTCAATGTTTGTTAAAATCTTTAAGTGGGCAGGTGAGCATCTCTATAAGACAACATGAAACAGCAATTCTCTACGTAAGGAATCATGAATGTTTTGTAACTGGAACTGACTGAGAAACCACAGAAACAGGTGACTCTTTCCTTCAGTCTTCTACTTTCATCTGTGGTTCTGACATGTGTCAGGAATTTAAGGTCATAAAGATGAATAAAACAGAGCCTCTCTCCTCCAAAATCTCAAATGCTACTAGGAAACCACCCAGAGGTCATTTATTAGAGCGTAATTGTTCTTCCTGAGCCCAGTCTCAGAGATGATCGTGAGTTTAAGAAACACTTGTCAGATATTGTCCATTTTCTGCTTTATTATTTGTCCTTAGGACTTATATCTAAGAGAGTATTTTAAATGTTTATCTTATCTATTTCTTCTGTTTCCCCTTGTTCACAATGTAAGTACTACAAGAGCACGTATTTTATCCGTTCATTACTCTTATTCCAGGATATCGAAATGAGCTTAGCAAAGCCCCTCAATGATTTTGCTAAATTATCTGAAGTTGAGATCATACCATAAAATTCTCAAATTTCAATTGTACAGTTGACTGCTTTTTGGTATATTCACAGAGCTATGCAACCATCACAACTACCTAATTCTAGAATATTTTCATCACCCTCCAAAAGAACCTTAAACCCACAAAAGCAGTCATTTCTGTTTCCCCTCTTCCCCAGCTAGTGACAACCACTAACCTACTACTTTCTGTCTCAACAGAGTGGCCGGTTCTACACATTTCATATACAGGGAATCGCACAAGACGTGGCCTTTTGTGTCTAGCCTCTTTCACCTGGTGTAATGTTTTCAAGGTCTGTACTAGTTGTAGTGTGTCGGTGCTTTATTCCTTCTTATTGTTGGATTGTGTTCCATTGTGTAGATAACATTGCATTGTGTTTCTATGTTTATCAGTTGATGCACATTTGGGTTGCTTCCACTTTTTAGCTATTATGAACAGGGCTGCTAGGAACATTCATGTACAAATCTTTGTATGAATATGTGTTTTCAATTCCTACAACTGAATGAGCAGTCTGAGAATACAGTACCTCCATTTAATAAAAATGTAACCATATAATGCAAAGTACGAAAATGGATAAGATAAATTGCAGTAACAGATTAATCCATGAAAACCGTGGCTATTTGGTATAATTCAAGGAAGGAAGAAAATAGGCATTTTGCTTTGTTTACATTTGTTTGCCCTTTCAATCAGGCTGAATTTCAATGTTTTGCTTGTGAGAAGAGGTAAAACCTGGAACGAATGACAAGCAATCATAAATTCTTGTCTCAGCTGTGCTAATATAATATTGCGTGGTACTAATACAGATATATATTGTTCCAATATTTTGCTTTTCTATGTGTAAAGGAGGAAAATAATAATGACGCTCTAACTTGTATGTTTTTCCCCCACACTATGATATCATATTATTTCACCGTAAGCTGCTTTATTGCTATCATGTCATAGATGAAGAAACTGAACCTCAGAGAGATGAAAAGTTTTGGCTAATGTCATACTGTATAGCTAGTGTGAGGGGAGCATATATTCATAATCCTTGTATTCTGAGTGCTGGCCTATTTTCCCCCACTTTGGTATGCTGTGTAGATAAGTCTTTGCCGGAATCTATCGTTATAAAGCAATATTTTTCTATACACAATATTATAACTATTTATATAAAAATTTTCTGAATGTTTACAACACAAAGATTACTGAATGTAAATCCAAACAGGAGGATTCTTAGAAAAGAATCTCTTTACAGATTATTTTGATGTTATAGCTACAATAAAATATAGCTAAATCATTCAATAAAAGTTACCTTGAACCCATAATTAAATCACATCTGGATATCAAAATATTTGAGAAGGAGCCAAACCAGATGATGGGTTTTGTACAAATTGAAGCATTTAAAAATGCTATGGGATGTTTAATAAACCCTAAAAGAAAAGAGATATCTAGTTCCCTGAGGAGGGAGCTTTAAAAACATTTTAGAGTGTCAACTTAAGTCTCCACACTTCCTTTGCCCTATATTGCCAGATATATATTTTAAAAGGGGAAACAACTCCATGCTTATTTAAAATAACTGTCTTGCGAGAGAAAAGTAATGTTAAAGGAATACCTTTGGAATCAAAAGCAACCCAATGGTGACTGTCACAGTCAAATGAGTATGTGCAAAATACAGCATTAGCATCCAGTCAGACTGAAGTCTTGAGGCAAGAACGAATCTGAAATGAGATTTCACCAAGTTAATAATCCAACAAGATCTTTATTTAAAACACTAGGATACTTGGAGACTTTTTCCTTCAGTGTATTAAAAAAAAAAAAAAAAAAGCAAGTAAGTGTGGAGAGAGCTGTACTGCGGTCTTTGTGGCAGACATTTTCATCACAGAAGAACAAGGCCCTAAGTAACCCTGACTGGATATATAAGACACGAACTCTTTATTATTTATTATTTTAAATTATCAGTAGCAAGAAAGACAGCATACACACATATAATGTGCTAATCATTTCCTGGAATAATTATTTTGTATGTAAATGAAATGTCTAAAGTGAAAGCAATGAACACATGTGAATTCAAAAGAACAAATTTACAAACTGGTGGCTTTAGGCAAATTTGGGTTATAAGACACAGCCACATGACTCTTCATTCTAATCTTTTTCCTTTGAAAACATTAAGAAAAAATTAAGAAAAAAGGAGTGGGTAGTTATCTATTTTTGTGAATGACCTCAGAGGTTTAAATGATAAACAATGCAATGGATAAAATGAATACCAATGGTTTGTAAAACACATCTTTTAAAATAAAAATTTTAGTTAAGTATCAAATTGTTTTAAAATAATTTAAAATCCTACTTTGCTGAGGAATTTATAAAATTGTGTTCTAGGACAGTCCTGTAGATAACACGTATAGGAAAAATTCAGTACTGATACCTACTCTCATGATTTTGAAATATTTTCATAAATCAATAGGTATACGTAAAAACTAAAACTCAGGTTTTAAGGACTCATTCTTTTGCAGAAACCAGGTGATACTTTTATGAAGGTCATTTTACAATCATATTCTTTTAATTTTTTCCCATGCATTGTTTATCCATGGAAGCTAAATATGAGATTTTTTTGTGTGTTTGCAATTAGAGAATTAGCATTTCTAAAAAAGATTTATTTATTTGGGGAGAGAGGGAGAAAGAGAGAGAGAGAGAGAGAATGCAAGCAGTGGGAGAGGCAGAGGGAGAGGAAAAGAAGGAGAGACGCAGACTCCCTGCTGGTCGTGTGCAGAGCCCCATGTGGGGCGCATCTCACCACCCTGAGATCATGACCCGAGCTGAAACGGAGAGTCTGATGCTCAGTTGACTGAGCCATCCAGGCACTCCTAGAGAATTAGCATTTTGATTCATTGATATACGTCATCATATTTGAAAAGCTAACATCTTAGGAAAATGCTTATGATATAATCATAAACACATGAATCTAAAAATAGAAGAAACTAATTTTATACCTGCATTATGCCATATCCATGACAAATTTACTAAGTAAATTAGTATTATTAATATTTAAAGCAAAATTTCCATCAAGGGGATTTCCTCCTCCATCCTATCACCTGTATTCTCATCTATGCGCCCCCCCCCCCAAATCTAGCTAAAATGGAAGCTCAAGAGTTGTTCAAAATGGAGATAGTTTCCTCCGTGTTTGGAGACATAAAACAGACTTAAGATATACACATGGAGGTACGGAAAGTTCATGATAGTTCACCTATAACCAAATAAGATTTTATGAATTAACATCTTCTCTAACTCCTTGGTGAGAAAAGTGGCTTTATACCTGCCTTGAATATGACTAAATGAATATTCACTTTGTTCAGGGATGACATACTTCTGACAGATCCTGGGCTGGGTCAGGAGAGATTTTTTTTAAGCACTGAAGTAGGATCATCTTACTCAGTAACAAGTAACAGTACCTGAGGCATAGTACTGAGGCATTGAAGTAAAATAAAATTGTGACCTGGAAAATTACACAATCCAAATCTGCTGGGGTCACTTCCAGCACTGGCGCAGACAGTTATATCAAAGGAGATGGATTTACATTCTTTTTTTTTTTTTAAGATTTTATTTATTTATTATTTAACAGAGAGAGAGAGAAATCACAAGTAGGCAGAGAGCCAGGCAGAGAGAGAGGGGGAAGCAGGCTCCCCTGCTGAGCAGAGAGCCCGATGCGGGGCTCGATCCCAGGACCCTGAGATCATGACCCGAGCCGAAGGCAGAGGCTTTAACCCACTGAGCCACCCAGGCGCCCCAGGAGATGGATTTACATTCTGAAAGTGTTCTCATGCACTGGGCATTTCTGTCTCAAATGCCAACACAAGTGAACTTTAAGCTAGCCTGACAATATCTGGAAGGAACAATGGTTACATAAATTTTAAATTAAAATGGTGAGTCTTCCAAAAAGTTAATTTGAATTACTATATACTAACATCAGTTGCCCTTAAATTAATCAGCTTTTAAATACTGCTAGGTTTGTTAGGTTGCAGTTCTGAGTAGAAATATCTTAAGAAAAATTGGGTTTTGCCGTCTTTTTAAAGATTTTTCTTTAAAAGACTATTTCAACTTCTAAAAAATAGATCTAAGAGTGAGGAACATAGAAATAGTTAAAAATTGAGGTTAAGAACAAAAGCAAACTTTTTAAAAGTCTTGCACTTTCCCAAAGCTTTGCTCTATGCTTAGTAAAGGATTATAGAACAGATTAGGCAAAATGCCTTCTGCATTATTAGACTTCTAGACTTAATCCTTTTAGTTTATTTTTGTTCAGTCTGGCAATTTGGTGAGAATAAAAGTAAATCTGTATATAAATATGTAGTCATAGCTTTAAGTTTATGTATTTATGTATGTATATATGTGTCCATAGTTATGTATATATAATTTTACATTTTAAGCAAACAAGAATGAACATATATGCCTACTGATAGAGAATATCTGCTGACGTTGGATGCCTTATTTAATATTATTTCATTCTAGTTAAAAACTACAAAGATGGGTCCAGTTGATTTATATTATTATGTTATTGCTTCCTATTCTTGGACGTTATCAACACTGGAACCACAGCATGTATGAATTCAGTCCACATGTAAATAAGAAATTGTATATACTTGATTCCTTTAAATATTACTGCCTACTGCTTTCTCCCTGCTCACCCCCCTAAAATCAGTGTTCTGTAGATTTACTGTGTTAAACTATAATTCCATTCCTGGTCTTTTATGGCCATACAATTAAATATCCAAGACAGAGTAGCTAATCTATACTGCAACTCTTTGAAGCCAACATGCCACAATCTAATGGGACTTGGTCTATGCATAAAGGTAAGGCGAATTTGGAACTTAAAAGTAGGGCTTTCCATTCAGGTTTTTTAGGCTTGCCTAAGAAAATAACACAGCCTACCAAGGCCAGTTGCCCTGCTACCACTAGAAGTCCTCCCTGTTCAAAATTTAAAAGGACTACATAGTTGTCTTGAGGGAAACTGATCTTTTAAGTAGGGCATGTTTACTAACACAAAGTCTACTAGGTTCAACATGAACAACTCAGTCAGAGCTCGTGCCTATGTGAACCCGGCTAGGCTGATGGGTTGTCTGGGACTCTATAGGAAAGACCTAAACAAAGTAAGAAAGCTATTTTTTTTTAAGCAAGCTCTATGTGCAGTGTGGGTTTTGGACTCATGACCCTGAGATCAAGAGTCGCATGCTCCCTGACTAAACCAGCCGGGTGCCCCCAGAAAGCTATTCTGAATGAATATTTAGAATACGTTTTTCCTCACCATGGCCCAGTATTAAAACAAAATTTTCTGAAGAGTGGCTTCTATTACCAGATGTCAGTGGAGGTCCGGGGGGATATCATGGTGAATGGTTTGGAAAGTGCTGGTTAAAGAAAGTTAACTAAGTTTCCTTATAGCAGGACTTCTTGGTACATCACATTGTGCTATGACATTCCTAAAAGGGAGCTATTAAATGCAATGTGTCATAAATATACACAAGCATATAAAAACTTCCAAAAGTGATATCCTAATATATTAACAATGCTTATCTTCTTTGGGTGGTTGGATTAGGCAGTTTATTTTTTATCATTTTATGATTAATCTGTAATAACCACCGATTGCCTTACTAGGAATTTTTAAAATTTATTTAAAAAATAACTTTAAGGTAGCCTACTTGGGCAAGTTGAGAGCTTAAAGTCCATTGAGGAGCGCCTGGGTGGCTCAGTGGGTTGAGCATTTGCCTTCGGCTCAGGTCATGTTCCCAGGGTCCTAAGATCTGAGCCCTGTGGCGGGCTCCTTGCTCAGCAGAGAGTCTGCTTGTCCCTCTCCCTCTGCCTGAAGCTTCTTCTGTTTATTCTCTCTCTCTCTCTCACATAAATAAAACCTTAAAAAAAAAATAAAGTCCATTGAAAAAACATACTTAATAATGAAAACAGAACAGATGTAAATCTTAAGATAGAAAAAGATAAAGATCAATTTAGGTTAATGCCTTGAACAGATTTAATTTCTTGGGCAATTAATTTGATTCTAAGAAATACAGCAGCTGATTGTAGGGCAGAAGTAGGAAACCCTTTGCATGACATGGTCACATTCTGACAACAGAAGACATTTAAACGTGTCTGTACGTTTCTTCTGGCATGCTTATAACTCTTCAACTGGTCTGTTAACACAGCATTTAACTTAGAAATGGCTCTAGAAAAGCATGTTTGTTGTATCTTGAAATACAGCTGTTTGATATTCTGGGAACAAACAAAAATGCGACTTTTCTTGGGAGGTGGTTTGGGAGAAAAGTGAAGGCCGCGGGGCCCTGCGTGCGACGGAGTGTCTGTTCTCTGGTGCTCACTGCGCGCGGACCCGGGGCCCCCTCACATCCTCCAGCTCCAGTCGGGGCAGGAGTCAGACAGCCTTCTTTCTGCCTATTTATAGCATATTTTGCTTCCCATCTTTCCTTCCTCTTCTCTTTTTCTATTTTCTCTCTCTCTCCTTTTATTTTATTTTATTTTATTTTATTTTATTTTATTTTATTTTATTTTATTTTATTTTATTTTATTTTATTTATTTGACAGAGAGAGAGATCACAAGCAGGCAGAGAGGCAGGCAGAGAGAGAGGGGGAAGCAGGCTCTCCGCTGAGCAGAGAGCCCGATGCGGGGCTCGATCCCAGGACCCTGAGATCATGACCTGAGCCAAAAGCAGAGGCTTTAACCCACCGAGCCACCCACGCACCCCTATTTTCTCTCTTTCTTAAGAGGGGGCAAGACAAAGCACGGAGGCAAATTCCTTTGATTCTTAGCACTTTGATGGAATTTCCAGGGTTGTCAAATTGTAACTACTTCTTTACTTCTTTTCTTACTTAAAAGTTAAAAAAGTGTAAGTATGCCTAAGGTTCAACTGTTCTCTGGCATCGTCTATTCCTACAGGTGCAAGATTTATAATTTTATAATTATTGACTAAAGTGAGAAATGGTAAATATCTTCTAAAACTTCCATAGTTCCACACCTTCCCACTCTGACTCCCACCATTACTAACCCCTGTTTTTCCACCGGGGGAAAAGACAAATATTCAAAATTTCTTATTAAATTCTTACGTATGTCCTAACTTTGTTGAGCAAATGAATGACATCTTTTTGTTGCTTTTCAAATTATAGGATTCCTTTTTTTGTTCTCACTGAGGTCTTCATTTCATTTTCAGATATAAATAGATGTAAATTCTCAGAAGATAAGTCATACATATTTCATTTTGTTCACTATCATAAGCTACTTGCTTTCTCCTTTGTACTTATTGACTATAGTAATAAATGGGATATTAAAAAATGGAGGACCAGGCCATACTAATAGAAACTCATTGCCCAAATGTGATAGTGATAAAACGTCATTGCACACAAAAATCCAGTCATCAGGTTGGAGTGGTTTTTTAGTTTTGAATTTAGCAGAATTAGTACACATAAGTTGACTATCTGAGTATTAAGATTTTAAAAGTATAAACCAGTGTATTAACATGAATGGAAACATAGACAATTTATTTACATCTACTTTATAATGTAACTATTGTGTTGCTTTATATCTTCAGAACAAAAAGCATTATATATCATAACAATATTCAATGACATTCCCATAAGTGGTTTAATATAATACAATAATATGGAGTTAACCTTCAAATAAATAAAGGTGATAACAAAACATCAGAAGGAACTAAGAACAGCAGTTAAAAAAAAAAATAAGGGCATCTGGGTGGCTCAGTGGGTTAAAGCCTCTGCCTTCAGCTCAGGTCATGATCTCAGGGTCCTGGGATTAAGCCCAGCGTCGGGCTTTCTGTTCAGCGGGGAGCCTGCTTCCCCCTCTCTCTCTGCCTGCCTCTCTGCCTACTTGTGATCTCTCTCTCTGTCAAATACAATCTTTAAAAAAAGAAAAAATATATAGGGGCACCTGGGGGCACAGTTGGTTAGGTGTCTGACTCTTGGTTTCAGCTCAGGCCATGATCTCATGGGTCTTGAGATGGAGCCCCATGCTGGGCTCTGTGCTCAGCGCAGAGTCTACTTGGGTTTCTTTCTCCCTCTCCCTCTGCCCCTCTCCATTGTGTGCTCTCCCTCTCTAATAAATAAATCTTAAAACAACAACAACAACGACAGCAAGGACAGCAAGCTATCTTCATTTGCTATTTCTGTGACAAAGACATTAGTCAACTTAAAAACACTATCCTTCCCAAATCTTTCCATTATGTAGGCTATCCAATTTTGCTATTTAAATTAAACTGCACCACATCAGAGAAACAAAACAGTGATTTACTAGCTCTACAGAGCACTCGCCTGATTGTATGGAATATAGCGGAGATAATGAGCTCATTGTGAACTGCAACAGCCATATAGCGGGGCTCGTGAAACGCTGATGGCACTGTCCGCACTGCATAGCAGAGATAAACACCCCACAAGAGGAATAAAAACTCAGCTGTGAGAAGGACAAAAAAAAAGAAAAACAATTTTCCATTAGTTTTATAGGCGAATAAAAATGTAAAATTTAAGTTCTTTAGCATGCATTTTGTGTCTGTTGTAGAAACCCAAGTTCAGTTAGAAACAGATGCATACAAAATGTCATTCACACATGAATACATACGACATATTTATTTGAAGATTTTATTCAGTGTAATAAGATTTTACAAAGGTATAGTTTGCTTTTTGTTTTCTTTCTTGCTTGCTTGCTTTCTTGCTTAACAGTGGTTGGTGCCTCAGATTTTTCTTTTGCTAATACCTGGCTTTTTCCTAAAACAAACATAAAATAATTTTCCACATCCCCAACCCAAGTTTAAGATAGTCATAGAGCATCTGGGTCATAACGAAGTCATCAAGGCAACTAAGACTTGTAATGTGTTTATATGCAGCTTCTAGAAATTTAAACTTGTACTGCATTGAATCTGGTTCCACGACATAAAGATACCCATTCCCAGAAATGTGAGAAAATAGGTTGTTAAACATTCAGTGGCTTATTTTATAAATGAACCATTATTTCTTCACACATGACAGAAATCTTATCTTTTGTGGGTGGAGTGCTGAAGGCTTCAAAAAATTCACAATCACCTTGTTTGTGGGGCTCAAGTCAGAAGAGACAAGCACAGTACAGGAGTTAAACTTAAGGGCTTTGGAATCACAGTAGACCTGATTGGAAATTCTGGTTCTGTCTCTAATTAACTTTGCATAATCTGAGCCAACTTAACCTTTCTGGCCACAGTTACCTTATCTGAAAAATGACAACAACAAAAGGACATATTCATGAGATTATTTGCTAATGAAATCCAATAATGAATATAAAGTACTCAACATTGTTTCTGACGTAGTAGATAC
>CM052807.1:11858559-11902972 GCA_028533885.1 Nasua narica
ACTTTCTCTTTTTTTCTAAATTAACTCCTGACACCAACGTAAGTGTACAGAGCTTCCTGACAAAGACTGCCTACAACCTAAGGTAAAACCTGTCCACTGCTTCTCCGCAGCCTGTCCCCCATGTAAAAACATTTCCACTGAGGAAACGGAATAATTTAGCTCTTAGTACAGGTTTCTTCTTGGCTGACTGAAGTTGCAAGAATTTCTTCTTAAATAACAGTCTGAGTATAAAAAAAAAAATCTAAGGGCAAACATGTTACTTATAGAAATATGTAAAGAGAACTGAAAAGAAGCATCTGCTGCACATTAGAAAACATTAAATTAAGAGAGGTTAAATACAGAATATCTGGTGTTACATGCACTAGAAATAAAAATGAAAGATACGTGAAAGATAAATAAACGGAACTGCTGTAGGGTAGTGTGAAAAAAAATCACAGCAACCACATGGCTCTGATTTTTTAAGACAGTCCTAATTTCAAATATTTGTTCCTGTTGTTAAATCATGTGTCTCAACTTTTCTTTAGAGAAATGTGTCACTGCAGGAAAAGGGTATTATTGAAACGAAGGTGTTCCAGGAGTTTATGGGATGGAAACAGTGCCTGGAGATAACACCACCCACCGCCACCACCATTTAACTTCCTCTCACCTCTTGGTCTCTGTACCTTATCACTAGTCTTTTATTTTCTGAGAGCCAAATGTTATTTAACACCCGCGGGAGTATTAGTTTAATGCTTGCTTTTCAAGTTTTGCTACTTTTATCTCACTCCTAAAGCCATGACCTGGATCTTCCCATCATAATAATCCATTTCGCTTCTTAGCTTCTCCTTCTCGTCTTACTTTAATTGACCTGCTTATTGTCCCAGGAACTGCATTCCTGGTAGCCCTCTTAAGCTACAGACCTCAAGCTATTCTCTCTTGTGCTACCCATTCCAGACTCCTCAGGAAGGTGAGCTCAGTGTTCTCCTTGCTCTCTGTGCACCCCTTTCTCTGGTATGATCCAGAATTCCTTGTATTAAAAAAATGCCTACTTTTTTCATAGTTTCATCCTCGCTAGTGAAAAAATGTGCTACCTGGTAAGCCATCTCTCTGGAGGAAAGCAGAATTTAATGGCAGTAAAGCATAATAAAAATATTTTATTTGCAGACATTGTAGTTAAACAAATAACCTAAGAGAGAAATTTATGGTCAGAATGGAATTCTTTAATGAGAGATATGGGAGGTAGGGGCTTTTCAGATGATAAGAAAGTCATATAAAGTGAGATAGGCCTGGGGATAAGGAGTTTAATGTTGGATGAATGTGGCACAGGAGTTAGTTTGTAATGGGGGGGGGGTGGATAAGAATGGGTGGGAATATGGGAAGATTTATAGATATGTAGACAAGAATTGGAAGACAACTGATGTCTGATTGCTACCTTACCTTTTTAAAAATTATTATTATGTTCAGTTAGCCATGTATAGTACATCATTAGCTTTTGCTACCTTACTCTTTTAAGAGAAAAGAGGAACATGGATAGTTTGGAGGTGTGAAGACAGGATATGCTCCAACATTTGAAATGTTGTGAAGAATGTTCTAGTGACTGATCAGGGATACAGAGTATTATGGAGCGCCCAGAGCACAGCTCAGATAAGTGATCTATGCTCCAGTAAATTCATCTGATTACTTCCTCTGAGTCAGTAGTTCTACACTTTAGAATAGCATCAGAATTACCTAGAGGGCGTGCTAAACACAGACTCCTGGGCCCCGCTATCCTACAGTGTCTGGCTAGGTAAGTCTGAGATGAGCCCCAGAATGTGCATTTCTCACAGTTTCCCAGGTGCTGCTGCTGCTGGTTCTAAGACCACACATTTGAGAACCACTGCCCTTTCTCCATTCTAATGATTCTTCTTCCCAAACCCATGAATTTGGTGTGTGTGTGTGTGTGTATAACACACATATACATATATACCATACAGATATACATATATGCACGTGTGTACATATATATATATACACACATATATATATTCTAAAGGCAATCTAGGTTGACCTTCCTAGATTGACCTTACTCATTCATCGTAACACATTCCTAGTTCTCCAAATTCCTATAACAGTTTTTCAAGACTCAATAAACTTAACTATCCAGAATTAATCACAATGTAGTCCAACATAATCTTCTTTTTTTAGTTGGGCATTTCCTTCACATTTCGTATAATTTCCATCTACTTCTACCACTATTCCTATCAGTGTTTTCTGTACCATTTTACAATAACCTAAGTGTTATCTGTGGCTCAAAAAACTTCTCTTTAAAGATTCCTAGGTTTTGGTCCAAACTGTTGTCTTCCTTTATTGAACTACTATTGTACCAAGAGTGTTTACTACATAATTTTGTTTTTTAATGATTTTTAGCAATTCCATTTATACAAACCAACAGTAAGCTACTTGATGAAAGGAATAAAAATTTTATACATTTTATATTTCCTGCAAAGTGTTCAGCATGTACTAGAGAAATGATAGATACTGAGTGGGTCTTGTTTATTGTATGAAACTTTTACTTATATATAAAGAACTTTTATCTCAAAACCAAGATGTACAAAGTTAAAAAAAAATGCTAGATAAATAGGCCACATTTCCTGCTTGTTTATTTCCTACCCAATGATGCTTCATTGTATATTTTTGAGTATTATAAAACAGAAATGAAATATAGCGGGCTTTTCTTCACAGTAATATGGGAAAATGATTTTTCCTAGTTTGATTAATTTGTATTGAACAATGTAAAATAATGTTAGAGGCTTCTACTGAGTAGTAACTTTATATCTATACAACATATTTAATTTTTATATCTACACTAACATCAGAATCAGATTAGTTCTATATTTTATGTTCTGATATTGATATCTACGATATATATCTACTGATAATTTCTTTGATATTGATCAAAATAATGATGGTTGATTTACACAGAATCATTATAATCGTTCCTTGTATATACCCACATCGTTTTATTATTATAGATATTGGGCCAATAAAATTCCTAAAATATCTTGCCCAGAAAAATATTATTACATTTAAATTATAAACTAAATACACCTTTTATTAACTTCTAGCAAAATACTAAATGTGAATATTCAACCAACAATTGCCAAATACAGGGGAGACAGAAAATCGGAATTAGACTCATGTGTTTATTTTTGACATCTGCCAAATAAAAAATAAGATTTGTCCTGTGGTTTATTGAGGGGAATGACAACAAAATAACAAAAATTTGTTTTCATTATTTTTCTTATCTTTAGAGGCCTGGCTTAAAATAGCCTAATGTTAACAACAGAAAAATTCCTACTGATTTCTCTTCCTCATTTTCCAAAAAGCAAGGTGCCAGAAAAACCTGTGCTTCTGGCCTGAGTCATCATGTGATTCTCCCAAGTCCTCCAGCTTCTCAGTCACAGAACTCTAACTAACCCCAGGGAGTGTGGCTTCATTTTTGGGTAATACTGGACCTCCAGAGAATTCCTAATAAGTCATCTTTAGAAGAATGATAGATTAATTAAGAAGTTTGCAGGGAAAATCTCTACACCGAGTGCCCTAGATCCCAAGTCTGAAATATCACAGAACCAAAACTGTATAAAAAATACCAGTATGTTTCCTTTTTTGCTCCCAACTAAAGAAATAAATCAGGAGAATAGCTATTATTAATCAAATTGGAACACATTGATAAGATGGAAAACAGGAAGTGTCTTTATACGAAGAAGTTGCTCTTATTTGTTGCATTCTCCTTCCTGATTTACTTGATTACATTTTCTCAACAAAACTACAAAACTATGTACCTTTGAAAAAGAATGGAAACTCAGGAAAAGTCTGCACTCCACATGTCACTACTGTCCTTTTCATAATGCTGTTTGACCCAAACCACGTTACGTGAAATCCCTTTCGGTTTTGTAAAGGGTGTGATAAGGCTTCAAAAGAAGTCTGTTCTAATGCCACTGGAAAAAGGACAAGCCAACCGCACAAACCAAGTGACCACATACCGACTGCTGTCATGTAATCCCAGCGCTCAGTGAGGCACATACTGAAGATGAGGTGATCAGATGTTTGTCCTTGGCCAATAAGTGAAATCTGCCTCTCCAAATTCTGGCAAACAGAGGAAGTCCAGCCAACGAGAAACCAGAATACTACCAGGAGCATTACCGCCAGCATCCTCATGACCCGTCCACCAGTCATATAAGGAATCCGCTGGGCGGTTCGTGAAAGAAACACCTTCAAAACCCTGGAAAAGCAAAACATCAACATGTGAAGGCAAACTTCACTCTCAGAAAAACCCCATAATATTTTCTTTTACCTAGGTGAAATTTAAACCCACCAAAAACCTACTTATGCGACGTTTTAACATGAAAAAAAACCCAGAAACAGTATTGCTTGTATTTTCACTTAATTTTATTCTAGTTTTTATCTTCCAATAGCGAAACAAATATCCTACATTTGATGCCAGTGAGGCAATAGATTTGTATAGGAAGAAATTCTTTTGAGTGTGTCTTAATATTTGAAGGAACATGCTCAAGATCTTAAGAAAAAGATCCATCGGCAAGCTGGCTGAAACAGGGTTTCTGAGGGATCAAAAGTAGTCCTAAGAATGAGTAGTTGGATTTCACAATATTATACTAAGTCAAAAACTTCCTTGAACCAGTTATTTTTTTTACAGTAGAATGATATGAAAGGTATTTTCTGAAAATTATTCTGAATGACCCCCCTTTGTAGTTAATTTAGCACATTACCAAAAATAATAATGAAATAAATATGAAAACTATAGGAGAGGTATTTAAATACTAGAGTAACTGAATCAAGATTACCATACTAAGGAAGAAGATTGGGATGACCTATAAGAAATCAGTTACAAATTTGTGTGTGTGTGTGTGTGTGTGTGTGTGTGTGTGTGTGTGTAAGTAATTCAAATGAATAGCCAGGGTTGAGTACTACTGGATTAAGTGATATCTAAGAACTGTTCCATTTTACTTACTGTGTGAAGATAAAATCCAATCTTACTGCAGAGGTTCTTCCTTCTGCCCTTTTCTATAACTTTATCTCCAGATTATTCTTAGCTGATTTAACTCCCCACTCTCATTCTGATATTTTATGTCACAAGTTGAGTGGTTCATGATACTATCCATAATCAATTTCCAAAAGGCAAACATAAATTTTTTTTCCCAGCTTTTCTATTCCCTCCATCTCATTCTTTCAAAAAATTTTTATGAAGTACTTCTATGAATTCTTCATAAAAATCATTACAAATCCAGAAATGAAACATACACTTGAAATAGCCTAGATGTGTTACACTATTTCTTCTCTCTCTATAGATCTTTGATAGCTCTTCCTGAATCAACACAACAACATCAAGCCAAGAAAGTTATTATTATTTTTTTAACAGATTTTTATTTATCCTTCTTTCCCCTATACCTTTAACTCCATAGTCCTTCAGCTAACACAGAGGATGAAGATATTTAATTCTGAATAAAATACTTACCCTTAACTTCTCTGTGGAACAATGTCAGAGAGATATTAGTATAAAATAAAGAGTATAATGGAAGATCTCTTTACTCTCCATTTAAGTAGTTCACCAGATTAATGGTTATTCTCCATTCTATGTAAAACATATTGAGTACTGTCCATGTCATGCTAAATGCCAGCACTGGCAGCTAACCTGCTACCTCTGTCTGGTATGCCTCAAACACTTCTGCTCCAACCAGCTGAATTACTACTTGTTAAGAATTAGTTATCTTTGTCTCCAAATTATGCTCATTGTTATCACCTTATATAATTTAACTAAATCATAAATAAGATAATTACATACAACTGTGAAACAAAAGGAGACTTATTTGTATAAAATCTATCTTGAATGCTTTGGAAAGACTCCATGTAGCTCAGTCATTAAATAAGCTGTTAACTTAGGGGAAAGTGAGGAAACTTTAATATATTGGGGAAGTCAATAAACATAAAAATCTAGAAAGAATCTATACTCAGATTACTTCAAAAATCTTTAGATTTACACTCTTATTTAAAGATCAACATTGTGGGGGCACCTGAGTGGCTCAGTGGGTTGAAGCCTCTGCCTTTGGCCCAGGTCAAGATCTCAGGGTCCTGGGATTGAGCCCCGCATCGGGCTCTCTGCTCAGCAGGGAGCCTGCTTCCCCCTCTCTCCCTGCCTGCCTCTCTGCTACATGTGATCTCTCTCTCTCTCTCTCTCTCTCTGTCAAATAAATAAAGAAAATCTTAAGAATACATACATACATACATACATACATACCAACTTTGTGAACAGTACATATGCATTACAGTAATTTATGTTAGAAAGAGAACAATGTACTCCAAATACCAGACCCACAGTCAAAGAAGGGGACTTTTCTAAAAAATATTGGTAAAAGAGGGGCACCTGGGCAGCTCAGTCACTTAAGCGTTGATTCCTAATTTTGGCTCACATGATGATCTCAGGGTCCTGGGACTGAGCCCCAAATGGGGCTCCCTGCTCATCACAAAGTCTGCTTAAGGATATCTCTCCCTCTCCTGCCCCTAACCCCACTCATGTACACGTGCTCTCTCTCTCTCTCCTTCCCTCTAAAATAAATAAATAAACCTTTAAAAAATATTGGTAAATGATTATTTGTGTGTTTTAAATTATAGTCTCTTACAACTTCTTTTTTTTAAATTATTTTATTTTATTTTTTTCAGTGTTCCAAGATTCACTGTTCATGTACCACACCCAGTGCTCCATGCAATACATGCCCTCCTCAATACCCACCACCAGGCTCAGCCAAACCCCCACCCCCCTCCATTCTGAAACCCTCAATTTGTTGCTCAAAGTCCACAGTCTCTCTTGGTTCATCTCCCCCTCTGATTTCCCCCAATTCACCCTTCCTTTCCTTTTCCCAGTGTCCTCCATGTTTTTCCTTATGCTCCACACATAAATGAAACCATATGATAACTGATTCTCTCTGCTTGACTTATTTCACTCAGCATAATCTTTTCCAGTCCTGTCCATGTTGATACAAAAGTTGGGTATTCATCCTTTCTGATGGAGGCATAATATTCCATTGTATATATGAACCATATCTTCTTTACCCATTTGTCTGTTGAAGGGCATCTTGGCTCTTTCCACAGTTTGGCAATTGTGGCCATTGCTGCTATGAACATTGGCGTACAAGTGGCCCTTCTTTGTACTACATCTGCATCTTTGGGGTAAATACCCAGTAGTGCAATTGCAGGGTCATAGCGTAGCTCTATTTTTAATTTCTTCAGGAATCTCCATACTGTTTTCCAAAGTGGCTGCATCAACTTGCATTCCCATCAACAGTGGAAGAGGGTTCCCCTTTCTCCACATCCTCTCCAACATTTGTTGTTTACTGTCTTATTGATTTTGGCCATCCTAACTGGTGTAAGGTGGTATCTCAATGTGGTTTTGATTTGAGTCTCCCTGATGGCTAATGATGATGAACATTTTTTCATGTGTCTGATAGCCATTTGTATGTCTTCTTTGGAGAAGTGTCTGTTCATGTCTTCTGCCCATTTTTTGACGTGATTATCTGTTTTTTGAGTGTTGAGTTTGAGGAGTTCTTTATAGATCTTAGATATCAGACCTTTGTCTGTAGTGTCATTTGTGAATACCTTCTCCCATTCTGTGGGTTGCCTGTTTGTTTTGTTGACTGCTTCCTTTGCTGCTCTTACATATTTCTTTAATGCCTTTCTGCTTAAACAAGTTTATCAACTTATTGACTACTGATTAATCCTATAAGAAGCCTTCTATTGTAATTAGCAGATCAAAAAATTCAGAGAACCCTTAGAAATAAGAGAAATTTTAAAACAAATTAAAGTTTTTGCTTGTGCCAATCTTATTCTCTGTAGGAGAAATGTGCAGCCATTATATACACATCACTGTTTCTGGTTATACCTGGATGAATTCTAATTTTGAATGACTAGGAACCCAAAAGAGGAAACGTGGCCCATTTCTATGGCTTTCTATATTTTGGCTGGGCAGAAAAAAGAGAATTCTTTTAATTCCAGATACAATTTGAATAACTGAAATGTAAGTATAATAAATGAATATTTATATAGTGACAATTGTATGCTGGGTATCATGCTAGGCAATATGGGGGAATAAGATATAGTTCTAGAAGCTTACAGTTTAACTTATTTCTAATTATTTCTTATTTCTGCAAATAACTGTCATATAAAACAGCACATATTCTATGTTGTATGTACCTACAACATACATTGTATGTACCTCGTATGTACATACAACTAGGTTGTATGTAGCTAGTAAGTCAAGTAAGCTAATAGAATAGGCGGTATTTAATCTGGACTTTGATGGATACTAATAGAAAGGGAGGAAAGTGAAGAAGATATAAGGAGATATTCTAGCTGAAGGAAATCACATAACAATATACAGAGCAGGAAATACTAGTTGCATTTTGCAGAGGAAATCTGTATGATCCCAGTTTGGTAATCTTTTAGTCAATAAATCTCAATTCTAAATTATTAGAAATTTTCATGTTTTCCAGGTGACCCTCTGGGTATTTATTGTATAGTCTGAGAATTCAAGATTGTTACAGATCCCATTATCTCACTTCCAGAGAGGAGAAAACAAAGCAAAAGCCCTCATGAGTCTCCCGTTATTGATTTTAACCGGTTTTTGAATCCTGGGAAACACACTAACACAACTCTGAACCTCAATCTAAGCATTTCAGGATATTAGTTTTGGTATAATGGAATAAGATTCATTTTTCTAGCATTGCCTTAAAATAAAATGAGAAAATTCTGCCATATCTTTAAAAAATAAGCTCTTTTTAGTTTATATGGGTTCATTCCTGAGAAACCAACTTTGAAAAAGGAAATCCTTAGATGTGCATTTATATGAAATACAGCTGTAGGAAAAAAATACAATCATTAAACTTCTTAGAATACTTTTTCTACCATTTTTTTTCATAGATAAATCTTCAGGCTACCCATCTGTTCAGAAGGTCTCACTATTTCTAAAGGAAAGCATATACAAGAAGACTGCAAGAAATTTCCAGAATTTAATATAAAAAGGCATATTTAAAGAATATATTAGGTTTTCATTATTAGTAGTAGATAAATTCATGGAAATTGTGTTGAAACAATGAAAAGGACAACCCACGAACTGGCTGTCACTATATTACATATCTCTACTTTTTCACTTCTCATACATTTCTGGTTTGAATTCATGAAACTCCATTGTCAGGACTTGTACTTAGGTTATTAATTCCTTTCTTCAAATGTATAATCGATATTGTTACTTCTTATATTACTTGATCTCTCTCCACCTTCAGCATGGCTAAAGCACTTGGCTTCCATTCTGTCATGTCCTCTTGATTTTCTTCCTATTCCTCTGTCAGCAACTTTGTAGTCTCTAATGAAGATAACTCTTCCCTAGGTTTCCCCCCCCTTAAGTGGTAGCATTTCTCAAGGATCTTCTAAATGTAGCCATCTAGATTTATTTCTTGCTCTACAAATTGTACCCAGGGAATTTCATCTACTCCCCTGTTTCAGTAATCTATGGACTGGAAAGTCCCAAATCTGGGTCTTAGTTTAGTCCTCTCTCCTGAGCTCAAAAATCTCTCTACTAGGTGACCTACTAGACATCAACAGGTCCCCAAATTAAGTCATCCTTCTCCCCACTCCTTGCTCCTCTAGCCTTCTTTGCTCCTGTGTTACCTATCTCAGTGACTAGAATCACTTAATTGATCAAAGCAGAAACCTAGGAAAAAACTTTAATTTTTCTCCCTCACCTACATTCCAGACATGTAATGTGTATTCAGGAATTTAATTTCTAACTCTTAAATATCTTTCAAATCTTTCTTTTTCTCCATCTTCGCTGCCACTATATAGCTCTTGGTCATCAACCTGTTCCTACAGTAGCTTCATAATTAGCCTATTTACTGGTCTTATTGGTTCAATCCACACCCTATACTGAAGCCACAGTGATCACTTCTGATCATGTTGCTCCCTGTTTATAGTCCTTCAGTGGCTCTCTGCCCAAATCCTAGCTCCTTAGTATGGTAAAAGGCCTTTAAATGCCTTTGAATATTGGTTCTTCCTTGCCTTGGCAGCCTCATCTGTCATACTGTCTCTTTCCTACAGACCTGCAGGCCCCTGTGGACAATATACAGGTGTGCTCTGTCTGAACCTTGCCCTCAGCTTTCCTCATTGCTGTTCCCTCCCATAATACCAACACCTAGGGCCACCTGGGTGGCTCAGCGGGTTAAAGCCTCTGCTTTCAGCTCAGGTCATGATCTCAGGGTCCTGGGATTGAGCCCACATCGGGCTCTCTGCTCAGCAGGGAGCCTGCTTCCTCCTCTCTCTCTGCCTGCCTCTCTGCCTACTTGTGATCTCTCTCGGTCAAATAAATTAAAAAAAAATCTAAAAAAAAAAATACCAACACCTAATTTCGCTAATTCCTACCTATTCTTTCATGGCTCAGTTTAGATGTTGCTTGTTCTAGGTCAGTGGTTCTCAAACCGTCAACATCATCTATAAACTTATTAGAAATGCAAATGCAGCATCTACCTGCTCTCAGGCTTATTATAATTTAGTAAACATAAATGAATAGGCAATTAAAATATAATGGTTTTGGGTAATGATATCAGCAAAAGTAGTAGAACAAAGAACCCCATAAGTCCATCCATCCGTACAAGCAATGAATAAAGTGGCAAAAACTATTAGAATCAACTTTTTTTGGAACCCTGGAAAAGAATCAAAAGCTTGCAGAAACCAGAAGGATGCTTAACCAAGAGGAAAACAGCTGAATCTGAGTAAGAAAGTTTTGTGACATTTTAACATACTGTTCTATCCAGTGTCCTATTTCTTATTCCCCAGGTCAGTGCTGAACTCGAAGACAACATCCTGCATTCTCAGGACAGGTAACTAGTACTAGGCAAACACAATGGACTTTAGTCTTAAAAAATTGTAGTTGCTCATTTTGACTTTTCTGGAGACTCCCTGGAAGACTAGTTCAAAGAGCCTGCCTTTATTTTTTTTTATTCTAGTATAGTTAACATGCAGTATTATACTACTTTCAGGTGTACAATACAGTGATTCAACAAGTCTATACATTACTCAGTGCCCATCATGACTGGTTTAAAGGTTTAAAGCTGAAAAATACTCAGAAAAGACCTAAAAAGGCCTTAAACTTTCATATCTTGCTGACCTGGGACTCTGCACGAGTGGGAAATAAAGTCTAAGGCAAAGTTGTAAAGTGCTTGACTGAGTGTTGATGCCATGTCCCAACATACACATACACACACAAAGTCCATGTACAAAAAAATAAGAAATTTTAAAAAGTTTTTATTTGTTCAAGGCTTTAAGGAAATCTCTGTTAAACCACTAGCTCATCACAAATCAACAGAACAGAACAGAGACCTCAGTGGCTATATAAAACAAAGATAACACGGATTTAGTTCAGAAAAGCCAACAACGAGGCTCTTTGTTCCTACAACAAGGAACAACGATAAATGCTAGGGAGGATGAAGAATCTGATTTCTGATTTATCACATTATAATATTTAAAATGTCCAGTTTTCAAAAAAAAAAATAGGGACGCCTGGGTGGCTCAGTTGGTTGAGCAACTGCCTTTGGCTCAGGTCGTGATCCTGGCGTCTTGGGATCGAGTCCTGCATCGGGCTCCTTGCTCCGCGGGGAGCCTGCTCCTCTCTCTGCCTCTGCCTGCCTCTCTGCCTGCTTGTGTTCTCTCTCTGTTAAATAAATAAATAAAAAACCTTTAAAAAAAATAAAACATGCAAAGAAACAAAAGTGTGTGGCCTATAGGAAAAAAAATGAAATTAATGGAAACTGTCTCTCAGGAAATCCAGGCATTGTACTTACTAGACAAAGACTTTAACTATATTAAATATGGTCAAAAAGCTAAAGAAAACCGTGCACAAAGAGCTAAAGTAAAGAAAGACTGATGTTTAACAACAAAAAAGAATATCAATAAATAGATAGAAATTATACAAAGAAACCAAACAGAAATTCTGGAGTTGAAAAGTACAATAACTGAAATGAAAAATTCACTAAAGGGATTTAACTGAAGATCCAACCATGTAGAAGAGTCAGTAAATTTTAATATAAGTTAATTGAGATTATACAGTATGAGGAACAGAAATGAAGATAAAATGAATAGTAAATGGAGCCTAAGAGAGCTGTGGTACACTATTAAGAATATCAAGATTTGCAAAATGGAAGTTCCAGAAAGGAGAGAAAAAAGCCAGAAGGAACATTTGAAGAAATAATGACTGAAACTTCCCAAATTTGACAACAGATTTAAATCTACATATTCAAGAAGCTCAAGTAATCAAAGTAAAATAAACTCAAAGAGACTCACATTAAGATGCATTATCATCAAACTCCTGAAAGCTAAGACCAAGAGAAAATCTTGAAAGCAACTGAGAAAAGTATCTGTTATATACAATTAATTCTTATTAATAATTAATTAATTATTAATTAAGATCTACTCTCTTATCAGAAACCGTAGAGGTCAGAGGGCACTGGGATAACATATTCAAAATGCTAAAAGAAAGAAAACAACTGTCAACAAAATTCTGTATCTGGCAAAACTGTCTTTCAAAAATGAAGGAAAAATTAAGATATTCCCAGATAAATAAAACTGAGAGAGTTCACCACTTATAGATCTGCTCTAAAAGAAATACTAAAGGAAATCCCTCAGGCTGAAATGAAAGCTACTAGACAGTAACTGAAATGTACATGAAATAATGAAGAATACCGGCAAAGGTAACCATAGAAATAAATATAAAAGTCAGTATTAATATATTTTTGGTTTGTAACTGTTCTTTTTTCTTCTATAATTTAAAAGACAACTGTATAAAGTAATAAGTATAAATTTATGTTGATGGGCACATAATGTTGAGAATATAATTTGTGACACTAATAGTGTAAAAGGAGGGACAGAGTGATATATGGTAAAGTTTTTGTATTACTGAAACTAAGTTGGTATTAATTTAAATTGTAATCCCCAAGGCAACCGTTAAGAAAATAACCATATATAGTAAAAAATGAAAATGGAATAAAACTGAGGGATTAGAAAACATTTATTTATCATAAAAGTAGGCAGTAATGGAACAGTTGAAGAATAAAAATGATAAAAGACATAAAAACAAGTACCAAAATGAAAGAAGTATATCCTTCCTTATGACTAATTATATTAAGTGAAAATTGGTTAAATTCTCCAATTAAAAGGTAGAAATGGCAGAACAGATTTTTTAACTAGATCCAATTGTATGTTGTCTACAAGAGATGCAGTTAAGACCCAAAGAAACAATGGAAAAAGATATCCCATGCAAAGAGTGACCAAAAGAGAGCTGGGATGGTTATGTTAATATCAGATAAAAAATACTTTAAGACAAAATTTTTAAATGAGACAAAGAAAGACATAATTATAAAACTGTCATTCCATCAAAATATTAGTATCTGTGAATACATATGTACCAAACATCAGAGCCTCAAAATGATTGAAGCAAATACTGATAGTATTGAAGAGAGAAACAGTTAGTTCTACAATAAGAGTTGGAGATTTCAATACCCTAATTTCAATAATGGATAGACTATCTAGACAGACAATAAGAAAACCGAGGGTTTCAACAACATCATGAATCACCTAGATCTAAAAGACATATAGAACACTCTACCTAACAATAGCAGATTACACATTTTTCTCAAGTGCACAGAGAACATTCTCCAGGATAGATAAAATAAAAAATCAAGCCACAAAACAAGTCAAAATAAATTGAAAAGATTAAAATCATACAAAACATCTTCTCTGACTACAGTGGACTGGTATTAGAAATTAGTAACAGAAGGAATTCTAAAAAACTAACAAATATGTGGAAATTAAATGGCACATTCCTAAACAACCAATGAGTTAAAGAAAAAATCACATAAGAAATTAGAAAATAATCTGAGATAAATCAAAATGAAAACACAACATACCAAAGCTTACGAGTTTTAGCAAATGTGATGTTTAGATAAAAATTTATAACTGCTATGCCTGTATTCAAAAGGGAAGAAATATATCAAATCAATAACCTTCCACTGTAAGAAATTAGAAAATAAAAAGCAAACTAAATCCAAAGAAAGCTGAAGGAAGGAAATAATAAATATTAGAGTAGAATAAGATGAAATGAATAACAGAAAAGCAAAAAAGACAATAAACAAACCACAATTGGTTCTTTAAAAGGATAAACAAAATTGACAAACTTTTAGTTATTCTGATAAGGAAAGGTGGGAAAAATTATGTTACTAGAATCAGGAATGAATGGAAGACATTACTAGCAACTTTACAGGATAAAAAGGATTATAAGAGAATACTATGAACAACTTTATACCAAAAAACTACATAACATAAATGGAATGGACTAATTCCTAGAGACACACAAATTGCTTACACTGACTCAAGAAGAAGTAGGATATCTCCAAAGACCTATAATAAGCAAAGAGATTGAATCAGTAACTGAAAGCTTTCCAGTAAAAAAAAAAGATAAGAACCAGAGGGTAATTCTTCTTAAATTGATCTCAGATTCAAATCAATACAGAGATTGCAATGTATTCCCTATTAAAATTCCAACTGAGGGGCCCCTGCGTGGCTTAGTCGGTTAAACATCTGCCTATGGCTCAGCTCTTGATCTCAGAGTCCTGGGATTGAGCCCTGCATGAGGCTCCCTGCTCAGCAGGAAGTCTGCTTTTCCCTCTCCCACTGATCCTCCTCTCAGCTTGTGCTCTCTCTCTGTCTCACAAAAATAAATAAAATCTTTTAAAAAAATCCAACTGACTTATTTTCAGAAATGGAAAAACTGATACTAAAATTCATATGACATTTCAAAGCACTTAAAATAGCCAATCTAGGAAAAAAAACAAAGTGGGAAGACTGACACTTTCTGATTTCAAATGCTGCTATAAAGCTACACCAAACAAAACAGTATGGCATTAGCATAAGGATATATAGATGGATAGATTAATAAATTAAAATGGATCCTCCAGAAATAAACATTTATTTACATCCATGGTCACCTGATTTTTGACAATGGTGTCAAGACTATTCAATGAGGGATGGTCCTGGGTTGCCTGGGTGGCTCAGTTGTTGAAGTGTTTGACTCTTGTTTTCGGTTCAAGTCATGATCTCAGAATCTTGGGTTCAGCCTCTGTGCTGAGTGTGGAGCCTGCTTGGGATTCTCTCTCTCTCTCTCTCTCTCTCTCCCTTCTCCCCTCTGACCCTCCCCCACCACTCACCCACGCTCTCTTCTAAAAAAAAAAAAAGGAACAATCTTTTTAACAGATGGTCCTGGGACAAGTGGATATCCACATGCAGAAGAATAAGTATAGGCCTCTACTTTATATGATATATAAAAATTAAAGAAGAAGAAATCAAAGAAATCAAAGACCCAAATGTAAGAGTTAATGTTATGAAATGCTTAGAAGGAAATAAGGGTAAAAATTTTGATCTGGGATTAAGCAATGGTTTCTTAAATATGATACCAAAAGCACATGTAGCAAAAGAAAAAATTAATTGAACTTCATTAAGATGAAATTTTTTTGTATATCAAGAAAATGCTTGTGCTCCAAAGATGTTTAATTTTGAAAAGTTCTGGATAAAATCTTACAAGCAAAGAGTTAAATATAGATACTATTGCTCCTTCTCCATTGTTCTCCCACTCTCAACTTACTACAGAAAGATATTTCAAACAATAAGCAGATGATGAATCATTCTGAAGATGAAGGAGAAGAAATCAGATTATCAAAAGTTAAGAATTACATGTTTGTTCCTTTCCTTATATCTACAGTAAATATAAATTCAATGGCCATTGTCTTCCAAGTGCAAGTATAAAGAAAGGTTCTGTCCTTGTATTTCAATTACTTAGGACTGATCAATGAGTAGAAATAATTTTTTTAAAGATTTATTTATTCATTTTAGAGAGAGAGTGAGAGAGAGTGAGTGAGCACATGAGGGGAGAGTGGGGCAGAGGGAGAAAGAGAGAGAATCCTCAAGCAGACTCCTGCTGAGTGCAGGGCTTGGTGGGGCTCCATTCCAGGTCCCTGAGATAATGACCTGAACTGAAATCAAGAGTCAGCTGCTTAACCAACTGAGCCACCCAGGCTAAAGTTTTAAGTTAGAATTTCATTCCAGGTTTCAATGTTTTTAAAATTTAATGTTTTACTATTTAATATGACATTTTGGTATTCAAAAACATGATTTTAGACAAACTCTAAAAACAAATTACAGATGGTTGCCTAATGGCATCATTACTTAAATGAGCAATTATATTACAATCTCAAAAGGGAGACTAATCGTTCTGTAGTTAAAAATTTTTTTAATGACACCATTTTAAAGTTACTATTTAAATTTTGATCTGTTCTTATTTCTAACTCAAGAATTAGTTTTGCTGTCTGAAAACAAAACAAAACAAAACAAAACAAAACCCTTTTCCTCTGAAATAGGTTATTCACAGATTAAGTATTTCCCAAGCATATCCTAAGGCAAAGTTGTTTGAACCTGTTTTCTCTTCCATCATGATTGTTCAAATTGGAATATGGCAGAAATAACAGAAAACTTGTTTCTCTTTCTAAGGACAGTTTTAATAATTTTATAAGCTCTAATACTCTAGTCTTTCTATTTCTTTAGTAAATATTTAAAGATAAAAAATAGTACCAGACCATAGGGGACCACCATAAGATGACAAAAATCTTTGCAAATATATAGTTACATTAAAACTACATGATTAAAGTAAAAAAAAAAATAGAAAACTATAAATAAAAAGAAAGAAATGAACACTACCTAAAATAGCATTAGCTATACATAAATATTGTTAGCATTTTGATGAATTTTAGTCCCTAGTATTTTTTCTAATGTTCATAAAATATTTTATAATTTTAGGATTATAATATATAATTTATGATTTTTAAAATATAATATGTAATTCTGAGCACTGTCATATAACATTCTATATTTGTAAATAGCATGATATATAATAGCATATAATTTTTTAAAAAATATTTTATTTATTTATTTTGAGAGAGAATGAAAGAGAGAGAGCATGAGGCAGGGAGAGTGAGAGGGAAAAGCAGACTTCTTGCTGAAGGAGCTCAGGTTTTTTTTTTTTTTCACTCAGTAATATGCCTATGTATGCATTTTTATAACTTGTTTATCCATTTTTCTGTTGCTGGACATTGGGTTGGTTCAAGTTTGGGCTATAATAAAGAAAGCCATTGTGATCATTCTTGCACAAGTCTGTGTGGGTATGTTATTTTTTATCTTGGGTAAATGTCCAGGAATAGAATTGCTTGATCATATAGTAAATGTATATTTAACTTTGTATGGAAATGCCAGTTTCCCAAGTGGCTAAGCCATTTTTCATTTTCACTAACAATGTATGAGTGTCCCATCTGTTCCACATTCTCACTAACATTGGTGGTGTAATCTTTTTAACTGTAGCCATTCTAGTAATTATAAAATGGTATCTCACTGTGATTTTAATTTTAATTTCTCCAATGACTAATAATATCTAGCATATTTTTATGTGTTATTGGCCATTTGTGTGTCTTCTTTTATGAAGTGTCTGTTCAATTCTTTCTTTATTAGTTGTATTGTTTGATTTTCATAATTCGTAGAACTTTATATATTATGGATAAAGTCCTTTGAAAGATATATATAATGAATATTTTCTCCCAGTCTGTAACTTATCTTTTTTTCCAATTTTAAAAAATAACTGAGGTAAAATTGACAAATAACATTATATTACTTTCAGGTATACAATATAATGATTCAATATTGGTATATTAGGAAATGATCAATACAGTAAGTCTAGTTAACATCTGTTGCCAAATGTCGTTACAAAATATTTTGATATAATGAAGACTTTTAAGATTTACTTTCTCAGTAACTTTCAAATGTGCAATACATTATTTTATTTATTTATTTATCTATCTATCTATCTATCTATCTATTTATTTATTTATTTACTTGGCAGAGAGAAAGAGATCACAAGTAGGCAGCGAGGCAGGCAGAGAGAGGGGGAAGCAGGCTCCCCGTTGAGCAGAGAGCCTGAGTGGGGCTCGATCTCAGGACCCTGAGATCATGACCAGGGCTGAAGACAGAAGCTTAACCCACTGAGCCACCCAGGCACCCTGCAATACAGTATTATTAACCACAGTCACCTGCTGTACATTATATTGCCATTACCTAGTCATTTTATACCATTTGACTCCTTTTACCCATTTGCCCATCCCCCACACCCACCCTCTGACAACCACCAGACTGTTCTCTGTATCTGTGAGCTTGGTGTTTTTGTTTTGCTTGTTCTTTAGATTCCACATATAAGTGAGATCATACAGTATTGGTGTTTCTCTCTGACTTATTTTACTTAACATAATACCCTCCAGATCCATTAATGTCCCAATGGCAATATTTTTTTTTTGTGGCTGAATAGTATTCCATTGTATATTTCTACCACATCTTTTTTATTCATTCCTCCACCAAAGGACACTTACGTTGTTTCCTTATCTTAGCTATTGTAAATAATGAGGCAATGAGCATGGGGTACATATATCTTTTCAAGTTTGTTTTTTGTTTTCTTCAGATAAATACCCAGAAGTGGGATTACTGGACTATATGGTAGTTCTATTTTTAATGTTTTTGAGGAACTTCCACACTGTTTTCCGTAATAACTGCATCAACTTAGATTCCCAACAGTATAAGAGGGTTCCCTTTTTTCCATATCCTTGCCAACACTTGTTATTTCTTGTTCTTTTGATAATAGCCATTCTAACAGGTGTGAGATATCTCATTGTGGTTTTGATTCAAATTTCACTGATGATTAGTGATGCTGAGCATCTTTTCATATGCCTGTTAACTATTTGTATGTCTTCTTTAGAAATATGTCCATTCTACCCATTTTAAAATCAGATTTTTTGTTATTGAGTTTTATGAATTCTTTATATATTCTGGATATTAACTCCTTATCAGATATATGAATTGCAAATATTTTCTCCCATTCCCTAGGTTGCCTTTTCATTTCATTGGTGGCTTCCTTGGCTGAGCATAAGCTTTTTGTTTTGATGTAGTTCCACTTGCTTATTTTTGCTTTTGTTACCTTTGCTTTTGGAATCTGATTCAAAATCATCGCCAGACTGACATTAAGGAGCTTACTGCCTATGTTTTCTTCTAAGAGTTTCTTGGTTTCAGGTCTTACATTCAAGTCTTTAATCCATTTTGAGTTAATTTTTGTGTATAGTGTAAGATACTGCTGCAGTTTCACTCTTAACGCATGTGGCTATCTGGTTTCCCCCCAGCACAATTTATTGAAGAGACTATTCTTTCCCCATTGTATATTCTTGCTTCCTTTGTTGTAAATTAATTCACCATATATTCACCAGGTTTATTTTTGGATATTCTTCTCTTCCACTGATCTCTGTTTTTTTGTTTTTTTTATTTTTTTAATAGGCTCCATGCTCAGCATGGAACCCAGTGCCGGGCCTGAACTCATCCCTGATATCAAGACCTAAGCTGAGATCAAGAGTTGAATGCTCAATCTACTGAGCCTTCCAGGTGTCCCTCTGTGTCTGTTTTCTCTGCCAATGCCACACTGTTTTGATGGCTATAACTCTGTAATATCATTTGAAATCAGGAAGCATGATGCCTCCAGCTTTGTTCTTTCCATTTGTTTGTTTTCTTCAATTTCTTTCATCAATATGTTATAGCTTTTAATGTAGTTTTCTTGGTTACATTTATCCTTAGGTATTTTATCCTTTTTGATGCAATTTTAAATAGAACTGTTTTCTTAATTTCTTTTTATGATAGTTTTTTATTAGCGTATAAGAACACATTACTGATTTTATACCCTGCAACTCTACTGAATTCACTTATTAGTTCTAACACATTTTTGGTAGTGTCTTTAGGATTTTCTGTATGTATTAAGTCATCTGCAGGTTGTAATTGTTTTACTTCTTCCTTTCTAATTTGGATATCTTTATTTCTTTTTCTTGCCTAATTGTTGTAGCTAGGACTTCAAATACTGTGTTGAATAAAAGTGGGCATCCTTGGGACACTTGGGTGGTTCAGTCAGTTAAGCCTCTGCCTTTGGTTCAGGTCATGATCCCAGAGTCCTGGGATGGAGCCCTGTGTTGGATTCCCTGCTTGGTGGGGAGCTTTCTTCTCCCTCTCCCTTTGCCTGCTGCTCTCCCTGCTTGTGCTTTCTCTCTCTAAGTAAATAAAATCTTAAAGAAAAAAAAAAGTGGGCATCCCTGTCTTGTTCCTGATTTTAGAGAAAAAGCTTTCAGCCTTTCACCATTGAATACGATGCTAGCTGTGGCCTTGAGATCATGTATGGCCTTTATTATATTTAGGTACATTCCCTCTATACCTACTTAATGTTGAGAGTTTTTATCATAAATGGGTGTTGAATTCGTCAAGTGCTGCTTCTGCACTAATTGAGATGATATGAGTTTTGCTTTCATTCTGTCATTTTATTTTTTACTGAAGTATACTTGACACATAATGTTCTATTACTTTCAGGTGTACAACATAGTAATTTCATACATCATGCTATGTATGATCCCTGCAAGTGTAGCTACCATCTGTTCCTACACAATGCTATTACAATATCATTGATATATTCCTTATGTTGTATCTTTTATCCCTGTAACTTATTCATTACAGAACTGGAAGCCTGTATCTCCCACTACCCTTCACTCATTTTGCCCATCCTCTCAACCTCATTATTTTGTTCCTTTCTTGATCATATCTTTTGATGTACAAAAGTTTCTCATTTTGATAAAGTCCAATTTATCTATTTTTTCTTTTTCTTTTTGTTGTGCTTTGAGTTTTTCTCCAAGACCATGAATATTTATACTTCCTTCTAAGAGTTTTACAGTTTTAGCTCTTAGATTTAGGTCTTTGATCCATTTGGAATTAATTTTTGTATATGGTGTAGAGTTAGAGGTCCAATCTCATTCTTTTGCATAGAGAAAGAAACATGGTATTTATCTGTGTGTCTCTTCCTATGCCAGTATCACACTGTCTTGATTGCTATAGTTTTGAAGTTTTAAAATCAGGAAATGTGAGTCTTCCAACTTTATTCTTCTTTTTTAAGATTGTTTTGGCTATTCTGGTCCCTTTGCATCTCCATATGAATTTTAGAACCAGATTGTCAATTTCTACAAAAAAAAAAAAGTCAGCTGGGATTTTAATAGGAATTAGGCTAATTCAATTTAGGAAATATAGTAATCTGAAAATACTAAGTTTTCCAAACCATGAACAAGGAATCTTTCCATTTATCTAGATCTTCTTTAATTTCATTCCATGAGTGTTTTGCAGTCTGCAGGACACCTTTCTAGCAGTTCTGTTGTTAAACTTATTCTTACATATTCTATTTTTATGCTATTATAAATGAAAATACCCCCTTAATTTCAGTTTCAGTTTGTTGCTAGTATGTAAAATACAACTGATTTTTGCATATTGATCTTGTATACTACACCACTGCTGAACCTGTTTATTATGTCTGATAGTTTTTTAGCGGATTCCTTAGGATTTTCTTTACAGAAGATGATGTCATCTGCAGATAGTTTTACTTCTTTTTTCCATCTGGATACCTTTCATTTCTTTTTGGAGCTTAATTGCCGAGGTGAGAACTTCCAGGACAACGTAGAATAGAAGTAGCAAGAGTGAAAATTCTTATCTTAGGGGAAAAGACTTCAGTCCTTCATTAAGCAGGATGTAAGCTGTGGATTTTTCATAGATAACTTTTTTTTTCATAGATAACTTTTATCAGTACGAGGAAGTTCCCTTCCATTCCTAGTATGCTGAGTGTTTTTATCATGAGAGTGTGTTGGATTTTTGTCAAATGCTTTTTCTGCATTTGTTGAGATGATCATGTGGTTTTTGTCCTTTATTATGTTAATGTACTCTATTACATTGATTGATTTTTGTATTCATGGGCTAAATCCCACCTGGTCCTGATGTATAATTCTTTTTGGCTGCTGGATTCTGTCTGCATCGAGATTTTTATGACTATATTCATAAGAGGTATTGGTCTGGAGTTTTTTTTTTCTTGTGATATATTTACCTATTTTTGCTATCGGGGTTCTACTGACCTCTTGCAATGAATAGGAAATGCTGTCTTATCTATTTTTCAGAATGGTTTGCAAAGAATTAGTTTTAATTCTTCTTTAAATCATTGGTATAATTCATCAGTGAAACTATCCAGTACCCGGTCTGTGTATGTGTGGTGGTGGTGCGGAGAGGGGAGATTTTTGATTACTAATTCCATGTCTTTATCTGTTTCAGATCTATTAGATTTTCTGTTTCTTCTTGACTCAGTTTTGGTACTTTGCATCTATCTAGGAATTTCTAGGACAGTTGTGCTTCCAGTATTAAGTTCCTTATTAGTTCAAGTCCAGGTTTTTGGACTGGACACCTGTGAATTCTGGGTGGTGGGCATGGTGGTAACTAGAGGCCAGGGGAGCCAATGCCATGTTAGAAGGTCTTATACAGGTAAGACTGTTTAAAATCATAAGCTTAACAATAGTCAGGTTTAAAGGGAAGTAGTCTAAATACATAAATTAAAAGGCAGAGACTATCAGATTAGACTTAAAGAGGCAAGGCCCAACTCTAAACTTTCTCCAGGAAATGCATTTTAAATCTAAAACAAAAGGTTTACAAACAAAAGGTTAAAATAATGGGGAAAAAAAGATATCACATGGGAACATTAATCAAAAGAAATCAGAAGTAGTTATATTAATACCAGACAAATTAAATTTCAGAGCAAAGAATATTATCAGGGACAATGAAGGTCATTTCACAAAGGAGTCAGTCCTTTATCATTATGTAGAAGACATGAATAGGATATGAGTCCATGTCCTATAAATAGGACCTAACAACTCCAAATGTTTATGTATCTAAGAACAGAACTTTAAAATATATGAAGCAAAAACTGAAAGAACTGCGAGGAGAAACAGGCAAACATGAAATTTCTAGCTACTCTCAACAGAACAAGCAGAGATAAATTAATAAGGCCATAAAAAAACTCGAACAAAACTATTGAACAACCACAAAACGACAGAAGGCAAGTGCCCATGGAACACTTACCAAGACAGATTATACTCTGGGCCATAAAATGAGTCTCAATAAATCTAAGAGGATTCAAGTCATACAAGGTATGTGCTCTGACCACAAGAGAATTAAATTAGAAATCAAAACCAAAGATTTATGGAAAATCCCTCTACTATTTGCACACTAAAAAACACTTCTAAATAATCTGTGGGCCAAAGGGTAACTCAAATTAGAAATTATTTTGAACTGAATGAAAATGTAAACATAACTCAGATATCGTGGACTGGATGCACGTAAATGCTAGGAGACGGGCGGCAGAGCAACCGGAGGCCAGGGGAGCCGACGCTGCAACAGGAAGGACACAGGTGTGTCCATCCACTACTGCAAGCCAGGCCCCTGTCTCCGGGCCCTGAGAGCAGCGGGCGTCGGCAGTAAAGGGCTTTCAGCGGCAGGCTATCTCCCTGTGGCCTTTCCTTCCTTCTTTCCTTCCTTCCTTCCATCCACCCATCCATCTTGTCTTTCTGTTTAGGTTAATATATTTATTATAGCAGGTCTTCAGTCAAAAATATGGAAAGCTTCACAAATCTGCATGTCATCCTTGTGCAGGGGCCGTGCTAACCTTTTCTGCGTCGTTTCCATTTTAGCATATGAGCTGCTGAAGTGAGCACTTGCTCACTGTGGCCTCTAAAGCCGGGGCGCCCTTCTTTTTGCTACCTGAATGAATTCATCTCATTTCCCACTTATTCTCTTGTATCTACTTCACATGAGGAAAAGAAACATTTTCACTTCAGGGCATATAGGATTTGTTAGTTTCTAATAAAGAATATTAGGATAAAATATCAACTATAGTCTGAAAAGTACTGATTCTGAATCACCGGATGCATTTTTATTCATAATTTTAAAGCAGATTAACACACACACACACAACTGTACGCACACATATACAAGTCAAAACCATACAATACAGGCAATAAAAAATACCACGTTTCTGATGTGCCACATAGCCCCTAAAGTATATATATTAATTCAAACCAATTTCCAGAAATCTTGACATAAAATGCTGATGCTTCGACGAGAAACTAGAGCATATATATATATATATGTATGTGTATATATATATATATATATATACACATATATATATGACAAAAACAAAAAGGGAAGTTTAATATTGAAGAGTTTTGGATGTAGATGTTATAAAATAAAGTGTATTTCAAAATTATGTGTCACCAAACAATCAAATAGGACATGTGATGTCAGACAAAATAAGTAAAACTTTAGGTTGCTTCAGTTTTCTGAGTGAGATACATTCCCAGGATATTCCTAATATTTAATATATTCTGAAAAGTAGAACAATTAAAAATGAATTTTGCTTTTATTTCTAATTGTATTAAAAAGTTACTCATTGATGTTTTAATGGTCCTGTATGAATATAGACCTCTAGTTAATAAAAGGACATCTCTTTTTAAATGAATCTTTTTTTTTTTAAGATTTTATTTATTTACTTGACAGAGAGATGACAAGCAGGCAGAGAGGCAGGCAGAGAGAAAGGGAAGCAGGCTCCCTGCTGAGCAGAGAGCCCGACGTGGGGCTCGATCCCAGGACCCTGAGATCATGACCCGAGCCGAAGGCAGAGGCTTTATCCCACCGAGCCACCCAGGTGCCCCAAAAGGACATCCTTTATCAATATGCTTATATTTCCCAAAACTTTTACTTCCTATAAGTAGATTAAATTGAACATATTAATTCATAAATGAAGCTACTCAAGCCAACAACACTTAGCTTGTGAAAGTGACAAGAATATACCAACATAATTAACAGTATTTAGGGTCATTCAGCTGGGGTCCTACAGGAAGCTAGATAGGGCAGTGTGACGTCATTAGAAGGGGCAGGGTGGGGAGGAATGAGCAGAGGGAATTGTCTTATCCTCTAGTTAGTCAGATATTTTATAATCAAGGAGTAATCCATTGGAGCTTGGAAGAGTCTCTTTTCATGGTTTCTGGGGAGCCATCCATAAGGACTGGGGAGCCATCCATAAGGACTAGCTGTATGCAAAGTCCCATCTGACTCAGACTAAGGCAGCTCTGGACAGATGGTGAGTATGCCAACAAAGGGGAGATGAGTACAGGGAGGAGAAGTGACAGGTCACAATGCTTATTTCTCAGGTTTTAAGGGCCTCTCTTCTAGGTCTCTCCAAGCATATGAATGATCAGAATGACAGAAATGTAGTGCCTACAAAACTAAGGTGTGTAACTACACACTTTCTCAAAGTTAATTAGAATCGGGTTAATTGTGTGGTAACACAAATAGTTCTATGCATTAGCACGAGTCATTATGGTGCGTTCCATGTCAATGTTTCCTGAATTACTGAAATTATGAGGTAAATTTCTACTGTTAAGAGCCAAATGACTTTTGATCTTTCCTGTTTCATTGAAAATAATTTAAAATTGTAAAAATATCTCTAGGGAAATTGTTTAAATCTTAATATCACAAAGCCTAGGTTGGCACTTAATGAACTAAGAAACTGGAAAAGAGAAAGTCAAATTATTTACAAATCTTAATTTTTCCCCAAATCTCTTAAAATGCCAGTATTAGAAATAGTTCCGAAACATGAGTTTGAAAACTTTGTTTTCTAAAATCTTATCTCAAGCATGTCATTTTTCCATAGGGCATCTAGTTTTTCTAGTATATGAAAAGTATGGGTGGATAAGGTAAGGCTCTGATATTTTGTAATTTACTTCTGAAGCTAAGTAACTTTCTCTGGCTTCAAAACTTACTTAGCTACCTATTGACAAAGATTCTCTCCTTAATCAAACTTTAGCCGGGCTCCTCTGAGCCTTCTGCTCAACTAGGCCCAACCTTTGGACTTCCCTCGTCTTTGCATTGCCTGGTTGTAGCAAGAATTTTACTAAGTCAGCTTAGTGAGAACCTCTCACCCTATATCTGAGACCACCTTGGCCTGCCTTTTGCAAGACTCCTGTCGAGTTGATTTAGCCAGCAATTCTCCTTTGCCTCTGATGCTTTCTCTTGGTAGTTTTTCATCCACTGAAACAGACCCTGCTCCTTAAGTATAAATCTCCACATTTTCTTTATGTGTTCTGAGTTGAACCCAATCTCTCTCTCCAGCTGTAGAACCCCATGTTGATGTGCCCCTGAATAGAGTCTGTCTCACCATTCTTTAACAAGTGTCAGAATAATTTTTTTTTCATTAACAATGTCCAAACAGTACCCTGACAGGGAAAGAGAGCTTCCTCAGAAGTTTATGAATGAGTCCGTTTTCTCTGGCACAATATGGTTCTTAAGAAATGTCACTGTGAGTAGTTCTTCACTTGAAGGCATTCTACACCCAGATAGGCAGCCACAAAAGATGATCCAGTCACAGTGAGCTCAGCAGAAAGGATTCCCTGAAATCCCCATCATTACCAGCATCTACATGGCAAACTCTTCCCATTTCCTAGTCAAAATGTAATGGCCACGGCTACATGTTCAAAGGACATGTTCTTGGTAAGTTATTTTGGCTGAGGTGGGCAACTGGCTAAAACCATTTTGAAACTGTTCCATGTTCAAACCCCTATGGGCCACTATTTGGGACCTTAAACATCATTCATCTGTGAGTTGGGGTAACTGCAAGATTTTTAGAAGAATCTTGTGCATACCCATAGGTATTTTGCCCAGCCACCTAAGAACAAGGTTGCTATGTTTTTCTTTGGCTTTCATAAATGAGGGCTAACTAACACCTTGCTAAAGCAGATGGTTCTGCAGCCAATAGTCTAATTTGCTTGAGTCTCTATCTCAAATTGCCTGCCAGTCAGTGGTTATCATAAGTTAAGCTAAAGAAGGCAACTTCATTTTGTTATGAGCTCATAGCTTTTCTAGACAATCCTAACTTGATTTCCTTTTGTTCTTTCAAAAATTTAAGATATTTGGGGCTCCTGGGTGGCTCAGTGGGATAAAGCCTCTGCCTGCAACCCAGGTCATGATCTCAGAGTCCTGGGATCGAGCCCCTCATTGGGCTCTCTGCTCAGCAGGGAGCCTGCTTCCCCTTCTCTCTCTCTGCCTGCCTCTCTGCCTACTTGTGATCTCTCTGTAAAATAAATAAATAAATAAAATCTTAAAAAAAAATTTAAGATATCTTATTGTATTTTATGCATCCTTATAAAGTAAGTAAATATAGTTAACTTCCAGTCACTTTTTAAAATTTACGAGGAAACAACCAAAACAATAAAATTTTAAAAAGCCACAAATCCTTCCCCCAAAGTGTAAATATTTGGTGCTAATGAGCACAGTAGAGAAAACTGCTACGTATTGTGTTGTATCTAGAGCAAGGAGTACTGAATAATGTATGAAATGAAAATCCCTAGTCCAAAGCCAGAAGAAGGCTTTTTCACAGCTTGCTTAAATATTCATTTTAAATCTGGTACAAAAAAGTCTTTTGTTTTTTTCTCCATTAACCTTGGAAGAAGGAAAAAGCCAATTTGTTTTCAGAAACCATATTATAGGGAATAGGAAAATGTTCTTTTAGCATTAAGTTTCTTAATCTCTCTCCACCTCCTTTCATTTAAAACATTTCCTCATTCTGCCTCCTCAAAATATACTTGGCTTTTCTGAACCTAGAGATATTGCCTTAACAATTTTCGTAAAACAAACAAACCTAGCTTAGCAAGTTTTCTGTGATCGCACACAACCACACAAAGAACTAGATGTTCTTTTAGATGTGTCCTGTATCATTCACGTCTCAAGTCAAACATCTACATGGTTACTGAAGGAAACGCCTCTTTATAAATGAACCTTCTTTATTTTTCCTACTTCAGCTCTATTTTCTCTTCGATCCACACTAAGAGAGCTAAAAACCTGTACCATTCTTCCTTCTTTCTCCAAAAAGGAACAAACAGTTTCAGGTTCAAATAAATTGCACTGCGTGCATGGCCTGTCGATGAGGGGGGACCTGGGACTGGCTTGCCCTAGGGTAGAGGTAACAAAGGGACCCATTTGTCTCTAGAGAACTTAGGGCAATAATAAAGACAATTAAAAGTTGGTCTGCTTTTTATCACCATCATGTAACAGTGATTCTAAATGTCAATGATAAAAGACCCCTTCATGAAGAGGCAAACCACTCTCACCCTGCCTCAAATTTGTTACACCCCTATATTGTACTATTAAAAAACAAAAGACTCTTTTGAAATTTTCCTTGGGATTGGCATGGTAGTTTCTGACTGTATAATTCCCAAATACAGGAAGAGACCACTAAATTAAAAAGTGGAATATTTGGTAAAAGTGAATGAAACCTTTAAGTTCCCTCCCAAGCTAATATCATTTCTGTGACAGTGTGAGATCCTGTTCCTTTTTCATATTTGCTCCAAGTTTTCAGGGCTACTGGAATTCTGTAAACACTACCATCAATCAGTGAGAAACCAGGAGATGGAGAAAAAAATGCTCCGTAGTCTTACTAAGCTTAAGGGAAGTGACTGAAATAAAACAAAAACTCGGGTCTTTCTTGCCTGTCTTATTCTCAAGGGACTTTAACGGTATCTGTACTGATAATTTCCTCAGAATTTTCTCCCTACAGAGGCAAGATTTGCTTATTTTTTTTAAGATTTTATTTATTTGAGAGAGAGAGAGAGAGAGAGAGAGAGAGAGCACAAGCAGGCAGAGGCAGAGGGAGAAGCAGGCCCCCTGCTGAGCAAGGAGCCCGACATGGGACTCGATCCCAGGACCCTGGGATCATGACCCGAACCTAAGGCAGCTGCTTAACCAACTGAGCCACCCAGGCATCCCGAGGCAAGATTTACTTTTTGAAAAAAAATCTTGAAATAAAAGATGAAGTTTCTATGAAAATGATATATGGCATTCACCATGCTATCTTGATCCTTCAATCTACCTTGGATCAGGTCCTCTAAAGACTAGTTCCGTACTTTTCTCCATATTTTTTCCAATGAATTTTCTTATTGCTTAATTCAGCCACAGTAGCTCCAACCCCCTTGATAAATTTACACATATTCCAGTCACGTTTAGCCTTTATGACAACTTTACAGGTTAGGTGAGAAAACTGATTTTCAGATGTTAAAATAATTTGTTTTGGGTTATGTAGTTAACGGCAGCACTGAAATTTGAAATTTTAATTTGCATTTGTTATGATTTATATTTTTCCTCTTTTTTAATTTTTTTAAAGATTTTTTTTCTTCACTTATTTGAGAGAGACAGACAGTAAGCAAGAACATACAAGTTCAGAGGGAGGAGCAGCAGTGGGAGAGGGGGAAGGAAAGGCATACTCCCCACTGAGCAAGGAGCCCAGCACAGGGCTTGAGTCCAGGACCCTGAGCTCATGACCTAAGCAGAAGACAGACGCTTAACCAACTGAGCCACCCAGGTTCCCTTTTAGGTCTTTCCTCTTTATCACGTTACTACCAAAGTCCACATGTTTCTTGAATCTAAAAGATACCAACCAAAGACACCCATGGCTGCCACATTCACTATAACCATCCACCCACTCATTCACTTAGCAAATACCTAAATATATAAAGGCACGATGCACAACTAAGAATGGGGAATACAAAATTGGTTCAGCCAATTGCTTCCAGTGGGTTATTCACATTCCTCTGGGATGTTAATTGTTCAGTTTTATAGACTGAAACAATATTGGAATTGGTTAAATTTAAGCAATATGAAAAAAACAGAATATAATATAAAGTCATATGATTCAGACCCGGTAAGAATAATCCAGCTCATTAAATTAGAAAGTTTCTACTTGATTTAAACCTTCACTTTAATCAGTGGTAACTCTTCACAATGGTAACACTTCACAATGACTTCTAAACATATATAAAAAATAGGTTTAAGTCCAGTCTTTGAAATAAACAAAAGAATGATGGACGAATCCAATTTCTTAAATTCCAATCATTCTGCATACCACAGTCAAGATTTCTGCCTAAGTCTGGGTACCAGCTATATATTCTTTAAATCAATTTGACCTAAAATATTTTAAAGGAAACTTCATATTGCTACTTTACATGAAAAACTGATTATACAGAAATAGAAAGTAACTATAGAGATACAGTGAGATGGCCCATGAGTTATATCAAGGCAGCATTGCAATGGAAAGCTCTGAGCCTGAAGCTTGATCTGCTCCTTGTTGCAAAGGGAGATTAGCAAGTGTTTGGCAGGTTTTAGAGACCTACTAGTTCCACACTAATTCTTCTACTGGAAATAATCAGAAGGATGGAAAGAGCATCTGAATGGAGGTAATTTTTTCACTACATGATTCAGTGCTATTTAATACTGTGTCTGTATCCCACTAAACAGCCCTTGCAGACCACAGAGTTACATGTTCTAGACACGTGGGGACATCCAGTGAGTCAGGGGACTGTGAATGTATTAGAGAAAACTGTTGGAAGCAGCTTCTAAGTCTGCATCTGACATTTTTATTCATTCATTCATCAACTAATATGTACTAAACATCTCCCATGTATCGGTCATTGTGCTAAGAGCTGGGGATTCAATGGTAAGCCCCTCACTTCAAAGAGAAAGTAAATTAGGTATAAATGAAGAAGATAATTAAATAAACAAACTGTATTATACAATAGAGGACCCAAGAGATGCAAAGTGCTAGATTCAGAGGGAGAAGGATCATTTTTAAATCTCAGGAGGTCATCCATTCTCTCAGGATTTCTAGGAGGCTTATTGTCTGTTATAAGCTGCCACTGATTACTCATTTCCTTTGGTGAGCATTGGTTGAAAATAGCTATCATATAATGAATGGAAACCGGAAGATACTTGAAGACTACAAGGACATAATAGCAAAGTGTTCTGTGATGTAGAAAGAATAAAATGAATGTCGGAAAGAACACTAGAGATTGGTCTAACCTTTTCCTTTTATAGGAAATAGAAGCCTATTATTTCCTAGAATTAGAGGCTGAAATGAGATTTAAGCTGGATCTCCTGACATCCAGTCCAATTTCTTCGTACTATGGGGCATACATAAGAAAGGAATCTTGAGAGTTAAGAATATTTATGTTTATTCCAAAAAGATACTCTGGAGCATTCCCAGTAAATAAGTACCAATAAAACAAAACAAAAACCTGAAAAAGAAATCGAGGTTCTTGTGTAGTAGATAGTAAAATGATCCCATTTTAAGAAAGACTGAAAGGGGAATATTTAAAGACAAATATAATACATATTATGGTTTTAAGATAAACTGTTGTCTGAGCCATATTAAAATACTTTTATTGAGAAACACTTATGATCACATTAGCATGGAAATATGAATGGCTTACTATGCTATTATATTATGTTATATGCCATATATTTCATTACTATGCTTATAAAAACAACTTTAAAGCTAATCAGCATAAAAGGTTTCATCTATAGAGTTGATGTTTTATCATGAGGGAAAAATTATATTCTCTCTCCAGTGGTCCTTGGCACCACTGCATTGAGACAGCTTGGAAAGAGGAGGCAAGGGGAAAGCCCTTTGTGGATAGGTAATGTACTATATGCCTCTTTCTTCTTCATACTTATCATATACATTAAGAAAAGTAAGTGGTTTTGAAAGTATATGAGGATTTACCCCATTGACTAATTTACAAGGTTAATAATCACCAGAGCACACCGGTTAAGGAGGAAAGTCAAGAACGCTATTTTTTTGAACTGCACCCATGGAGTATCAGATGGGTGATAGAGCATGTAATTTTTGAATGAATACCAGTAGTCTCTGTCAAGTCGGCAGACTGGTGAATTCTACTATATAAGGATTCTTTGGGAGCTCTTGACCTGGATTTTTAGCTATATTGTCTTTGTATTCTTTCTTGTTCTTAGTTAGTAAATACTCTCTTGCCTTCATTCTAAATTATTTTCTATTCAGAATGAAATTTTCCATACCCAATGGTACATTTTATTGAAATATGTTTTTCAAATGCAGTTGCATTAAAGATTTTCCTAGAGAATCCTAATGATAGTGCCTTGAAAATGAAAAAAATATGTATCGTCTTGTTGTTTAAATTCCTGAAATTAAACCATTTAAGTGGTTGCCCCAGCTTGCAATTACATGCTAAGCCAAACACTTTGATCTTCCCTTGGGAATGAAAACTAGTGGAATACAATATACCTGTGAAGCTTGAGAGTGACAGTTCCATAAACAGTAGCAAAACCGAGAAGACGGACCCATCTGAGGAGAATACAGCGAAATGTGCTTGGCTCAAAGTACAAAATAACAACCTGTGGGATGAGAACAGAAAGAAAGAGACCTTCAGGATCAACTGATGACCCATAGACTAAAATCAATATTTCACATATGAATTTTGACATAAGCACACATCCTTTTCTTTCTTTTATTTCTTAAAGATGTCATTTATTTATTTGACAGAGAGAGAGAGAGAGAGATCACAAGTAGGCCAAGAGGCAGGTATACATCCTTTTCAATCAAACTTTAAAATATTATTTTGATTATTCATTGTTCAAATCAAAAGACTACAGTCTCCCTATTGCTTCCAAATAAAACCCAAGTTCTTTAATTCTGAATTTCAGGAGTTTCTCTCAATTGTCTCTAAGCCTCTGGCACAAACTTAACTCTCTTTGTTTCCCCAGATGGGCCAGCCAGGCTGTCCTCCATTGTCATACCCCACTGGGGCCTTGCTGATTCCCACCTCCATACATCCAGCAGTATGCTTCCCCTGTCTGAACTGGCCCTGAAAGAAGTATCCTGCACCATACTCCCCAGTCTACCCTTAGCACCTGGCTCAACTGCCTCATCAACTCTTCTCTTCTTCTCACTCCAGAGTTCTCACTGAGCAAATATTAATTAAACATTTACCATGAGCCAGATACTATACTAGATGCTTTAGATACAAAGGCCAGTAGGAAAGAGGAGGGAGACCTGTGAACGAGGAATTGCATTAAAGTAGCACAGGTGCTGTGATAAACATCTGGCAGGTTCAGTGGGACACGAGTGGAGCAAGTGGTCAGTTCCGGGCGGGGGTGGCGGGGGCAGAGTCTGAAGGCATGTGCAAGGCACTGTATGTATTACCTTTCAGATGCTACTGGTGGTTTTGAACAAGCCCTCATAGACTAGGAATTGGTTTGGTCCTGCTTAAGAAATCTAAAGAGTAAATGTTGTTGAAGAATGTAGACTTACACTCTCATGCTGGAATGGCAGGCCCGAACTGATTTTGTTGAAAACAAGGTCATAATAACAGAAAAATATACTCACTCCTAATACCCTGAGTATTATATTATTTTAGTTTTTTTTAATCCCAAAGATATAAATATTGGGAAATATAAAGTACAGCTGGGTGACACGGGTGGGTGTTGGGTGCTGACATTTTCTTGCTGATATCTTACAAATGGAGCCCCATTCTCCAACAGTGCCAGGAAAGACATTACCGACAGCGCTCTGATGGTATTTTTCAAACAGGTCTACCATATAAAGATATTAAACGAGGTACTTCCAATACCATTAGTTAAATTCTCAAGGAGTGGGAAAAAGGCTAAGAAGGGAAAAAGTATTAAGAAGAAATCAAAGGAAGGTAAAAATAGGTGTGGCCAGGAGATAATGTTGCCTTGTGTCTATAGTATCTGTCCTTAATTTTTTAATTCACTAGGTCTATGCTGAAGATGCACATAAAGATGTGATTTTAAAATTCAGTCTAGCAGGAAAAGTGCTTGGAGTCATCCAAAAAATGACTCCTTTTTTGGATGAAAGAAAAAGAAAAAGAAAAAACATTTCCTTTATTTGCTATTTTTACAAAACAAGTTAAAATTCTGTAAATGTGTGTTCTAGATTTTAGCTCATATATTTTAGAAATAGTTCTTTACACAAGGGTCTGGCAGTAATTATAAGTTCTGCAAAATAAGCTGTATTGTTTACTAAGGAATCTGAGCTGAAAGAAGAAGGGAAAATTTAGGGGGAAAAAAACAAATGAAGGAAACTTGGTGGATTAAGGACTAGCGAATTTGTGCTCCATCTTATGGCAGAGAGAAATGACAGATTAGAAACTAGTGAGAGAGGGACCTAAGGTCTAGAATATACAAAAACTCAAATATTTCCACTAGAGATGGCTTCAGAGATTATTCCAGCATAGTGGATTCCTGGAATCTACAAAATCCTGTGACTTACTACAGAGTTTTCCATTGTACACTGAACAATGATTAGGGGCATGAATAAGCAAAGGTGAAGAATATAATACAGAAGTCTGCATATTTGGAGGAAAGAATTGCTCTTGAATTGTTCAGGAACTACTGTTACAGCTTCAAACTTTTATTTCACAGATGAAGAATCTGAGGGCTTATTACCGTAAATGAAAGACTGAGTTGATCAGGAATAAATGAAAAAATAATAGTCAATTTTTTTCAATATCCATGGATGAGGTATAAGCTTAAAAATAATAGAAAATGAAATTCCAGTGAACTTAATAAAATACATTATTAGAAAAAATTCTGCAAATAGTGAAGTAGAACTCCTAATTTTGAAGTGTGGTGGTGGGAGAATCCAGGCTCTGTATCCAATCTCCCTGGGTTCCAATCCTGGCTCTGTTCTTCACGAGTGTGACTTTGACAAATTACTTAACATTGCCTTGCTGTGCCTCAATTCTCCCATCTTTACAATGAACACAATGCTAACACTTCCAGATAGGACAGTTTTGAAGTCTGAACATAGCACCTGGGCATTCGATGTATTTTGGCTAACATATTAGGAGAGCTAAGTTATGCATACTTTGTTCTAAAAGTTACCATTCTCACTGTAGTATAATTACATCTTATCTCTGTGAATTCTTTTTTTTTTTTTTAAAGTTTATTTATTTATTTATTAGAGAGCGAGAGACTGAGAATGAGAGGGGAGAAGGTCAGAGGGAGAAGCAGACTTCCCGCAGAGCCGAGAGTCCGATATGGGACTCGATCCCGGGACTCCGGGATCATGACCTGAGCCGAAGGCAGTCGCTTAACCAACTGAGCCACCCAGGCGCCCTGTGAATTCTTTTTTGATTGTTTCAGCTACTCCCTTTGAGCTCCCATAGTCACTTTTGACTATACACTTTTTTTTACTTTGCCTTATATCATAGTTAACCGTGGGTATTCCCCTGAATCAATGTAAAACCAAAGAAGGCATGCTTTTCCATATGTTCTGTGTGCTTCACACACAGAAAATTTAAATATATGAAACATTTGGTCAATGATCTATTTTAGCTATTTTAACAAAGAAAATGTTACCTTCAAAATAAACTATGTGAAAATTCCAATTAGGATTCACTAATCACAGTGATTCTAATTCACTCATTCACTATTTATTTAGCCTGCGATTTAGAAGCCATTATAATAAATCAGATGTGGATTAGGTCCTCAAGTTACAGTTTAGAAGAGTGGATGCTCTGTGTACATGATAAAAATAATGGCATGATCATACCAAATATTTATACAGCACTACTGTTAGACACAAAATTAAGCATTTTTACAGTATTTACCTATTTAATTACATAGTGAAATCCCCACAATACTTATACAGTAGGAATGCTTATTTTACAAGGGAGGAATGATGCACAGAGAATTCAGGAGAAGGGCTCAGCGTCACACAGCCAGCAAACGTCAGGGCTAGGATCTGAATCCAGGCAGCTGAGTTCCAGAGTTCATGTCTTGCCTCTCTAAATAGTTCTACTACGTGGAGGAGGTGACAAATGCTATTATACTGTGAACTGAATCATATTGAGGATTCAGAGAAAAGAGGAATTACTCTCAGAGGAAACAAGTGAAGTTATCGTAGGAGGGCTCACATCTGAGTAAGGACCTGGAGGAGGAGAGGGTGTGAGTATGTAAGCAAACAGGAAAGAGGGAGGGAGCCCAAGACAAAGGCTTAGTTGTGGGAAACCTTCAGGAGTGTGGAGTAAACGGTTATGGACAGGAAGACATAAAGGGGAGTACTAAAACTCAAGCTTTAAAACAGAGATGGGACCAGTTCATCGTAAGCTTGTAATAAAAGGGTGAGGAATTCAGATTTTATCCCGTAACCAGACATGTCATTAAATTTCTATAAATTGAGATCAGAAGTGTGTGCCAGGGAGCTAATCTGGCAGCATCACAGATGACTGGGTGCTGTGGAAGCGGAGGACATTGAAGGGGAGAAGGCCAGTTGGGAGACATCAAAACAAAACAGAACAAATTCATCACCTTTCTCACCAAACCTTTCCCTCTTCTTAGGTCTTATTTCAGCATCCTCCTTTATTCTAGTCCCCAAAAGCTTCTGCTTCCTTAACTCTCCTGTGTAGAACCTTTCAGTGACTCCCAGGGTTCTTATGAAAAAGTCTAAATTACAATTTTTTAAAAAAGTATTTAATTATTGGAGAGAGGAGGAGAGAGAGCACCCATGCAGTTACACAGGGGGAGTATTAGGGGGTAGGGAGAGGGAGAGAGAATCCCAAGCCGATTCCACGCTGAGTGCAGAACCCAACTTGGGGCTCGATCTCATGGCCCTGAGATCACGACCTGAACCAAAATCAAGAGTCCGATGCTTAACCAACTGAGCCACCCAGGTGCCCCCAAAGCCTAAATTATTTAAGATGATAGATAGCAGCTTACTTCTCTTACATTGGTACTTTCCACCTACCCAAACCTTTCGAAGCTTGCATATGCTGTCCCTCCTGACTAGCTGTTCCTTACATAATTCAACTGTCTCACCTGTACCTGGCTTACTCCTATTCACCCTTCAGGCTCAGTCTAAACCTCTCTTCCTCGAGGAAGGGGAAGCCTTCCCTGTGGCTTCGCACACTATTCCTATACTTGATTGCGGCCCCGGATCCTCAGCCTTGCATTACATTTGTAGGCTTGGTGACGACCGTGCTTACCGTGTTCAATTCCATACTACTGGTACTAAATAATGGGAGCCTGGGCACACAGCAAGTGCTCATAAATATGTGTCGAATGACAGAAAAAATACAGCTGTAGGAAAATGGTAAAGAAGGCTAGAACTACTGTCGTGAAAATGGGAATTCAAGCATTCATGAGAACAGAGGAAAGAACATGCTGAGTTAAGAAAATTGGGCAGCTGATTATTTGTTGTAGCAAAAGTGAAGAAAGTGTCAAAAATAACGTGAAGATTTTAAGCCTGGTTGACTGGAAGGATGCTTGTGTTTAGAAAGAAGCAGATAAAAAAAATGATGCATCCGTCTGGGTATAACCGTGCTAGCTCTGCTTAGAAACCTCCTCACCCCACTTCATCCTTCACGTCTCATCTCAGAGTTGGCGCTCCCCAGACCGAGTCACGTTTCCATCTTATCTGCACACGATTTACTTGTATTGAATTCTGAGCTTTCCTTTATCACACTTACCAACTCTATTTTGTTAGAGTCATTTGTAATTCATTTGTTAAGTGTGTCTACTAGCTAGTTTGTAAATTGCATGAGGGTAGGGATTGTAACGACCTTACTCATGATTGCGTACCCATTCCCTAGTACCTGGCAACAGTAGATAACCAATCATAGGTAACCAAGGAAAGAGATTAAAAAGAGCGAGGGAAGGAGAAGGGAAGGAAGGAAGGAATGAGAAAAGATGGTAAGTTTATTTTTTTTGATATATTGAGTGTAAGTTGTCTATACATCTAACCTAGACGTAGCTTTTTAGTAGTTAATATACTCCATAATGAGAAAGGGAAAAAAAAGGGATGAGAAGTTTCAATATTTTTCAAATCTCAATATTTCATCTTTTCTTATTAAATACAATATATATAAATGTATGGATTAACAAATTATTGTAAATATCTCTCCCCAAATTCTAAATTAATAACAAGTTTTATAACAAACCTTTATAAAGGAAGAAATGGAGAAAACCTAAGCCACTGGACCAAAGAATTTATGAACGATGATGATAATACAAATAGCTGCCGTTTCATGTGGCATTCATAATAGCTGCCTGTGTCCCCACACACTGATCACTGTGACAGACATCTTTACATTTAGTGTCCAGATATACTTTCTTATTCTCATTTTAAAGATAAAGAGACTGAACTTTAATGGGGTTACCTAATTTGCTCCTGGTTATAAAAGTTCCTCTACTAGAATAACTGCCTGAGGTAAATTTTCAAAGTACATATTTCAGGAGAAAGCTTTCCCCATTCTCTTTCCGATACTAGAGGTTAATGACAGGCATGAAGCTATTTAGCATGTGAGAAGCAGGACAGAAGGGCACTACTTTGGTTACTAAGGACCCTAAGGACCCAAGAGCATAGCAGTTATGCATGAGCTCAGGGTATAGATCGTGAGCAGGTTTAGGAGGGGAGAGTGAGAGAGAGAGAGGGAGACTTTCTGTATATTTTAAGGACTTGGTTGTTCAACACTGGAAGTTTTTTCAGATGCTTACAAAATTCAATCAGCTGATCTTAGTGGTGGGATACTCTAAGCATTGTGCTTTTAAAAAGCACTGCTGTTTTGGAAATGGCCTTCCAAGCATTCCCCTCATTAAAAATGAATCTGCACAGATTTTTACACCCATTTCATCAAATACGATTTTTTTTTTTTTAGCTAGTTTTGAAGTCAGCTTGATTGCCTGTACTCTTTAGATACTGAACACAGCTAACGGGGAAGAAAAGAGAACCACGAGAGAAAAGAATATTAGGCTTTCCAAATATTCACAAAATAGAAGAACATTTTTAAATAGAATAACTTCCTTTTGCAAATATAGACACAACACCAGAGACAGAAAATGAACCTCTGTGTGCTGGCTCAGTAGATGTGGGGCCCAGAGTTTCAGAAGAGGAAAGCTGGGAAGGTAAAATGGTCGGAAGCTGCACAGGCCAAGGCTCTTCCCAGAGCTCCGAGGGTAAAAGCAGTGGCGGCAGCTCTGGCTTTAGGCCCGATATTTTAAGGATCTGAGCAAGTTTCCTAATAGCGTGGGACACAGCAGTTCTACTTTCTTAAGTGACTCGTCAAGTGTTATTTGCTTCAGTTCAGTGAAATTGGTTGTGAATTAAACCACTTGTACAGGTGAGTGAGGTGCACGATGCTTTAGTGTTTGCGTTAGCGGGTATGTGGGAACCGTTTTATTTACAGAGAAAGATTACTAGGTAATGGGAGCACAGGGACAGACGCCCGTGGCAAGAGTTCTGTTGATGAAGTTGTCCCCTCTGATGAGGATGTGAAGGACTTCGAAAGCTTTAAGGACTCTCTCTGCCACATCTACAATTTCCTTCTGCTTCGTCCAAGGAAGAGTCTTGCTAGTTAAATATTTTCCAGGGCTACTTAACCTTCTCCAGTTTACCATGCTCCCAGCATTCCATACTGAGCAAGCGAAGAACAAAGCTGATAGCTTGTTGGGAGGACGGTCCCCGAAGGTAACACTTGGAAATAGCTAATGTTAAAACCTAGTACTTAATCCAACCAGGTCTGCTATCTTTTGAAGTAGGAGGCTGGAAATGAATCATGAAGGTGGAACCATGTATACTGAAGAACTTTTATGCAGGATTTGCTTGATAAAATAAGGAGATTGGAAGTTCCTTTAGTGTTCTATTTTCTTTCTAAATTTGGGAAGAAATATGATTCTGTACACAGGAAATATTTAGGATGAAGACATATGTCCTATAAATGCTTAATTTTCTAAAGTTAGATCCAAATGACAAAAAATAAGAACTACTTAATACAACTTTACACCCATGCAATTATCACACAAATGAAAGGGGCTATGATTGTGATTATGTTTTTATACAACACAATGGTCTAGAACTTATTACTTTGCACTTAGCTCCTATTACTCAAAGCAACAAAACAAGGATAAATTGTTAGACTAAAGTATAAAATATATATGTAACTTTCACCCATTTATAATATATAAGTAACATTTTGGGGTTACTGTGACAACAGATGAGATCTGTTTGACACATCTCTGAAATCCCCAACATAATACCCCTGAAAAGATAAAAAAAAAAATTTTTTTTAAGGGTCACAGCTCTAAAAACTAAAGGCAAAGATGACAAGATCCCAAATTCTCACTGGTGATTCTACTCACTGCCTGGTAGATGTTATTGAATTAACAAGTACCTTTTAAATAAAACATCACATGCCTCATTCTCTGAACCAGAATAAGATCTGAAAGCCCAGAGATAACAGGGCAAGATTTTTATTCCTAGTCCTTGTCAGAGTCTCATTCTGAGACCCGTAGGCTTTTACTAGATGAAACAAGCACATTGAAAAATCTTGGGTCATGCCCTAACTGTGCAGGGACGACTTCTGCCTCAGCCAATCCTGGAGCCTTCTTGTCCGTGATCACCTTTCCCGATCAGCTTCCCTCTTCTCCATCCATTCGGGGATTAGAATTCCCAGGATGCAGCATTCAGAAATGTGACACTTAGCTGCCTAAGGGAAAGATCAGCAGGTGGAGGGAAGAGCAAGTATGCTGCTAGAGCGTACAGAGAGCCTCCCTGGTCTGTCTTCCTATCTCTCCACAAGAAAAGGTGCTTTGTAGAAATACCCCACCCCAACAGACGTAATAAACATAGATACAAATGACTATGTTTGTCTAAAACTTTTCCCACCTCAGCTTATGTGTTCAGAAGGAACAATTTTTTGGTCAAGAGTTAATTATGGTACATGACTTAGGGCAGAAGATCATACCATCCTAACCGTCATATTCTCAAAAACATTAACGAACATGGTAGAGTTCTTGGGATTTATGTTAGGTGAAAAGACAAGCAGCATGTAAAATATAGAGAGAGCATACAGTGTGGTATTGATTATGCTTAAAATTTATTTGTATATATGAATATATGTATGTACACACATACATATACATAAATGATAGCATATCTACCCCCGCTTATTACTCTTAATTTAACACCTTTAATTTGTTCCAGAAAGCAGATCATGAAGGGGGCCACCCAGAAACGCCAATGGGGAAAATGTATTGTATTGTTTATTCCTATTAAGAAGTCCATCTCAAGATTATGTTTTCTATAAATTATCAACAAGGCAAAAACAAAGAAACAAAAAATCTAAAGCTATGGTTCTGCTTCCTATTTTCTCTCCTGACGCTATTATGAGTGAACTACATGTTCCTCTGCACACCAGTGAGCACAGTGGTGAGATTATGACCAAAGTATTACAGTTAAGATATTTCTGGTTTTGTTTTGTTACTATGAAAAAATGTATATTCTTTGAAATGGTCATAACTCTTTTTAGGGTTCAGTTCAAAATCTTATTGCAAATTTTTATTAAGCAAGGGTTGGTTTTGAGTAAATGTAAAGATATATATGTATATGTGGGTATTATGTCAATATATGTATCTCATGAACTTAACAGTATTTCCAGTGATTCTCTGGGTTTAGTATTAAGTATGCAGATACTTCTTAGTATTTTAAAATTTTTCTGTGATTAGAAAAAAATTTAATTTTAGTAAAAAACTATTTTAATAGCTCTTCCAGGAGTGTAATAAATGGTAAGACAACATAGGATAACTGAATCTTTTAGTTTAATTCATGCAGATAATGGGAGCACAAAGTTAAGCCTACTGGGTCCTCTCCCAAAATTTGACAACAAGAAAGATATAATTTATCTGTGAGCCACTAAATTGTTAGAGAGGTAAAAATATATCTCTTGAGAATGAACAGTTTCAGGAACCAATGAGCTCTAAATATGGTCTAAATATTATCAATGATTTACAGATTCAATTTTTTTTAAAATAATTGACAAAGAACAGTCCAAGAGTTTGTAAATGGAGTGGTAATGAAATGCCATTAGACACTGGGGGACTTTACTTAATTCTGAAAATAATGTATATGTAACATGTATCTTAGAAATTTTTGCTGTGATTGCTGGTAAAATAATATAACTGGTTTAGAGCTAAATGAAAATAAACACACACATGGAATGAATTAACTAGCTTAAGGAAAATATATATGAGGCAGGAGAAGAGATCTAATAAGATTAAAAAAAACTTAAAAGATGGAAATTTTCATTTGTAAAATAGTGCAAATATATGAGTTGCCTACCTATCAGGTGGAAGAGATTCTGCAGCCTAGTGCAATGGATAAAAAAGGAATTTGGAGTTAGCTGCCATAAACACCAGTCGGGCTCTACCATGAATTAGACATATAACTCACAAATCCCTTACATTCTATAGGATTCAGTTTCCTCAACAGTTTAATGAAGATAATGCAAAATCCTATAGTATTTATAGAACCAGTTAATAAACCACAGATAAATAGCAAATGTCAGTTTTGTTATTAACATGAGAATTACTTTGGATATTTGTCACATTTGAATCAGGAATCTATTTAGTCCTCTAGTACATGTATCTTCAAATACTGACAGAAAAGAAGCTTCTGAATGGTGTGGAGTTGAGAATGGAGCACAGAGGGAATGTGAAAGAAACAGACAAGGCAAACTGTGTCTTTAAGCAGTAGGGGAGCTGTTCATATGAGGCGTAAAGGCAGGAAAAGCCAGGTGTATCGTTATCTACTGATACATAACAAATTGTACAAATTTAGCAGCTTAAAAGAACATATATCTATTATCTCACAATATCTGTGGGTTAGCAGTCTAAGCATTGCAGGTCTCAGGGTCTCTCACAAGACTACAATGCAAGTATTAAATCAGGGCGGGGTCTCATATGAAGGCTCAGTTGGGGAAGGATACACTTCTAAGCTCATGTGGTTGTTGACAGGATTTGGTTCCTTGAGAGCTGACAGAAGTGCGGCCCTGAGCTGGCTGTTAGTGGGGGTCTCTCCCAGTTCCTTGCCCTGTGGACCTCTCCAGCATAGTAACTTGCTTCCCTGAAGCTAGCAAGAAAGAGTCTGTTTGCAAGATGGAAGTAATAATCTTTTATGACCTCCGTGACATTATTTCATTTTACATTGATGTGTTTTATTGATTAGAAACAGGTTAGTCAAGGGGAGGGAACTGCACAGGCTGTGAATACCAGGAAGCAGGAATCATTGGGGCTATCTTTGAAGCTATCTACCACAAAAGGCAACCCCACTTTTAAATAATCAGAAATGTTGTTATGATCAAAGTGAATGATTTAAGAAGAGTATAGAAGTAAAAGCCATTCAATACATAAGGCATGCATTTAGAGAAAAGATAATGTGAAAAACAATTTTAAAGAAGAAATCTTTAGGTTTTTCTTTTTTTATTCATGAGAGAGAGAGAGAGAGCGAGCATGAGCAGGGGGGAGAGGCAGAGGGAGAGGGAGAAGCAGACTCCCTGCTGAGAAGGGAACCTGAAGTGGGACTTGGTCCTAGGCCTGGAGATCATGACCCGAGCCAGAGGCTGACACTTAACCATCTGAGCCACCCAGGAGCCCCCTAGAAATCTACCAAGGCTGCTCGTGTGTGGGGTCCAATTCATCGTGAAGTTCATAATTCTGGGATTGTTGCACATGGCTCATGATGAGGAACTACTGAGAAATGACTTTTTTGGTTTTAATGTTTTTAAACAATGAGATAAATATGATATGGTCATGGTGGGTTGGGAGAAATAATTTGGATCTTGTCAAGTATTTATGTCTATGTTTAAATTGTGACTAAGAAAGAATAGAGACTTCAAGTTAAACCTGGCAAATTGAACATGTGTATGTCTGCTACTTCTGGAAACTCTAGTTAATGATGGTAAAACACTCAAGACCAAAAGGAATATGAATAGAAATGCCAACAGATGATAGATATCAACAAAATTCTGGAAGATGGAAAGCAGATGGCAATGTATAACTAGATAAAGAAATCAAAAAAAGCAAAAACTTGTACCCAAAGAGAGAGAAGCCCCTCAGGGGTCTGTCTTACAATCTTTTTTTTTGGGGGGGGGGGAGTTGAGTAAAACCAATAATTACATCTAATGAGTACCTGCTATGTTCCAATTACTCATATGGTGTCCTATACAAAACAAATTACTTATTGCTTACAAAAATCCTTTAAGGTAGGCATTATTAATATTCCCCACTCAACATGTGGGGAACCCAAGGCACAGAAAAGTTGAGGGATTTGTGCAAGGTCATACAGCTAGGTGGCAGAACTGGGGTTTAAAACTGGCCTGAAAAGAACCAAAATGCCCTTCAACAGATGAATGGATAAGGAAGATGTGGTACATCTATACAATGGAATATTATGCCTCCATCAGAAAGGATGAATATCCAACTTTTGTATCAACATGGACAGGACTAGAAGAGATTATGCGGAGGGAAATAAGTCAAGCGGAGAGAGGCAATTATCTTATGGTCTCACTTACGTGTGGAGTATAAAGAAAATCATGGAGGGCATCGTGAGAAGGAAGGGAAGGGCGAATGGGGGGAAATTGGAGGGGGTGTTGAACCAGGAGAGACTGTGGACTCTGAGCAACAAACTGAGGGTTTTGGAGAGGAGGGGGTCGGG
>CM052807.1:11903072-11947597 GCA_028533885.1 Nasua narica
ACAAGTTCATTAGGAAAGATGGAAATAAGTAGGAAAGATGGAGTAATAAAGTAAAGATAAGGGTTTTTGATGGTGACTAGACGTTGTAGAAAGCCTGGTCACCGAGAACTTTGACCAGCTTGCCAGTGTAGTAAACATGGAGGGGTTAAACCAAATAATGTTTGGAGGATAAAAATAATTTTCAAGTAAAAAGAAATGAAAAATATATAACTAAAGATAAGAATGCAATTAACAATTGGGAAAAGGACCGCTAAAAAACAAAACTGGAATGATTCATGAAGAAAATTATGAAAGAAAAGAGTGACATCCCAGAGACTGAACTACTGAGTCAGAGAGAAGAGGCAGCCATAATCATGGGAAAATTTAGAGGCCAGGAGCCAATTCAATGGTCTTCAACTCTGACTCAACATGAGAATTACCTATGGTTTTAGAGCATGTGAAAGCCTGGGTTCCCTTGTTGAAACTTTGAGTCAGTAGTTCCAGGGCACAGTCTGAATAATCTGCCTTTAAAAAAATGCGCTACAGGTAGTTTTAACTTAACAAGGGTGAAGAGCTGCTGATAATAGTTTACAGCCCAGAAACAAGCCACACATAGAGCTGCTGTAGCCACAGCTCAGACTAAGAGTAGGGAAGGGTGAAGTAAGTGTCCAAAAACTAATAAAATGCAGGAAGAATTCTATTGCCAGAAAAATGTCCTACATATACACGCATACAAAATACGCAAATATTTAAGTCCGATATTCGCTAATGCATTATTTGCAATAGCAAAAACATTGAAAACATTGTCTACCCAGAGGGGACAGCTTAAATCTATAATTCATGTTACATCCATACAAAAGGGAAAACCAGGAAATTTAAAATAACTAAGTGGATCTGATTTTGTTGCTACAAAAACATCTTTAAGAGAAATTGTTTAAATGAAAACAAAGTTGCAGAACAGTAATGAAAGTATGATTCTGTTTGTATACATGTAAAAAGGAATGTCTGGTGGCAGATAATAAACTATCAAGACCATTTACCTCTGGGGTAGGCGGACTGGGAGTAGAGAAGGCAGGGAGGGAGAGGGGGATTTTCACATCCTTTGGTGCTAGTTGATTTTTTTTTTTTTACAGTGAAAACTTATTACTCTTATAATAAAGGAATGAAAAAACATGAAAAGATTTCTGACTAATTCGCTGTAATCACTATAAATCTTTGTTTCAACATTTAAGAGAAAGAATCACATGTTCATCTTGACAGCCTTGCCAGGCTTGGCCACCCAGTAAGTTTTACACACACACACACACACACACACACACACACACACACACACACGGGTACCTGGAAGGACACTGCGCAGCACTTTCGAGTCATGGCAGAGGGGCCATTCTCCCCACTGTCGGACCCCGAGTTTGTCTCCACAAGGATGCCTCACTCAAAAAGGGTTGTGGGGAGGCTGCAGATGAACCCTGCCTCTGGGGTGGGGGAGGCCATTTCTCAGTATCAGGATGAGAGAGCAAAGAGGAGAGAAGGTACCATATGTAATACCTACGACATGACAATAAATGGAGGTGGCGACATATAGAAAAATGAAGAGAACCTGGAGGATCTTAAAATCCTCAGACCTCAATCAAGAAACAAGGTACAAAAGAGTTCACATACACACAACCAGAACTAAAGTAATTTATAAAGAGACACAATATATAATAAGATGCCTCATGACCAAAAGCTTTTATAAGGCCAAGAAAAGAATACACCAGAAACCAGATCAGTGTGCCATTTCCTGGTCCTTAGGTGGTCCCTGTCCCTTGGCCACGGCCCTAGTGTTTACCTTCGCTTCCGTGGGTTATCCTGTCACTGACAGTCTTGCATATAGCCCATTCACTGGGAAAACTGTGCTTCCGTTCATAGTCCAAAGATCCTTCCAAATTTGTCGAAGAAATTGTGTGGACGATACAAAACCTTAGGTTCTTTGAACCACAGCTTACACTAGAAGTCTGGAGAAGTAATTATTCAAGCTGCAGTCACAGCCCAGGCTCAGAATTGGCCTGTCAGTCGTATGTGTGCCTTTGTGGAGAAGTCACCCTTGCCAGTTCCAACTCTCAATGCCCTGGGCAGAAAGAAGCATACACTTCCCGGGAAGCAGAGGCACGGAGTGGAAAGATCATAGTATTTGAAGACACAGGGGACTGCTCTGCCACTTAGTAACTGCATGACCTTGAGCACATCTTTCTGACCATCTCCTTCCTCCCCTAGAAAGTTGAATGAATACTCTCCTGTGTCCCTCTACCACAGGATGGGAAAACTGTATGGGAAAGCACTGTGTCAACCAGAGGAGTGTAACTGTTTCTTCTATACATTTTCCTCAAAGATTGATGCAGAACTGCTTTTCTTTCTGATTAAAGTGAGCATCTGTTTAAAGTGATTCTCCCTGATCCTTATAAATGCTCTCTCAATGGCGAAGTAACAGAAATAATATGAGATCCCTACGGCGAGGGAACTGCTTAGCCAGCCTGATTCAGTCTGAGTCATTCCCTGCCTCACCCCTTTTGGAGAGGACACATTCTTATAACTCAGCTCCAAATAAAGGAGCTGAAAATAAAAATCTAAGTTTAACTGTAGGAAACCATAAAAGCTCTTCAGAATTTGTCAGTAAGCAATAACAAATGGATTTTCTCAATATATTTTCGGTCCTCCTTTGATTCACTTTCCTGTTCTGGAGTACTCTGTTTAACACGTAGTCATGACCAATAATAAATCTGCACGTGGGATTTTTACTGTTTATTATGTTCTTGATTGTTTTTTCTCCAGAACTGAAATACTTAGGAGGTTAAGAGACTTTGATTCACTTTCCTGTTCTGGAGTACTCTGTTTAACACGTAGTCATTACCAATAATAAATCTGCACGTGGGATTTTTACTGTTTATTATGTTCTTGATTATTTCTTCTCCAGAACTGAAATACTTAGGAGGTTAAGAGACTTGCCCAAGATGACAGTAATTTAAAGATGTCAAAGGTGGAATTACTCTAAATTGTTAACATTTTCAAGGAATGTTCCCTCTCCTTTTTAGCGAGAAGTTATTTGAGCTCCAAAAGTTGCATTTCCTTGTTGGTAAAAAGTCAAGTGACTAATTGCCCCACAACCCAAGCATTTCAAAGTCAGTGTTCTTCAGATGAGTGTTTTATATTTAGACATAGACCTTCTCCCTTTGAAATTCTTGCAGTAACTTCCCTCCTCCACTTGTCTCTACAATAACTCAACTCAAAGGTACTTGATACACACAGAACTTTCTCCTACAACTCCTGTCCTCCGTACTTCTGCACACCCAAACTTCACAGTTCCTCTATGTCTCTATTCTATTGGTTTTTGCCTCTAGTCTTTCTCAGACTAGAGGAAGTATGCACATGGCTATGTCCTGGATCACCTGGAAATATGGTATCACCTTGAAAAGTTGTCTTTGGAATCCTATGCCCGAGGCTCAAGGCCACAGAAATAAAGCTGTTTCTAAGAATACTACTTGCTTGCTGTCTTGAGAATGTCTTTTTATCAGTGAATGGCACTTATACTGCATATTCTGTTAGAGGTTGTCCATCCAAAATATAAATCTGCTATTATCTCACTCATGGTAAGAAACCAGTTCTGGCTTCCTGTGTTTTGTTACAGTATACACTGCTAGTAGTGGTATACAAATTCCCCTTCTTATATATCTCCCCGAGTTTTTATAGTCTTCTCTTCCAATACCATTTAATATGTATCCATGTTCTAGGCACATGCAACTTTGAGCACCTACGTGAGCATAGACTTTCATAACTCTGTGCCTGTATTTGTGCTATCAGTCCTAGAACATTCTTTTCCCTTTTTTGCCTAGTTACTTCCCTACTCTTTATTCTACATATACTTCCTTCGGTAGCCTTGCCAGTATTTCATAGGTAGTAGCTCCTTTCTCTGTGCTCAGAGAGTCTTTTGCTCATATCCTTATTATGGATCATAACACACTGCTTAAAAATACCACTTTTATCTCTCTCTTCCCTACTAGAGTATGTTTAATTTTGCTTATTGTGTGAATGAATGAGAGTGTTTTTCATTTAGGAATCAACAGCTCTAAATCCAGTTGCCTTCTTAGGTCTAGCAAACTTAAGTTCACTAAGAGACTCGAAGGCATGACAAAATGTCCCAGTCACAAAGAAAAGTGGAGCTCTTGGAAGAACCTTTGGTAAGACTGCTACTACGTTCTCATAAGGATGTGTTATAAATCACATAATTTTAAATCTTTCAATAAAAAGATAAATTATTCAAAAATATTTTTTCTCGCAGGTTGTCACAATGCTTAAAATACCTCCTGTTGGGGTCACTTTTTATATCTTCAAGTGATCCCTATCAGAATTTACCTGAAAGGGTTACAGTGATAACTTAACAGAGAGCCACTTTGGACAGAAGCAGTTCTTAAATGAATAGGCACAGGATGGGGAGTTTGGATGGAAAGTAGGAGGGAAGAAACTCTTCAGGACATGGTCTGCTTGGAAGAGCCCAGTGAGGCAGAACTTAGAATGCCAGAAAGAGATTGGAGATGGAGATGGAGATGTCTTTGGCATGGAGATTGAAGAGTTTGGCACTGATGTGGGAAGAGACGCTGAAAGGAGAGGCAGAGAGAGACTGAGAAGGAAAGGTGCAGATCCTCGGCCTGGTTCCTATTGCTTCACATGAAGATGTCGTATCTCTCCAGGAGTATCGTCACATCGAGATTCCTTAATTTAAGCAAGACCTTCAATAGAATTTTAGTATGCATTTTTTTTCTCTTGCATATGTGTTTAGTTCTCTGGATAACTGAGGAACGCGGTTTATTTTATGTATTTTTAACCTCTCCTGCTTGTTGCTGACTCACTAGCGCTAGAGCACTCTTGCAGCAGCAAGCTGTCTGCTGGGGGGGTGGGGGCAGGGAAGGTGAGGGGGCAAGGACACTTAGCTGCAAACGCTTTGAAGGGCTATCACACGGGGCTCCTACCTTTCCACAGTGTCGACTCATGTACTAAGTTCTGTGGATTCTGCATCTCTAATAACATTTCATGACTATAGGTCAGTTGGGGCTATTTTATCCCTTCTTAATATTTATTTGTTTGGGGGGAGTAGAGGGGGGAGGGGACAGAGGGAGAGGAAGAGGGAGAAAGAATCCCCAAGCCGACTGACTGCTAAGGGTGCAGCCCCATGAGGGGCCTGATTCCAAGGACCCTGAAATCATGACCTGAGCCAAAATCAAGAGCCGACTGCTTAACCAACTGAGCCACCTAGGCACCCCGGAGCTGTTCTTAAACTTCATAGAAATGGAATCATTAAGTGTGCATTCTTTTGTGAGACTGAACAACTGTCACATTTTTGGTGCAGTAACTAGCTTCACATTGGCATTACAACACTCTCATGTATTGGGAAAATCTTCAGAATTTTAAGAAATTTTTTCATATGTATTATCTTATTTAAGAAGCGACAGCTCCCCTCTGGCTCATTGCAGAGGTATGAGGAGAGATGTGTGCACAGATCTCAGGTTGCCTCCCAGTCTCCTGATTCCTGCCACAACCTGAAAGGATGAGGGTTGAGGAGGCAAAAGGCACTGATCTGTGTGAGTGCGATGAAACTAGAATTTTTTTCTGGTGCCATACTAAAGTAGTTAGGTAAGAAGGGCCAGTAGAGCTTCTTTCTTTCTCTTTCTTTTCTGTCCTTTTTGCTAGTTTGTTTTTGCTTATTTGGTTTAACTTAACCTGATGGGAAAGTAAGACAAAAATGTACAAAAACCCCTTTTGGTCACTTGCAAATCATTAAGAAGAGAGGATTCAAACAAACAAACATGGGCAGACCAGGGCAGATCTGGGAGGGAGAACACAAAACCGAGAGGGAAACCAATGAGAGTAAAGAATCAGGCCTGGCTTTACTGGCCAGGAATGAAGGGTGTTTTAATCATGGCTCTTTCCCATTAGAGCAGTCACCTGGCCAACAGATGATAAGCTTCCTGTGTTCTGTTTGATCCTATCCCATCCTCTACAACACAGCCAGGATGGTGTGAATGTGTTCCAGCACAATTTTCCAGCATTTTGGTCTCAGTCATCCTTCCGTTATACTTTTACGTTCTACTTGCGTGAGCTAGTGTAATAACAAGTGACCAGAGAAGGCAACGCCTGAGTGGCGGAGGCAACCCCCAGTGCAACTGCACACTCGCCCCTCCCAGCAACGGAAGGCTTCCTGAGGATGCCTTCTGGGGAGCAGAAGTGTTAAACTTCCATAAGTTCCAAATTATCCTTGCTTTTTATGTTCAGTGATTTGTATGTCCTCCCAAAGAGACTGTTAACCTACCCCAACACTGTCATCATTTCCCCCCTACATATTTATCCAGTTCAGCCACATTAATCATGTGTCGAAGAGACTTCATTTTCACATCGAATTACCTTGAATCCTTTGTAAAGCGATCAATTGGCCTTTTATGGGTGGATCTATTTCTGGCTACTTTATTTTGTCTGCTGATCTATTTTCCTACTCCTGGTCCAATTAAAATAGTTCTGAGGCCTGTAGCATTAGAGTAACTCTTGAACTCTGATAGAAGCTTTATTCTTTCTACATATTGATTTGACTAGCCTAGACTCTTTGCTTTTCTGTATAAATTTTAGAATCAACTTGTCAATTTCTGTAAGAAAAGCCTATTGAGAGTTTTGATTACAATCGCAATTCTACAGAGCAATTGGAAGAAAACTGACACTATTTAATGTATGCACAACATATATTCCTCCACTTATTAGGTGTTATTTTCTTTTGTTGAAATTTTATCGTTTCCAGTGTAGATGTCTTACGCATTTTGGACATACTCATTTCTAAGTACTGGGTGCTTTTAGAGGCTACAGTAAACGTAATTTAAAATTCTTCAATTTCCAGTTGTTCGCTATTATGTAGAGAAACAATTGATTTTTGTATATTAACTTTGTTTCCTACAGCCTTGCCAAATTCACTTAGCTCTAGTGTTATAGATGTTTTCAGGTTTCTGATGCAAATGAGTATGTTGTCTATGAATAAAACTCATATTACTTCTTCCTTTCTAATCTTTAGCCTTTTATTTCTTTTTCTTGCCTGATTTCAACTAGCCAGGACTTCCAGTACGATGATGAACAGTATTAGTTTGAACAAATATCCATGCCTGGTTGCTGATCTTAAGGGAAAAGCATATATTTCACTATTAAGTATGGTTTTAGATAGATGGCCTTTACCACAACTAAGGAAGAACTGTTTTATTTATGGTTTTTCCTGAGTCTTTATTATAGATAGGTGTTGATTTTTTTCAAATGCTTTTTTCTGCATCAATTGGGCTGATAATGTAAACTTTCTCCTTTATCCTATTAATGTGGTGACTTATAATATTTGACTCTTTAAAAGTGTATTAATCTAACCTTGAATTGCAGAGATTCACTTGGCCATGAGGTATTATCCCTTTTATTTATTTCTAGATCTAATTAGTTAATACTTTGTTAAAGAATTTTGAGTCTGCATTCATGAGGGTTATTGTTTATTTGTTTATTGTCTATATATTTTGGTTAGGTTTTGGTATCAGGGTACGATAGCCTCATAATATGAATGAGGAAGTACTTCCTTCTGTTTTCGAAAGAGTTGCATAAAACTGACAGCCTTTCTTAAACTTGTGATAGAAATGGCTGATAAAGACAAACTAGCCTATCCTTTTCTTTTTGAGAAGTTTTTATCACAATTTTATTTAATATGCATATGCCTATTCAGATTTTCAATTTCATCTTTTGTCAATTTTGGTAAGTTGTATTTTTCAAGGAATTTATCCATTTCATCTAAGTTTTGGAATTTGTTGGCATACACTTTTACTATAATATTGCTTTGGTACCCTTTTAATGTCTGTAGAATCTTTGGTGATAGAATCTTTTTCATTTCTAATCCTGGTAGTTTGTGCATTCTTTTCATTTTTTTCTTGATCAATCTTGCTGGAAGGTTTGTCAACTTTATTACTTTTTAAAATAAAATATCAGCTCTTGGTTTTGTTAGCTTTCTCTTTTGTTTAATTTCTATTTAATAGATTCTTAACTTTATTATTCTCTTTCTTCTACTTATGTTGGGTTTAATTTGTTTTCTCTCTAGATTTGTAAAGAGAAAGCATGAGTCATATTTTGTTTCTAATATTAACATATAATCCTATGATGTCCTTATGAGCACTGCTTTGGCTGTATCTAAGTAATTTGGTATCTTGTATTTTCCTTATCATTCAGTTTGAAATATTTTCTCATTCCATTGTGATTTTCTTATTTTACAAATTAGTTTTTTAGGTAGTGTTTGATTTTCAATTATCTGAGACCATCTAAGTTACTGTACTATGGATTAGTAATTTCACTCAATTGAAGTCCCAGAATGTACATTGTATGATCTCCATTTTAAAAAATATATTGAGATTTATTATTTGATACAGCATTTGATTATTTTGATGAATATTTCACATGTACTTTCAAAGGATTTATATTCTTCCATTGTTTAGTGTAGTGTCCTATAAATAGCAATTATGCCCAAGTGTTTTATTTTATTTTTTTATTATTTTTTTTTTTGCCAAGTGTTTTAAAATCTTACAATCTTAACTGATTTTTGTGTAGCTGTATTGTATCTCGTCAAGACAGGTGTATAAAAATTTAACTTGATTGTGAATTTATTTAGCTATCTTTCAGCTTTTTTATGTATCTTAAAGTTTTGTTATTTATGTGTACACATGTTTAGGATTTCCATGTCTTCCTGAGGTATTGACAGTTTTATCACTATGATAAAGTGTACCTCCATTTGTTAATATCCTTTGATTTGAAATCTATTTTGTGTGTTATTTACAAAGCCAATTTGTTATTAACAAATTACAATTTTCTTAGGTATAGTAGATCTTTTCAAATCATTTTGCTTTCATCCTATTTAAAGTGCATCCTTTGTAGACAGCATATAGTCAGGCTTTGCTTTTCCACGTCTGGCTATCTATGCCCAAGAGCTGCCTAGTCTGTGAGCTGGCTCCCAAAGCCCTTACTCTCTTTGTATACTTGCCCATCAGTCTTATTATGCCTGGTTCCCAGAAAGTAGTATTTTGCTTTCCTGGTAACTGTGGATCAGCACCTCCTAGGTAACCCAGTACATTTCTCTGTCATCCAGTGGGTTGTGGCCACACCTTCTACAACAAGGTCTAAATTCCTACCCTTGGGGATGGAGTCCCTTTTCAAGTTTGTCTTTCCTTAGGTACTTCCCTCCAGCCCTTGGATACCATTTAGAATTCTCTTTACATCTTTATAGTTAACTCCCCTGTTATAGTTTAATAACTATATTAAATTTCCACGGTTCAATTACTTTATGTTTCTCTCCAGATTGGACTCAGACTGACAGCCCCCCTCCCCGTTTTCATAATTCATCCCCTCAATTTCTAACTTCTCTAGCAGAACTGAAATATATCCTCCAACACTTCAAGATAATTAGATTTCGGGTTTTTGCCTGGGTTCTAGCCTATGTACACTGCATAAACTGGGGAGCACCCTCAGGGGAAAGTTAAAAGATATGGACCCCATCTAGTGAAGTTCTGTTATCCAAGAGTTAAATTCCTTCCAGTTTCTCTCTGCCTTGGGTAGTTTTCCAATACCTTCAAATAGTCTTTCACTACCTTCAAAAAAATCCAGAGTTTCTAATTATTATGTGTGGTAAGGTTAGTTCAGCATAAGGCACACTGCTATTATTCAAACAAGAATCGCTGTGAGAGACACCTGTGTGGCTCAGTTGGTTAAGCGTCTGCCTTTGGCTCAGGTTGTGATGCCAGGGTCCTAGGATCGAGTCCCACATATAGCTCCTTGCTCAGTGGGGAGCCTGCTTCTTCCTCTGCCTGCCACTCCCCCTCCTTGTTCTCTCTCTCAAATAAATTAATTAAATGTTCAAAAAAAGAATTGCTGTGAGTTGTGTAAACAACTTTAGTGCAATATGATTCACATATCATCACATACATTCATTTAAATAACTGTACAATTTAATGTTTTTACTCTATTCACAGGGTTGTACAACCATTACCACAATCCATTTTTTTAAGGTTTATTTATTTTTAGAGAAAGCAAAGGAGAGAGAGAGACAGCATGAGTGGGAGGGACAGAGGGAGAGGGCCAGAGAATCCCAAGCAGACTCCCCATTGAGTGCTGAGCCCAATGGAAGCTCAATCTCACAACACTGAGATCACAACCTGAGCAGAAACTGAGAGTTGGATGCTTAACCGACTGCACCAGGTGCCCTCATCACAACTGATTTTTGAACATTTTCACCACCCCCAAAAGAAACCCTATCCCAATTAGCAATCGCTGTCCATTTGTCCCCTCTTTTGGGTAACCTACTTCCTGTCTCTATAAATTTGCCCATGCTGAAAACTTCATGTAGTGGAATCCTTTTCAATGGCCTTAGTTGATTTGGCATAATGTTCTCAGGGTTGATCCACGTCGTAGTCTCTATCAGTACTTCATCCCTTTTTATTCATGAATAATATTCCACTGTATACTGTGGAAGTGTATACTACACTTTGTCTATCCATTCCTCAGATGACGAACATTTGGGTTGTTCCCACTTTTCAGCTGTTGTGAAAAAGCCTGTGAACATTTACAAACAAGTTTTAGTGTGAACCTGTTTTCATTTCTCTTGGTTATACACATAGGAGTGAAATTGTTGTCATATGGTAACTCTGTGTTTAACATTTTGAGGAAATTCCAAACTGTTTTAGAACATGGCTTGCCTTATTTTAGATTCCCACCAGCAGTATGTGAGGTTTCCAATTTCTCCACATCCTTGTCAACGCTTCTTATTGTCTGCCTTTTTGATTACAGCTATGAAGTGGTAGCCTACAATTTTTGATTTGCATTTCCCTACAATTATGTTGAGCAACTTTTCATGTTCTTATTGGTTATTTGTGCATATTCTCTGGAAAAAAAGTCTACTCAGATCCTTTGTTCATTTTTAAATTGGGTCATCTGTCTTTTTATTATTGAGTTACAAGAGCTCATTATATATTGTGGATATAAGTCTCTTCTTAGATGTATGAGTTGTAAATATTTTCTCCCATTCTATTTTTTTCTTCTTTTCACTTTCTTGATGTATCATTGGCAGCACAATTTTTTTTTATTTTGATGAAATCCAACTTATCTATTTTATCTTGTGGTTTTGGTATCATATCTAAGAACCTATGGCCTAACCTGAAGTCATGAAGATTTATATCTGTGTTTCCTTCCAAGAGTTTTGTTAATTTAACTATTCCATTTAGGTCTTTGATTCATTTTGAGTTAATTTTTGTATATAGTGTGAAGTAGGGATCTAGCTTCATTATTCTGCATGCAAATATCCACCTCTTCGAGCAGCATTTGTTGGGAAGACTTTCTTTTCCCCACTGAATTTTCTTCATATCCCCTTAAAAAATCAATTAGACATAAACGTAAGGATTTATATTTAGACTTTCAATTTGTTCCACCAATTTATACTCCATCGATGTATCCTTATGCCACTGACTTATGCAGTATCTTTTGATTACTGCAGCTTTCTAGTAAGTGTGGAAATTAGAAAGTATGATTCCTCAAACTTTGCTGTTCTCTTTTAATTTGTTTTGAATATTCTAGTCTCTTGTATTGCCATATAAAGTTCAGGATCAGTATGGGAAGGTCAGCAACAAAATAGCTGAGGTTTTTACAGGGATTGCTTTGAATCAGTAGATCAATTTGGAGTACTGACATCTTAATAAGCCTCTAATCCTTGAATTCCAAGTGTGTAGTGCAGATCTTTTAAAATCTCTTTAAATGTAGTAATTGTAAATCAAATGTTAATGTTGTAGTTTTCATTGTATAAGTCTTTGACTTTGTTGATTCATAAATATTTTATTCTTTTTTGATAATACTTAAATGGAATGATTTTATTAATTTAATTTTAAGATTGTCCACTGCAAATATGGAAGTTGATTTTATATAATCACCTTTTATCTTGTAACCCTGCTGACCTTGTTTATTTAATAGTTTTATTGTGGATTCCTTAGAATTTTCTGTATTTAACATCATGCCATCTGCAAACAGAGATAGTTTTACTTCTTCCTTTCTAAACTATATGCTTTTTATTTCATTTTATTGCCTAATTGTTCTGGTTAGAGCCTCTGCTACAATGTTGACTAGAATTGGTAACAGTAGACATTATTGTCTTCTTCCTGATCTAAGTGGAATATTCTGTAGATGTCTGCTGGGTCCAGCAGGTTTATATTATTTCTTTGTTGAGCTTCTGTTTAGATGTGCTATTGTTTATTGAAAGCAGGGTACTGGAGTCTCCAAATGTTATTAAATTGTTTATTTCTCACCGACACGACTTTTTCAAAGTGGGAAAACTCATTAGTTTCGAGTCCAGCTCAAAAACTCAATAGTTTTGAGTCTTGGGTCCAGCTTCTTGCCAAAAAACTTCTATATCATTTTTCAGGCCAACTATGGACAATTACAAGGGCTTTACCTGGCAGGCCTCATGAAGAAAAGCTGCCCTCCCCACACCATACCTACTGCACAGTCTTGATGCACTACAGTCTCTGTAGGGATTTATAGGCTAGGACCTCCGCCCTCTGGCCAGCCATGTTCTACTCGTATATGAAGTCTCCTAACTGAAGGACCTTGAAGACATTTTTCTCCACTTTAGCTTAGTACTCAGTACTATTCCATTCTTAGCCCTTCCTCAAGCCAGCCCCTGGGTCCACAAAATTTCAGGAGCCTTTTACACAGGGCTCCCTGAGCAGTGAGAAGATTCCTTGTGCCCGTGCTAATTCATCTGACCCTCACCTGGTGCCATTCCGGGGGTGGGGGGGGACAGCAGGGAAGCCAGAGCTTTCTCGTGCTTGGCCTCTTGCTTATACTATGGCCTTCAGTGATTGGAGGCTTGCCTGTTACTTTCATTTTGGCTTGTTGCCTTAATCAGCTATCTGACACCTGGCAGTTCAGCTCTCTCCAGGTCAGCTCAGATCCTGACAAGACTCTTCAATACAACTTTATCTTGTTATTTTACGAAGTTTTTTTAAAATACGGAAACTGAGAATAATGAAATGAAAGGACAAACCTTTCATTTGCCCACCACACAAATGAATAAATGTGTATAGTTTTTGTTATTAATTGCTTTGTATTCTTAAATAAAACTTAAAACTTTATTAATATCAAGTAGATGCTTCCTAATTCCCTTCCACAGTCTCATTGTCTCCTACCCTCTCCAGAGGCAAGCAGTAAAATTAATTTGATGTAAAAGCATCCAGAATATAGTTTTTCTACTTGTGTTCCACTTTTATGTATTCATAAATAATATATAACCTTATTTTGTGAGTTTTAAAATTTGTATATAAGTGATAAATTGTGGATTAGCCTTTTGCAATTCACAGGTCTGCCTTTATAGTGAATTAGATTAAATGGATCCAACTTCCATCAAGGCAAAGTTAAATCCAGGCCTCCTTTTTAATCATTCATTTCACCCCTATTCCTGTACCTCATTATTAAAGCCAAGGAGAATTTGATTGAAGTTGACATTATAAGGAATAAGGAGGCTACACCTCTGTTGGAAGATCTCTTTTTATGAAAAAGCAAGGATAGCGTTTCCTTGAAAACAGGACTCAAAAGATTTCCAGTGCCCTTTAAAAGGAGGGGATCTGTTACATTCCCTGACCATACCAAGATTGGCCTCCTCCTTGCAGAGTAACGTAATTAATATATTGAGACTAGTTGAAAATGCTCATTTGACTATTTTTGGACATTTCCTAAAACTGGCAAGTAATTATAGAAGTAAAAAGGGTTTCTGAGATCATCTATGCCAATTGTCTTAACTTACAAAGTGTGCAAGTGAGACTCAAAAAGATTAGCTGATTTGTGAAAAGTCAGTCCGTTAGCCAAACCAGGACTTTAACTCAGCTCTCCTGATTCCTGGTTCATTCCTCTTTACACTAATTACTGGTACTAAACTGGGCTGTATGGAAGCATCCCAAGGGTTGATTGTAAGGGTCAAGGTAGAAGATCAAGCAAATTAGTCTCTGGGTCTCTATGTCCTTTCCCCCTGGGCGTTTCAACTTTCAGTGACTGTAAGCACCTTCTCAAAATTACTGTTTGTCCATGTAGGGGTGCAATGACTCCTTAAATGCATGGTGGCAACAGTCCTCATATGTACTATTATTTGTGTGATGTTTTCTGCCATTGCTTTCACACCATCAGCAAATTGCCATTAGTTTTGCTAAACGCATTTGATGGAGTCTCAAAAATTCATCTGATCACTCAGATTTTACTGGGCCAAGTTTTCAAGTTATATTATTATCACCTTTGTATTCATTTACATATCGTGCTAAAGTAAGTAAAATGGAGGGATTTACAATGTGGCTATTTTAGTTCAGATAAAATGTAAAGCTTTTATATAATATCATCTTGAGAATTTATTAACTATATGGGATATGTATTTTTTATTCTTCTTAGGACTATTTTATCAAACAATGGTACATTAGTAAACACTGTTGGTTGTCTATCCAAACAGAATTCCCTTCTTCATTACTAACAGAACTCAGATACCACCCAAGGGTTATCCATCCTGTGGCATACTGTTTTTTCCAAGGATGAGCACACTGATCCCTGTCCTAACCCACATGCTCTCCTTACAATGTGATGTTTATGCGCCTCCATGAGCTTTAACTGCCTTGTCCAACAGAGTATGCTAGATGTGATGTGACGGGACTTTGGAATTAGGTCATAAGAAGTTGTTAGTTTCTTGACCTAAGAAGGTCAGCTCACAACTGGCTTACAATTGGTTCTCTTTTTCTTGGGATGTTTGCCCTTGGAACAAGGACGCCATTTTGTAAGGAAACCAGGCATCTGCATGGAAAGGCCAGGTGTAAATGCTCCAGCAACACCTCCAGTCTTGCTATAGTCTTCCAGCCAATAGTGAGCATCAGTGTTAGATGTATGAGTGAGAAGCCTAAAGAAAATTTCACCCTCAGCCTTTAAGTTTTCCAGCTAAGCCTTTAGACACTGTGGAATAAAGGGCATTCCAGCTGTTCCCTGTCAGAATTCTAGACCCACAGGTTCCATGAGCATAATAAGCGGTTGTTTTATGCCACTAAGTTTTGAGGTAATCTGTTATGCAGTCATAGTAACTGAAACAACACTGCACAATAAAGTCCATGATATTCAGGGGACACTGACTTTATATTTACCGCAGGGGTGGGCTCTAATTTAATTAAAGAAGAAGTTCTCAACTAGGGGCAATAATCTTCTATGTGACATTCAGAATGTCTGGAGACATTACTGGTTGTCATGAATGAGGAGGCTTCTGGCATCCAGAGAATAGAGGCCAGAAATACTGTCAACCGTTGCACAATACACAGGACGGCTCCTTCTCACCACCCCCCCAAAAGAATTACCTAGCCCAAACTGTCAATATTGCCTAAGTAGAGAATCTCTGGATTAAGCCAACCTATACCCTTGTTTATATTTAGCAATTATTTGTAAAAGAAATTCTTAACAAACAGGTGGAAGAAAAAAATGCTAAGACATCTTATCAAAAGAGATTATATTCCAAGTATCTAATTCTAAACACTAAGAAGCTGGTAGAAAAAAAAATTTTATAAAAATACCAACTATACTTTGATATGGGAATTCAGGTAGAAATTTGTAATTGTAATCATCCTTTCTGTTTTTGTTTTCTGTTCCCCCCCCCAAAAAAGTCCTTATAAAGTTTCTGTAATGAAGAATATTAGTTTAAAGAAACATGCACATCAGAAATTATGGCCACACTGTATGGAAATAACTTTAGTATTTGAGATTCTTCTTTTCTGAGTATTTAAGTCAATTGCCCTGGCTAATAATATTCAGATTGGAATCCCAGATTTCTGAAAGTATAAATATTTGAATATTTCTGTTAGTCAAAGAAGCTTTGGAATTTCTCTCTTCCTCCTTTGGCATAAGAGAAATTAATGGATGACTCTGGGAGGTTTTTTTTTTTAAGATTTTATTTATTTATTTATTTGACAGAGAGAAAGAGTACGCACGTGCATGCGCGCACACGCACACACACACACACACACACACACACACACAAGCAGGGGTAGTGGGAGAGGGAGAAACAGGCTCCCGCAGAGCGGGGAGCCCGACATGGGGCTGATCCCAGGACTCTGGGATCATGACCTGAGCTGAAGGCAGACGCTCAACCAACTGAGCCACCAACTGCCCCAATGGGAGTTTTGTTTTAAAATAATGCATTCAAGTGGTTATCGTAATGTCGAATAATTGTTGCAGTGTCATTAGAGTTTAAAAGATTTTCCCTGATAGAGTGCATCATTTCCTCATTTGTGATATATAACTTATCTTAAAGAATGCTATAAACATATTTTTATAGCCAGATTGAGCTTTCTTTTTTTTCTTGGTAGAATCTATAAAGCATGACCTGAATTTCTTAGATTGTATAAAATACAACATGAAAGTTACTGTTTTGTGGCATAAACACATTAGGATCTCTTACCCATACTCTTTTTTAAAAATTTTTATTTTTTCATTTTAATTCCAGCATAATTAACATACAATTTATGTTAGTTTCAGGTGTACAATATAGTGATTCAACAATTCTATACATTACTCAGTGCTTATCAGGATAAGTGTTCTCTTAATTCCCATTACCTATTTCACCATCCATCAACCCACCTCCTCTCTGATACCCCTAAGTTTGTTTTCTATATTTAAGAATCTTTTTTTTTTCTCTTTCTTGTTTGTTGCTTTTCTTCTTAAATTCCACTTATGAGTGAAACCAGATGGTATTCATTTTTCTCTGACTCATTTATTTCACTTAGCATTATACCTTCTAGATTCATCCACGCTATTGCAAATGGCAAGATTTCATTCTTTTTTATGGCCAAATATTATTCCATTATATATATGCCACATCTTCTTTATCCATTCATCTATCAGTGGACACTTGGGTTGCTTCCATAATTTGGCTATTGTAAATAATGCTGCAATAAACATACGGGGGCATGTATCTTTTCAAATTAGCATTTTCATATCCTTTGGGTATTCCACCCAGTACTGGAATTATATGGTAATTCTATTTTTCATTTTTTGAGAATCCCCCATCCACGGTGACTGCATTAATTTGCATTCCCACCGACAGTGCACGAATATTCCTTTTTCTTCACACTCTTGCCAACACTTGGTTTTTGTGTTTTTGATTTTAGCTGTTCTGACAGTTGGGAGGTGATATCTCATTGTGGTTTTGCTTTGCCTTTCTCTGATGATGAGTTATGCTGAGCATCTTTTCATGTGTCTGTTTGCCACTTGCATGTCTTCTTTGGAGAAATATCTGTTCATGTCCTCTGCCCATTTTTAATTGGATTATTTGTTTTTTGGGTGGTGAGTTGTAGAAGTTCTTTATATATTTTGGATACTAGCCCTTTATCAGATATGTCATTTTCAAATATCGTCTCCTATTCTGTTGGTTGTCTTTTTGTTTTGTTGATTGTTTCCTTTGCTATGAAGAAGTTTTTATTTTGATGTAGTCCCAATAGTTTATTTTTGCTTTTCTTTCCTTTGCCTCAGGAGATATATCCAGAAAAATGTTGCTATGTCTGATGTCAAAGAGGTTACTGCCCGTGTTCTCGTCAAGGATTTTTATGGTTTCACCTCTCACATTTAGGTCTTTAAATCTATTTTGAGTTTATTTTTGTGTATGCTGTAAGAAAGTGGTCCAGTTTCATTCTTTGGCTTGTGCTTTTTGGTTTCATAACTTGACTAGAAATGGACCACAAATTTTTACTTTAGTAATGAAAAACAGAGAACAGAAAAGATAGAGATAGGCTTTAGTAGATATCATTATCATCAAAATAAGGACTAATGTTTATATAATGTCTCATGTATTAGACCCTGTTCTAAGCTTTACATGTATTATCTCATTTAACCTGCATAACAACCCTATGAGGCAGTACTATTTTTTTAAGATTTATTTGACTGATTGATTGATTGACTGATTGCCAGTGAGGGGAGAAAGAGAGAGAGTAGCCCAGGCCAACTCCGCACTAAGTGCAGAGCCTGATGCGAGGCTCAATCTCACAACACTGAGATCATGACCTGAGCAGAAATCAAGAGTCCAACGCTTAACTGACTATGCCACCCAGGCACCCCAAGGCAGGTACTATTATTATTCACATTTTACAGATGAGGAAACTGAGGCACATAAAGATGAAATCATTTCCCTAAGATTGTACAGCTAGTCAATGGTAGGGGTGGGATTGAGCCCAGACAGTACTATTTTAGTGCTCATACTCTCAATTCTACATTTAATTGCATATAAGGCACATAGGTAATGGTTTATCCAGAACTAATGTTCATGTTTCTAATCCAGTGCACGTTATGACATGCAACAGAATAAAAATTTCTATTAAGAGATAAAACATTATTATGTGAGTTCGGAGTTAGAATATTCAACCATGTTAAAAAGGTTGTATCAGTAGAGAAAAGCCATATTCCTGCATGTAGGAGTTGATATGTCATGTAAAGAGCTAGGTCCTCAATAATGTCAATCACTCTGGAAAGAAGACCTGTCCCATAGAAAGCAGAACTCAGTAGGAATAGGAATGCCCTACACTGACACAGTGTTGAAATCTGCCTTTGTTGGTCTTAACTCTGAGGGTGATAAGGGTTTAAAGGTATTTTCCATAGAATGGACTGTATAGTGATGTTCACCATGTAGAAGCTGGGCAGGGGTTAGAAAGTAAGGAACCAGGCAAGGTTGGGCCTGGGGTCTGTTCCTGGGCCACAAGACTAAAGCAATACATTTCTCAGAGCTAATAAAAATCAAAGCAAGTGAAGTTGGAGACTGAACATGTCTAGAAAAAGGCAGAAGTACTCAGTTGGCCACTGGTCACTCTAGTTTCTTTATTCTATCATTCATTCACTCATTTACTCAACAAATATTTGAGTTTAGAGACAGACATTGTGCTAAGCAAAGGACAATATATTAGTGAACAAAAACTGCAGTTCCTGAACTTGTGGAGTTGAAACCAAATGGAGAGATCCATAAATAAGTAAACAAAACAGTATTAATTATAAATTATTATAAACATTACTGAAGAAACAAACAGCACGCAAAGAGAGAAAACAACAGTGAGGGGGTTTACCATAGGTAAAGGAGGCCAGAGGGCCTCTCTGGAGAGGTGACATTTAAGGCATGACAGGCGGTCAGTCTTCAGTCATGTGATAAGCAGTGGACAATAATTCCAGGCAGAGATCTTAGCACATCTATTTGGACAGAGTTTGGTGCGCTCTGAGGAAAATATCTGTGGTAAAGTTTGGGCTTTTTTTTATGAATGTTAAAATAGGATTGAATTAAATTTTGATATCATATATAATCCTAGATTTTTCCAAAACTGTGAAGTTACACTCATGATTTCAGATCAAGTACTTTAAAATTATTGTCCCTGAAACTTTTTATCAAAGAAAAGAAACTTCGCCCTTTGGATAGCACTATCTACCGCTGAAAAAGAGGAAAGGTAGCTTGGGAATTTTCTTTAGAAAGTTTGGGTAATTCTGTGGGTTAGGTAAATAGTAATACTATAATAAATATATAATAATAATACAAAGGTATCAGTGATCTTATTATTACCTGTTTATTATTTTTGCCATAGCAGTGTTTATAGAGGGAATGTTTTAAATATAAGAATGTCACAGGAAGGAATGTTAGAAATACCACAGCACCTTCAACATGTGAAGGGGCACAGGGAGGCTAAAAGTGTCTACAAAAAGATGTAAATGTAACTGCAAGTCGTTGCTTGCTTGAGATTTACTAACAGTCCATTTCCTTGGCAATATACATGGCACAGCCTGTAGGCCATGTGTTTGGGTGTGACCTCCTCTTGCCCTCCTAATCTGCACATTGCCCTTTTTTTCGGGATAGTCCCCCAATATTGGAATAGGGCATCATTGCTTAGTCACTGTGCCGTTACCAGGACAATCCTACAAATGTGGCTCTAAATTAGAGCATCACTCAGAGCTTTGGTTAGATGCCACACTTAACCTTAGGTCACCTATACACAATAATCCATGTCAAGTGCCTGACCCACTGTAGGTACTCGGTACATGGCAGTATTCTCCCCGGCCAAGGGTCCTGGGGAGGATGGTTTATTGTGAAAATACCCTAGCTCTATCTCCTTTATCTGCTCTGCAGTTAGCTTTGAAAATCATGACTGTTCTGAGATTATATAAGCCTATCTCTGTCTTAGGGGAAGCTTAAAATAGTCTTAGATTCAGGCATTCCTTCTTTGGGACTAGCCCTGGGCTCAGCCGTTTCGTTTCGTTGCAAGAAGCAGTAATCAGAGCTGGTAATCTTCCCAGGCAAGAGGTGCCTGATGCGGCAGTGCTCCGAGGGGGTGAGTCAGCGGACTGGCTTTAGAGGCTGAAGCTTTATAGGACCGAGGGACAAGTCCCTGGTACTGGTCATGGGAAAGAAAGAGTTTGTAGCTGCTGCGAGTGCCAAGTATTGGAAGAACAGTGTCAGAAGATGAAATGGAAGGGAACACACGGCCTGGTCTTAAAGTTCAAATCCTTAAAGTAAAAATCAAATCTTAAAGTTCAAATCAAAAATGGCTCTGCTATTTGTTAGTATGCAAGACGGGCAGCTTCTTTTTACATCTGGTCCTCTTTCCAACACTAAAATGGGAATTGTGATTTTCCCCAGCCTATTTCACAGGATATTAGGAGTCGTTACGAGGTGGTGTCAGGCACCCTCACCAATCTGATTGGCAGGTGCAAGTCTAATCTCCTCAGGCTTAGTTGAGTGTGGGATTTTCACATCCCTTGGACCAGAGCTGCATTCTCTAGGCTATTGTACAAGGGATACAACCCAATCCATAGCAGTTTTCAAACTGTTTTCCTCCAGGTTCTCTATGTTCCTTAGACAAATATTTCCTACCTGCCTACTGTCTGTCAGGGAGAGTTAAGTGCTGAATTAATTGCTGGGAACACACTGACCAAGAGAACAGGATGCTCCCCTATTGCAAATCGTGAGTAATTTGGTCAGGCAGAGAGACGATAAATACATAAACACAGAAATAAATATACAGTTTGAAATTCTCACGAAGGGGGAGAAAGTTGGGTTCAGAGACAGGAAATAACAGAAGGAGAAGTTCTGGTGCAATGGTTAGGAAAGACCCTTCTGCAGAAGTGGCACCGAGGGTGAAACGCAGGAGATGAGTGAGAAGGAGATGTGCCCCTCTGGTTGGGATGGGCAGCGCCGCTCACGGGTGCTACTCACTCTTCTCTCCTCCCCGAGGAGCCCTGACTGTCCCTGCGCTGAGCCCCAGCCTGCGGCACTTCTCCTGTCCGGTTTGCCCAAAGCAGGTCTGTGTCCCACTCTTTCCTCTTTCTGGCTTCCACCTCGCACGAGGAATGGTTTCCAGAAAGCCTCCATCTATTTCTGTGCACAGCAGACTGAAACCACCGCGTGCTGCGGACCTGCAAGTCTGGAAGCACGTCTTCCGTCAGTGTGAATATGGCCTCATGCCAAATACAGCTGGGGACCTCCAAGCAAACGGCTTTCAGAGGAATAAAATGTGCAAATGATTCCTGAATTAATTTGATCTCACACAGCAACCGAATTTTTTCTTCCATCCTTCTACCTTGCAGCGGTTTAATTTATATGCCGATAAGCTGCCGTGTGTCATAACTTTGCAGTTGTAAGGCCTGTTCATCTATCAGTCCCTTCACACTGTGCATACCTCTCCAAGAGGTGAAGGCATGCCTCTGCCGCAATATAAACCCAACCAGTTCCACGTGTCGGCGACGGAAACATCCAGAGGAAATCCACCAGCATTTAGGCTTTACTTCCAAACAAATAAATAAAAACTTGATTATTTAGTTAAGATCGATCATCTTAAATAAATCACGGTGTGAAGGTTCTATGTGTCGCATTCTAGAGTAACTTAATAAGGGTCCTGTGTGACGTTTTTCAGGGTTTAAAAGTGATAGGAATCCAATCTGTGCTTTCATTTCTTCCTTTTTTTTTTCTGCCAAAAGGCCTGGAGTGATCCCCACGCATTTTCAAAAAAAAAAAAAAAGTCAAAGTAGGCCATCAAATTAAAAGCAAATATCATTCTAAAATCCAATGAAGGTCTCACACCAGTGCCTCCTTGCATGTTTACCTTGTACTACATAGAGAATGTAATTTTATAAAATACAGGTTTTTTTTTTTTAAATATTGTATTTATTTATTTGAGAGACAGAGAAAGTGAGAGAGAGCATGAGAGGAGAAGGTTAGAGGAAGAAGCAGACTCCCCGTGGAGCCGGGAGCCTGATGTGGGACTCGATCCCGGAACTCAAGGATCATGACCTGAGCCGAAGGCAGTTGCTCAACCAATTGAGTCACGCAGGTGCCCTAAAATATAGATTTTTTTTTTTAAAGATTTTATTTATTTATTTATTAGGAAAGAGAGAGAGTGAGAGAGAGCAGGTCAGAGTGAGAAGCGGACTCCCCATGGAGCTGGGAGCCCGATGTGGGACTCGATCCCGGGACTCCAGGACCATGACCTGAGCCGAAGGCAGTCACTCAACCAACTGCGCCACCCAGGGGCCCTAAAATATAGGTTTTTAAAGAAATCTGCTGCTCTCAGCAAACCCAGTTCAATTAATGATTACCACAGACCACAAGTTCAATCATTAATAGGGTAAAGGGTTAAGAATCTAAACATACAACTCTCTCATATCTTCCTTTGAGATTATGATACTAATCCTTCCGAGGTTAATATGAAGCAGAAAGAAAATTCACAAATGTCTAATCTTCTGAGAAAAACGGATTCCTATTGCTCTTTAAAAAACCAGTTAATTGTATGCTAAAATAAAAGAAAGTGAAGGCAATCAACCTGTTGGACTCAAAAGGCTTCCCACTGAACTCAGAATAAAACCAAGCTCCTTCTACAACCGAGGCCCTCTTCAACACTCTTGTCTACCCGTTTGAGCTTTTCCTCTTCCTCCCTGTGCTTCAGGCACTCTAGGCTTCCTTTTTGATCCTCAAACCTGTCAAAGCCTGTGCCTGCCTCAAGGCTTTTCTACTTGAGGTTCTTGCTTGGAACACTGTTGCCCCCGGGATACACCGAGATGCTCCTTGTCTTCATCTGCATCTTGCCTCACAAGCCACCTCCTCAGAGAGCTCTTCTTACGCTGCTTCTTCTGTTTTGTATTCTCCATAGCATTCGTCATTATCTGAAGTCCTTATTAGCTAACTTTATCTTGTGACTTCTCTACTAGACTACAAACTCCCTGAGAGCAGGGGTCTTATCTCTTGTTAACTGCTGTATCCTCAAAAAGCGAACATAACTAACTCAGACCGTAGGAAGTACAAAAAGGCAAGAAACAGACACATGCTCTTCAGAGAACAGGAAGGAACCTCTGAGGCTCTCGAATGGTTGAGATTCAACATATCACCAGGGTACCCAGACAGCCCAGAGCGACACAGCACCGGCACTTCTGAATGGTGGGGAGAAGCATTCCTTAAGAGACTTTTGCAAAATGAACTGGAGCCTCTGAGTATGGAACTGCAGGTTCCATTGTATTTCAGGGAAGGTAAATTGTCCTTCTGCTGAATCCTAATGAACCTCTCTCTCTTCCAGCCTCTTGAAATTTCAATTTATCATTTGCAAAACCAAATTCTTTCAAAATTTTACTAACATCAGAAAACTTCTGAGAAAAGATCAAAAATAAATGAAATGTATCTACCTTTATCAGCTTGCTACCAAGTCAATCTTCAAGCTCAACGAAAATCATTTCATAGAATTCAGATGCTTCTACACGTACCACTTGTCTAGATTCCGGAGAACTCAACTCTGTATCTTTCCAAGTCTGAAATACCTTAGTTACCCTCAAGGCCTCCTTAGGCCCTGAGAAGAAAACCATACTGAGTCCCTAGGGCCATCCACAGCCCCTAAAGGCTTAAGGGGTTCCTAAAGCTCTTAAGGAAATGATTCACTGCTCTTCGCTCCCAGTGCCCAGCAGGTAATGCCTTTTGACACAAATCTGACAGTTTTGCAACCCAGTAGGTGATGACATTCCAGTGTCTTATAAGCAGAGGCTGCTCTAAAACAAGGCAACTGTATTTACCTCCCACAGAGTACTGAATTAAAAAAATGGTTTGCTGCTCAGGTGACAGATCGTGGGAGGGTTATTAGTCACATGTACTATCTACTTTTTCTGCCAAATTACAACCTAAAATCTAGATACAGAAAGCCCAGGTTTACAAACATTAGTCAGACAGTTGGGCATAAAGCTAGCTCCAATATTATGTAAACATCTATGGACTGACTTTCAACACATTATGGTAGGGAGCCTCAACCTTAGGTGCACAAGGGAATCATCTGGAGAGCTTTTAAAAGGCTGTTGCACTGGCCTCACCTCATAGCAACTATCTTAAGTATCTTTTTAGGTAAGATTTAGAGGTGAGCAACTTTTAAAAGCCCCTAGGGTTTCCAATGTGTGATCAATTTTGAGAACCACTGAATTACAGAGAGATCTGTATTTAGAAGCAAATACACCTTCCTGTCTTCCTTTAAAACTCTATATAATGGATGACTGCATTTATACACACACACACACACACACACACACACACACACACACACACAGAGGCAAATACAGTCTTTGCTGAAGGAAGTAGAGACAGTGGTTACTCTGATGAGCAGGGAAGCGCACAACTGGAAGGAAAATGAGGAGTGTTTGGGGGGCTGATGACATTCTGTTTTGTTTTGGTTTCACAGGTGTGCTTAGTTTGTGAAAATCAATCAAGTTGCATGTTCATGATATGTGCATTTTTTTGGCATATGTCAAACAATAGTAAAAACATTACAAATAAAAACTCCTCTCTCTCTCTCTCGTCTCCTTATACTTCCTTTCTTTTCTCCAAATTGGTATTTTAAAATGTTATTTTCAAAATGCTAAGCTGGTCCAAGATTAAATAAAGCTACATTTAAACCTTAAGACAAGCAACGTTAAATTATTTTAACAAGGTTCAGTGACATATTTAAGGGTAAGTGAAATGGTCTCTTTCAACATTATTGTTTAACAAAAAAGCAGAAGGGTAGTCTTTCTTTTCTTTATATTTAAAATATCTGTAAAAATTTAAATCTACATTTCTCTTCTTTTAGATTCTAAACTCCATGATGGTAAAGACCATTTCTCCTTTCTTCACCATTTTATTCACATCACTTAGCACACAATATATAGTATTTGCTTAATAAGTATTTGCAGAGGGATGAAAGAATAAAAAACCAAATCAATGAAAAGTCGGAACGGAAGCTTTCTCCATTGTAAGGATCCTATCTTTTGAATATTTTATGTATATTTTTTCTAATCTGTCTACAAGCTGATACTGCCTAAAATATCTCTTTGATAATACCACCTCCTGTTTCTAAAACATGGTTAAAGCCTCCCTATTATCAAAGTGCAAATTCTAAGTTGTTCCACTGTTGAGAGGTAATTTATGTTCTTATTCCTCATAACCCTCCCCCATATGCACCTTGTGATCAAATGCATTTGTAAATGCTGGCTTAAAGGAAGCTAAGCACAGCCTTTAAATACCAATATGCATTTTAAGTCACCAGGAGGCCATACACACTTAGCATGCAACACCTTCCAAGTTTATTTATCCATAGAACACTTTATCCAAAAGGCATCCGTTGGGATTACTGGTTTCACAAAACCAGTGTGGGAAACAGTAGCTTCCATTATTTAATCAAAATTCCTTAGCTGCATAGTCAAGCCCTCAAGGATCTGGCTTTAGCCTTTCCTTCTGGCTTCTCTCTCTCTCTCTCTCTCCCTCCCTCCCTCCCTCTCTCTTTTTTTCTAGTTCTACACACCAAATATGCCTTGAGTTCTCTTATATCAGCCTCTTAACACACGCCACCCTCCTGCACAGAGATTCTCCTCTTTACCTCCTCTGCCTGTTTCCTTTCCAAGCTCAGATACAAGCTTTCCCAAGCCCACATTTCTGACCTCTCCAGCCTACAGAATTCCGTCGTCTAAACTCCTGCTGTTCCTGTCTGCATGACCCATTTGGCAACTGATGAAACACTACCAATCGATGACGTAACTGTTTCTCACTCATAGTAAAGTTACCCAACTGTCAGAATGCGTACGTACAATCTTCCCCAATACTGTAAGCTCCATGAGAACAACTCTGTTCCCTTCTGGTTTCTCCCCCAGGTTGTTTCTTTAGGACAGTAACTGTTGAACATGGGTTAGTAATTGTTCTAAGGTATACCCACCAGCCTCCCATTTGGAAGATAATCTTTATCTAATTCAAAATGACAATAAGGATAGCTATTTCAGCTGTTAAAATTCTCTCTTCTTCTCAAATGCCTCTAATTTTTCCAAGCATTCTTTCCCAACTAATCGGAAAAGCACTAGTGATTTCAACTAACTTGAAAAGTCCCCAGGGTCCTTTACTTTTAACCTTGTTAAACAACTGCTTACATGTAGAAGTAAAATTAAGTCTACTTAATTTGTTTTGAATAAAATCTAGCAGACAGTCATGTGCAAACACCAGCTGTAAATTTGTAAGACCTCTGGTCAGCTCTATAGTGTCTCTCCATTTCTCATGGTCCAAGACAGTGGCATTCCCAAGGGTGCTTTTATTTAGTTGATGTTCAGAAGTAACCGGGGTGTATATGAACATACACAGCCAAGGCCTCTCAAAGTTTTACCTCATTAATCTGAAATCACAGCAGAACACAAAGGCCAGAGCCTAATAAGCAGAAGAATAATAAGTGACTGACAGCGAGATATGTGCCATAAAGGAATATTAATAACACGATAAAGTGCTGCATTATTTTTAAGTCAGGGCTCTTAACTAATAGTGAATTTGCCTCCCAAAGGACATTTGGGAATGTCTGGAGACACTTTTTCTTGTCACAACTCAGGCTGGGATACTGCTGGCACCTAGGAGGTTGAGGCCGGGATGCTGCTAACCATCCCACAATGCACAGGAGTGCCCCGCTCCCCCCAACAACATGGCAGTGGTGTGGATGTTGAGAAGCTGTAAGGTGACCCAATGGAAGGCAATGAAGCATGGAAAATTCCTCAGCTGCAGGACAGAAGAGAGGCTTCTGTTTAAATTAAATGCATATTAGTAATCTTATAGTATAGGCTATTTTTAGAGAAAATAATAATTTTAGGAATCTCCACTGTTTCCTATAACAAATGGAGATCAAAGCTGCAGAAACACTTACTAGGAAACAGACTTAACATACACCTCATCATCATGCGGCAGTTTCTTCTTACAGTTAAGCGATAGAGCAGTGCACAATATTTTTTAAAAAATTAAGAAAAACCATAAAAGAATGACAGCTTAAAATAGTCTTGAGAATAGCAAAAGTGGCAGAGTTACTTATGAAGTCTTGCCTCTTAAGTCAATAAATAAACCTCACCAAAATGAATTCGTTCTTCATGTACCTATGTATCTAGAAGTGTGCGATACAAATCTCTAAATGGTAAGAATAATTCCCCTCTCTTTGCTTGTCTGTACTTTATAAGTTTTCTATAGTCAATCAATTCCCACCACTCACCTCTAGCTCCAGGCAACCACTCCTTTCCACTACTATTAATCAGAATTGTCTTTCCTAGAGTTTCATATAAATGAAAGCATACAGCATATACTTCTTTGAATGGCAATATGCTCCTGTTGGTGAACATTTTGGTTGTTTCCAGTTTGGGGCTCTTAGGATAAATAATCAGCTTATTCTTAAAATAAATGAAACTTATTTAAGAACACTACATTAGTTTTAAAATATTTACATTTTTAAACATAAATGAGTTCATATTCTTTATCACACTCAGTGATGCACTTCACAGAAACAATTAGAGATACTTTTATCTAAGATTCTACTTAGATAAAAGTAGTACTGACCAAAATGCATGACTATACTATAATAGTTATCTCTGAGTAATAGGATATGGGTGATATTTACTTTTTTTCATGCAGCTTTACATTTAATAAGTTTCTAAATGAAGCATAATAATTTATGAGTAGAACAACATACAAAAAGTTAAATCTATTGAGATATTAATGAGCAAGTATTTGAATTAAAATTAATTTACAATTGAGATGAGTTATCTCTCTATATTGACTTATGCTATACAAAACAGATACTATTAAGCAATATCACGAAACATACCAAAGATTCCTCTTCCTACCCTACAATTTCCTGGTAGATTTTATTCTTGGCTTCCCTCCCCTTTCCCTCAAATTAGTATCTAGGTAATTGAGAACCCCAAATGCAAAAGTCAACCTTCCTCTCTAGTGTTAAAATCTTTGTGACTTTATTATGGATAAATTTGTTTTAGATCTAAAACATTCCAGATGTTAAGTGACATTTGTTTTTGTGTAACATTTTAAAAATGATTTAAATCTTAGAGGCAGTCATTTAGAATGATTTAAGCACAATACACAAATAAGTACAAAATCATATCATATACATTTTTGTAAATAAAGAAGCCCTCAAAGATCATCTGTATCATCAAATCTGACTCAAGAGGCTAAATGTGACCAAACTGTCACAAAATATACATCTTCACAGCTTTGATATTCCAATGATAAGTTATATTATAGACGTTTAATTCGCTAGTCTAAATGGGCAACACTGAATGATTTCCAATACAGGTATTAAACCTGTGACACTAAGAAACTGGGCTGCCTGCTTCAGACACTGCGGGAGCATCTAACTCAGACCTATTCTTTTACTCTGTTTATCCACCTAGTCCAGAGAGTTTTCTGAGTCAATAATGGGCTGCCCACTCTGTCTCCAAACGCGCTCCTGGAAGGTTAAAAAAAGCCCCCACCCCAAACTATCCTTCGGAGTGAATTCAGTCAGTGAACCCTTCAAAAAACAATTCTTTCAGAAAACACCCTAAGACTATCCTCTTCTAAGAGTGACATTTACAGAGAGCAGCATGGGGCTTATCTGAGTGGTGCAGAGATAAACTTGGCTAGAACAGAATGGTGCTGGGTTATATAAAAGGGAGAGGAATTGAGTGAGTAATGTGGAAGTCAGACCAGGGAAGACAAAAGCAGAGCAAAGGGCTTTCACTGCAATTGTGTTTAAGTAGGCCCCATACTAGGGGACCTCTCAAGTCGAGCTCTTCAGTGCACCCTGAACAAAGGCATCTATGATTCAACAATAAACACATCCCAAACTTCTCTTTCCGCGAAAGGGCTAAATATCAATAAAATTTTTAAAATCTACTAGGAACTATGGTGTTCTTTCAAGTTGCAATTCTATACAGAAAGATTTTTGTAGTTATTATAATTCTACTCTTTGTAAATGCTAATTTTTTCTCAAATCTAATAATTATCAAATATTAAAAAAATAAAAAGGGTAATTTAAGAAAACAAGTCTTTTGAACACAAATTTACTATATTGGATAATAAATATCATTAGTATCAAAGTAGAAAAAGTTCATTTTTCATTGATTGGATAAGTGCACTGCCTATTATTTGTTACAAGACCAGTAAAAGAAGCTCATTATGATGAATATTTTCATTTTCACCTTTTCATGTGAAATGTCTTGGCTTTTGCTCTAGCATCTTCTTGTGTGTGGACAGTCTTCCCACCGCATGTTCAAAGAGAATAGGCCATAAGAAGATAAAGCATAGCCAAAAAGTCTGTAATGTTCTGTATTAGAGCATAAGAAAAGAGCTTAGAGTTCAGATATGAAAACTTTTCTTTATTTTTTTTAATTTTTTAAAATATTTTATTTATTTGAGAGAGAGAGAGAGAAAGCATGAGCAGGGGGGAAAGAGAAAGAGTGAGAAGCTGACTCCCCGCTGAGCAGGGAGCACACTGTGGGGCTCGATCCCAGGACCCTGAGATCAGGACCTGAGCCAAAGGCAGATGCTTAACCAACTGAGTCACCCAGGTGATCCTGAAAATATTTTTCTTTTCACAGCAGTGTTTTATCTAAGACTGAAGGATGAAAAGAAGTAGACTAGGAAGATTAACTCTTTCACTACACCACACTCTCAGTAGACAATGAATAGGGCACTTTGACACTTGTATCTCCTAAACAGCATGTAACAGAAAAGAAAAATAGGGCCATTAAAGAAGCTAGAGGTGGTGGAGGGAAGTCTATAAGCAATGACAGTGTTTTATAGAGGAAATTCATCATCCTCTTTTCTGTTTGAATGGTGTTTTTGTTCAAGAATGTTCTTCATAGCACTAGTTGTAATGACAAATAAAGGAAACCACACTGACCACATAAATGTCCAACAACTGGGGGTATCAACAAATTATCTTTGTTTTAAGATTTTATTTTTAAGTAATGTCCACAACCAATGTGGGGCTTGAACTCACAACCTCGAGATCAAGAATCACATGTTCTTCCAACTGAGCCAGGCTAGTGCCCCTCAACAATGAGGCTAAGCTTCAGGAACAAATCAACTTGGAAATCCCAGTGACTTAAACAAAGACTGTATCTCACTCTTACAATATTCAATGCGTCTTAGGCAATCTTCCTCCATTTTGCAGCTACCCCATGTAGAAAATATGTCCTCCAAAATTGCCACAGAAAGGGGAGGTTTAAGATGTTGACACAGGAAGAATCCTAAACTCACTCCTCTCAGGGATGCACATGAGAAAACTACAACAAACACAAAACTACAACAACATATGGAATAATTCCTGATGAAAAAGAACTAAAAACTAGCTGAACAGCATTCTCTGCAAGGGATAAAAGGGACAGGTAGGGGAGGCAGAGACAAGGTCTTACCAAAAACCTTACTACCTGCATGACAACAAACTATAGGAAGGGATCTCATGGGCCAGACTTCTTCCTGAGAAGTAAGGAGTTTGTGTCCCACATTGGGCACCACAACTCTGGGGACCTGTATAAGAGAGAAGAGATATTTCCAAAAATATCTGGCTTTGGAAACCAATGGGGCTTACATCCAGGGTATCCAGGGAATTATGGGGAACTGAGATTTTACTTTTGAGGGGCTCATGTGCAGACTCATTTGTCCCAGGAACCAGTGCAAAGGCAGCAGTTTGATAGATGACTAGATTATTTGTGAATGTCATTCAGCCGCTAATCTTAAAGCATCCCTGGAAGGGCAGGGATTAGCTGAGATTTTCCTTAGGGACAAAGGCAACTAGAAAGTGTCATTTTTTGCTCTCCACCTCTACCTTGCTAGTTCAGGTGGGCATGCCCAGACATAATCTTGCTAGGGTATGTCCTACCCCAGAGCTCAACTCAGGGCTCACTAAGGCTACAGGTGTGCCCTGTTCCCGGTACTCTTCCACAGCCTTGCTAAAGCACAATCCATGTAGGGAATGCCTCTTGATTGACTGGTTCTGGTGACCAGAGGGGCTTGTGCTCCTGGGCCCCAAAGGACCATAACAATAAGAAAGACAGTTCTGGGCAGAGTATTATACCCAGGGCACTACACAGAGCAGACCAAAATACACCCCTAGTCTGCACACGAAAGGAGCCCATTTAATTGCCCTGGAGCTTCAACCGAAGGACAGGCTTCAGGTTGAGTACACATCCAAAGGTTACAGAGGTGTTCACAGGGAACACAGGCAGGAAGACATCATGTGTACACCCTCTCTTGGCCTTGCCACAGCGTTCTGCTTCCTCTGAGAAAGGAGTTTATACCTTTGTCTGAAGCCCCACTTCTTGCAACTGCTGTCCAGGACACCTCCAGATCTCCTGGTCTGGAGGTCAACAAGGTCTAATGATTGTGGTCCCATGGACTATGTATATATATTTGTATACTTTAAAAGCGGCTGCCTATGATCTGGCTTTCACTCAGCCTGAATCTAGTTGCTGACTGAGATCACTCCCTTTGGAACATGAACCTGCCACATCCTCAACAACTGGGACCTAACAAGACTAAATCAGGCTACTTGGATAATCACAAAGGCTTCAGGGTAGAATAATAAGGTTTGTGTTTTACACAAGAATACACCTTTAAGAATGGGAGAGGTAGGTATTTTACCTAATACATAGAAACAAACAGAAAGTCAAGCAAAATGAAGGAAACAAAACAAAACAAAACCAACCACAGGAATATGTTACAAATGAAACAAGGAAAAACCTCAGAAAAAAAGAAATTAATGAAATGGAGTAATCCGCCTGATAAAGAGTTTAAAGTAATGGCCCTAAAGACACTCACCAAATTCAGGACAAACACAGTAAGAATTTCAACAATGAGATGGAAAATATGGGAAAGAAACAAAGAGAAGTCACTGAGCTGAAGAATGCAATTACTGCACTGAAAAATACACTAAATATATACAAAACACACAAAAAAAGGGGGGGGAGGGTTCAACAGCAGTAGTAGAGTGAATCAGTAGCCTGTAAGATAAGGCATGGAACTCACCCAAAGACAGCAACAAAAAGAAAGAAGAATGAAGAAAAGTAACGATAGTTTAAGGAACCTAATGTATAACATCAAGCAGAATAACATTTGTACTATAGGAATCTAAGAATAAGAAGAGAGAGAAAAAGGGCAGAAAACTAACTTGAATGACTGAAAACTTCCTTAACCTGAAAAGGAAACAGACATGTAGGTTGGGGAAACAAAGATGCCCAAATAAGATAAACCCAGAGAGAACCACACCAAGACAAATTATAATTAAAATGTCACATGTTAAAGAGAATCTCGAAAACAGCAAGAGAAAACAACATTTCATACACAGGGAACCCCCATAAGCCATGTGCAGATTTCTCATTAGAAATTCTTAAGAAGGGAGTAGCATGATATATTCAAGGTGCTGAAAGGAAAGATCTGTCAACCAAGAATACTCTACATGGCAAGGTTATGATTCAGAAATGGAAGAGAGATCAAAAGTTTTCTAGGTAACTACGAGATAAAAAAGTTAATCACTACTACACCAGCCTTACATGAAATGTTAAAGGGTCTTCTTTAAGCTCAAAAGAAAAGGCACTAAGGGCACCTGGGTGGCTCAGTGGGTTAAGCCTCTGCCTTCGGCTCAGGTCATGATCTCAGGGTCCTGGGATCGAGCCCCGCATCGGGCTCTCTGCTCAGCAGGGAGCCTGCTTCCCCCTCTCTCTCTGCCTGCCTCTCGGCCTACTTGTGATCTCTTTCTCTCTGTCAAATAAATAAAATCTTTAAAAAAAAAAAAAGAAAAGGCACTAATAACAAACATATGAAAGGAAAAACCTCACAGGTAAAGGTGAATATATGTATATACAGGTAGTGGATTAATCACTTTTAAAGCTAGTGTGAAGGTTAAAAGACAAAATTAGTAAAATTAGCTGTAACCACAATAATTAGTTAAAGGATACACAAAGTTTTTAAAAAGTAAAATATTACATCAAAACTATAAAATGTGTGGGAGGTTAAAAATGTAGAGATTTTAGAATGTCTTCAAATTTAAGTTGCTATAAACCTAAAATAGACTTATATATATATATGTATACATATGTACACATATATATACATATATATGTATATATACATTTATATACATATAATTATACAATTATATACATATAATTATATATATATGAATATGTATTCATATATATGAATATATAATTATATATACACACACACACACACACACACGGACACACACACACAGTTATATGTAAACCTCATGGTAACCACAAAGCAAAAACCTACTGTAGATACATAAAAGATACTGAGAAAGGAAGCTAAACATAATACTAAAGAAATTTACCAACTACAAGAGAGCAAGAGAAGAAGAAAGGAAAAAAGAAACTACAAAAAACAGCCAAAAGACAACAGAATGGCAATAAGTACATACATATCAATTATTATTTTATATGGACTAAATTCAATCAAAAGATAGAGAGTGGCTGAATGGATTAAAAAAATAAGACTCATCTATATGTTGCTTGCAAGAGACTCACTTCAAATGTAAGCATACACATAAACTAAAATTAGAGAACTGGGAAAAGATTTTCTAAGCAAATGGAAATCAACTGGTATAGCTATATTTATATATCTATATATATTATATCATGTATATATATACTTTATCAGACAAAATAGACTTTTTAAGAAAAGACACTGTAATAAAAGACAAAGAGTACTGCATAGTGATGGGGGTGGTCAATCTAAAAAGAAGATATAACATTTGTAAGTATATATACACAAATCAAATATTAACAGACCTAAAGGGAGAAACTGACAGTAATACAACAATAGTAGGAGATTTTCATATCCCACTTACATTGGCAGACAGATCATCCAGACAGAAAGTCGATAGGGAAACATCAGCCTTAAATGACACATTAGACCAGATGTACTTAATAGATATATAGAACATTCCATCCACAGAGCATCAGAAAAGACATTTTTCTCAAGTCCACATGAAATGCACTCCATGATAGATCATATGTTAAGACACAAAATGAGTTACAATAAATTTAATAAGGTTAAAATCATACCAAGCATTTTTTTTCTTACCACATGGTATCAAACTAGAAATCAATGAGAAGAAGAAAACTGGAAAAATCGCAAGATTAAATAACATGTTACAGACTAACCAACAGGTCAATGAAGAAATCAAAAAGTAATCAAAAAATACCTTGAGACAAATAAAAATGGAAATACAACAACCTAAAACCTATGAGATACTGCAAAAGCAGTTCTAGAAGGAATATATATAGCAATACAGATCTATATCAAGAAACACACACAAAAAAATCAAATAAAAAATTTAACTTTACACCTAAAGGAACTAGAAAGAGAAGAGCAAACACAGCCTGAAGTTAGTATAAAGAAGGACATAATAAAGATCAAAATGGAAATAAATGAAATAGAACTAAACAAGAAAAGAAAAAAAGAAGAAAAAAGATCAATGAAACTAAGAGTTCGTTCTTTGAAAGGATAAACAAAATTGACAAATGTTTAGCTAGACTCACCACGCAAAGCGAAGACTCAAATAAATAAAATTAGTCATGAAAGAAGTTAAAACTGCTATCACAAAATTCAAAAGATCCTAAGAGACCACCATAAACAATTATACACCAAAAAGCTGGAAAACCTACAATAAATAAATAAATTCCAAGAAAAATAAAACTTTCCAAGATTGAATCATGAAGAAATAGAAAATCTGAATTGACTCATTAGTAGAAAGGAGACTGAATTGGTAATCAAAAACTTTTCAGCAAACAAAAGTTCAGGCCCAGATGGCATCACTGGTAAACTCTTATTAAACATTAAAAGATCAATAGCTAATCCCAAACTTTCCACAAAATTGAAGGGGAGGTAATGCTCTTAAACTCATTTTATGAGGCTAGCATTACCCTGATACGAAAACTAGACAAGGACACCACACACACAAAAAGAAAATTACAGGCCAATAATGTTAATGAACATGGAGGCAAAGTTTTTTCGATAAATGGTGTTGGGAAAACTGGACAGCCATATGCAAAACAGTGAAACTGAACCTTTATCTTATACCATATACAAAAACTAAGTCAACATAGATTAAAAACTTGAATATAAGACCATAAAATTCCTAGAAGAAAACATAGAGAGTAAGCTCCTTGACATCACTTTTGGCTGTTATTTTTTTGGATCTGACTCCAAAGGCAATTTCAACAAAACCAAACTGAATGACTGGGACTGTAGCAAACTAAAACATGTTTCACAGTGGAAGAAACCATTAACAAAATAAAAAGGCAATCTTCTTAATGGGAAAAGATAATTTGCTTATCATATATCCGGTAAGGGGGTAATTACCAAAATATATAAGAACACATTCAACTCAATAATGAAAAATAAACAATCTGATTGAAAAATGGATTGAGGGGCTGATAGACATTTTTTCCAAAGAAGATGGGCAATAGGCACATGAAAAGATGCTCACCATCACCAATCATCAGAGAAATGCAAATCAATACCATAATGAGACATCAAATCACACCTGTTCTGATGGCTATTATCAAAAGAACAAGAAGTAACATGCATTGGAGAGATTGTGGAGACAAGGGAACATACACTGTTGATGGAAATGTAAATGTAAAATTGGTGCAGCCACTATGGAAAACAGTATTGAGGTTCCTCAAAAAGTTAAAAATAGAATTATCATACGATTTATTGATTCCACTTGAGTATTCAACAAAAAGATGAAAGCACAGATTCAAAAAGATACATGAACCCCCTCATGTTTACTGCAGACTTACTTACAGTAGCCAAGATATGGAAACAATCTATGTGTCCATGGATGGATGAATGGATAAGATGCAGTATACGTACATGATATAATACGACTCCAGCTATAAAAAATAAATGAAATCTTGCCATTTGAGACAACATAGATAGACCTAGAGGGCACTATACCAAGTAAAGTAAGTCTGGCAGAGAAAGACAAATATCTTATGATATCACTTACATGTGGAATCTAAAACACAAATAAATAAAGAAACAAACCAAAAAACAGACTCAAATATAGAGGACAAACTGGTGGTTGCCAGAAGACAGGTGAGTTGGGAGTTGGGTACAATAGGTAAAGGGAATTAAGAAGTACAAACTTCTGTTTTGATGGAGATGAAAAATATAGCATAGGGAATATAGTCAATATACGGTAATAACATTATAAAGTGACTAATGGCAACTACACTTGTCATGATGAGTGCTGAGTAATGTACAGAATTGTTGAATCAATATTTTGTACACTTGAAACTAATATAATACAATAGCACTGTATGCTAATTATATTTAAAAATTATACTTTAAAAAAGAAGAATAAAAAGATCATTAAAAAAACTCTGTACCTTATTCAGTACCCTGTAATATGAAGGAGTTCAATTTGTAAATGGCCGCGCAGAATATGTCTTCCTGGTCCTTAAAAATTCCTATCATCACTCCATATAGCATGAGACCATACCACTGTCACCCACCTACTGACTGAAGAAAATTTAGAAGTATAGAATATAAACAGAAATAGAGGCAAAGGCTAAATATATATGATGACAACCAACAGTTGCCAAAAATTGGTCCTAGCCCTAGCCCAGATAAAATTTCCAGCCTTTTAAATGCGAAGCTTCCTTAAATAAATTTCTTCAGGAACTATTCCCATTTGACACATCTTTAACTTCAAAGAAATGTGGAGCATTTTGTTAAACATCAAAATTAGTAATCTGTAGCAATACTCTCTCTCAAAAAAAAAAAAAACAAAAACCCTCATAGCAAAGGGAATGAAGCTTAGAGTAAAAACCATAGTTCCCACCCCCCGCTCCAGTTTGAGCATACTATACTTACTGTGCCTACACTATAAGCTTAAAATAACTTCCAAAGGTCTTTAAGTCATTGAAATTAGTACACCCTAAAAGGAGTTGAGGTGTCACCAGAAAACCCCATATGAGAAAATCTATCTTAGGTGAGTCCCTCTTTTAGTAGTTACCTAATAGTCCCATAGATTAAATAAAGACTTTCTTTCCTGTCTGAATCACATCTGTTACATAATTACTTTTTTCCAAGCAAGTGAAAGAAACAAGAGGAGCTGTATAAAGATTACAATTAATAATGATAGGCAGTTTTCCACAAAATGAAGTCTGCATTGTGAGTTGCATAATCAGTTTCTCAGTAACCTTAGTTCTCTCTTTAAAAGTCATGGCTAGACAGAGTCAGGGACAGGACTTCTGTTTAAATTTTTTTTCTTTTATAAATATAATATATTATTACTCAGCCATCAGGAAGGATGGATACCTACCATTTGCATCGACATGGACATGGATGGAACTGGCGGGGATCATGCTAAGTGAAATGAGTCCATCAGAGAAACAATTATCACATGGTTTCACTCATATGTGGAACAAAAAGAATAGTGCAGAGGACCAGGGAGGGAAAAACTGAATGGGAAGAAATCAGAGAGGGAGAAAAACCGTGACACTCTAAATTCCGGGAACCAAACTGAGCGTTACAGAAGGGAGAGAGGTGGGGGTGGGGTGGGGTAACGAGGTGATGGGTATTAAGGAGGGCACGTGATAAGCACTGGGTGTTATACGCAACTAATAAATCATTTAACACTACATCAAAAACTAATGATATATGATATACTAATTGAACAAAATTAAAAAATTGGAAAAAAACCTCCCTAAAAAAATGAAGATAATATACATGTAGAAATACAGAAGAATATACAGAAGATGCAAACCAGCAACTAGAAGAAAATAACAACTACATGCATGGCAAAGATGAGATCACAATATACAGAATTCCCATCTCCCAGTTTTTTCGGATGGGCACAAGGTCCCCTAGATAAAAAACAAAACAAAACAAAACTATTTTCCAGCCTCTTTTGAAGCTAAGAGTGACTAGGTAATGAAATTCTGACAAATGAGGCTAAATGGAAGAGAAGTATAGTATTCCCTTCTCCTTCACACTTTCTTCCCAGCTGCTTCCTTGGATGAGGATGAAATTTTTAGAAGGGCTAGAGAGAATGGGTCACCCAGGATCCCTGTAACTGTGAAATACAACTAGCTTTGGAGTATTCACTTCCATACTTCCTTTTTATGGAAGAAAGAGAGTTCAGCATTTTAGAGCTTCTGTTCTTAGGCTCCTTGGTACTTGTAGATAATCCTGATCTGATCCTAATACCATCATATTTTTTTGTTACCTACCTTCTGAAATTTTATATAGTCACAATTATGCACTACTTCTTTAAATTCTTATTTTTAGTTTACTTGTTTATTTTACGTGGGAACTCCTGGAGCATATGGGAGACTTCCTTAATTTAAATACAGTGTTATTCTTTTGAATTGGAGTTTTAAGTAGGCATCAAAAGAAGGATGCTTTTCCTTTTCTTGTCAGACTTTTCAGTTTTAGGGGCAGCAAAATCAAACACTATACTGAAAGCCAGGCAGCAACTAACTCTGTATGAACAAAGTAGGTCAGGGAGGACCATGAAAAACAAGGCACATTCCTAACTGGGGTCGCTACTATGCAAGTCCAGCAGATGGTTGGTGTTGAGGGACTGAAGGCCCAGTACTTATAATCACAGAGAAAAATTACCTTTTAATGTGCACTTGCTAATTTTTAAATGATGTTGGCAAGTAATTATAGAAAAATAAATTAATTATGTAAGAGAATAAAATTATCTGAAGAGCAAAGTCATGGTATAGGCACTAAAGAAACCTGTATTTTTTTTTTTTGTCTGTAGGCTGGTTACATTTAAAATCAGGCTTTGGATATTAAAGAGTCTCAATGATTTTTAGTAGCTCTAGTTGGATCTGGGTTGCCTGACTGCTATGTTACATGAGAATTTTGGATGATTGGTGTGACAGGCAGAATAATAGTATCCAAAGATATCTATATCTTAAGCCCAGGAACCTATGGATATGTTATGTATTGGTCTCCATTTAAAAGAGGTTAAAAGAAAAGAAAAGGATTGCTAAAATTCCAGGGGGGACTAGACTGACATGAAACCTCACTGTACACATTCACTTTATTTGCTATATGAACTGTCTCCATTTTTGAAGGTGTAAATTCCCATTCATCTGGTAACAAAATCAACTTCCAATCCAAGAATAATTAGTCTTTTCATTCCACTTAATCAATATTTATTGTATTTTACCGAAGACTTTGTTTATGACAGATTGACATAAAACACAACAAACAAGTTTGAAAGCAAGGCTATAGGCCAATGGCTTTCGAAGTGTCGTTCCTGGACTATGAACCCAGCAACAACAGCATCCCTTTGGAATTCATTTGAAATGCAAATTCTATGACCCTACCCTAGATTTACCGAATCAGAAACTTAGAGGTGGGGGTCAGCAATCTGGGGTGTAACAAGTCCTAGATGATTCCGATGCTTGTAAAGTCAGAGAACTACTACTTTAGGATATGCTACTTTATTAACTAATACACACCGCATAATCTATGCCAGCCACTACTCTAAGCATTTGCATGCATAAAATCATCCAACAGTATACTATAATCCTGATTTTACAGGTAAGGCCATGGACATCTAGAGAGGTTAAATGACTAACCTAAGGTCACACAGCTACTAAGTGTCAGTTACTGGGGCTCCACAGTCCATGCTCTTAACCACTATAACACAAAGCCTACGACTGATCAGATAAGTAACTAAGAGACAAGGTGTGTATCAGCTAGTCTATTAAGTTTTTCAGGACACAACTGCTTTAACATAATTTAATCACATGTCTCTAGAAAGTTAAGTAATGTTTCTAATTTTGTTAGTATGTCAGCCATGAAGACAGGCTTCTGTGACAGGGTTTTGTCAAAGTACATCATATTATCAAGTAGCAACCTTTTTATCATGTGAAAGCTCTGCATTGTTTTTGGCACATCTAATTCCTGTTTACAGGTAACTGGAGAAATATTTATTGGATTTTTACTATATGCCACGCATTACGCTACACATTGGTGAATATAAGGATATCCAAGACATAAGATAACACATATAAAGCACTTCAGATATATGGTATGGAAAAGCACACAATAAATGTCAGCTCTCATTATTAAGGAGATCCTTTTGTTGTTGTTATAATGGAGAGAGAAACACAGGAACTCAACTATAAAACCAAACATAATGCAGTAATATTGCATTATGTAGAGAAATGACAGTTGTAATACTTAGTTGTTCTGTAATACTATTATTTTTCCCCTAAATTCATTAACAATGTTAATAAGAGAGATAATCTCCTTCTTCCCTCCCTTCTCTTCTTGGTGCTCCTCCCTTAAGTCCATGACTCTGAAAACAGGACTTCATTTCTCATTGTTTTTAGAATGTCACCATAAGGCTTTTCCAGACGCATGGATTCATTTCTCTCCAATACAAAGGGGTAGCAAGAGAAATTTTTCTTTTTTTTTTTTTAAGATTTTATTTATTTGAAAGAGAGAGAGAAAGAGATCACAAGTAGGCAGAGAGGCAGGCAGACAGAGAGGGGAAAGCAGGCTCCCTGCCGAGCCAAAGAGCCTGATGCGGGGCTTGATCCCAGGACCCTGAGATCATGACCTGAGCCGAAGGCAGGGGCTTTAACCCACTGAGCCACCCAGGTACCCCGAGAATATATTTTTCTAAGGAAAAACTGAGAAGACACTGAAGGACAAATGTGAGACTTCCTTAAAACCAAGATTTCCAAGGTGAAAATAATGCTTAAATATTAACTAAAAATTGTTAACATTCAGTATTTGACTTTTACTTTCAACATTCTACTTAAACAGAGTGGGACAAGAAGGTGAAATAAAATGGCAAAAGGTTGACCAAATGAAGGTTGTCAACAGCTGTCAAAAAGTCTGGGTCATTAAGGGTTTAATTCATTTTTGGAGCTTAAATTTTTTAAGAAGATGTATTTATTTGAGAAGGACAGAGAGAGAGAGAGAAAGAGAGAGAGATTGAGAATGGACGGCAGAGGGAGTGAGAGAAACAAACTCTCTGCTGAGCAGGGAGCCTGGAGCAGGTCTCAATCCCAGGACCCCGGGTCATGACCTGAGCTAAGATGCTTAACCCAAGGAGCCACCTGGGGCACCCTGTAGCTTAAATTTTTTAATTAAAATTCTATCTGAGTTTATATCACAGATCAGTTCAATGTTAGTCCTGAAGATCTGTACTGTCTGTCCGGAGTAGGTAACTACTGACTTTTTCATTAGCTTTATGATGGCAGAAATAGCCTAAGTGACCGAATGACCAGTACAGTGAGTGACAGCCTTTGAAGAGTGCATGCATACAGACGTGCCTGAATCTGGACTGAACAGTACCATCATCTTTGTCATTTTGCCATAGAACATACAGTTATTTGGAGGAGATACACGAAGCCAGATCACTGCAGACTGTGGAACAATTATCCCAAAGTCTGAAAAGTCACCATCAATCATTAGGAAATTGCCGTTTATTCACAAGGGCTCCCAACCAACTGCACTGAGAGATACTGCCTGAATCCGGTGTGAGGTCCTGAGGAAAATGAGAGAAACAGCCAAAATTTATACCTTAGAGACGACTTTGGTTCTACTTTTTACCCTGACCCCAGGTTTTCATCTGCTGTTTATGAAAAAGAAGACCCAGGGCCTCCTTTTTTACCAATCAGTGAATGAACTGGATGTGTTCTAAGTTCAGCCCCTCCATGTATTGGATCCTATCTACTTAAGGGCTTCCCTTATGACAATATTCACGTCTCTCCTGCACCTTCATTTTCCATCTTTATGGGATCATTCCATAGCCATGCAAACATGTAATTTATCTCATTAAAAAAAAATCACTTGACCTATAGCTTCCTCCAGTACCCCAATTCCCTACTTTACTGCAAAACATATAGAAAAAAGGGGTTTACTTGCTCTTTCTATTTCATCTCCAGTTATCACCCCCAATTGCTCCAAAACAGGCCTTGTCAAGATCACCTCAACATTCCCAAGTCCAGCAGGCAATTCTTGTTCCCCATCTTAGAAAACAAATCAGCAGCATCTGAAGGAATTAACCACCCTCTTCTCTCTCCTTGAAACACAATGTGTTTGAATGAATTCAATTGATCCTAACTCCTACTTCCCTGTTAGGTCATTCCCAGTTTCCTTTGCTGGATCTTCATCTTCTGGACCTCCAACCATTACAACATGTCTGTCTGTCTATCATCGATCTATCTATCTATCTATCTATCTATCTATCTATCTATCTATCAATCATCTATCATCATGATGATTTTATACAGAGATATACCCATTTATCCACCACTCTGTTTAAGAAAGAGAATATTACTATTCACCACAAGCTGCCTTTATGACCTTCTTCCTCTTTGATCCCATGCTCTTCCCCTCTATCTCAGGCAACTATCATCCTGAATTTTTTGTTTGCCATTTTCCTGCTTTCTTAAGGTTGTATTATATACACAGACACACACATAATTTCAAACTCTGTATAAATGGAATCAAACAGCATTACTGGATTTCTGGTATATATTCTTTAAGACAAATATGCTAGGATTTATATTATTAATTATCCAATTATAATTATAAGTTATATAATAGGTATTATGTGAAAAGGGTATAATGAAATCAAGCAAGATAGAGAAATGGCTCAGTTTTAAATGCATTCCTTTATTACAGATCTCAAAGCCTTTAACTAGAAATGTTCGCTGTGACTCCCTAAGTAGGAGCATTTGCCAAATACACTTGACCTCTTCTTTTTTTAGAGCAACTTTTATTTTAGAGCTTCTGGTGAAAGGCTGTACTTTACATCAGAAGGCAAAGTGTGCAAGTGTTTTGAGAGAAATCCATATGATCAGCAAAGGCTCTGATATCCTCTTCACAGAACGGCACAACTGATGTGTGAAGTGGACAGGACTAGCGCAGGACAAGCATTTTAGTCCACATTTCTGTAAGCATGATGAAAAGGAGATGCTTTCATGTAGAAATGAAAGTGTGAAGAATGAAGAAAATCAAAATGAAATTGACAGTAAGTTTTGGATCAGCATATCATCGGAACATGTCTCTATTTCGATAATCATATTTATATTATTGCTGAAGCCTAGAGATGGCATTCAAAATTATCCTCATTTTGAATACTCAAGAACAGACAAATCACGGAGATTTATATGCAACTAATCATAAATTATGTTTCCTTTAAATAATTTATGTTAAGTATTCCTAAAGGTCTATCAATTATGATTATATTTTTATAATATATAACAAATCTATTTTCTTCATATTACAGAAATTATAATGTGAAGAGGTATTTGTATATAATAATCACAACTTTTAGGTAAATGTATAACTGAAATAAATATACAAATTAACACACTTTTCCGATACATTCTAGGAAAGCTATCTGTTCTTTATCCCAGAAGTTCACATTGACCTTTCAATGTGGGTCAATGCTTTCTTCAATCACACTTATACCAGGCTCAGGATACTCTGATGTTGGACTTTTGTTAATATGATTCTATGTAAGGATTATATCTTTATATTTTTCCTCTTTTGCTATTTTCTTTAAGCAATAAATCTACTTTACTGTATTGCAATTCCTTAGTGACACTGTGTCATCCCTGACATTTAAGGTTTGATTTGCCTCGTCAAAACGTCATCTTCTTGTCATTTTTAAAAGAATACTTGATACCCTTTTACACAAGTCTTCACTCTTTTTTCCTCTAATAGCTTTGAAGAGGAAACTATTTTTAAAGATACGTTGCCAATTTCAATTCTTTAACAACTATTTTTCTGTTTGTGACTATTTTGTGAATTATCTCTTAAACATATTTAAAGGTCTCTTTTAAGGCAAAGAATCTGTTCTCAGAAAACTACACAGTGCTCATGAAAGAAATTGAGGAAGACACAAAGAAATGGAAAAACGTTCCATGCTCATGGATTGGAGGAACAAATATTGTGAAAATGTCTATGCTACCTAAAGCAATCTACACATTTAATGCAATCCCTATTGAAATACCATAAATTTATTTCAAAGAAATGGAACAAATAATCCTAAAATTTATATGGAACCAGAAAAGACCATGAATAGCCAGAGGAATGTTGAAAAAGAAAACCAAAGTCGGCGGCA
>CM052807.1:11948097-12000619 GCA_028533885.1 Nasua narica
CTAGTATCCAAAATCTATACAGAACTTCTCAAACTCAACACCCAAAGAACAAATAATCCGATGAAGAAATGGGTAGAAGACATGAACAGCCATTTCTGCAAAGAGGACATCCAAATGGCCAACAGACACATGAAAAAGTGCTCAACATCACTCGGCATCAGAGAAATACAAATCAAAACCACCGTGAGATACCACCTCACACCAGTCAGAATGGCTAAAATTAGCAAGTCAGGAAATGACAGATGTTGGTGAGGATGCAGAGTTCCTCTTCAAACTCCTACACTGTTGGTGGGAATGCAAACTGGTACAGCCACTCTGGAAAACAGTATGGAGGTTCCTCAAAAAGTTGAAAATAGAGCTACCCTACAACCCAGCAATTGCACTACTGGGTATTTACCCTAAAGATACAAATGTAGTGATCCAAAGGGGCACATGCACCCGAATGTTTATAGCAGCAATGCCCACAATAGCCAAACTATGGAAAAAAGCTAGATGTCCATCAACAGATGAATGCATCAAAAAGATGTGGTATATATACACAATGGAATACTATGCAGCCATCAAGAAAAATGAAATCTTGCCATTTGCAACGATGTGGATGGAACTAGAGGGTATTACGCTAAGCGAAATAAGTCAGTCAGAGGAAGACAATTATCACATGATTTCTCTGATATGAAGAATTTGAGAGGCAAGGTAGGGGGCTGTGGGGGGGTGGGGGAGGGAAATGATACAAGATGGGATGGGGAAGGAGACAAACCATAAGAGACTCGTAAACTCATGAAACAAACTGAGGGTGGCTGGGAGGTAGGGGGGCTAGGGATAGGGTGGCTGGGTTATGGACATTGGGGAGGGTATGTGTTATGGTAAGTGCTGTGAAATGTGTAAGCCTAATGATTCACAGACATGTACCCTGGGGCAAATAATACATTATATGTAAATAAATAAATAAAGGTCTCTTTTACCTTCTTATGTCAAATTGTTTACATATAAGACCACAGAGATAAACCTGGACATCATGGTATTGTAGTTTGTTAATATAGATGTTTACAAAAAATCTGAAGATATTTTTAGAGAACATTGAAGTTATCTAAAATCACATGTTCACAAATAATACCTTAAACCTAAAGTATAAATTTGTTGGTCTTTTTATTCATTGAAAACAAACTACCAAATTTCAGAAATAGTTAACTACTAATGTGTCCTGGGTCTGCACAGGAAAATTTAAGATGCATTTTTGTAAACAGTGGAGAAATAGTGAAACTTGAAATAGAGGCAGAATGAGTTCCTGATGTGTTTTTTCCCATCGGCAAAGACATTACCCCACCAACTCTAGAGATGAACTGAGACTTTACTCTTTTATATAATTTCTTTCTTTCTTTCTTTCTTTCTTTCTTTCTTTCTTTCTTTCTTTCTTTCTTTCTTTCTTTCTTTCTTTCTTTCTTTCTTCTTTATTTCTTTCTCCCTTCCTTCCTTCCTTCCTTCCTTTCCTTCCTTCCCTTCCTTCCTTCCTTCTTTCTTTTTTCTTTCTTTCTTTCTTTCTTTCTTTCTTTCTTTCTTTCTTTCTTTCTTTCTTTCTTTCTTTCTTTCTACTAGAGAGCTGTAATATGTTAGCTAGGACTTTGCTGCAGAGGTACAATTTCTTATCTTTTGACTCAAACCATCTGACTGTCAAATTCGCTCTCACTGCCAGAGCCAGGATCTCCTTATTTGTTGCTATAAAGGCATTCTCAGGGTAATTTATTATGTTCTTAGTCTACTGCCAAACTGTGACATTTCTGCCTCCACATCATCACTGAATCTGTCTCCATTTGGTCCCATTAGAAATTCTCTGCAGTTGTGGTGGTTTATTCTCACTTTAATGTCATAATTTTTGAATTAACCTCTCCCTGTTTATTACAAAATAATGAGTTCCTTAACTTCCCTTCACCGAAGAGTTGATATCTGAGTGGGGAGCTGGCCATGGAGATATATGTGGGTTAAGACTGCTCTAGGAAACAGCCAAGGTCAAGGCTATGGGGTAGGTTGCCAGGTCTGCTTAAGGAAGAGCGTCAAGACCAGTACTGATGCGGTAAAGTGAGAGAGGTGGGGAGCGGGGGAGTACAGTTAAAGAGGTAAAAGTGGGGCCAGCTCATGTAAGACTGTGTAGGCTAGAATTAAAGTCTTAGGTGACTGGGTGGTTCAGAGGGTTAAGCATCTACCTTTGGCTCAGGCCATGATCCTGGTGTCTTGGGATTGAGTCCTGCATCAGGCTCCCTGCTCCTTGCTTCTCCCTCAGACTCTTTCTTTTCTCTCTCTCTCTCTGTCTCTCATGAATAAATAAAAACCTTTTAAAAAAGTCTCTTTTTGGTCTAGATTCTTTTCTACATCGCCATAGGGAACTCAGAGATAAAGAAGAGATTTACAGCTGTACAATTATATAGGTGTATGTGCATGTGTATAATTGCTTTAGCTAGAATTATATCAAAACTCGACACATTTTTAATGTGCTATAATGGAAGCAGATGCAGCAGACATGGTCCTACTCTTGAAAAGCTTGTAATTAAAAAGTATGATTCTAACAGATCCATTCATTGGAGAGTGAATATTTGGCATAGGAGGGCTGAAAGGAAACTGGGGAATTTTCCTATAGAAACAGAGTGTCATCCCAGATTGGAGAGAGATCTGGAGACACATCATCTTTGTTGATGTACCTGAGTGGCACCCTGGCCAAGGCAGGTCACCAGAGCTTAAGTGTAGTAAAAGAGGACGGCGAAGCCTGAGATTATAATATGACCTAAATTTGTGTGGCTTCATGTGACCTCAAAATAAAGAAGTAGCCTGTGTTAATCTATTCCTTCTGCTGCTATCCACTTAGTTCTTCATAAAATAACTACCTATAAAAACTGTTTTCTTAAAAAATGAAAAGTAGTGAGTCAAAACCACAATGAGGTACCACTTCATACGCACTAGGATGGCTATGATTTTTTTTTTAATACAGACAATAACAGGTGTTGGTAAGAATGTGGAGAAACTGGAATCCTCATGCACTGCTGGTGGGAATTTAAATTGCTGCAGCTACCTTGGAAGACCATTTGGCAGTTTCTCAAGAGTTAAGTTACCATATGATCCAGCAATTTCACTCCTAGATAGATACCTGGACAACTGAAAAATGGGACTCAGATACCAATGTTCATAGCAGCATCATTTACAGTAGTCAAAAGGTGACAACAACTTAAATGTCTATCACAGATAAATGGTAAACAGAATGTGGTATTATACATACAATGGAATATTATTCAGTTGTAAAAAAGGAATGAAATTCTGACATATGCTACAACATGGACACACCCTGAAAACATTATGTTAAGTTAAATAAGCCAGATACAAAAGGACAAATACCGTACAACTCCACTTACATGAAGTACCTGACAATAGGCAAATTCAAGACAGAACGTAGAATGGAGGCTACCAACAACTAGGGGTAAAGGAGGAAGGAGAAGTTATTATTCAATGGACAGAGTTTTAATTGGGGATGATGGAAAAGTTCTGGAAATAGTGATGATGATGGCACAACACTATGAATGTCCTATACATTAAAAATAATTAAAATGGTAAGTTTAATTTATGCATATTTTATTGCAATAAAAAAGAATTATAACAAAAAGAAATCAGAAAGGAACCAGCACAGACTCTTTTTTTTTTTAAGATTTTATTTATTTATTTGAGAGAGAGAGAGTGAAATGAGAGGGGAGAAGGTCAGAGGGAGAAGCAGACTCCCCATGGAGCTGGGAGCCCGATATGGGACTTGATCCCGGGACTCCGGGATCATGGCCTGAGCCGAAGGCAGTCGCTTAACCAACTGAGCCACCCAGGCGTCCCTCTTCTTTTAAATACTGGAGGAAAAGGGCACATGAAGAATGGACAACACAAATGACATTACCCAAGAAAATTGGCACAAATTCAAATAAATAATTCTCATGGCCTCAAAGAAATTACAAAAAAAAAAAAAAATGTTCACTCTGATAAAGAAGCTCAAAGAAAAAGATACTAGAATCAAAGAAGAGATAAGAAAAACAGAGAAAGAGATAAAATTGCTCCAAGAAAGCTGGACAAGAGGGGATAAAGTGAAAATGGAAATAAAATAAAAACAGTAGAGAGGTTAAAGGAATTAGAATCAACTCAAGCAGAATAAACATACCTGAGAATAGTGTAAAGGTCACGGAATAAAGGCTTGATGGAAACACACAAAGCAAAATATAAAAGAACAGAGATACAGAAATGACTAGAAACATTACAGATAAAGAAGGAAAAGAAAATTCAATGATACATAACTCCTGTTCCAGAAGAAGAAACAAAAAATTAAATAAACGTATTTTTTAAATTACAGGAATAAAAGAGGTCTTACATCTTTATATTGAAGAGAAACATCATGATCTAAGAAAAAAATAATACAGAATGATAAATTTCAAGATAATATTTAGTTTTAAGACTGAAGAATGCGATCAGGCTATTTCAAGAGCTGAAAATACTCAGATAATGGATATAAAGTTCTGAACAAGAGAAAGTGTGTCCTGAAATTTTTATACTCAACTAAATTATTCTTCATGAAAAAAAATTATTCTTCGGGTATAAGGACAATGGTAGAGATTCTCAAGCATATAAGAACTCAAGAACTATAGAACTCATTTTTCCTTCATGAAAAATCTGTTAATGAAAACCAAGGGACAAATCCAAATAAAGAACTGAGGAATGAAAAAAAAAAAAAAAGAACTGAGGAATGAAGAAGCCAGGTTACAAAGACTAGTGGAAAATATTAAACCTATTTTAATACAGACCTAAGGTTAAATAACTATGTGAGTAATAGTTTTATAATTGTATATTATATATACATTATAAAAGTTAACAATTCAAAAATTATTAACAAAAATCAAAAAGTAGAGGGAAGGGGCAACACAAGGCAATATAGGGGCAACTGTATTTATGCTTGATTTCTTGGCTGTCCCAGCTGAAGTCAAGTGATACTGTCTAACGTTGAAACAGATAGCTAAGTGAAGAAGAATTAACCCAACTTTTAAAACATTTTATAGTCTTTTTTAACTTTAGAAAGGTCTACTAGAACTAACAGTGCTTGTTGTGAGGATTCATTTATCTAAAAATTAGTAACATTTTTAGTTTCACTTCAGTTTTTTGGTTAAAACAACAAGGATTACAATTAATTTTTTATAAAATGTCTTAGATCTGTATCTTGATTTCTACCATTCAGTCATTTTCTATCTCAATTTATAAATGTATATACACAGATGTCTCAAATGATCAAATGTATACAGTGATTATTTCTGGGCGATACTGATTTTGGTTGTGTGGTTGTGACTTTCTTTGCATCTAGTTTGCAAGTAATGGTAATTATTACATTTCAAACAATCAACAGAATATTTTTAAGAGGAATACAGTCTAATTGGTATTTTAGCAAAAATGTAAACACTGTTGCTTTTTCACTGACAAACTAAAGCCAGGGGTCAAATTCTCAATGATTTAAGGCTCTCTCAGATTATTAAAACTCTTTTAACTAAAGGAAGATAATTACTTAATTACTGACATATCACTCACTGATCCAAGACTCTTAACAAGATACCCTACAATATGCATACTGGCTAGCCTCCATGCTTTTATAAGTAGAAGACCAAACCCACCAACAATCAATTTTCTGCCTGGTAGGTTGAGGAAAGAAAATAGGAACAAGTGGATAAATGGAACTGCACAGAATTCCAGGATACTTATAACCATTTCTTCTATTCCTCTAAACTATCTTCTAAAAGAGAACAGAGTGTCCTAGTGGCACCATCTTTAAGCTCCCTTGAAGGAGGTGGTCTGGGTTTTGTCTTTTAATCTCAATATTTTAACCAATATTCCCAAAATTAGCAAGCAGTTTGGGGATTTAGAGTCTTCTATTCCCAGGGCACCCAGTGGCTCAGTCAGTTGAACATCCAACTCTTGGTTTCGGCTCAGTCATGATCTCAGGGTCTTGGAATCGAGACCCACGTTGGGTTCCATGCTCAGCACAGAGTCTGCTGGAGACTCTCTCTCTCTCCCTCTGCTCCTCTCCCTGCTCTGGAGCACCTAAGCATATGCACCCATGTACTCTCTCCCTCTCTCTTAAATAAAGTCTTTAAAAAAAAAAAGAGAGAGTCTTCTATTCCCATACTCTGAGCTACTTTGGCATGAAACAACTATTCTCATACTACTGTTTTCTTGACTGCTAAGCTCAAGAGTATTTAACTTTCCTTCCAATTTACTTTTTCCCTTTTGCTCTGGATTCATCCAAATGGATCTAAATGACACCAAGTAAGAGGCAGTGTAGATCAACTTAAAAAACTGTGTTTTAAGGATGGAATCATGAGTTAAGGAGAAATCTCCTTACAAAAGTCCCTAGATAACTGAGGTTTGGGAAACATTGGCCTAGCTGTAAAATTGGGAACTTTGTGCCCTATTTTGTCACAGTGAAAGTGAATAGGTCTCGGTGCTGAACTGCTACCATTTCTCTCCAGAAAGAACCTAGGCTCCTTGGAGAAAAGACTGATTCCAGGGCTGGGCTAGGGAAAATACTCTCTGTTGAACTAGAATGTAGGGAAGTGCTTGGGATAATGCAGTAATATGAAAAGAATGCAGAAGCCAGATTAAAGGGGCTCCACTGGGCAAATTTAGGTTAACTTGAGCTTTAAAATAAATAATTATATATTCTCATGTTCACATTCTTACTCTCCCTCCCTGCTTTCAACTCTATGTCCTTTATTTCCACCCCCCCCCCCCTTAAGCTCTGTGTTCAGAACAATATGCTCCTGTTTTTCCTCAGTTTCTGAATGTTGTGTGCTCTACACTGGAGATAAAAAAAAAATATGAGTTTTAGTTTTAGGCTTTGGGGTGATCATAAAAAAGGCTTGGGTTCTAAGCAACTGAAACCAACTTGATATGGCCAATAGGGTTATTTATTAGGTTCAAATATAAAATAGCCATTTTTTTTTAAGTAAAATGGTTCAGTATCAGAAACTTCATATGGTTCAACAACATGCTCCATTCAAGCTCACAGGAGTTTTACATTGGGTCTTACAGTCAAACCATAAGCTATTTTAAATTGGTTCCCTGTTTTATCTTCTTGCCATTTATTTCCTTGGAGACCTAATGAGGAAAGGTGCCTGAACAAGGGGGAAGAACATGGGCATTCCTGATTATCCTGTCTAATGTTATCTCAATCATACATTCATCCCTCTTTCACAAGTCCTGCTACAGAATGAAAGGAGTGTTAGACCAGGAGTCAAGAGACTAGATTCTAATCTTGGCTTTCTCACTACTTAGTTGAGAAAAGTTGGATAAGTTACAGTTTCTCTCAAGCTCTCCTTTCATTTGCAAAATAGAGGTTGAACAAAGACTAAGTTGTGTCTGATATTCTTTCCTTCCTATTCTAATATTTTGCAGTTCTTCATTTTAGGGCCTGGGGTGGAGTAAGGAAACAACGTGAAAATTAGTATTTTTTAATTTATTTATACATGTATGGGTATAGAAAGGCTCATCAGTCATCCAAAGAGCCAATCAAGGTTATAGGAAAAAAAAATTCACCTTATTAGCTGAAACTGGTGATTTAGTCAATTCAAAAACGAACTTCCAGACTCCATATCACTTAAAATAATTTACTAATCCATAAAATGTGATTTTATGTAATTTAACAGGTAAAATATAGTTTGGTTGATATATTAAGGTTCTTTTTTCTTTCTTCTATAAATTATATTAAAGTTTTTAGATGATTATGAAGACTAATCATTTGTTCACAAATGTATGGATGTCAAATCATGAGTCTCTTTTGAGAATCTGTAAGAAAATGTTTTAAGTGCTTTCGCTCTCTGCTATCCAATTATAACAATGCTAAATTTAGTCAGATTTTGGTTTGTCCTCATCTGCACAATGATGATAATCTCTAATTTGGACTTTCCAATATAAGCATTGTTATGAAATCGTCTGTAGTCTAAGATTGCTTAGAAAAGGCAAAAATAACCTTAATTCTTGCAAATCTGAACAACAATATGCAGCATAAAAAGAAGAAAAAGCTCATTGCATAACAACTCAGCAGAACAGTGAATACTCAAAGCCTCCCTCCATGGAGTTACCCAGCCCTGGAAACAATTCTCCTTTATTCAAGAACACTTTAAACAACAACAACAACAACAACAAAAAATATAACCCTCATTAAAACTTTCATAAGCGATTTTGGTAAGGACTACACCAGGAACAGAGAAAGTAGGTAAGATATTTAATAAATAAGAAAAGTATTAAAAAAATAAGAAAAGTATAGGTCATATTTATATGATCACATGATAAGACTTTTTGGCTATATTAGGTTAACTGAATCATCTTTATCACTTAATACAGAGATCTTTCTTGGAGCATAAAGTCTAGCCAAATGTTATAAAGTTCATTCCTGTAAAACCCAGGGAAGTCAATGAGCCTTGGTCCAATAACTAAATTACTTACTCTTCTTGTCAAGAATGCTTTATGCACGTGCACCCATGTACATATATAGACCCTATGTAGCAAAAAGCTTTCCTATCAATTTTGGATATATCATTTCCCATTCTATCATCTAAAATAAAATTACTTTCCTTACCAGACTCAATCAGTAGTGGATTTTAATCTCCTTTCTTCCCCTGTGTCTTATGCTCTATCCAAACCTTCATTAAGTAACCTGACCCCTTCTGTCTTCAGGGCATAAACACTAACTTATTTGAAACCAAAGTACACAGTATAAACTTGGGAACTATATGTTAATATCTCAAGCAGTTACAGAAAAATATATGTTATAAAAGATCAAATAGATAGCTAAGTAAGCATGAAGTCAACACAATGAGGTTTCTGTTAGAATTTTTTTTTGTAAGTCTTCTTTTCTGTTATTTTTTACCCTCTCACGCATATCAGAATTACAAAGCAGAAGTGCTATCTTTACATTCCTCTTAAATTTCCATTTCTTTCCCCTTTTTTTCTCTGTATCTGACATCATCATAGGCACAAGTCCATTAGATATCTTTTAAAATTGTATACCAGTCAATGAAAGGGTCTTTAATAACTGCCTTGAACATTTAGCAGCATAAAATTTACTTTTCTTTCAAATATTCTTGTTTTCTAGCGTACTTCATCCATTTAAGAGGCTTTAAAATTCTTTCCTAGATTTTCGGCCCATGCTCATTAATATAACCACTTGATTCGAATAAATATGAACCTTATAAATAAAAATAAAATGAAATTTTGCTAACATCTCAAAATAACATTAAGAAGTGTTTTACTGCCTATTAGTACTAGATAAAGTAATATTATTAAGGATCATCATTCATAGTCTTCCACAAGCAGATTCTTTGGAAGCTACTTCAATAAGACAATATCCACTAGTTTGGGGTACAGGTCTAATTCACTCAAGTATAACCTCATTCATTCACTCACTGCATATTTACTGTGCTTCAACTATGGTGACAGGTACTCAACTGTGAGAAAAATAAATGAATCATCTCCTTATTCTCAAAGAACTAGAGTTTGTGCAGTAGAATGACATTAATCAAATAATGGCACTTGTGAATGTACACTTAAAAACTGAGAGAGAGGTTGTCAAGAAAGAGAGTGGGATTCCATAAGAAATTATTAAAAGGAATTTGACTCTGATTGGGATTCAAGGAAAGAAAGCTCTCCTAAAAAAGTGATATTTAAGAAGAAATCTGAAGGGTGATCAGACAAGTTGTTAGAGGCAAAAGAAGTGGTGAGATGGCGGCAGGGAGGAAGAAAGGAGGACTCTTTCTGAAGAAAAAGCCTGTGAAAATGTCCTATGACAAGAGATGTATTAGTTTCTTATTGCTGCTGTAACATGTTACCACAAACTTAGTGGCTTAAAAACAATATAAATTTATTATCTCACAGTTCTGGAATTTAGAAGTTCAAAATGGATCTTGCAGAGCTACAATCAAAGTGTTCTTTCTGGAGGCTCTTGGGAAGAATCTGTTTCCTTGCCTTCTCTAGCTTCTAGAGACTGCCTGCATCCCTTGGCTTGTGGCCTCTTTCATCCATTTTCAAAGCCAGCAAGAGCCAGTCAATCTTTTTCAGGATACTTTCTCTTTGATTCTTTCTCTTCTGCTTCTTATTTTCCCTTAGGACCTTTGAGCCCATTAACATAATCCAGGATAATCTCTTTTTCTCAAAGTCCTTTACTTCATCACATCTGCAAAGTCCCATTTCCATGTAAGGTAACATATGTATAGGTTCCAGGAATTAGAACAGTGAACATTTTGGGGGAGCCATTATAATACCACCAGGAGAGAGATTATGTATCATTTATGAACTGAAAGAAGGTCCGAGTAGCTGGGTGCAGAAAGTGAAAGCAAAGTGGTATTGGATGAGGCCGCGGAGGTGGGCAAGTGCCTCACCTTACATAACATCATACACCATGTCAAGGGTTTTGATCTTTATTCTAAGAATAAAGGGGAAGCTAGCTATAGAAGTATTGACAGATTAGGTTTTATATTTTAAAATATTCTTCTGGCTACTGGATAGAAAATGTATTTTTAAATAGCAGAGGTTCGGGAAAAAAGATGATGGTGACTGCACCAATAGATATTCAGATGATTATTATTCAGATTAGTGAAGTCATTTGAGTCTTTAGCTTCCTAATTGAGTAATTCTATAAATTTGTTTAAACATCTTTCTAGTAGTTCTATGGAGAAAATGAAATGTTATGATACACAACTTGCCATTTATACAGAAACAGTCCCATGCACGATAAGGACTCTTTGTATTACATTGCTTCTGTTATTAATTACCGTGCATAACTCCATACTAGTAAATTAGACAACTTCAGTAACATGGATGATATTATGGAAAAAGTTAAAATGATTATACCCAAATAAATTTCTGTTTAAGAATAAATATAATTTAAGAAATAGAAGACTTAAATAAATTAAGAACCCTTATAAACACTGAGTGTTGGGGTAATGGAGGAGGCAGGATCTGAATCATGTTAGATCTTGGAGCTCATTCTAAGACTTTTGGCTTTTATTATAAGTAGAAATGTGAACCTTTTGAGGGTTTTGAAGTGTGCCATAACCTAACTTGGGCATTACAACTAGATGATACTTTGAAAATAGATCACAGCAGGGGGCACTTGGGTGGCTCAGTGGGTTAAAGCCTCTGCCTTCGGCTCAGGTCATGATCTCAGCATCCAGGGATCGAGCCCCGCATTGGGCTCTCTGCTCAGCAGGGAGCCTGCTTCCCCCTCTCTCTTTGCCTACCTCTTTGCCAACTTGTGATCTCTCTCTCTCTGTCAAATAAATAAATAAAATCTTAAAAAAAAAAAAAAAGAAAATAGATCACAGGGGGTTAGTGTGGAGGGACAGAGGCCAGGGGGAGACTATGACAATAATCCAGAAGAGGCTGATTGTGGTTTAGACCTGGATGGTAGCACTGAATGAGACAGAGGGAGTGGCTGGATTTTTGCTATGTTTTGGAAGGTTTCTGATGAATGTGAGAAAAATAAAGTTTTCAAGAATGACTCCCAAATTTTAGCCTGAGTAACTAGTGGAATAGGGTTGTCATCAATGGAGATAGGGAGACTGATTTTAGGGGTGCGGGAGATCAAGTATCTCAGTTAAGAACATGATAGGAAGGGGCACCTGGGTGGTTCAGTGGGTTAAAGCCCCTGCCTTAGGCTCAGGTCATGATCTCAGGGTCCTGGGATCTAGCCCTGCATCGGGCTCTCTACTCAGCGGGGAGCCCACTTCCCCCTCTCTCTCTGCCTGTGATCACTCTCTATCAAATAAATAAATACATAAATATAAACAAACATGATAGGGAATTCTGGTAGACCCTCAAATAGAGTTGTAGAGTAAGCAACTGAATATGAGTTTGGAGCTCAGGGGAAAAGTCCAAGATGGAGATACAAATTTGGGAGTCATTGTATTTAAATAGTATTTAAAACTTTGAGGCTAGATGAGATCACCAAGGGAGAACTAGAATCTGAAAAGCTCCACCAGGACTGATGCCTGAGGCACTTAAGTATTAAGAGATGGGGAAGAGGATTAAGAATCAGCAAAGAAGGCTGAAATGGAGCAGCTAGTGAGGTAAAAGGTAAACCAAAAAGAACATGGTGCCATGGAAGCCCTATCTTTTTCTTCTCTAACATCTACTCATCTTTCAGATCTCAGCTGAGTGATATTTTATTCCTTAGACTTGGTTGGTTGTCTCTCTCCTAAGTGCCTCCACAGCACCTTAGCTTTTTTCAATTATATTGTAATTGCCTACTGACTCATCTCATTCTGTAAATTTAAGCTTCCTGAGAGGAGAAATCAAGTTTCTCTCACTCACAAAAAATTCCCAGTTTAGCATAGTACTTAACACACAATAACTGCTGAATATAAGTTGGTTGAATTAAATAGGAAAATTAGTACTTACCTTGTGGTTACAGACAGGTTGCTAGTGTGACAGGAAGAGTCTACTAGGATTATCTATGCCACTAATACCACACACATATTTATTTTATTTTTGTATGTAACCATCTGGAATTTTTCAGCACAAACTTGGTGTGTCTCATGGTTTTGATTCAAGTAGAGAGGGAGGAAGGAAACCAATATTTATATGTATATGTATCTGTATATGTATATGGCAAGCATACACATCAAGCACGCCTTTTTTATGTTAGCTCACTTAAGCAAATTTGGGAAGAAAAGTATGATTACATCCACTTTCTTTTTTACTTTATACATCTATTATATATAGATATGGACATATAAACTTGTAGATAGATATATAAAAAGTAATATATATGTGAATAGTTATTTATACTATAATATATATATATACATTTATATAAACATAAATATATATACAGATATATATAAATACACATACACATACATAAAATTTATTGCCTGAGCAAAATAAAACAAATGGCAATTTTAAAAATTCAATTATGTTACTTACTGGAAAGTATAGCAGCAGAGACCCAAAAAGAATGGTTTCCAAGAGGATAAGGCCCGATGCTCTGATGCTCTAAAAAAAAAAGAAAGAAAGAAAAAGAAAAAAGTCATTTTTTTTTAAAGATTTTATTTATTTATTTGAGAGACAGAGAAAGTGAGAGAAAGCATGAGAGGAGAGGTTAGAGGAAGAAGCAGACTCCCCGCAGAGCTGGGAGCCCAACGCGGGACTCGATCCCGGAACTCAAGGATCATGACCTGAGCCTAAGGCAGTCGCTCAACCAACTGAGCCACCCAGGTGCCCCGAAAAAAGTCATTGTTAATTTACATTCCTAGAACAGAAAAACTTAGGCTATTGTGACAATGCCTCAACCAATAAATGAAAATTGCCTAGTATTTCAGAAGTGAACTTAACTGAGCCATGCAAAAAGACTCACTATAAAGGCAGTAGTGGACTTAATGATATTGCCAGCGGCTTTATGGAATTCTGTTCTCTAAAATTTAAATCCGTGAACAATCTGAGCTGCCGGGAACACTTTTTAGAAGATCCTTTCAATCCAAGAAGCTCACAGACATTAAATATCTTGCTTGAATTTCTGAAACATCAACTACAAGTACATATGGAGTGCTAACCCTCAACCATTTCACAAATACTTGCAGGATGGTTTCAGTGAATAAAACAGACATATACACAAGGTCTTGGCATCTCAGTAATATATATCCCACCATGTCAAAATAGTCACCCAAGGCCCCCTAACAGAGCTCCACTATATGAGTAATATAAATCACATTAAATAACAGAGGTATTTCACCTTGTGAACATGTTTAAATCATTCCTAACTGAAAATTCAATAGACTAAGTTGATTTTTTAATAATTTCCTAATTATTTAAAGTTTACTATACATAAGTATGCTAAATAATCTTAAGATATTTTGTTAGACTCAAATAGCATTCTCTTTCCAAAGCAAAATGACTAAAGTTGTGGCAAGAAATAAAAGGCCAAATAATTTGATCTTCTAATAAAAAATTTTGCTTCAATGAGTTTAAGTGTCAATACAGAGTAAATATATTAATTAAGAATACATACACAAAAGCAGGTTATTCGAGAGTACCTGTGTTTTCACTAAATGCAACATGAAATATATGCAAAAATTATACCTGGTACAAATATAATACCTTCACAGGAAAATAATCTGAAGTAGCAGCAACTGATTTTGCAACAATAAAAAGAAGCTAAAAACCCAAGCTGCAAGAGTCTATTACATTAAAACAATGTCAGATAAAAATAAAACCAGGGGCGCCTTGGTGGCTCAGTGGGTTGAGCCTCTGCCTTTGGCTCAACATGATCTCAGGGTCCTGGGATCGAGCCCCGCATCCGGCTCTCTGCTTGGCGGGGAGCCTGCTTCCTCCTCTCTCTCTGCCTGCCTCTCTGTCTACTTGTGATCTCTCCCTATCAAATAAATAAATAAAATGTTTTAAAAAAATTTTTATAAATAAATAAATAAATAAATAAATAAAAACAAAACCAAAACAAAAAAACCCCATACCATGTCAGATAAATGAAGCCAGAGAAAGAAAATTATAATATCTCTTCAAAACACTGCTAGGACATTGTTAGACACAGAGGAATACTTTTGTAATTCCTCAAAAGAACTCAAGGCTTTCATTAGAATCTAAGAATTTGCAATGGAGAAACAAGTTTAGCCAGTGAACAGACTTGATTAAATGGTTTCTCACTACTGGTCTGTATGTTAGCTAGCAGGTGCTTTTTAGTGAAAAGAAAATTTCTATCAGCAAGCCTTCAGATGGGTTGTGGCTGGTGGAATTTCTAAGATGGCAAATTACCTCCATACCTAATTATGAATACTCGATTTTTTTAACTTTACAAAAAGATGACACCAAGAGTGAGAGTCCAATATATTATATAAGACTGCTTGTAAAACAATCTATGCAATATTGTTTAAAGATTTATTTACTTATTTGAGAGAGAAGGAGAGAATGCGCATGAGTGCGGAGTGAGGGGGAACGCCAGAGGAGGAGGGAGAGAGAGAATACCAAGCAGGCTCCCTGGTCAGTGCAGAGCCCCACACCAGGCCTGATCCCAAGACCCTGAGATGGTGACCTGAGCAGAAATCAAGACTTGACGCTTAACCGACTGAGCCACCCAGTGCCCTCTCTATGCAATACTGTTTTTAAAAAAAAGGGATATGAAAAGAAGCTGCGAGGTTTAATGGAAAAGACAGACTTTGAAGTTCTCCTCATCTCAGTTTAAATTATGAAATAATCACTGAGAAGGCCGCCTTGAATTTCAATGTCTTCACCCATAAAACAGGCATCCTAATAAGGTAAACGCCTTATTAAATCTGAGGGTTCTAATAAAATAGTATACAAAATGGCTACTATTATGCCCGATTCTTAGCAAGTCGGTACATACTCTTCAAAGTAAAAAACAACACCAGGATGATGACTTTGAAATCCACAGAAGCAGCAAACTTTTTTTTAATGCTTGGGATCCAAATGACCTCAGAAGAGCCGAAAGTAGGGGTAGAGAATGCAATTCTTTCTCTTTTTCTTTTCTTTTTTTTTTTAGGGCCAGTAGGTTCTTAGCTCCATTACAACCATTATTATCATATAATAGTGGTAGTGATGCAGATATTCTCAGAGTAAATAATCTGTTTCCTTTTCATTAGGTAATACTGAGCAATCTTCTAAACTCTTCACTGCCTTGCTTCTGGCTGAGCAGAGACCATGATTTCCAATTATTAATTGGAATTCCAACAAGTGGTTCCATAATCAAATGGAAGGCTTATTCAAAATGTGCACTTTTCTTTTCAAAATATTCTTGGGCTGAGTTGGTTGCATGGCCTCACAGAATGAGTAGGTACCTAATAGGTAGGAGTTCAGGGACAAAAAAAGAAACTTCATGCTCCCTAAAACATTTCTCCACTGCCTTATTGGTACTGGAAGTTCTTTGAACTAGAATGAACCCTTTTATTTTGTACTTGGTGCCAAGGATTAACATACAAGTGTTCTAAGTAACATGCAGACTTAAGTTTAAAGTGAGGAACAGAAATCTTTTCCTTGAAGTCTAAGTGATAGGATGAGGAAGGAAAGAGGAGGGACTGAAAAAAGAAGATGGTGAAGCCACTCTGGAAAACAGTATGGAGGTTCCTCAAAAAGTTAAAAACAGAACTACTCTATGATCCAGGAATTGCACTACCAGGTATTTACCAAAAGAATACAAAAAACACTAATTCAAAAGGATATATGCACCCTGATGTTTACAGCAGCATTATTTATACTAGCCAAATGATAGAAACAGCCCTATTGTCCATCAATTGATGAATGGATAAAGAAGATGTGGTACATCTACACAATGGACTATTATTCAGCCATAAAAAGAGTGAAATCTTGCCACTTGTAATGATGTGGATGGAGCTAGAGAATATTATGCTAAGTGAAATAAGCCAGTCAAAGAAAGACAAATACCATATGGTTTTACTCACATGGAGAATTTAAGAAATGAAGCAAACAAGCAAAGGGAGAAAAAAAAGAGAAAGAGACAAAACAAGAAACAGACTCTGATGGTTACCAGAGGGGAGGCGGTGGGGGGATAGGTGAGATAGGTGATGGGGATTAAGAACTGCACTTGTTGTGACGAGCACAGGATGATGTATGAAGTGTTAAATCACTGTACTGTACACCTGAAACTAATACTACACTGTATGTTAACTAACTAGAGTTAATATAAAAACTTAAAAAAGAAAAATGAAGATGGGAAAGGGATATGAGCAAAATAATAGAGCCCAAGAAAGAATTTCATCTCCTTCACAGTTGTGTCTGAAATAGAAATGGTGGTATGGAACCCTTTTAACTAGAATTGCTGACAAACTCCGAGAAAACTTTATTGAGAGAGGATTGACAATATACTATTTATTTATACAATATACTATTTATTTAAAACACACACATACAAGTCAACGCCATATATTTTCTCGATATATATAAACATACCAAATACCTATCTGGAAGATACATACCAAGCTGATAACAATGGTTTTTTTTTTCCTTCTAGAGAAGTGGATAGATTTGGGGACAGATAAACTTATTCAAAAAAATTTTCGCTTCTTTGGCGATGTAGTCATGCATTGCTATGTAATATGCACCATAATAATTAAATTAAGTAATAGTAAAGAAAAGTAATCTAAAATGTGACAATTCAACTATTGGAAAATTCCACCACTAGGCATCATAATGTGCCTAGAAGCCTAAACGAAGACCTTTCCAACTAATATCTACGTAATAAGTTTTTATTCGGTACCAACTTGATGCATAAAATTAACAAACAGTATTTTTATGATACTTACAGGTAAATATAGAGCTAGGGGAGTTATCATGGAGCCTAACTCTCTCATTTAGAACCTATAAAGACCAACAAATATAATTCCAGAGTTTATAGTAGAGGTGTGTATATTCTGCCTGTCCCATTTCTTAAACTTTCCGAACTGACTTATGAAGATTGGTAACAGTCAAATAGCAAACCTGTATACTAGGGAAAAGAGCTAATCTCATTATACCAATTTTATTAAATTATGTCAAAGTCGATTTCTAAATTCCATAATCCTTGGATGCAAAGTAGAGAGGCCTAAGCTGAAGCACGGCTGCAGTTGTCACAAGATTTGCTCACGATGTAGGCATCCAAAGGAAGCTACCACACTGCAAATAATAAGGCAATGAGAATGCTGAAGTCTGATTTTTTTTAAGAACAATTAAAATGGTTTGTCATTATTTCCTCGATTCTACAAGGACTAACTTACTTCATTTATAGTTTTAAAACATTTTTAGCCATTGGGGAAATTAATGTATATCTTGCTAAAACAATGCAGCTATTCTGAATTACAGCTGATTTCTTTAATCCTGTAGCAATTAAAGTTTCTTTCTATTACAAAAGGAACCTCTGAGCATGAAGGTATTTTTACACAGCTGTACCTCAGAATGCGTGATGAAAATATAATAAAACAATAGAATTAGATTTTGAAAAGAATGAACTGGCACAGGTTTGGATCATAAAGCAAGACTATAAATCTGTATCATTTACGAAAAGAATTAGCCACGCTAGCAGAACAGACTTCTATTTCTTTAGAGAAATCCATGGACAGGGAGATTACAAACAAACTCAAGCCTGATGACATAGTTACACAATAACAAATTGGAAGCAAGATGTAAAAGTGGCCTTAAAGAGAATCCTAACCTTGAGAGATAGGAGGATGCTGTTTTTGAATAATTTTATTTACAGTTATATAAATAAATGAGAACAGGCTACATATGGTTTGACAGACTACATGCAATTATTTTGTCTTAGAAGATCTGTTGCCCAAAATATGTTAGTTAAAGTCAGTATTGGTTTTTCCAAAAAATTATCAGCAATGAAAAAGGTACGAAAAGAGCAAAGAATATGTTCACAACAGAGATTGCTAAAGTGAAATAAAAGCAATTCAGAGTTTTATTTTATTTATTTTACTTACTTTAAATTTTTATTCAAGTATAATTAATATACAGTATTAGTTTCAGGTGTATGATATAATGATTCAACAAATTCTACACATTATTAAGTGTTCATCATGATAAATATACTCTTAATCCCTTTGACCTATTTCACCCATCCCCTGCACCCACTTCCCTTTTGGCAACTACCAGTTTGTTCTCTATGTTTAAGAATCTTTTTTTTTTTTGTCATTCTTCTTTTTTTATTTTGTTTCTTAAATTTCACATATGACTGAAATCATATGGTATGTATGGATCTTTCTCTGACTGTTTTTACTTAGCATTATACCTTCTAGATCCATCTATGTTGCTGGAAATGGCAAGACTTCATTATTTTTTATGCCTGATTAATATTCTACTCTGTATATATAGCACTTTTTCTTGATCCATTCATCTATCGATGGACAACTGGGTTGCTTCGGTATCTTGGCTATTCTAAATAATGCTGCAAGAAACATAGGGATGCATATATCTTTTCAAATTCATGTTTTCATTTTCTTTGGGTAAACAGTCATAGAATTACTGGATCATATGATAATCTTATTTTTAATTTGTTTAGGAACTTCATATTGTTTTCCACAGTGACTGCACCAATTTATATTCCACCAACAGTGCAGGAGGGTTCCTTTTTCTCCACATCTTCACCAACACCTGTCATTTCTTGTGTTTTTTATTTTAGCCATTCTGACAGGTGTAAGGTAATATCTCCTTGGGGTTTTCATTCACATTTTGCTGATGATGAGTGATGTTGAGCATCTTTTCATGTGTTTGTTGTCCACCTGTATGTCTTCTTTGGAAAAATGTCTATTCAGGTCCCTGCCCATTTTTAATTGGATTATTTTTTTTTTTTTGGCGTTGAGTTGTATAAGTCCTTTATATATTTAGGATATTAACTCATTATCAGATTTATCACTTGCAAATATTTTCTCCCATGCAGTAGGTTGTCTTTTTGTTTTGTTGATGATTTCCTTCACTTTACAAAAGTTTTTTATTTTGGCATAGTCCCAATAGTTTAATTTTGCTTTTGTTTCCTTTGCTAAAGGAGACGTATCTAAGAAAAGTGTTTTTATGGCTCAAATCAAAGAGATTACTGCCTATGCTTTCTTCTAAGAATTTAATGCTTTCAGATCTCAGATTTAAGTCTTAATCCATTTTAAATTTATTTTTATGTATGGTGTAAGAAAGTGGTTCAGCTTCATTCTCAGTTTCCCATCATTTCTTGAAGAGACTATCTTTTTTCCCATTGTATATACTTGGCCACTTTGTCATAGTGTCAAAAAAATGTAGGTTTATTTCTGGGCTCTTGATTCTGTTCCGCTGATGTGTGTGTCTATTTTTGTGCCAATACCATACTGTTTTGCTTGCTATAGCTCTGTAGTAAATCTTGAAATCTGGGATTGTGATACCTCCAGTTTTGATCTTTTTCAAGATTGCTTTGGCTATTTGTTGTCTTTTGTGGTTTCACACAAATTTTATTTATTTATTATTTATTATTATTTATTTATTCCAGTTCTGTGCAAAATGCTGTTGATATTTTGATAGGGATTGCATTGAATCTGTAGATTGATTTGGACAGTATGGACGTTACAATACTGATTCGCCCAATTCATGATCATGGAATATCTTTCCATTTGTATGTGTCATCTTCAATTTCTTTCATCAGTGTTTTATAGTGTTTAGAGTACAGGTCTTGGGGTGCCTGGGTGGCTCAGTCGATTAAGTGGCTGCCTTCAGCTCAGGTCACAATCCCAGGGTCCTGGAACTGAGCCCTGCGTCAGGCTCCCTGTTCAGCAGAAAGCCTACTTCTCCCTCTCCCTCTGCCTGCTGCTCTGCCTACTTGTGCTTTTTCTCTCTCTGTCAAATAAAAAACAAAGAAAATCTTTAGAGTACAGGTCTTTCACCTCCTTGGTCAAGTTTCTTCCTAATTATTTTATTATTTCTGGTGTAACTGTAAATGGGATTGTTTTCTCAATTTCTCTTTCTGCTACTTCATTATTAGTGTATAGAAATGCAACAGATTTCTGTATATTCATTATACATCTTATGACTTTACTGAATTCATTTATCATTTCTAGTATTTTTTGGTAGAGTTTTAAAAGTTTTCTATATATAGTATCATGTCACCTGCAAACAGTGAAAGTTTTACTTCTTCCTTACCAATTTGGATATCTTTTATTTCTTTTTGTTGTCTGACTGCTGTGGCTAGGACTTCTAGTACTATGTTGAATAAAAGTGGTGAGAGTAGACATCCTTGTCTTGTCTTTCTCCATATCACTACTTTTTGCCATTTTAATTATTATGTGTCTTGGTGTGGACCTCCTTGGGTTGGTATTGTTGGGGGCTTTCTGTGCCTCCTAAATCTGGATATCTCCTTCCTTCCCCAGATTAGAGAGGTTTTCAGGTATTATTTCTTCAAATAAAATTTTGCCTCCTTTTCTCTCTTTTCTCCTTCTAGGATCCCTATAATGTGAATATTATTTTGCTGGATGTGTCACTGTGTTCTCTTAACTTTTCTAATCTTTTATTATTCTTTTTTGTTTTTGCTGTTTAGCTTGGTTGCTTTCTACTGCTCTGTCTTCCAGCTTGCTGATTGATTTTTCTGCTTCCTCTAGTCTAGTCTACTACTTATTCCTTCTACTGCATTTTTAATTTCAGTTACTGAGTTTTTCATCTCTGATTGGTTCTTTTCTATATTTTCTCTCTTCGTTGAATGTCTCACTGAGATCCTCCACTCTTAGTCCAGTAAGTATCTTTCTTTGTTACTGTTACTTTGAATTTTCTTTCTTTTTTTTACTTTGAATTTTCTATTAAGCATATTGCTTACTTCCATTTCATTTAGTTCTTTGCTGTGATTTTGTCCTGTTCTTTCATTTGGTACATATTCCTCTGACTCCTCATTTTGTCTAACTTTCCATGTTTGTTTCTATGTATTAGGAAAGTCAGCTATATCTCCTGATCTTGAAAGTAGTGTGGCCTTATGTAGCACAATATCCCCTGTTCACCAGAACCTGGCATTTCAGGGGTGTCTCCTAAGTACATTGCATTCACCCTACCATTGTGGTTGAGCCAAATCTGCCTTCAGTCTTGTCATCTGCAATGGCACTCTCTGCCTCTTGTGGGTAGAGTTTGGTCACTATACTGTTAAATGGCCAGTTTGCAGCCATCCTGAGCTTATAGTTGGGTCAGACCAGACGTCTTCCCTCAGTCTAGTACTTCCCTCAGTTCTAGAGAACTGTAGGATCTCCCTGTGTTGTCTCCCGAGAAGCTTTTATTGGTGAGCAGAGCCGGCAATCAGATCAGATGTCTACCCCCAGCCACTGCTGGGGCTGCAGTTGAACTGATGTATGTGGTTATCTTCCATAGGGCAAAAGTACCTTTGGAGTGATGCTAGTCACTGTCAGGGCTGCTTGGAGAATAAGACATGTCAGGTGCTGCTTGAAGGGACCCCTACACAGTGATGTGGGTTGGATGGGAGAGTCCACAGGAGAATGCTGTATTAGCAAGCTAGGTAGTGGGTATTTGTGCTGGTTCCTGTAGGTGTCCTGGTATCTAGGCTGGCAGGTGGAAGAGAAATGGCATCCACCAGCTTTTTTTTGTTCTTGGAGAAGTCTCCTAAGGACCCCTACCCCTCCACTGCATGTTTTAAGACTAGTAAATAAATCTTCCTGTATACCCCAGGTACTTCCAAACTGTTCCTTCTATGCTGCATCTTGGAGGCACTGCTTGTTATCCTGTCTCTTTAACCATGGGGACTCAGTTTCCTATTGCCCTCCAGCACTCCTAGCTGATTTTTAAAGTTCCTGGTGTTAAAATTTGTAAAGTTAAGCCCATCTGGTTTTCAAAGCTAAGTTTTGGGGACTTGTTTTCCCAGCGTAGGCCCCCCCAAATCTGGAATGTCCGGTGTGGGGTATGTTCCTCTCCCTTCTCCATTCTTGTTGTATGCCCCACTATGGTCAGTCTTTCAGGCCAGTTTAGTTTTTGACTGGAACTCTGTTCTTCCTACCATTTTTAATATGGCCCCCTCCCTACAATTAACTGTGGACAGTCTATTTTGCCAATGTTCAGGTCATTTTTTAGGTTAGTTCTACTGATATGTCTGTTGTCTAGGTGTGACCAAGGGATGAGGTGAGCTTAGGATCCTTTTACACTTCCATCTTCTCAAACAGTACCACAGAGAATTTTAAATTCATGGGATAACATACATGAGCTTTATATCCAGATGGTTTGGGATCTCATCACTGGCCACTTATTACCTGTCTCATCTTGGGCAAACTGCTGAACCTTCTGAGTTTCTTTATATATAAAATGGGTGCAATGATGCCCCTTCTTGCAGTTCTGTTGTAAAAACTGGCAATAATGCGGTGCAGCATGGAGCAGCCACTCAGTCAATGATAGCTCATCATCAATCTTTCATGGACATATAAAGTAAGGTCAACAGTCCATCTAAGCTCATTCAGCTGATGAGTGACAGAACAAGGCCCCATCATCTACCACTGCTGATTCCCAAGTCAGTGCAATTTCTTTTGTACATCCAATCTGACCCTCAGCCATTTTCTTGCCCAAAGGAACAGAATTATATGTAATATAATAATAAAAACATGTAGCACTACTAGAGCATTTTTTTTGCTACTAGAGGATTTTAAAATAAATAACAAGGAGTTTGGTTCAAATGTTATTTAAAAAGTTACTATTCAACTTAAAATCCTTGACAGTTTTATGCAAAACATTAGAATTGTCACATTGCATTAATTAAGAATTATGTCTAATTTCTAAAAGCTCACAAGAAAGCCCATTTTCACATAATTTGATAATTTGTAGTTGAACTAGTTAAGACCTTTTGGAAAAATTACTCAAAAATAAAGTCCAGAGTAACATATACAAGGTTTCATATTCTTTAAAACAGCATAGTACACTAAATTAAAAAAGATCAATGATATTTTTATATATGTGAAATTAGAAATAACAAGTCATTTATTATTAATTATGGTTCACCATTTACTGTGACACAAAAACTTCTAATAGTTGCTTTTACAGGACTTACATGAGATACTTGCCCAATTTGCTTAGCGTTGTTTCAGATAATGTGAACACATACAGGTGTTTCCCTCTCCTACCTCTGAAATGGCTCATCTTTCAGAAGTTCAGTGCCTGATATTATGGTTCAAAGTTGCTATCACAGCAAGTGCAGAGATGTAGAATAACAGATACATGAGAGGGAGCATTTTGATAGACTTTACTCAGTGAAGCTCATCCCTCGTGCTTATGTCAAGCACGCTTATGCTTATGTGCTCAACTTAATACCAAAGCTCTTCCTATCAGACTTCTTCCCACCTCTCAGCACCTTTCCTCTGCTAACATGCCACATGAATGCATTCCTAAAATGTAGATAATCATGTCCTATTCGTCCTCATTTTCCTCATAGTTTCCTTACAAAAATAATTTTTACTTCTCTGTAATCTATTTGCAAACTTCAATTCTTTTTCTTTCAATACTAATGAGCAGAGCAACTCGTATTTCACATAATGGAGATAAATTTTCTAAGTGTCAAAAAAGCATACACAAGTGAAGTACACAAACTGAAGAATCTCACTTTGAGGATTACTGTACATCCTCAAATAAAATGGCATGAAATTATTGAAACAAAATATGCCATTTGCTTAGATTTCTATTATTAATTGAAAGCTACTGAGATTGATATATTTTCAAATAAAAAGTTGTTAATTGAAAGAATAAATTTCTCCTCATGAAGAATCCTAATGGAATGACAATAAAATATAACATATTAAGTAGTTTAAAAATATTAATAAGGTAAAATACTGCTTCTTCAAATAATGTCTTTGTTATATTTTGGAACTATGAAATCAAATATCAGTTTGACATCAAACATTTTTTTAACATAAATGTATTTTATACTTGTAGAAATTAAAAAAAAATCTTCACAAATCATTGCTCAGTTTCACCTAATTGCTAAGTAGTAACAGATCTCAGCAATCTTTCTTCATCACTTGAACATTGTCTAATCTCAGACTTTTTTTTTCTTTTTCAGTTTGGTTGTTGAAAACTGTGGTCTGCAAGGTAACTACTTTAAAATACTACTGTTCACCCATGGGGCGGTTGGCTTGGATGGCTCAGTCGGTTGAGTGACCGATTCTTGATTTCAGCTCTGGTCACGATCTCGGGGTCCTGAGAGAGAGCCCTGCAGTAGGCTCTGTGCTCAGCAGGGAGTCTGCTTGAGGATTCTCTCTCTCCCTCTGTCCCTCCCCCACTCACGCTCTCTCTCTATATATAATCTCTCTCTAATAAATGGATAAATCTTTAAACAAACAAAAACCAAATAAGGTACTACTGCTCACACATAGGCAAAAGAACCCATCAAACGTTAGCCAGACATCAGCACCTCTTCTTCTCCTTGTTTAAGAAAAAACAATGTGAGAACAGGAACAGACCTGCTCAGAACCATTAAACTTGTCTTTGATACGTTGTCTGTATTCTATTGCATGTTTGGAAGTATATGGAATGACCAGACAAATTATAAAACAAGGAGACATTTCATACTTTGATATTTGGAAACAGTCTAACATGCTAAGACTTGTTTATACTCCGTATACTCCACATTAACACAAAAGTTTTACTTCTGACAAGATACTTACAAAGTACAAGCAAATATGATAAGTATTTCAGTGAATAAACCAATAGATGCTTTAATGAGGTGTAAGAGATGCTCCTTATTTGCTAGATTTAGCAGTTCAGAAATTTAAAAGACAGTTATTATAACTGACGGGCAAAAAGCAAAGGCAGATTACAAAGTATTGTGGGAAAACAACTGCTACTTAGATCCAAGGATGATAGAGACAGGAATTCAAAACTCAGCCTTTAAAGTAGTATAAATAGCTCTAGATTACATGATGTAAATTGGATTTTGATTTTCCCCAAGTTTGTGAACAGTAAGAAGAATCATTAAATGGGCATTATGGAATTCAGTCCACATAATTCCTAAACTTGTTTGCCCAAAGACAAAATGAAAAAAAAAAAAAGGAGGGATATATTAATTAACTAATCATGTTTACATTTTGATTGTCAATTCTAACCATTTGTTTCACTAAATTCTGCTGTTTCAGTTAGTCTTAATGTTTATTAGAAAATCATAACATGTTTGCATTCATTAGGTAATTATCTTGATATTTTGGAGTTTTGCATCTTACGTTAGAGACATGATTCTGGAAAGATTTTCAAATAATAAACTAGTGAGTTCTAATTAGATAATAAATGCTAACCCTTCCATACAGAATTCAAAAAGGTCATAATAACTGAGGGATGTTTTAATTAGTCTTTTTTCTCTGTTTGGATCCTACTTAGTTAATCTTTGCTCTAAAATATATTATAAAAATGCATTAGGATTAGGCTATCAACTCAAAAAGACACACAAGAGAATTAAGTACATTTAGAAATCTGACAGTAGAGAATTACTGAGAAGTTAAAATAATGTTACAAAAAAGGAGAAAAAATGTAATATGTAAATGTAATAGATTTCAAAAAAAACCAATTGTCTAACCTCATCAAAAATCAAACTATTACTAAAGCAGTTTTTTTTTAAAGATTTTATTTATTTATTTGACAGAGGGAGAGAGATCACAAGCAGGCAGACAGGCAGGTAGAGAGAGAGGGGGAAGCTGAGCAGAGAGCTGATGGGGGCTCCATTCTAGGACCCTGAGATCATGTCCTGAGCCGAAGGCATAGGCTTTAACCCACTGAGCCACCCAGGCGCCCCACTAAAGCAGTTTTCTAGAAATAATTGAATTTTGAAGTTTTTTAAACTAATGACTCCAAGTCTTCCTCTTCAGCCTATACCTCTTTCTGGAGCTCTAGACCTATATTTTCATTTCTTATAAGACAGTTCTACCTGAATGACCTATAAACACCTAAAACTTAAGATTTTAAAAACTAAAACTTTTTAATGGTTAATAGTAATCAATTACTATTTTGTAATCAAACTATCTCTGAAATATATACCTATAGGTTCGAAATAAATGAGTAGGTTTTATGACATATTCATGGATTTACTTTTCATATTTTCCAGAACTGCTGAAATTTCATTGACTGTCTCCCTAAATAAATGAATAAGTGACCAAATAAATGAGTAAACTGAGAAGCAACATGCACACTTGATCCATATTCAAGTGGAGAGGAAGTCCTTCACCTTTAATTTATGGGTGTTCTTTATGATTCAGAGAATAAACAATCAAAATCTTAATAAGAGGAAGAAAAGGAAGAGAAGGAAGAGAGGAGGGAAGTAAAAGAAACCATCTGTTTATGTTTGGTTTAGCATACTGGGGTTCTTGGTTTCACAGGGATTAAATGCAGGAGGCAGATGGGTGGTTGGAGGCAGAACTGGACTCAAGCATCAGTGAAGTCACTGTTCTCTGCGAATGAAGTCACTGTTCTCTGAGCTTTCTCGCAGATGCCTCCTGCTGTCTTCATTGGACCCTCCTGCCCTTGGCTCTCCCACCCCAGACAGACAGTACCTTCTACCTACATCCTTTGTGTCATCCTTTGTGTCATCTCATTCAGACCTGCCCTCTTCAAGTAAGGTGATATTTCAAAGTAATTCCCTTATTCCTCTTAATCTCCAACTTCTAATTTCTTCCACGCTTAATCTTACTTATAAACAAAAGGGATATGATAAATGCCAATTAGGGCATTAGCGAGTAATAATTTAATGTTTGCTCCTCCAGGTAGGACTTAGAAGATAAAATAGATAGCCAATACTTAAAATCTAAAGGCAGAGATCTTGAACTTTAAAAGTTAAGAGAGCAAAGTTATTAACACAGTGGGCTTTCTGGTGCCTCCAAAGAGTCCATGACTCTTTCCACTAAGATTCCTCTTTTCCTCTAAGATCATTCCTTTCTGTAAGCAAACCATTCAGAAGATGTAGAGATTCTTTTTAGGAATGAAAGGGATCCCATCATCCTCACCTTTTGTTGAAGATTATGTTTTTTAAGATTTTATTTATTTATTTGAGAAATAGAGAGTGAGAGAGAACGTGAGAGGGGAGAAGGTCAGAGTGAGAGGCAGACTCCCCATGGAGCTGGGAGCCCGATGTGGGACTGGATCTGGGACTCCCGGATCACGACCTGAGCTGAAAGCAGTTGCTTAACCAACTGAGCCACCCAGACGTCCTATTGAAGAGTTTTTTAAAGGAGCAATTCATATTTCAAAAAACCCTTTTCTTTCCAGTTGCACATTAAATGCATCAAGAATAAGTCTATCTGACCACAACTACCACACACCTGTGCCTGAGTTAACCCCCTAAAGCCTCTGCTAAGGGCAGGCTAAATGAGTAGGTTTGCTTCCCTTTATTCATTTCTTTCTTTGAAGCAGAACTTTGTATAATATGGAAGGTGCCTTTGAAATACAGCTTTCATCATGTGATGGGTTTCAGGACAGGCTGTGTAAGGGACTCCAAGATCCAGAACAGCAGCTCTCTTCCACCCCCGGGAATACATTCCGTTTACTATAGTTTTCTCTTTGTTTCTTTTTTGGCTACATTTTTAAGCCCAGAAAGAGATACAAATGCATAAATTTTGAGAATAAACTAGTCAATTTGGGCAAAAGGGGAATCAATCCAGAACCACTGTATTTGGTAAAACAGGGACCTAGAAGTGTATCTAGCATTGCTAGCTTGCTCATTCAGTGCCATTTTTCCCAATGGAAGACACCTTTTGATTTTTCTTAAAATCAAATGTTGATAATAAAAGTGGTAGCAATGACAACAATCACAATAATGACAGAATTTTTGTACCAGCTCTAACTCTAGGCTCTGTATGTTAATTAATCCACACAAAAACATTTAACCCTCACCACAAACAGTAGGTACTGTTATGATCCCCATTTTGTAAATTAGGAGCCTGAGATTTAGAGAGGTTAAAAAACTTGCCCAAGGAAATTGACGGAACTGAAATTACATAGTAGTAGCACTCAGCTTTGCCCCTATCACTTTCAAAATCCAACCCTGTAAAGCTGTCCTTTAAAATAGCATCTGGACGGCGGCTCCTGAAACAAAGCAAGACAGCGTGGTACCGGCACAAAAACAGACACATAGATCAGTGGAACAGAAGAGAGAGCCCAGAAATGGATTCTCAACTCAATAGTCAACTAATCTTGGACAAATCAGGAAAGAATAAGGAAAAAGACGGTCTCTTCAATAAATGAAACCACCTTTCCCAACCTCTCATTAAAATACAAAGTCGCATGTAAAATAGCAAATCACAACTCTGCTGTGAACAGGGAATTCAAAGCAGAAATACAAGTAGAAATAAAAATGTGAAAAAGTACTCATCCTCATAAATAACCGGGAAATGTAAATAAAAATCATATTAGTTCATTTTGAATGCATTCATTTTTGGGGAGCTCCCAACAGAAACCTGACCATACTGATGGCCCTGTACCACCCAGCTTGCGTGCCCTTCTCAGCCCCAGCTGCACCCTGCGTCTCTTTGCTCACTGAGCTTCAGCCAACCTGGCTACTTTTTGGTTCTACAAACGCAGCTGCTCCCCACCTTTGGGCTGTCAGAGCTCATCCTGTTCCTCCACCCTGGCCTATTTCCACCTCCCTCTTCAACCTGCATCTGGTTCACTTCAACGCATTCCTCAGGTCTTAATTTCACTGACTTTTCATACAATCAAGGTTTTTTTGAGTCCTTTCTCTGTGTCAGATGAGGTTGCAGACACAGGAGTTTCAGAGACTTTTGTGAACTACCCAAACTGGTAAGGTTTCCTATGTTTTATGCTCAGTACACAGAGTATTTCTGTGAGTGGCCCGCTTATCACAACTGAAATTAATGTTGAAAGCAACATTCATAGGGGTCACTTCCTAACAGAAAGAATATCTACCATAAATAAATTGCCATGTCTTAGTGGGGAGGCAGACCTTCTTCCTAAAACCAGGCACGAGATGAGGACACTTGATATTCATTTTACATAATTGCAGAATTTCTATTCAATACAATGAGATAAGGAAAAGAAATAAGAGCTATAAAGGCCAAAATGATACAACATCATGATCTGGTAGGAAGGTGTCCTAAAGAAATAATCTGAATCATATACAAAGTGTAATTTTAGGAATGTTTCATGCACAGCATTCATATAGAGAGAAAATTAGGAACAATCCATATTCCAAAAGACAGACAAATAGTAAAACAAATTATGATATATTCTATAATATAGTAATATGATGTCATAAAATTCAAGGTTTTGGGATCCATTTAATGACAAAAGAGCATATGATTATAATTAATATAAATTTTATATTAAATATTAGGTATCTTTAAATATCAAATTGTGGACTTATAGGTGATTTTTACATTATTACTTAAAATTTTCAGCATTTTTTAAGCTGTAAAATATACATATATTGCTTTTACAAGATGGAATGGTTTAGAATTCTAATTTCACAAAAGGACTGAAAAGATTAAAGTCATAAAGACATACCTTCTAGAACTATTAAAATTAAAGAGACTGAAAATGGCAAATGTAGAGAAGATTTAGAGCAAGTGGAATTTCAGTATGTTGATAATGGGAACATAAAATGGGAATTTAAACTTGTACAACCACTTTGGAAAGTGGTTTGGCAGTGTCTTATAAAGCTAAAAATACATCCACTCTATGACCAAGCAGTTCTGCTCATAGACATTTATCTAAAAGAAAGAAAAGCATTTGATCACTAAAAGACTTGAACAAGAATGTTCGCAGCAACTTTATTTATAATAATCAAAAAGCAGAACCCAAATATCCATCCAACAGGAAAATGGATAAACAAATTATATAAAACTCATACCATGAAATATGACTCAGAAAGGAAGGGGAGAAGGTCCGATCCACATGATGAAGATAAATCTCAAAAACTACATATACTAAAGAAGCCAGATCCGATAAAATACATATTGCCTGATTCTATTTATATAAAGTTCTAGAACAAGCATATCTGATTTATAGTGATAGAAATCTGAACAGTGGTCGCCTCTGGCTGGGAGGGGAGAAAGGCATGGGGATTGACTGGGAAAAGGCATGAGAGAACTTTCTGGAGCAAAAGGAAATTTCTACATCTTTACAGAGCTGTGAATTACATGGGTGTATATGCATTTGTTAAACTCACTGTACTGTACAATTGAGATCAATCCATTTCACTCTACATGAACGATACTTTCACAAAAATAACAACAAAGGATCTGAAACTCACACTAATGTGGTTAAAGATAAAAATCAATAGAGCTTTTATTATCCCTCAAATCTCATGAAGCTGGTGCCACCAATTTGCAAGACTTCCTATAGAAGGGTAAAGTAGCAAAGAAACTAAACTATAATTTTCTGGTATTGCTACCATTTATGCCTTCAATTTGTATATTCTATTAGCTTATATTGAAGCTAATAACATTTGCAAATTTCTTACTCATTTACATCTATCTGATCATCTTGAAAAGATGGAAGAAAGCCCTACAAAAAAGGGTGCAAGAAATTGACAGAAAGCAGCTCATAGTTCTCTACCCACACTCTATCAAAGACTAGGAACACTCACATGGAGTGGTAATTAAATATATAAGCTATGCAGTTTTTATGACCACAGTTTTGCATAATGGTTCAGCCACTTACTGGCCCTGTGGCTTTGAGCAAACTTTCCTGTATTAGAATTAACTTTAGTTTATTCGGAAAACCATCAAAACTCAAATTAAATATGATTTTTTGAGAATAAACTACTTATAACAAAATGTATCCTAACTATATAAAACAAATATGCTTGCTCATTTCTCAGTGCATGTAAAAACTGTTTTGAAAACAGTCTCTAGAAATCTATTGTTAAAGTCCGATTGTGTACTCCTGAGGTATAAACAATTTTGTCCTTCTTAAATTTAATTCTGATATCACTGAAATTTTGCTAGTATATTATAATTGTGTTTAAATTTGCAATAACATTTTTATGACCTTTCAGCTGGTTAGTCACTTTTATCTGGCCTCAGATAATGCCTTTTTTCAAAAGGGCATCAAAAAATAAAGCAACAAAACCCCCATTTGCTATTATTAAAACTGACAGAAGATTTTCTTGGATTATCTTCCCTATCTTATCTATGAATTAAAGATATCACTATAAATATTTTTATATTTGGCTAACATAGGAAAGACATTGTATCCATTTGCTGGTGAACATTCAGATCAAATATCAGAATCTGTTCACAGTACTTAGTTGTTTATTACTAGTTTTGGCAGACACAGTTTTATGGTAACCCAATGTAACAAGAAAATAGGCTAGAATACAGACAACAATCTTGTTATTACAATCACCAAACCTGCTGAAGACCTAGAACTTACTATTCTAACCACTAAAAAGAAATGATAATGTAATGTGACAGAGGTGCTAATTATCTCTACAATGGCAATCATTTCACAATCTACAAACACATCAAATTAATATGTTGTACATCTTAAATTTACATAATGTTATATGTAAAATATATTTCAATGAAAAATAGTCTAAACTTGATTTGGGCATGCCAATTATAAAACAATTAAATAGAATGTTTTGGTTTACATAATTAAAATGGCTATAAGCACATGTCCAGTCATTAACATGAAGGACCACATGCCAGATAAAATACAGAAAGTTCTGGAAAAGATATATATGGAAATCCATGGACAAAGTATGCTCTCAAGTGAATAAAGTTAAGGTAGTCATTAAAACAGAATGGGTCCATTAGTGCTAAATCAGTTAAAAAACTGTCTAAACCACATTCAAACTCTCCTATTTTTTTAATCACTGCTTTTGGAAGGCAAGAACTCTCTCACCAGATGCCTGTGGTCTGAAACCACATATCTGGAAGGCTGTTCTTGAAGACTTGCAAAATTTACAAAGATTTTGTGACTTCCTGACTCACAGAGAGCTGTAAATAGAACTTATTTTAAGGCATTTCAACACTAGTTCTCCTGATACCAGCAGAATAAATAAATCGGTGTAAATGGACATAGAAGTAATTTGATTACTTGCTCTTCCTGAATCTTAAAACGCAAATCCTCGGGGGATGTAAGTTTCAGATACAGACTTAGAACAAGGGTTTTCTTTTCTAAGCTCTCCCTGGGTGATACACCATAGGAGTCTGCCTCTCGTCAGACCCTTTCTCTGGGGTACCTCTTTCATTCCCATAGCATTAGTAAACACCTCATCATGGTAACTCAAATCTATCTCTAGTTCTGATCTCTCTTCTAAGCACCCGTCCTGGCTACTCTCACTAGAGGTTCATGGATGACTGCATCTCAGCATATCCAAAACCAAACTCCCCTTTGTCCATTCAAACCTGTTCCTTCAAAATCCCCTTTCTTTATTAATGGCTTCACAGTGCACGCTGGAAATCAAATTAGAAACCTGAGAATCATCCTTGACTCCTCTGTCTCCCTCATTATCACTGCCAATAATACCATGTCATTTCTACTAATTATCTTTGAAAATCACTCCCTTTTTCTCACCCCTAGTGGCACTGCCTTGAATCATGTTTGTCTTCATTTCTCTGGAAGCTCTTATAATGGATCCCTAATTGGTCACTAGACTTCCAGTCCTCACATTCTAGGTTAACTTCTACTTTCATCCAGGGAGATTTCTGTAAAATATAAATGTACTATGTCATTTCTTCCTTAAATCCTTGTGATGGCTTGCTATATATAAATCCAAATTCCTTATTTCAGCATTTAAAGTCTTTCATGTTCTAGTCCCTTCCAACATCTCCAGCTTCATCTCAAACACTCCATAAACCACATGTTGTATTCCATGGTGTTCTTTTTAATCCCAAGAACTTTGCAGATTTTGTTCTTTTACCTAGAAAATTCCTACTCATCTTTCAAAATAGTTCAAATATTGCCTTTTCTGGAAAGATATTCCTGATGTTTCTATTTAGAGTTAACTTTAATCCCTCTGTATATATACACTCTCATCTACCTTTTCACTTATTATTAATGTGTTTATGTCTAATGTGTTTTTCTCCAGCTACTTAGAGCTTCTAGAAAACACCTCACAGAAGACACAAAATGGATTCCTGCTACATATAAGAAAGATTTTGTACTCTATCTCCATTTCAAGTTTAAACATTAGCTATATTGCAAGAATAGTTTACCCCCAAATAGCTAATAATACCAAATTGCCACATACTACATGAGGGATGTGTGGTTTTTAGGGTGCTTGCTTGGATATAGAGAAGTTGAACCTCCTCCTCAAAGAGCATCATCTGGAACCTCAGGGAGCATCATCTGGAGACTTGAAGTAGTAGATCAGAAACATATATATCTATATCAGGACCAATGTTCTCTAGGTACACTACCTCAGGATTATCACAGATATAATTCTCAAATTTTCTTCTGGACAAGAAAGAGAATAAACTCTGGAGTTGAGAATTGGTGACATTATTTCTCACTGTTGTTTTGGGGTTTTTTCCCATTCTTTCATTCAAAACATACACAGTTCCTGTTCTCATGGAGTATTCAGTATTTTAGGAAAGATACATGTTACATACTGAGGAAGAGGTAGTTATGCTAAAGCTACAGTTCTCGATGGGGCAGTAGATATTTGATCATGTCTGGAGACATTTTTAAGTGTCATGACTTAACATCTAGTGGGTAGAGGTCTGGGATGTTACCGACAATGTACAGGACAGCTCCCCACAACAAAGAATTATCTAATCCAGAATGTGAATAGTGCTGATGTTAAAGAGCCCTGTTCTATAGGAAAACTACTCTGAACTATGATAGGACACAGAAAAGAAATCTGAACAGGAATGGGAGCTTAGGAGAGGCTTTGAGAGTGATGGATGAGCTAAGATTTGAAAGACTGGAAGGAGAAAAGAAAGAGTTCAATAGATACAGTGGTGACAGTGTTCCAAACAGAGGAACCACAAGTATTATTAAGTCCCTGATGTGCACGGTTTATCAGGTGAGTAGGGTATGACTGAAGTACTGGAAAGAAGGGGAGGAAAGTCAGTGTTGAAGTTGTAAAGACAGCCAGTGCCAGTCGTGCTTGGACTTAGAGGCATGGGTTAGGATTTTGGTCTCTATACAATAGCACTAGAAAGCCATCAAAGGGTTTCTGAGGAAAGGTATGGGTGTTTAAATGACAAAATTGAATTGAGAAAAGATCTCTCTGGCTGGAGGAAGAGAACACACTGAAGGAGAATTCAGATGAATGCAGGAGGACGCTATAATAGGGGCAGTGACAGTGAAGATGGAGAAAGGTGAATCCATTTGAGGGTGCCAACTTGACAGGGATTTGTGACAGACCGGCAATGGAGGATGAGGGGAAGAAAAGTGCCAAAGATGGTGGTGGCTTTCCCTGAGTCAGGAAAGAGTGGACGATAAGGTCTGGCAAAGGAAGATCCAGGTGTTGTTTTTAAACATACTGATGTATTGAGACACAAGCAGAAATATCAATTAGGCAGTTGAGACCATGGGCTTGGAGAGCAGAGGAAATGTCTGTGATTGTTTAGGCAGAGAAAACAGGAGGAGAGAGGGTCTAGGGTTCAGCTGAAATCCAGCTGCCTCTATTATTTATATGTGATTCTCATCTGCAGTCTGTGTTTGTTACATCTGTCTTATGTAGTCATGTCTTCTTGCTTATTTCCTATATTTATCACACGGGTGAGCCACTGGTGTTTGCCTTCTGCATTGCTGGTTCATTTGTTGTTGTGCCTAACTGCTCATTGACTTTCACACAAGGATTTCTGCTTGCTTATTTGTGTCAAAGACAAAAACAAAAACAAAAAACAAACCTAAACTTCCTCCCTAGTTTGTGTCGCCTTTATTGTCAGTCATTTCACGCGGCTAATACCCGGAGTAAGACTAATTAAGGCCTTTCTTCTATATTTGATTTCTTTTAGAATCAGCTTTCATGTTTGTGTCCTCTCTACTCTCACAGTCATTTGATTTATTCTTACTCTTTCTCACAATCATTTTAAAATAAATTTTCCTTTTAGCTATTTGATGGTCTAGGGTAAAGAGCTAGTGAATTTAATTCCACCTAGTGAATCCTGATCAGTGGGAATGACTCCTTTTCTCTCCTGCAAGCTCCATCGTTTCTGAAATTCACTGCCCTTAAGGGACACATCTTCCTTTGGTTTTATTTCTCCCTGACCAAAGAAAGCCGAAGAGATAGATTAACTATAATTTCTAAGAGGTTGTGTTCATGCGATTGTGAAAAGCACATATTAATAAAGAAAAGTCTTATTTCTGCTTTCCCAGATGAGAAGATCTATTTTTAGGTTTTACCTTCAGCCATATAAGAGGATACAAAGAATAATTTTCAAGGTTATAAGTCAATAGTTCTCAACCTTGGAGGTATATGAGATATACCTAGGTATAGGTATACATAGGTATACATAGGTATAACACCTATGACCATTTCAAAAATTTTATGTGCTTGGAGACCCCCTTCCAAGAAACTGATTCATAAGATCTGAGAAGAGGTCTGCTCATACAAATTTTAAAGGCCACACAGAAGAACCTGAAATTGACTGCCTAATAGATTTAAGTGACAGTGACCCCACCCAAGCACACTGCCAGCAGTGAGTGCCTGATAAGAGGGTCTATATAGGCCAGCCAGGATCCAACAGTCAGAACAGTCAGAATCGTGACATAAACTCCAAAGCAAAAAGGGTAAACTCCAAATCACAAAAACAAGAAGTAGGTAAACTGGTTATCTTGGCATTCCTGGCAAATGCTATTCTACTTGCTGAGTCAGGTGTAGAGACACCAGCAGAGAACCACGGCTTTGGGGAAGGATTTGTATATGCTGAGTTAAGGAGGTAGATTTGGATAGGAAGAAAAAAATCTAGAGATAAAAGTGCTAAAGCTCAGAGACAGGTTGAGCAAACAGTAAATATGAATGATAGTAGCTCCCATAATAATTATGTATTAAATTTGTACTGCCATAAGCCAAAAAGGTTATAGCCTTTTTTATTTGTTTTAAGCTTCTATGCTATTATTATTCACCTCGCTTCCCTAACTTTTCTATTTTTCATAGTGGAAAAGAGGCCACATGTTTTAGAAATAAGACAATGAGTCCTACCTCTAATCTGTTTTATATTTGGGTCCTAGAGCTAAAAATTGACTATATTACTGAAATGTCAAGAAAGATCCTATCTGAATAATATATTCTGAAATAGAAAATAACATATACCCTTCAGAGCCCTCAGCAGTATTATAGAACAGTATTATCCTTAAATTTAGTAATATTTTATGAAGAAATGATAAAATAAAACTGGGAATTCATATGAATGGGTAAATAAGCTTTAAAGACTTTAATTTCTCAGAAATTTTGCACATTTCTAGGATATGTGATAAGTAAGAAATCATCACTTCCTAATTAGCATTATAAAGATACTTTAAGTCTCACAGACTTTGCAAAGCAAAAGAAGAGAAAAAAAAGGTCAATGAGAATCCTACTTCTCCTGAACTTAAGACGTTTTTCTCAACTGGGCTTTCTTCCAAATGAAATAAATGTCTGCCTATCAGATGTATTTCTTAGGTCCTATTGGTGGGGTGCTACTATAAATAATTAAAAGGGAAACTAGAAATCTATGCTTCTACAAACATCAACTAGCGAACAAAGGAGGCATTTCAAGAGGCCTTTTTTCTCTTACTGGCTACTGTAAAAGAACCCAGCTGTAGGCACAGTCACTAGTGTCTTTTCTTCTAAAGAGCCTGACCCACCTCCCAGGGTTAAGCGCGTCTGAAGAGGGTGGCGAGGGCTCACGTCCTCATCTAGTATTCAGTCCGTTTCTCTCCTTTGATGTGTGGTACAGAGAGAAAGACGGATAATCTGCAGGGAGATCCAATACTGAAGTGGAACCCCAGAGAAACTTACTGCTTTGAAATATTGCAGAGGAGAAAACATGCCAAAAACAGGTTCACCTTCTGCCCTTAGGAAGCCAGATTATACATTTATAGGTATGTGGAGGAGAGTATGATTTTTATAGATGTGGAAGACAGAGATAAGACAGAACCTGGGTTTTATGACAGCTCATCTCTCAAAATCTCCAATGGGAAGAAAAAAATGTGTAACTCCTTCTCACGGTTACCTTCCTTGTCGCTTTAGAGCCCTGTGATCCTAACTAGGTGAACAGAGGATGCTGAAGGACAGAAAGTGCTATCGATACAGATACAAAGAAGGAAGGGGGTATAAATGAGCTCTGAAATCTCCTCAGGGGATAGCTTCTGGTCTCGAGTTTGAGAAATACCGATGCAGAAAAATTATGAGTCTCAAAACGTACAAAAGACACACACCGCACCCTAGCTGGGCAAGATCAACCTTTCGAACACTGGCAAGGCTAAATTGAATATGAATGAGCAGTGGTCCGAGAGCTGACAGCCCAAATGAAATTTTGTTTAGTAAAGTAAAAATGTTAATAAAATTTAAAATTATGACCAAGGCAGCTAAGCTATGCTACTCGAGGCCTGTAGAACTTGGAACCAGGCAGTGGACTTGACTCCGAGTAGCTATGTTTGAAATACGGTTTGAGGCCTAGCTCTCCTGGTTCCTTGCTCAACTATTCTGCCTATGAAAACTGTTTTGAAATTTTAAGTTCAGGATCTGCAGGGCCTGATATGTCAAAGAGAACAGCAGGTTAAGAAACTAGCAAATGCTCCAAATTAGAGTCACCTTTGTAGCTGACAGAAGTAACTACATGGTGGAATTACAGGATGCCAGGATGACATTTAACCAAAATGTATCCAGGCATCCTGACTTGAACCTGAAATTCCATCACTCAGCCTTTATTCATTTGGGTGTAGGATTTTCGGAGTTCCTTTATAAAAAGACAAATAGCTCTGCAATGTATAGCACCCATAAGGAAGGCACTGAGAGACGGGGAGATAGGGATGGACCCTGGACCAGGCAGGTGCTGTATTTTAAGTGACAGCCAACTTTTTGCAGTAAAGGACCAAATAGTAAATACTTGAGACTTTCCAGACCATGCTAGCTCCATCTCACTTCTGCCACTGTAGTGGGAAATCAGCCAGTGACGATATGTTGATATGTGAGTGTGGCTGTATTCTATAAAATGATACTGAAGTTAGAATTCCACATAATTGCCCCATGTCTTGAAATATTCTTCTGCTTTTGAATTTTCTTCAAAACAGGCAACAGGTCATGGTTTGCTGACCCGTGCTGTATCCGCAAGTAAAACTCACAAAATAAATCTCCCGGAGGGGCGCCTGGGTGGTTCAATTGGTTAAGTGTCTGCCTTTGGCTCAGGTCGTGATCTCTGGCTCCTTCCTCAGTGGAGAGTCTGCTTCTCCCTCTCCTTCTGCCCTCTCACCCCCCCCCCCCCACCGCTCCTGCTCGAGCACTCTCCTTCTCTGTCTCAAATAGATAAAATCTTAAAAAAGATAAATCTTCCTGATTTCAGTTTTAACTGAAATAATAGTGACAGGCCTAACTATATACTGAGCTCCTATGACAGGCTCGAGATGACATGTAACTATATTACTCCCACTAAAGTCTTAGGAAATTGCTCTTTTCACCGAATTTGGAGGATGTTGTTCATTTAATTATAAGTAAACAGTGGTTTGCATCATGACCTCGGGAGTATCTTTAGGCATCATTTTCTCCATTTGTAACTGAAGATGCTAATTACTGTTATTTCTCTCCCCCCTGGGGATTTCTCTAAAATTAATTAACAGTCACACATGTTAGCGCTGTAAATGGACTCAGAAACTTGGAAGGTGAACATTTTGTAAATCTACTTTAAGAGAAAGCAAATGGACACAAAGTAAAATGCCTCTTAGGAAAAATCTGTGCTGCCTTGAATGATAACCATTCAGTTAACACAACTTTGTATGCTGATACTTTCTATCTTTTCAACTGTCTGTTTTTTCTTCCTTTCAACAGAACTTCAGAGAAACATCTGTGTTTTCCAATTTGATCAGAGCTCTCAGCAATCCTTTCATGTGCACCTGGACCCCCCCCCCCTTCCTTCCCCTTCCCTTGGCTACACCAGATATTTGACATTCTTCTCAAGTCTCCAGCTCACTCCACTCAAGAACACTCCATAAATGGCCTTGCTCCAAATCTCAGACAGAAAGTTCAAGAATTTCTTCAACTTTGTGGCCTCAAACCCAAATTACTGGTATTTGCTTCATCAGCATCACTATTTCACTATCTCAGATACATTTTAGATCTTTTCTTGTCCAAAGTGAGTATCTCCACCTCTACTTAGGATCCTATTTCCTTCTGTTGTTCATGGAACCCTGTTCCAACAATTATTCCATGTTTCCCTGTATTTTCAATCTGTTGTTTTCTCCCTTCTCTAATGGTTTATAAATATGTTCCGATATTTCAAGATGAAACTCCCTCAACCTAGAGTCTCCTCTTTGGTCATTTGGTCATACTGTGTTTTCCTTTAGCTTAGAGCCAAGCAACTTGAAAGAATGCTACGCATTGGGGTCCCTGGGTGGCTCAGTGAGTTAAAGCTTCTGCCTTCAGCTCAGGTCATGATCTCAGGGTCCTGGGATCCAGCCCCGCATTGGGCTCTCTGCTCAGCAGGGAGCCTGCTTCCCCTTCTCTCTCTGCCTGCCTCTCTGCCTACTTGTGATCTCTCTCCTGTCTGTCAAATAAATAAATAAATAGAATCTTAAAAAAAAAATAATGCTATGCATTTATTTTTTTTACTTTTCTGTCTCCAATCTGCCTTTGATTCCACTACAATCTGACTTTGTGCCTGCCTAGCACTGCTCACAAACTGCCCCGGCAAAATTTTCAGTACCTTCATAATCTCTAAATCCATAGAGTCGTTTTCATCTGGGATTTATTGCAAATGGTATTAGGGAGTGATCTAACACTGTATTTTTCTATATAACTAGACAACTGTTCTACTAAATGCAATCCTAATCAAAATCCCAGTAGGATTCTGCATTGTGTGTGACAAGCTTTTCCTTAATATTAAATATGGAAGACTAAAGATTAACAATACCCAAAATGTTTTATTAGAGATTAAGACTACCAGCTATCAAACACTTAGGTCCCAGTAAAACTAATTAAAACACTGGGACATGGGGACAACAATAAACTGGTTTCAGACTCCTTTTTATTCATTGCTTTGTATTATTTGTGACTCCCTCTTTTTGAGTCACTCTTTGTTTCTGTAAAATTCCTCTGTTGGCACTTACCTCCCATTCCCCTGCCCCTTTCCTCCTTCCTTTTCTTCTATTTCTAAGATTCTGTTTCAAATTTCTTCTTTTCTTACTTTGAACACTCCCTTAGGAAAGCTCAGAATTTTTCATGGTTTTAACCGTCACCGTCTAGTCAACTCTATTTCTCTGCTCTCTTCCCCCCCCCCCAAAATTCTTAGAAGTTTTGGGTGAACGTGCTTTCTCTAATTCCTCAATCATTACATAAAAGTTCACTGCTAAGGTTGCCGGTGACCTCTGTATGGCCAAATCCACTGCCTGCTTTTCTCGCCTCATTTTATTTTCTCACTCTGTACTAGTCCCCATAGTCGTCCACTCTCTCATTCACTCATTCACTTACTTTCTTGTTCTTTTAAATGCTACCTTCTTTTGGATCCTGTAACGGGACACTGATCTGGCTTCCCTCTGTTCTCTTTGGCCACTCCTCAATTACTCGAAAAAGGCTCCTGCATTTTACTTTACTTCAAATCGTTGAAGAACTCAGTCCTGAGCATTCTCTTCTTTTCCTTCCACATTTTCTATGTGGGGACTCACATTCATTCGCACAGCTTTAAGTTCCTACGATGTACCGCTCACAACTCCTAATTCATAGCTGTAGCCCAAATCCCTGCCCTCTGTTTCCAGCTCATATATCTCACTGCCCACCTGACGATGACTCCACTTGGACTCTTACAGGTGGGCTACCCATTAGGGTTGCAAGATAATATAAAGTGCAGATAAAATATTGCATTTTAAACAACATATGTTTTAGTCTGAGTATGCAACATTTGTCACAGACTTATACTAAAACATTACTAGTTGCTTATCTAAAACACAAAGTTAATTGAGTATTCTGGTTTTTTATATGCTAAATTTGGCAATCTTAGGTAAACTTATGTTCCAAATGGAACTCTTGGATTTTTTTCTTCTCCCACCCTTCAAACCGTTCTTCTCCCAGTGTTTCACATTTTCTTAATTTTCGTAGATAGTCCACTCTTAACCCACTCCCGCAAGGTATAAAACTGAGGGACTCAGACTTGATTTATCTTTTGCTTCACTTCTCACATCAAATTCATCAGCAAGCCCTGTCAGTTCTATCTTTAAATGTATCTCAAATTTATCCATTCTTCCCCATTTCCACTGCCACTATTCTCTCTCACCTAGACTAATTCAATAGACTTCTTATCATGTCCTCCCACTTTTAAACTTGTCCCTTACTAACCTATTCTCCACAGAGCAGCTAGAGAAATTAGTTTAAAACCTGAATGGAATAATTTATTCCCTTGCTTCAAATCCTTCAGTGGCTTCTGACTGCACTCCAAATAAAATAAGACTCTACTCTGGTTTACAGAACTCTGAATGGCTGGCCCCTGACTATCTCTCTGACCTCGTTTCTCTCTCCTACTCTGCTACCATTCTTCATCCTTGCTGGCTTCCTTCCATTTCTAAAACAATGCAAGCTTCTACACACTTTGGGGCCTTCATAGATGTAGCTTTCTCTTCCTGGAATACTCTCCTGTCCCTATTCTTCCCCTTCCCCCTCCTGCTTATCCTTAGGACCTCAGATTCAATGACATGGTCTCAGAGGAATTCTCCTAAACAACCCATCTAAACAGATTTTCCCCAGCCCCATTCTTCCATCCAAACTTCTTATACTCTCTCACTTTACTCTGTTACTTTCCTTCCTAGCACTTATCAGTATTGGTATTTATTAATTTATTTATTCACTTATCTTTACCCCTACAAGATTATGAACTCCATTCACAGATCACAGACCATGCTTGTTTTGTTCACTATCCATCAAGCATGCCCAGGAACTTAGTGTACCCTCAAAAGTCACTGAGTGAATGACTGACAAACCTGTTTCTGTGGTGCCACGTCCATATGTCTGACATCTTTAGCCAAATCAACAATTCATCTCAATGGCTTGTAAGTACAATCCAAAATGCTTGGCCAGATTTTTTAGGATCCATACTGAAATATTTGAATTTCCCTGCATGTGTCATGTGCTCTCCAATATCTTTGCATATATGTCTCTCTGCCTAGCCTGTCCCTCTTACCTCCTGTCAGTCTGACCAATGAAATTCATTTTTCAAGATTCAAGTGTCACTTCTTTGAAGTCTTCCCAGTCCGCCCCTTAATGACTCTTGATTTTATGTCACTATCATATCCCATATATACCCTACTAATAGCTAATATTTATTGAGCATTTCCCATAGGTCATTAATTTAATAAGAAGTTTATAAACATAACACATGTTTTAATCTTCACTGCAACCCTATGAGATTGATTTTTTATTATCACTATATTACTGAGGAGGAAACTGAGATAAAGAGAGGTTGGTAACTTAACTAAGGTTTAAGAGCTCTTACCTGAGCGGCCAGGAGAAGGATGTAGATAAACGGATTTTAGATTCCATGACATTAATCACTATTCCTTATTGCTTCACCAAGTACTCAACACGCTGTAGTACATGTTGTCATATATCCCATATTTCCTTATATTCATTCCCCCACTAGACTGTGAGCTTCTCATGAGCAAACAGTATCAAAATCACCTTTGTAAACCTAGCTAAATATTCATGAATAGTTAAAGAAAGCATTAATTTATAATTCTGTAAAATCATTTGCTTACCTAATATCTGAATGACTTTAAAAATGAAGATCCAATGAATTCAGAAAAAATGGACTGGTTTCTCACAATATTTTTCAAACAGCAAGCAATTCAGTTTATTAGTACATCAATTTTTGTAAGTTGTTTTTAGCACACTTAATATGTAAGTGACTTTACCATTCAAATATATATAAGTAAATTTAAGTGCCTCAAAAGAGAAATGGAGCTTTGGTAATCATTAAGCATTTTGTGTCTCTTAAGGCATGTACAAATATGTTATAATCACTCTAGATGTTCTGCATAACTCATAATTAGTATTGCTGCCACCAGATGGAGTAGGAGGTTATTTAAATGGTATTTCTTAAGAAGCACAGAAAGAAAAGAGATTCCCTTCAGTTAAACTATTTTTCTCCACTCTCTTGCTTCTCCCCATATTTACCCTTACCAACAGGCACCCTCGTAGGTATACACATACATTCACACACACACACACACACACACACACGCATGCGGACAAGCACTTCTCTAGACCACTAAATTTGAGTTACTCCTTGGGTTAAAGCATAAATGATGTCATTAGAATGGACGGCTGTGTAGTATCAAGGAACATATAGACCCATTGTGCCATGCAAGAACTTTTCCCACTAAACTAGTAGGCACCTGGCAAGAATGAAGCATAGGACATGTAAGCTTTGATGGAGCATAAGGGAATGAGGAAAAAATAACGTGTGCATGCCCAGAATTTGGATTACTACCTTGGGGTCAGGCCTGGCTGAATCTACTTTTTATATTTTAAGATAAAATTGTGTTGTAACCATAAGACAGACAGTATAGTTAAGAGATATAAAGAGTTATAAAGTCAAACAGACCTGGATGTTAATCCTAGCTTCCCCATGTAACATTAGACCGGTCTCTTAAATTCTTTATGATTTGCTTTACTCAAATATAAAATGAGGATATCAAGTTACATGGTGGCTAAAAGAATTCTGTAACTCCAAACTCATACCCTACGGTGTTTTACTATTTCCTTTTGACCACAGCACTTACTATCACCTGACACATTCTTCTGTATTTTTTGTATTGCTTATCTCCACTAGCCCCCCCTCAAATATCAACTCCTTAAGGGAAGATTTTATTTGTCCTGTTCATAGTTATATTCTCTGGATGCTTAATAGTTCCGAGCATTCAGTAGATGCCCAGCAGATGGATGATGAATGGAAAAAAGGGACAAAGGGAGGGAGGCATAGAGAGACTGTATAAGAAGAAAAGAGAGGGAAAAATGAAAAATGGAAAATACTGAAACAAAATTTCACTAAATGGTGGAAATGTGGTGGTAGAGCTTATGAATAAATAACTGTATTAAAACTATTGTCGCCCGGGACGCCTGGATGGCTCAGTTGGTTAAGCGGCTGCTTTCGACTCAGGTCATGATCCCAGCGTCCTGGGATCGAGTCCCGCATCTGGCTCCTTGCTCAGCGGGGAGCCTGCTCCTCTCTCTGCCTCTGCCTGCTTCTCTACCTGCTTGTGTTCTCTCTCTGTCAAATAAATAAATAAAATCTTTAAAAAAAAAAAAAAAAAAACTCTTGTCGCCCATCATTCAGTGTTCTAAAAGATCACTTTTGTGGGCCATATATTTAAATGCATGGATGTCCTAGTCCAATTTTGAACATTTAATCATTCCCCACTGGTGTATATTATAAATAGTGCCATGATAAGCATACATACACATATTAATATATATGTAAATTCTTGTATGCACACATACAATTTCTTCAGTAAAGATTTCTGAAAGTAAAACTACTATGAATTTTTAAGTTTATTATACTTACCCCCAAATTTTATCTCAAAGTCTCTACCAATTTATGCAACCCTCAGCAAGAGATGGGAGCACCTAGGTCCTGACATCTTTGCCAATACAGAGAATTATTACTGTTATAAAAGTACATGTCTTTATTTCAATTTGCATTTTGTAATTACTCGTGAATATATTGTTGATATTGTTACTGTTTTTACAAATTGCTGATGTGTGTTCTTTGCCTATTTTTCTATTGGATATTCTTCCATTTCTTATTGATGCCTAAGAGGGCTTTGTTTGTTTTTATCCTAAGAATGTTAATCCTTCAGTATCATAGTATATCAAAAACACTTTTTTCCCCAATTTGCCTTTTAACTTTTTAATTGTTTAAATATTACACTTAGTTCTAAAGCTCACTCTTTACAATTTGAAAAGCAGAAAGAATACGTATTCCTGATCACTAATCAAAGTAGCTTTAAGGAAAAATAACCTACAAGTGAGCTAAATAATTTCCATAGTAACAAGAGGAAGAAAAGAAATGAGACTCTAAATTTGAGCTAGGGGACTAAGCTCTACTCAGAGCTCATAAAATATTTTTGTGTTGACAAAATACATTGGGGGATACATATTGTGTGCTGGGATGGAGACTCTAATTTTTTAAGATCAAATTTCTTCTGGCATTTTTATTAAAACATACCACACATATTTGTCAGAAGAAAAGTAAAAATGAGTAAAAATGGAAAGCATTGCATTTTACTTGAAATATACTTATCTTTAAATATTCAGGGAAAAGCACCTGTCAAAATACATTTCAGACTGCGTCAAGTTCAAAATACCTGGCTAGTAAATTATGGAATGGGATAACCGATGGTAAATCTATTATACCTTAGATAGATGCAGCAGCTTGTCATCTGTAGAAATCCTGAATTTTTATAGAATTCTTCAAGAAGTGGGCTATCCCTACACAAAACCATTACAAGGCCATTGTTATCACAAGGCCCTCTTACATCCTACATTATTTCCTCTGAGCCTGACACTCCCAGAGAAGGAGTGGTAAATCTGTGGTCACATGTCATTAGTTTCCGTGCTATCACTGTGGCTGCTAAAGCTAGCCAGTAACAACAGCCTTGCCAGAAAAGATCCATTCACTGCCTCTGAATCCTTCTTAACACAGTGCCCCAATAAACAGAAAGGAGGTGGCAATCACGTTTTATCCCAAGTTCTATTCCTCATTAGCATGACAACTAATCCAATTTAGACGGTATCTATTTAAATAGGAAGCCCTTAAAGGCTGGAAAGCTTTCAAGGCCAAGATACTAGAAGCCCTAACACTGTGGTGACCCCCGTGGCACTGATGTTTGGAATAGAGATGCTTAGCCCACACTTCCTTGATGACACTCGGTCCTGTGCCTAACTGTAATGCTGGGACTGGCCCTACTCAGACTTCTTGTAACTTAAAAAAGACCATTTGAAGGTTAATTCAGAAAACATGTTTATATTTCTCTAGTTTTCAAGCCTAGCATTTCAGGTTTCTTCATATATATGTTTAAATATACTTCATGGAAGGATAAATTTCCACAAATGATACCACACATCATGTTACAAAATAAAATATCTTATTTTAAATGATATAACGTTTGCTTGGTTCTTGTCTTTTCAACCCCATAAGGACAAAAGTGTAATACTCTCTCCCTTGGTTACTCTTGGAATGTTCCAGAAATTCCTTCAATGAATGAGTCTGTATATACACATAAGTCATTAAAAAATTCATCTCACATTATCTGGTATGAAATGATCCCTATTTGTATACTCAATACTCCCCTGAACTGCTTACTGTGTTAGGTTTGATTTTAGAGTTCATATATTGTTGCTAGTTTTCTAAACTCTTGAACCCATTACAAGAATTCTCTGGATCCAGTGACAATGACAGTTGTGTCCACAATCTGTTAGCTAGAGGAATAATGGCCTCACCCGGGCTAGCTAACCTTTGTACACAATTAGTATATCAAATTAAGAATCTCCCAGATTCAAAGAATCATAGAATCCTAGTTGCTTAGAAGTTGCCTCATCAAATCCACCATTTTGAAGAGAAATGATAAATAAAATGATAGTTAGTAGCAGAATAGTTTCTTTAACTCCCAGGTCATAAAAAGTAGATATTAAATAAATTGATTTTGAATATAATCAGAGTGCTTTTCATTGGAAATTAGGTAAATATTTTATAGAGACTCGTACTTTCCCTTTACAACTACCTTAACATTGTTTTGCTGTGTTGCCTATAAATTTATTTCTTCTTCAAACACATCCTATCAGTGAAACAAGTGTACAAAATTATCCAACATAGTTTATTAATGAAATCAATTAATAAACCTTCTAAATTTTGTTATGTTAACTGAAATGTTTCAACCAACTTGTCTTTTAGAGTAAGAGGTATGCCGATAAAACAATAATCTTCATTTTCTTATGTTATATACCAAAAGCAAGATGAACTAATTATCATAGGGACATAATCAGACATGTTTAAATTCTTAACAACTATGAATTCAAGCACTGGCAGCTAGGTGAAAATGGAAACACGTATGCTGAAATAAGTATTACTTTAAGAAAAATACTAATAGAGGCGCCTGGGTGGCTCAGTGGGTTAAATCCTCAGCCTTCAGCTCAGGTCATGATCTCAGGGTCCTGGTATCAAGCCTCGCATGGGGTTCTCTGCTCAGCAGCGAGCCTGCTTCCCCCTCTCCCTCTGCTTGCCTCTCTGCCTACTTGTGTTCTCTCTCTCTGTGTCAAATAAATAAAATCTTTAAAAGAAAGAAAAATATTAATATTAAATATTTTGTGAAGTCGAGTAAATAGGCAAATTGAATACAAAATTTGCCAAGCTCACAAAAAAGAATTTATACCAATTTTAAGAGTTTACAACTGACATAAAACACCACAGAATATAGGTATTCCTAGTAAGATAGCAGGGCAAGCAAGGTATATAGTACAACTTTCTCTCTTTCCCTTTCCAAAATTTATATGATTTTAAAATTATACATATGACAGGTGCCGGGGGGGCGCTCAGTCAAGTTAAATATCTGCCTTCTGTTAAGGTTGTAATCTCAGGGTCCTGGGATGGAGCCCTGCATCTGGCTCACTGCTCAGCGGGGGGTCTGCTTCTCCCTCTTACTCTCCCTCTGTGCTTTCTCTCTCCCAAATAAATGAATAAATAAAAATCTTTTAAAAATTATACAAATGAGAAAATCTATCTTAGCCATGAGAACCAGCAATGAATGATGTTCATGGACCAGTAAACAGTAAATAGGTAAATACAATCCTGAATTTAAACAACAACAACAACAACAACAACAAAACTATTATGGTCGACCAGTGCCCAATTCTGTAAAAAAAAAATTCTTGGCCATTGCCTTAGAAGTGAGTGGGGCTCAGGGTTAGTTGTAGCATAAATGAGTGCACAGAGAACAAAACACACTTGAACATATGTGAGGAGAGGTGGGAGTGAAAAGGGTGGCAGGCGATACACGAGCTTCCCTCCAAAGTGATTGTTCCTTATTAGCAGCCCAAAGAGTAAGTGCTCCAAATTTCACTAATGGGATGTTTCAGCCTCTTTCTGACCCCTTTACCCCCACTGCTGCATCTCTAACTAATAACTGTCTATTTCCTTTTAACTTAAGTCTGGGCTTTGAATCATTACTCTGCTCTTCCTCCTTTTGACTATAGGCTGATAATGTGGAAGATAAGAATAAATAATCCAAATTAGTGCAATTGAAAGGAATAAATCCATTATTCTGAGGAAATGATTCTGAGATAGATTGATAGCAAAAAAGAAACAGAAGAAGTACAGGAACATCTTGTTTGAATTTTTGATGGCGTCCAGGAGAGCTTTGCCATGACGGGAACTATAGCAAGCGAGACTGGGAGGAATATTGAGAATGGATGGGGCACCACTCTAAGTGATTCATTCATATTATCTCATTAATTTCTCATAAAACCCCTTAAATATACACCATAATTGTCCCCATTTTACATATGATAAAAGTAACTTAGAAAGCTTATGTTATCTGCTAATTAAGTACTTAATTAGGTAAGCTTAGGGTCACACATCTAGAAAATGGAAGAACTAGGATTTTAACTTCTAACTTTGGGACCGTTTGACCCCAAAACTTTTGCAAAGAAAAAGAGAAAACATAAGGAACAATAGTACAGAGATTAAAAACAGTTGCTGAATTTTAAAATATCCTGCAGGTAGAGGACCGCAGCTTCGATGCTGATGAAAATGGAAAGAATGACACAGGAGACAAATAGCCTCTCACAAGAGAGAAAACTCTTCAAACATAAAACAGTGAGAATATTAAAAAAAGAAAGCCTTGCGACCCAACCTACACTTAATAGGAAGTCTTAAAAGAGAAGTCTAGAATAACTCGAGAAGAGATAATATAAAAACTAACACATAAGAGACTTCTCAGTATCAAAAAAGCTCTGTCTGAAGTTTGAGAGTATAGATCATATTTTTTGCAACCTCAATGAAACAAGAACCATGTCATGATGGTAAAAGTAAATAAAGAAGTTAGTAAGTATTCAGATGAGAAATACTGCTTCATAAAGGACAAAAACTGGGCCATCCTGGAAACTGTCCACAATGCTCATTTCTGAAACATAAATGAAGCAGCAATAATAGAGCCTTGGAAGAAAATGAAAGTAACCCCCCATTTCTGCCCTAGCCAAGGTGTTATCATGTGAAAGCCATAGTAGGGGGGGGGAAGTCAGGTATGACATGGGTATAAAATTACCCTTTTCAAAGCAAACTACTTGAAGATACATGTTATTTCATAATGAAAACACATTGGCCAAAATTCAGAACTCAAAGGCAAGAAATCAGAGCTGTTTTAAAGAATTGTTTCCCCTTTGAAACTCATGATGGCTCTTATTGAAAACTGATGAAAACTAACCATAAATTACATGTTAATAAAATGGAAAGGAGGAAATTGAGGAAAAATAAAAGTGCCAAATTTCTCACATATACTCAGTAATGGGGAATGAAAATATTATTGTTGTGATATTGTGTGATATTTTATTAACTCAATAGAATTAAAATATCTAATAAGATTTAAGACCAATATCATCTGTCATCCTTAGGGAAACAAATTAAGGGAAATATCATATATCATAAATGTACAAAAATAAATAACATCATCCTATGTTGAGTGTATTAATTGGCTAGAACTTGAAAGAGATTTAAGAAAAAAATTTTGAGGGCACCTAGGTGGTGTAGTCATTAAACGTCTGACTCTTGGCTTTGGCTCAGGACATGATCTCAGGGTCATGATCTCAAGAGTTGAGAGACAGAGCCCCAAACTGGGCTCCCTGCTCAGCTTGGAGTCTGCTTAAAACTCTCTCTCCCCTTCCATCTGCACTCCCTCTCTAAAATAAATAGGGAAATCTTTAAAAAGGATAACATTTTGTAAATCTGTATGCAGCTTCTATAGTACCTCTACAGCTGCATCGAAGGTATTAGGTCCTGGCTTCTAACCATTCTACCTCTTTTCATGTATTATGCTGCACCTCTCTTCCATAAATGGCAAAGGAAATGAAGAGCATTAAAGAGGAATATCAATTACTAATTATAAAAGGAAAATTATAGACATGGTTGATTGGCACTATGAAAGATAATATGTGAAAGTACCCATTTAATTGAAGGACAATACAAATCACAAAATCAATTTGTGAAAAGTGATCTATTACAAGACTTAGGGATAAATTTAGCCGAGTAGACAAAAGGCTTGTATACTGAAAATTACAAAACAATGCTGAAAAAAAAAAATGAAAAAAAAAGACATAAATAATAGAATGGTATCCTATATTCACAGATCTGAAGACTTAATATTGTTAAGATAGCAATAACAGCCAAAGGATCTATAGATTCAATGCAGTCCCTATTCAAAAATTCTGATGGTTTTCTGGGAAAAACAGAAATTCATATGAAAGTTCAAGGTGCTCCAAATACTAAGACAATCTTGAAAAGAAGAAAAAGTTAGAGGCCTCACACTTTGTAATTTAGAAGTTACTACAAATCTACTACAAAGCCATAGTAATCAAAACAGTCTTGTACTGGCATAAAGGCACAAATCAAAGGAACAGAACAGAGAGCCCAGAATAGAGACCCTCATGCACATGGTCAAATGATCTTTGATAAAGGTGCTAAGACCATGCAATGGGGGAAATGACAGTCTCTTCAACAGATGGTGCTAGGAAAAACTAGATATTCACATGCAAAAGAGTTAAGTTGTATCCTTACTTACAGTATACACAAAAATTAGCTCAAAATGGATTGAAAATCTAAATTAAGGCCTAAAAGTATAAAACTCCTAGAAGAAAACATAGAAGAAAAGCTTCATGACTTTGGCTATGCGAATGATTTCTCAGATATGAGACCAAAAGCACAGGCAACAAAAGAAAGTGCAGGTAAACTGAGTTTTATCAAAATTAAAAACTTTTGGGTACCAAAGAATACTTGTAAGAGAATGAAAAGATAACCCAGAGAATGGGATAAAAAAAAAATCGATAAATCATACATCTGATAAATGATTAATATTTAGAACATACAAAGAACTGTTACACTGTAACAATGAAAAACCAAAAAACCTGATTCAAGTGAGCAAAAGACTTGAATAAACATTTCTGCAATGAAGATATACAAATAGTCGATAAGCACATGAAAAGATGCTCAACTGTCAGACACTAATCTTGCAAATCAAAACGACAAAAAGATATCACTTTCATTCATTAGAAGGCCATTATTAAAAACAAACAGAAAATAACAATTGATGGTAAAGATGTGACGGAACTGGAATCCTCATGAATTATTGGTAAAAATTTCAAATGGACTGGCCTCTGTGGAAAAGAGTTTGGTGACTACTCTAAAAGGTAAACAAGAATGATCATATGGTTCAGTAATTCCATTCCCAGATTATATCCAAAGAACTGAAATCACAGACTCAAACAGACACTTGTAACACCAATGTTCATGGCAGTATTATTTACAATAGTCAAAGGTGAAAAAATACAAATGTCTATCAACAGCTAAACTGGTAAAACAAAATATGATAAATACATACAATGGAATATTATTTGCAATTAAAAGGAATGAAGCTCTGATAAATGCTGTAACATGGATGAGCCTTTAAAACATTATGCTGAGTGACATAAGCCAGATAGGAAAGGACAAATAGTGTATGATTTCATTCACATGAGACACTTTCCAAAGACCAATTTGTAGAGAGAGAAAGTAGAAGAAAGGTTACCAGGAGTTACAGAGTTCAGTTTGGAATGATGAAAAAGTTCTGGAACAGATAGTGATGATGGCTGTCCAATAGCGTGAATGTATTTAATGTCACTGAATTGTAAACTTAA
>CM052807.1:12001119-12074700 GCA_028533885.1 Nasua narica
CTGAGGGGTTTGGAGGGGAGGGGGTGGGGGGTTGGGCGAGCCTGGTGGTGGGTATTGAGAAGGGCATGTATTGCATGGATCACTGGGTGTGGTGCATGAACAATCAATCTTGTTACACTGAAAAAATAAAATAAACATATTTGGGAAAAAAAAGAATGGCAAATTACATGTTATGTATATTCAGCACAGTAAAAAAATGATGTATCTCCCTTTATTTCACCAAAATAGGCATTAGCACATCATAATTAGCCTAGTAGAATTTTATTAACAAATTAGTCACAGTCTTTATTAAAAGCATCTAATTTTCCAAACCAAAAATGTACAGGTATAAAATCCCTTTTCAATTAATTTCTAATTTAAAAAAAGGACTACTACAGGAATGTAAGAGAAAACACAAACCACAGTAAGCTCACTTTTAAAAAATGACTATCACTCTTTTTTCCCAAACTACTAAGCTCAAACAAAACATGCTGAAATTTACTAAGAATAAATCAAGCAAATGATTATTTTTAGAAGTGGAATATGCTGTTGTTCCTTCCAGTGTATCTTTTCTCTTTCAAATTTTTCATTTGGAAATAAATTGTACCAACACTTGACATTATTAAGCTGTAACAAACCATACTCCCTCTTTAGAATTATCTAATAGAAAAATATGTTACTTGTCATATTATTTGTTTAAAAATCTAAAAATAATTTCAAAATATTTAATATTCAGCATTTTTAAAACACTGTTTTAAAACTGTCATTTTAGAAGATCTCACGGGGGTCACAATCATTCAGTTTGCTGACATTTAATCATTAACCAAGGTCATAAGGACAAACGTATATAGTTAGTTTTCTTAATCTTTGTGCAGAGTAAAATTTAATTTGCTCTTTGTGGTATCATACTACAAACCGCACCTAAAAATACAATGGAATCTAGTTTGCATTGTTCAAAATGATAAAATGTTCAACTAACCTTTGACCAATGACTGTTGGTACTTAACTGCAAAGCTGATATTTTTGGCATGGGTAAACCTCATTTAACTGAATGTACTTATAATTAGGCTTCCTTTGAGCAAGAGTGCAACTAAAAGACAAATTTCTGTATCATCCTTCTGTCTCTCAGTATTTCACTTTAGAACAGAGACCTGTTCTCCATTATCACTGCAGCACATTCGCGGCTGTCTACATGTACAGAGCAGCTGCTGGGTTTGACACTGCCATCACTTTTTCTATTTTTGATCTGTGAATGTGGTTATTTCTGTGAATTCACAGAAAAAGTCTAATAAATAAAAGAGGCCAAAGTTTTCAAGTGATCCATTTCTAACAGGCACTAAATGAAATAGAGTCAATATACGAAAACCATTTAAGATGTTACCTACCATGAATTCTGGTGTAACTGGATAAAAGAATATGGCTCCCATGCTGAAGAAAGGGAAGTGGGCATAAGTCTCAGATTCTACCTGTTCTTCAGGTGCATGCCTGACTATGCTTCCGCGAGCCTCAGTGCCTATCAGTTCTGTCACCAGCTTGACTCACTATTATATCACAGCACACAGCTTCACACTCAGTAGAAACAGAGAAGCTGCCGTCCGATCTTGACAGAGATGAGGACCTCAAATTTGGTGTCACTCAGTGAACACCTTTTGAAAACTCAGGAAAGAACAATGATATTAAAGAAAGTTTATGTGATGAATTTGCCGTCCTCCCATTTTTCTAGATCCAGGATGGTAACTAGATTTCATGCATAGAACCTGAGGGAGTCCTGCTTAATGAGAGGGGTTTTGATGTTGATTCTGGATGGACGGGAAAGAGGACCATATGTGTCCATCACTGTCTCATAGTGGTGGCATGTGTGATGCACGTCGGCCAGCTCTAACCTAGATATTCTAAAAGTATCCTTGCATTCACGTTAAATAGCAAAAAACAGCATATCAGGACCACATTCGTGATGCCCCTACAGAACTGATTTGCCTATGCTATATTTAAGCATTGAAAGTTTAGCACACTTTCAAGAGAATTAACAGACATAAGGCTATAAAAATTATTCTCTTTCTATTAAGGATGCTTATCATTCAGTACATTTAACAATATGCTAAGAATCCACAGGAAAAATTTCTCTCATAACTTAATAATATGATGGGGCACCCGGGTGGCTCAGTTGGTTGTGTCTGCCGCCAGTTCATGTCATGATCCTGGGGTCCCGTGATGGAGCCCCTGTGTTGGGCTCCCTGCTCAGCAGGTAGGATGCTTCTCCCTCCTCTTGAGCCCCGCACCCACTGCTCATGCTCTCTCTCTTGCTCTGTCTCAAATAAATAAAATCTTAAAAAAATAAATAAAAGACTTAATGATAGGCATATTCAAGTTTCACTTAGATGACTGGTCAGTTTTTATCTTACAGACACTGACTCACTTTTTTCTCCTCTTTGCAGCGCTACTTAGAAAACCCCCGAAAGTTCTTTCTGGCAAGGGGCTAAAACAGTATACCTGTTCTCGTAGAGTCCATTCCATATTTTAACCTCACCCTTGATTTCAACTAATCTTTTCTACTCTTTTTTCATGAGCCTCAATCTATTCACTTAATACTTTTACCCTTCTAGAAATGTTTATTCTATGTGCTGGAGTAAGACAAAACATAAATATATAACTATCCTAACCTAGATGGGTAACTTCAGGCAACTGACAATCTCTCAAAGGCTGGGTTTTCTATTCTAGGAAAAGAGGGGTTGCTTCATTCTCTAGTTCTCATAGTTTGTCATCCTTTTTTTTAAGATTTTATTTATTTATTTGTCAGAGAGAGAGTGAGAGAACAAGCACAAGCAGGGGGAGGAGCAGAGGGAGAAGGAGCCTGAGAAGACTCCCCACTGAGCAAGGAGCCCGATGCGGGACTTAATCCCAGGACGCTGGGATCATGACCTGAGTCAAAGGCAGGTGCTTAACTGACTGAACCACCCAGGCATCCCTGTCATCTTCCTAAACAAAAACCAGGAAATTAGTAACAAATTTATTTACATTATCAACTTTTAAACTGTTACCATTGTAATAACAAAAGAAGCATGTGTTCCATGACTTCATAATTGATAATCTCCCAAGATTTCTTTAACTTTATCATTTTGAAGGTAGAGGACAAGAACCTTCCTAGAAAGGTTAGTGATATAGATAAATATAAATAGTGAATAACTACAGTTTAGTTGTACACTAAATCACTCGTAAAAAGAACAAAAAGCTACACATAAATAAATTCACAGTAAATGCTTTTGAAAAATAATCACTATAAAAATATTTGTGTAATTGCAAATGTGCATGTGAATGAGCACTTGTGAAATTTAGGTATTTAAAAGATTGTTTTTGAGGGGGGAAGCAAGATGGAGGAAGAATAGGGGACCTCATTTCATCCGGTCTCTTGAATTTAGCTAGATATCTATCAAGTCATTCTGAACGCTGGTGAATTCAACCTGAGATGTAAGAAAAGAATTGCTGGAATTCCACATATAGAAAAGTGACCACATTTTGCAAGGTAAGAGGTGTGGAGAAGTGAATCTGAGGGGATATATATCGGAAGATAAACAGCAGGTGGGAAGGAACCTCTGAAAGGCGGTGTAAGACAGGCCTGGAGCACAAAATCAGAGCCTTTAGAAGTCTGCTCCAGTGAGAAACGTCCCTGCTGAAAGGTACTCAGGTGGCGAAGCGGGGCAGAATCCTAGGTGGGACAGTGTGGTCTCAGGATCCCTGGGGTCACAGAAAGAATGGGGGTGCCTGAGCCCACAGACTTCTCAAGCATTCGAGCAGGGAAACCGGTTATGGTCAGCAAGCCGAGGAGCGGTCTCTCAGCTCTGTTCGCCATAAACTAAGAACTGTGGCAGGAACAGGCAATCCCTGTCTGTGTGAAGGCCCTGCAAAGGACAGAAACTCAGCAACTCCTCCTTCCCCCCGGAGTGGCAGCATGGGTCAGCACACGACCCAGCGACCACTCTCCGTGTGGGGGTTGCTGCAGACAGCAGGCCCCCGGCAACCCTCCTCCCTCCAGAGGGGGGACTGGCATGGCAGAGTCGGGCACAGGCAAAAGTGAAGACTGCTTATCCCTGAGGGTTCATGATAGAGAGCGGCCACAATCTTTCAGCTCTGGGGCTGCAAAAGGAAACAGTCAACAAAACTAAAAAAGCAACCTATGGATTGGGAGAAAATATTTGTAAATGACATATCAGATAAAGGGCTAGTATCTAAGATCTACAGAGAACTTATCAAACTCAATACCCAAAAAACAAATAATCCAGTCAAAAAACGGGCAGAAGACATGAACAGACATCTCTTCAAGGAAGACATACAAACGGCCAAAAGATACATGAAAACATGTTCAACATCTTTAGCCATCAGGGAAAGTCAAATCAAAACCACAAGGAGATACCACCTCACACCAGGCTAAAATAAACAAGTCAGGAAACAACATATGCTGGTGAGGATGCAGAGAAAGGAGAACCCTCTTATACTGTTGGTGGCATTGCAAGCTGGTGCAGCCACTCTGGTAAACAGTATGGAAGTTCAAGAAGTTAAAAATAGAGCTACCCTACGACCCAGCAATTGCACTACTAGGTATTTACCCCAAAGATACAAATGCAGTGATATGAAGGGGCACGTGGACCCCAAAGTTTATAGCAGCAATGTCCATAACAGGCAAACTATGGAAAGAGCCAAGATGTCCATCAACAGGTGAATGGATAAAGAGATGAGATACACACACACACACAGCCATCAGGATGAATAAAAGGATGAATACTTAGATTTACATCAACATGGATGGAACTGGAGGGTATTATGCTGACTGAAATAAGTCAATCAGAGAAAAACAATTATCATATGGTTTCACTTATATGTGGAATATAAGAAACAATGAAGAGGATCAAAAAGGAAGGGAGGGAAAACTGAACAGGAAGAAATCAGAGAGGGAGACAAACCACAAGAGACTCTTTATTATGGGAAACAAATTGAGGGTTGCTGGAGGGGAGGTGGGGTAGAGGGGATGGAGAAATTGGGTGATGGGCATTAAGGATGGGATGTGATATGATGAGCACTGGGTGTTATATGCAACTGATGAATTACTGATCTCTACATCTGAAACTGATAATGTACTATATATTGTCTAACTGAATTTAAATTAAAAAAACAAAACAAAATAAGGGTGCCTGGGTGGCTCAGTGGGTTACAGCCTCTGCCTTCGGCTCAGGTCATGATCTCAGGGTCCTGGGATCAAGCCCCGCATCGGGCTCTCTGCTCAGTGGGGAGCCTGCTTCCCCCTCTCTCTGCCTGCCTCTCTGCCTACTTGTGATCTCTCTCTCTCAGTCAAATAAACAAATAAAATCTTTAAAAAAATAAAAAAATAAATTTATTAAATAAAAAAATATTCTCATTGGTTCTTCAAATTAGATTGGGTATAACAATGCTTAGCAATAGCAGATTCTCAATAAATAGTTGTTGAGTAAAAAATAAAAATAAAAGATCTTTTTTTCACTTGAGACCAATTAAGTGAAACTATCCTGCTTATAATTTAACATTCCTTCTATTCTTTCATGATGAGAATGTAGCCAAAATAAAAGAATGTGTATCAAAAAAAAAAAAAAAAAAGAATCTGTATCATAGGTGTTTTGTTCATTTCAGCTATCTGGACAACCTATTAAGATTATTAGTACAAGACAACTGTTTGCAATTCTAAAGACAATTTAAATGAATTTATTGCCTAGAATTCCACAGCCTAGAATCCCATTGGCTATATTTTTTCAACACTTTATCTTTTAAGCTACTTTAAGTATCATACTTGGGGGTCCTGGGTGGCTCAGATGGTTGAGCATCTGCCTGTGCCTCTGGTCATGATCTCCGGGTCCTGGGATGGAGCCCCACATGGGGCTCCCCAGCTGGCTCAGCTGGGGGTCTGCTTCTCCCGCTCCCTCTGCCTCCCCCACTTGTGGGCTCTCTTTGTCTCTCTCTCTCAATGAATAAATTAAAAAATCTTTAAAAAACTTAACCCCTAACAGGAAGCAAACAGATTATTAATTTCACAAAGTGGTCTAAAATAATATAATAATAAAAGACAAATGTCTAGTAAGGTACTTTACATGAATCATCTCATTACATCTTCAAAAGGATCCTGTCAGGTAAGTAATAAAATCCTTTAAAAATTTCATAATAGCTTTATTGAGATCTAAGTAATAAACCTTAAATCCTTGTAAAGTGTACAAGCCAGTGGTTTTTAGTATACTGACAGATTTGTGAAATGTATTACCATAATCTAAGTTTAGAAAATTTTCATTGCCAGCAAAAGAAACCTTGAACCTATTAGCAGTCACACCCCATTCTTCCCTCATTGTATCTCTTAACAACCACTAATCTACTTGGCTCTATTGATTTGCCTATTCTGGACATTTCATATAAATGATCTTTCATGTTTGTTTTCTTTCATTTAGCAGGTTTTCAAGATTCAACCATGTTGTAGAATGTATCGGTACTATTCCTTTTTATTGACAAAAAGTATTCCATTTAGTGGATATACCACATTTTATTTATCCATTCATCAACTGATGAACGGTTGGGTTGTTTCCATTTTTTTGGCTATTATAAATATGCTGCTATGAATATCTGTGTGAATATTTTTGTGTAGGCAAATGTTTTCTTCTTTTTTATTAGTTTCAGGTGTACAATATAATGATTCAACAGTTCTATACATTTCTCAGTGCACATGAAGATAAGTATACTCTTAATCAACTTTATTCTACCTACCCACCTCCCCTCTGGCAATCACGAGCTCATTCTCTGTATTTAAGAGTCGGTTTAAAAAAAAAAAAAAAAGAGTCGGTTTTTTTGTTCGTCTCTTTTTCTTTCTTTTCTCATTTGTTTTGTTTCTTAAATTCAACATATGAGTGAAATGTACTTGTCTTTCTCTAACTTAGCATTATACCTTCTAAATCCAACCTCATTGTTGCAAATGGCAATATCTCATCTTTTTTATGGGTAATATTCTGTTATACACACACACTACATCTTTAACCATTCATCTATGGATGGACATTTGGGTTGTCTCCATATCTTGGCTATTGTAAATAATATTACAATAAACATAGGATGCATATATTTTCTCGAATTAGTGTTTTCGTTTGGGGGGGTTAAATACCCAGTAGTGAAATTACTAGGTCATCTGATAATTCTACTGTTAACTTTTTGAGGAACCTCCATACTGTTTTCCACAGTGGTAGCACCAGTTTGCATTCCCACCAACAGTGCACAAGGGTTCTTTTTTCTCCACATCCTTGCCACCACTTGTTATTTCTTATGTTTTTTATTTTAGCCATTGTAGACATATGTTTTAAATTCTCCTGGGTATATACCTCGAAGTGGAACTACTGGGTCATATAAGTCTATGTTTAATTTTTTGAGGGACTGCTGAACTATCTTCCAAAGTGGCTGCAACAAGAGTTTCAATTTCTCCACATCCTCAACAACACTATTTATTGTCTTTTTATTTTTAGCTATGCTAGTCTGTGCTGGGGGCTTGATCTGAATTTTTCTAATAACTAATGTTATTGAGCATTTTTTCATATGCATATTGGCCATTTGTATATCTTCTTTGGAGAAATATCTTTTCAGATCCCTTGCCCATTTTTCAATTGGGTTATCTTTTTATTCTTTATATGTTCTAGGTTCTAGTATGATTTACAAATATTTCCTACTATTATATGGGTTGTCTTTTTACCTTTATGATGATGTCCTTTGATGCACCAAAGTTTTCAATTTTAATGAAGTCCAATTTATTTATTTTTTCTTTTGTCCTTTATGCTTTTCATACTGTATCTAAGAAACATTGCCTAACCCAAGATCATGAAGATTTATGCCTATGTTGTTTTAGAAACATTTATGCCTATGTTGTTTTAGAAACATTTAAAAAATGTTTCTTAGTTTTGGGCTTATATTTAGGTATATAACCCATTTTAAATTAATTTTTGCATATAGTATGTTAAACCCCACTTTATAGAGGAAAAAACTAGTCAAAGTAAAGCTAAGCAATTTTTCCAAAGTGTAATAGCATTCAAGGGGCTAAGACATGATTCGAGTCTAAACTATCTGACTCTAGTGTCTGCACACTTACCCACAATATTATGCTACTTCTATGTTGGAACTAAGGTTTTTCTTTTTTGTCAAATTAGATGTAAACTGATAGATTAAGGTTTTTGTTCTTTCAATTATTGGTGGGTAGGCAATGCAATGGAAAACTCATATGAAAGACATTAGTAGTACTTCAAAAGGGATCACCAGTTTTCTGCTTTATGCAAAGAAATGCTGTAAAGACACATAAAAACTTCAAAAAGCAAAGCCAATGTCTACATGCTATAAACATGCAATTTCTACACTGGAAATGGTTTACTGCTTTTCCAATTAATCATTCTTTTTGGTAACTGAAATCAGAAGAGAAAAGTTCACCAAATGTTTCCTTTTGTCAATATACTAGATCCATGTTCACTGACTTTATTAACCTATATTATTTCCTGAAAACAATCCCCCCATGTCATGTCGCATTCTGTGAAAACAGATTCTTCAAAAGGTAACCATCTTAAAACTCGATAAAGTCTAATTTATCTATTCCAACGAGTTCGTATTTATAGAAATTTCACCAAATGACATATAAAGATACCAATTCTCATGACAGCCCTATAAAGTAGCATTTCATATGAAGGTCCAGAGAAATTTGAAAAGTTAATAATTTTGGAAATGTTAAGTAACATCAACATAGATTAAGACTTTGGTCTAGCAAGAACGATCTCAGTTTTCTTAATATCCAATGTAATATTCTACCCATCATGTATCATTAACTACATTTAGCACAGCGATCATTAATGATTATAATCAAGTAAAATTCTGTTATCCCCTGTGTGAATGAATGACATTATATAGAGAGATTTCAGAGCAGTTTATTAAATAGACCTTTCAATTCTATCTGCTCTGCTAGTGACATGTTTTTTAAAAAGACTAATTAATTTTATCTAGGTAACCGTGGTTAGGTATTTCTCCACTCTACTTGCCTGCTACTTTATTATACATACAATTTAACACATATTTTGTTTCAAAAGAAAGACAAGCATTGGTTAAATGAAGAGCAATTTGCCTGTCTGCACTTCCTTGCTGACTTAAAGCTTGATTTTGTGTTGTATGCTTCTGTTAATGAAACTGTCTATTTAAAATAACTATTAAAGTCTGTAACATTAACATAATGGATACATTCCCTAACAATCTCAATAGAGAGGATTTTTTTAATGACTTGAGGCCTTGTAATAGATGCCATTCAGAGAGTTGTTTTATTTTTTAAATTTCTAATGGGAACACTTTATGCTTCCGATGAGCTCTGGTATCTAAACCAATCTGTACAATTTTGCTAACATGAAGGGGTCATTTGAATTCAGAAAAGGTAGAAACTTCAGGCTTTGTGTTTTTTTCCCAATGGCACAAATAAATTTCTGAAAGCGAAAGAACCACAAATTCTGACAACACTGGCTACATATAATTAATTGGGTAAGCACCTGAAGACAACTCCCCAGAAAGCTTTGCCCTAAACATTTTACCATTTTATCCACCCCTGACTGAGAAGCATACAAACATTTATACTACTGCTTGATTTCTCAGAACAGGACCGAAGGATAGGCTCTCTCAAAAGCCATATGAGCTCTTTGTAGGATCACTATAATCCTGGGACACTAATGCAAGACCAAATATAAGTTCATGAATAAATTTATTCTTCAAATTATCATTATACTTTGAGCACATTTGCTCAAAAAAGTCATGCCCATTTGCCAACTTCAAATATGGATAAGAGAAATAAAAATGAAATATAATAAATATCAAAAAGTTTTCTAAATATGAAAAAAATAACAATACTTTGGGTACAGGCAGAATAAGTCTTCTAGAAGGCAAAGAGATATAAAAGAGAGTTCTTTAAGGCAATAAAGTACTCAAGCTTCATGCTAAATAGGGGGAAACATTCTGTAAAAGAAAATGTTATAATAAGATTTTATATTTTTAATCCCTATTTCTCCTGGGAAGCTAAAGAATATAATGTTCATACTCTAGTCTAATTGTATTACGGGAAGACTTCTGCTAAATTGAGAGGCAAGTGGGACATGGAAAAACTCTAGTTGCTTGAAAAAAGAAGAGGTCACTTCATAATAAAAGGAAGTTCATAACCAGGGTACCTGGGTTTACCTTTGCTTTGCGAAAGTGGTAGACCACCAGCATGCTAACGAAGTCGAGCAGCATACACAGGGCTTGGAAGGAGATGATAGCAAGTCGCAAATACTTATCCTCCTGGACAAAGCAGGGGCTGTCATCAGCACAGTAGGGGCAGCCCTCCCTGCAGGGTAGGCAGACATGGGCTTCTTCTGACACATCTTTTGCACTTCCTGAAAGTTCCAAATAAAACCACAGTGTCATTGCACCTCTGAGATAGGTGAGATAAGAGTATACAAAACACATCCTCACCTATTCATGCCTTATCCCTCTTCTGCAGATCTTTTATCAACCTTCTTGCTAGGGGAGAGTTACTTTGCTTTTAGACTTAAACAGAATTCTTTCTATCCTTTTGATTAAAAAAAAAAGTCATTCAGAGTAATTGAAAAACATTAGCAAAAATGGAAATAAAACTCCTTAAAGGCAAAGAACAGTTTTCCAATTCTGTCATATCATTATCTACCAATCACCAAATGATACTTCCTGTGGCACGAATCATATTCCATAAATATTTGTTAAAGAATTAACCAGAAGGAAGAATAAGAAAGTTATCTCTTTTCTGTACCAAGTAATATACAACACTTTTGGAACATCTTGACCTAGATGGCAGAGAATCCAGAATGAGGCTTTGATTGCTCCTTAATTCAGGAGGGATCTCATCTACTAAGTTCATTAGGTCTAAATTGGATAAAATGGTACTTAACTGGCAGTTGTTCAGTGTGCAATTGCCTAATGATGGTGCATCCTTTGCCCAGAGTATAATCCATACTTACAGGCTATCATGTAATTTCCCACTTCGCCTACTTAGAAGATATTTCCTCTCTATTAACTAACTGCTGCTATTGATCAGCCTTTTACTTTCAGATTCTTCTGCCTCAGTTGTCAAACTTAACTTAGCTCTGAAGCTCAATAGGTGAGGATTTTCTTTAATTGTTGAGTTTAACACTGGCAAATGTCCAATTAATAACATATACTAAAAAAATAACCTATTTCCCACTCTTAACTCAATATGAAAGACATTAGGGAATATATACTCAATTTAGTATATAACACAACCGCCCAGTAGTGTGTTATATACTAATCTAACACAATCACCACGTTCAATATGTAATACAACCTTGACTCATTGAGGAATCTGGGAAAGAAGTTGCTCTGGTTAACAGCATTTTAACAATACAAAGTTTAACAGAAAGTCTTTATTACTTTCAATTCTTGTTGATGGTTCATAGTCTTTCTGAATGTATTTGTTCTTCTTTAATAAATATAAGAGCAAAAACATAATTGAGTATTTCTTTGATGATTCAGGATATTATGTTGTTTTAAAGTCACTATTCTGTTACACAGTGAAAAGTGCGTGAATTTTAGTATCTAGCGATATGGTTCCCATTCCTAGATAGCTCTGAGATATTAGGCAACTCATTTGACTACTTTGGGTCTTAGTTTACTTATGTATGAAATGGGAATTGTTGTGGGTATCGAGTTAACACGTATAAATCAGAGTGCCTGGTTTTATCTTCTCCAAATACTGAAGATGCAAAGAGGGAGTTGAAATACACTAGTGCCTTAGAGAAAAGTATTACTGTCCAAAAACAAGAAAGAAGAAAGAGCTGAGATAAGGAGGAAGTAAGTGGGAATAGTAAGCTCCATTTTAGAAAAGATAACTTTGAGGTCCAACTCACGGTCCAGCAGTAATATACAATGAGAAATGAGCAATAATACAAGACTGGGGTACGGGAGAAGGATCAGTCAGAGGAAGAACCTACAGACAGCTCAGGAAATGGATAAGGCAATGATTAGGGAGTACAAAGAATAAGAAGCTAAACAGGTAGAAATTTTTACAAAGTCATAATAGGAAACAGATTCACTGACTGTTAAGACGGTGGTTTCTAAGGAGTGACAGATATTATAATTAGTTTGTCAGGGCTTAAGGAATAAATATGAGGTAAAATAGGGTATTATTTTAATAAATGTTCCATCGAATGAAACTAATAACACAGTATATGTTAATTAACTGAATTTAAATAAAATAAATTTTTTAAAAGTTTTTTAAATAATTTTTTTTATAAAGAGGAGAAATCAGTTGAAAACTGTTTTGAAATATAGACAAAAGACAACGTGGCAGCCAACCTTGTAAAGTCTTATACGTTTCGACAACTCAGTTTGAGAATGAGGAAGGCCAATTTTGAGGATGAAGACATGAAAGATTAAAGCGGCAATATTACACAAGATGACTAGCTAGGATCGCTTGGCAGAAAAAGAATCCATTTCGTGTAAGATGGTATGAATTATTAGGACACCTATCCAAAATAGTTTTTTTCTTATTTTCTACCATTATCAGCATAGAAACAAATGAGGAGGACAGAGCAGGCGAGGCGAGAGAATAAAGGACTGTGACAGTGGCTTTACATCATCGGGAAGGAAGAAAAGCCAGGACAAGGCTATCACGCAGCTGTGGCCCTCACTCCTTCAGGGTAGCAGGGGCTCCACCCTCCAGAGACCTCCTGAGTCTGAGGCAGTGTGAGGGATTAAAAAGGAAAACATTTCTTCACCATCGACCCTATTCATTGATCAAAGGTAGCCTCCAGAGTCTTTCTTTCCTGGACATTTTTTGGTTAGGCACGCATACATTTGGAGCAGATTCCTGCATTTTGTGCCATCACTTTAGCAGTGCCCCGCAGCAGAACAGAAATTTGAAAGTGTGGTGTGAAGTTCCAGTCTGAGGCAAAGCATAATACACCTGCATTTATGCAAAGCTTTCAGGCAACAGAACAATGACTGGAGTAAGACATAAGGCCAAGTGGCATCAGAAGGGATTAAAAACAAGTATCTGATATGGACAAAATCTGGCGTTTTAAGTCACAAGTTACGAAGTACGAAAGTCTAGGATACTAAGAAAGCAGTAACTTCATTAACTCTGAGTACTAACTGGATAATCATGTAAGTGAAATGAGAAGGGGGTCACTATACTGAATAAGATAAGGTTGTCAAGGATTCAGACGGTCTGATGTTGGTGACAAAAATGTCAAGACCTCTATGAACAAATTTCGAAGACAGAGGTCAGGATTTCCTTTTCTGGCCAAGATGGAAGAATATGGATTGAATTTACCTTCCTATCAGAAACAATGAAAAGAATAAACAAAACATTAAAGTTATGGTTTTATAGACTGGACATCTGGCAAGAAAGGACAGTAATTCCTAACAAGTACAAACACTCCTTAATAAACCAAACTACTATAAACAGAACCACAACAAAAGTTAAATTGGTAAAGAAAAAGTATCTATGGGAAATCTTTGTTTTGTGGAATAGTCCTTCTTAACTCAATCTTTGCTTTCTTACTTCAGCTAAATAGGCAGATATATTCTCATTGGTTTAAGAAACTCCTAGTTGTTGATAAGCCAAGTAGTATAAAGTATTTACTTTCAGTACAAATTAAACTTGAAACTTTACTCATATCTAATGGTATAATTCTCTTAGATGGTATGAGGTATTTAGTACTTTGAGTCATTCCAGCCTGAAAAGTACAATTGAACATGGGTTTGAAACACATGGTCCACTTACACGTGGATTTTTTTCAATAAATATATTGGGAAATTTTGGAAATTTGGAAAAACTAGCAGATAAACTGTGTAGCCTAGAAATAATTGAAAAATTAAGGAAAAAGTGGATATGTCATGAATGCATAAAACATATGTAGCTACCAGTCTATTTTAACATTTATTATCATAAAATATATACAAATCTATTATAAAAACATAACATTTATCAAAATGTGTACACACTTACAGACCACACATGGCACCATCCCACAGTTGAGAGAAATGTAAACAAGTGTATAGATGTAGTATTAAGTCATAACTGCTTAAAATTAAATGTAGTAATACTGTACTACTCCAATAATTGTGTAGCCATCTCCTGTTGCTACTGTGGGGAGGTTGAGCATTGCCAGTATCTGTCTAAAACCCATCGGATGCTAATCATCTCTGCGGGAGCATTTTGTCACCCCAGCAAATTTTGAACTGCATAAAAAGTGATAGAAAGATTCTCATGTATTTGTGTGTGTGTGTGTGTGTTTAGTACAATACCGTAAACCTTGAACAACACCATGAGACCCATACAGAGTGCCGCTAGTGATGCTGGAAGGGCTTCCAAGAAGCAGAGAAAAGTCATGACATCACAAGAAAGAGGTGAATTGCTTGATACGTAACAGAGATTGAGGGCTGCAGCTCCAGCTGCCTGCCATTTCAACATAAAAGAATCCAGTGTAAGGATCATTGTAAAAAGAAAGAAAGGGAAAAGAAAATACTTTTTATCTCATATTGAAAATGCAGCTTTTATGTGGGTGCAAGATTGCTATAAGAAAAGCATACCTATGAATTCTAATATGATTTTGAAAAAAGTGAAATCATTATATGAAAATTTGAAGCTAAAGGAAGGTGAAGGATCTAATGATGGAGAATTTAATGCCAGCAAAGGATGGTTTGATAATTTTAGAAAGATGTTTGGCTTAACAAATGTCAAGATAACAGGAGAAGAAGTGTTGGTCAACCAAGAGGCAGCAGATGAGTTCCTGAGTGCCTTTAAGAAAACCATTGAGGGACGCCTGGGTGGCTCAGTTGGTTGAGCGGCTGCCTTTGGCTCAGGTCATGATCCCAGCGTCTTGGGATCGAGTCCCGCATCGGGCTCCTTGCTCCGCGGGGAGCCTGCTCCTCTCTCTGCCTCTCCCTGCCTCTCTGCCTGCTTGTGTTCTCTCTCTGTTAAAAATGAATAAATAAAATCTTAAAAAAAAAAAAAAAGAAAACCATTGAGAAAGGATATCTGCTTGAACAGGTTTTTAATGCAGATGGGGGGGGGTGCCACAAAGGACATTTATTAATAAGGAAGAAAAGTGAGTACCAGGATTTAAGGCAGAAAAGCATAGACTAACTCTGATATTTTGTGCAAATGTAGTCAGGTTTGTGATCAAGACTGCTCTTACCTACACAGCTGCTTGTAGGGAAAAGATGAACACCAGCTGCCAGCCTTTTGTTGTACAACAAGAAGGTCTGCACAACAAGAACCTGGTTTTTGGATTGGTTCCATCAATGCTGTGTTCCTGAAGTCAGGAAGTACTTTTCCAACAAGGTACTGCCTATTAAAGTTATTTTGATATCAGACAATGCCCTGGCCAGCCAGAACCCCATGAATTCAAAACTGAAGGCATGAAAAAGTTCAACTTGCCCCTAAACATGATGTCTCTAATTCAGACTCTAGATCAGGATGTCATAAGGACATTTGAGGCTCATTACACGGTGCTCTAGGAAAATGACTGTCATAGCTATGAAAGAAAACCGCAATGAAATATTACTCAGCCATGAGAAAGGATGAATACTTACCATTTACATCGACATGGATGGAACTGGAGGGTATTATGGTGAGTGAAATAAGCCAGAGAAAGACAATTATCATATGGTTTCACTTATATGTCAAATATAAGAAATAGTGCAGAGAATCCGAAGGGAAGGGAGGGAAAACTGAATAGGAAGAAATCAGACAGGGAGACAAATTATGAGAGACTCCTGACTATAGGAGACAAACCGAAGGTTGCTGGAGGGGAGTTGAAGGGGATGGGGTAATTGGGTGGTGGGCATTAAGAAGGGCATGTGATGTGAGGAACGCTGGGTGTTATACGCAACTGATGAATTATGAACTCTACATCTGAAACTAATGATGTACTACTGTATGTTGGCGAATTGAATTTAAATTAAAAAAAGAGAGAACCACAACAGAGATAACAACATAAAAGTCTAGAAGGATTACACCACCGAGGATGATATCATTATTACAGAAAAAGCCATTAAAGCCAAAACTAAATTCCTACTGTGACAAATGTTGTGCATCGCTTCACAGGATTCGAGCCATGTAAAAAAGGCAGGGGCGTGGGGGTAAAGAGTGATGCGGATCTTGGAGGAATATAAGAGTTAATAGATCCCCAGCAGAGGAATTGACAGAAGACCACTTGATGGAGATGAATGCTTCCAAACCAGTGCCAGATGATGAGGAGGAAGAGGTAGAAGCAGCAGTATCAGAAAACAAACTGACATTAGACAATCTGGCAGAAGGGTTCTGATTATTCAAGACTGCTTTAACTTCTTTTACAGCACGGACCATTCTATGATACAGGCACTAAAACTAAAGCAAACAACGGTAGAAGGATTGGTACCATATACAAACATTCTAGAGAAATAAAAAAATAAATGTATTTCCGTAAAGTTACAGCAAGTGTGCCTCATTCCCCTGCCTCCTCTTCCTCCTGTACCACCTCTGAGACAGTCAGACCAACCCCTCTTCCTCCTCCTCCTCCATAGCCTATTCAACACAAAAACAATGAGGTGAAGACTTTCATGATGATCTACTTCCACTTAATGAATAGTAAATAATAATTATGCCACACAGTTAATAAGCTTATTTGTTTTGCATGTACGCCTCGTCATGTGAAAATCTAATAGCTGTCAAGCAAGAATTGTAGGAGACATTTCTTTTTTTTTAAATTTTATTTATTTATTTGACAGAGAGAGAGAGAGATCACAAGTAGGCAGAGAGGCAGGCAGAGAGAGAGGGGGAAGCAGGTTCCCTGCTGAGCAGAGAGCCTGATGTGGGGCTCGATCCCAGGACCCTGAGACCATGACCTGAGCCGAAGGCAGAGGCTTTAACCCACTGAGCCACCCAGGCGCCCCTGTATGCCATAAAAATGTCATAATGATTCTTTCCTTAGCATACAGGGTAGGCTTTCATGAAGCAACTGTACTGATTACACTAGGTTACTTACTATAAAGCAATCATATTGCTGCTTCTTTATCAATGCATGAATTGTAATACCTATAAATGAATATGAATTTCTTTTCCACATTATCTTTTTATTTTTGATGTCTACTGTTGGTAATACATATAACATGTACAGTGTCTTGTAGCATAAAAGATAATATTGATGTAGGTAATGATACATGATTCATCTTGAAAACAGGTAACATAAACTTATGGTACTGATAACTATAATACAATACTGTAAATGTATTTTCTCTTCCTTATTATTTTCTTAATAATATTTTTCTCTAGCTTTATTTATTGTAATAATAACTTACAGCACATAATACATAAACAAAATATGTGTTAATCAACTCTATAGTATTGGTAGGACTTACAGTCAACAGTAGGCTATTAGTAGTGAAGTTCTGGGGGAGTGAGAAGTTATACATGGATTTTTCACTGTGCAGAAGATTGGCACTCCAAACCTCGATGTTGTCTGAAGGGTCAAATGCACTGCAGAATGTTAAGTGCTCTGTATATCTGAGCTTGTGAGTTTTGTAATATGACCATGGCAAGCAGTTGCAGTCACCTTTTACCTATATTTGACAAGTCCTCCAGCTTTGTTAAATTTTCTATCACTTTTAACCAATCTTAATTTGAGAGCTGCTTTTAGCTTAGGACCAAACCTATGGTCCACTTTTAGTAAATGCTCAACATCTAATCTTATCCCTGATTTTTTTCATGACCAATATTTTACTTTTGCCCAATTTCCTCATTAATTGTTAATTGGTATTTTGGAGTTTTTTGGGTTTAAGATTTTATTTATTTGTTTGTTAGAGAGAGAGCACAAGCAGGCAGAGAGGCAGAGGGAGAAGCAGGCTCTCTGCCAAGCAAGGAGCCCGATGTGGGACTCGATCCCAGGACCTTGGGATCATGACCTGAGCTGAAGGCAGCCACCTAACCAACTGAGCCACCCAGGCATCCCGTTAATTGGTATTTTGTTGCATGATATATATTTCTGTAAGGTACTCCTAGTCAGTTTTAAGATGAGGTTGAAGATAGAAAGCACTGATAAAATAATATTTCAAGTTTTACAGAATTTGATAGAAACAAATTATTATTCAATTCAGCAACTATTTTCTGAGTGTCAAATTATGTGTCAGGAACTATTTTACTGGAATTAATCAGTGAACAAAACAAACGTCTCTGTACCTGTGGAATTTATGTTCTACTGAGGAAAACAGACACAACCAATCAACGTAATGGGCAAATAACACTATATGTAAAACTACGAAGTGCCAAGAGGAAAAATGAGTAGAGCAAGGTCAAGGGAATCAGATATACTGGAGGTGGGAGCTGCAATTTTAAGTAAGCGGTTAATGTAGATCTCATTCTGAAGGTGATATTAGAGCAAAGATTTGAAGGAGATAAGAGTTATCCATTCCATCGTGATTGAGGAGAATTCCAGGCAGAGGAATTAGCCAGTACAAAGATCCAGAAGTGGGTAGGTTATTGTAGCTAGAGCAGACTTGAGTGTGGGGCAGTATAATGAAAGATGAAGGCAGAGATGTAATAGGTCCAGATCATAAAGGGAACCTATGGGCCACTAGTAGGGACTTGGATTCCACCCTCAGTAAGATAGAGTGCCATGTAGGATTTTGAGTAGGGGAGTGACATGATATACCTTATTACTTTGGTAGGGAGAGTATACTGGAGTGGGTAAGGGTAAAAGTAGGGAAATTAGTGAGAAGCTTTCCAGTAATCCATTTGAGACCTGATGGTGGCTGGGACCACAGTACAACAGTAAAAACTGACTAGATTCAGATAGAGTTTTAAGATGGAATCAAGAGGATTTTCTGATGAGTTGATTATGGAATGAGAGAGAAAGAGTCAAGGATGATTCCTAACTGTTTGGCATTGACAAGTGGATGGATGAAGTTACTAGCAACCAAAATGGAGAAGGCTGTAAATTCAAACTTGACATTTCAGTTTGAAGATGTCTACCAGAGACTGAAGCGATGATATCAAGCCTGGAGTTTGGAAGAAAGGTCTGCATTGATGATAAAGACACAGAGTTCACGGGCACACAGATAGCATTTACAGCCCTGTGGCTAGGGTAGATCACCAAAAGAATGAGTATAGATAGAGATGATTCCTAAGGTCCTCCAATATTAATGTCCAACAAAATTCTTAGTCACACAAAACTTTCCCTGGCTCTGACTCAAATTTTAAAGATTACTGCATTATTTTTTTCCATAACCATAAATTTAAAAAACTTTAAAACAACCAACTGGCAGAGAAATACTATCTTTGGGTTTAAATGTGACTTACCACTATCAAATAGTTTAAGCTGCTGCTTTGGTTTGGGTTCTCCAACGGCAGAGCCTGAGAAAGGTGCTGGAGTATAGGCAGGTGATCCCCCAACACAAGAGTGAAAAATGAATGAGCTATACACAGGAAAGAAAGGAAAGGCAATAAAAAGTATTGAGCTGGATATCACCATGGGGAATGTGAGCTCATTTTCCTGGGCAGACCTAACAGCGGCATACAACACCTCTGCATACAACCAACTCTGGAGGGATCTGTCTCTCCGCAGAATGGAAGAGGTGGCGCACTTAGGCAGCAACCACCAATCCTGCTGGTTGATAGCTTTTCCCAGGGGCCTTCAATTTCTCCGCACTCCTGCAAAAGGCTGAGCAAGCTCACGGCTTCAGAGAAAGCCCTGAGGGGAAGGGGAAGAAATTCTGTGGGCATTTGAGGTAAGATACTGGCAGCATGTCCCACAACTATCATAATAGCCACAATATGAAGTGGTAGATCAACAGTATGGGACACAGGGCACCAAAAAAAGCCAAAACCAAAACCAAAACCACAAACTATAATAGCTTCTAGGTTCCAAAATCAGCTGTTTCTGGTGCCACTCAGATACAATACAATTCGAATGGTGCCACCTAGATCTGAACAACATGCTTAGCCATAAGCTGCACACAAAGAGACGAAGAAGCTTGGGACCTTGCAGGTCACACAGATAATTCAAATACTGCTATTAAATACTTCCCTATACATTCACAAAGCAATTTACTTTGCTGCAGAAATAGTTTATCGTTGCCTGTGGTCTTTTTCTTTCCTTTGTAATACTATGGCTCCACCAATTTGTTAAAGATTGTAGAGAATACAATTAATTACTCCCAATCAAAACTATTTTATTTAAAGAGCAGGACCCTCTCCGGTTCACATTTTGTTATATAGATTGTAACTGAATTGCGGAATGGTGAGATGCTCTAACAAACTGGGTTGATCAAACTACCCAAATCAGATTTTTCAAGACCTGGAGGCCCCAAAAGCTTAAATCATCACCAAAGGAACGACCTTACTTTCACATTAGCAAACAAAACAGAACAAAACAAAACAAAAAAACAGTTTCTCATCTCAGATTTTGCCATATTCAACAACTCAGACTGGTATTGTCATGGGCTCCTATAAGACATCTTGTAGCATTCTAAATATTTGGGTTTAAGATCAGTTATTTCTTCTCTGTAAGACATATCCAAGGATTTAAAAAAAAAAAGGAAAAAAAAAACAAATTCTCTTCTGCAATTAAGAATATTGTATTTGTTTTGGGAGCTTGGGAAGATGGTGGGGTAGCAGGACCCTGACCTTTCCCCGTCCCATGTTTACAACTAGGTATCATCCACATCTAAGTCAATAAACTGGATGGGGCGACTGGGTGGCTCAGTGGGTTAAAGCCTCTGCCTTCGGCTCGAGTCGTGACCTCAGGGTCCTGGGATCGAGCCCCGCATCGGGCTCTCTGCTCAGTGGGGAGCCTGCTTCCCCCTCTCTCTTTCTGCCTGCCTCTCTGCCTACTTGTGATCTCTCTCTCTCTCTCTGTCAAATGAATAAATGAAATCTTTAAAATAAAAATAAAATAAGCTGGAGAGTGATCCACAGACTGGCAGAACAAACCCCACAAATAAATATAGAGAAGAAGCTGCATCTGAAAGGTTAAGAAGGTCAGAAAGGCAGAAGGAGGCTGCCAGCAGGAGGGAGGGAGCTGCACACACGACCAGGGCAGAAAAATGGGCCCCTGCCCCAAGGAGCTCACGGAGAATATTAATCCCCATAGTCCCATAACATTTGGCTTTGAAAATCAGAGAAGCTGAATTGTGGGAATTTCTAAAACCAAGACGCCCCGCAGCCTAGTGCTTTAAAAGTCAGTGGACTCAGCAGTGGGCAAAGCAGGAGGATGAGTGATAGCTGGGTCTCTGCCCTGAAAAAGAAAGCAGCCCGAGCAGAGAGACAACACGGAAACAGCAGTTTACCCAAGGCCAGGGAGGGAGGGTGGTGGTGCTGGTGGTGGTAAATGGGAGACAGATCTGTTCCTACTGATTTCAGAGCATATTGTGGGACTTCTCCAAAACTGAGGGAACTGGCAGTTGCCATTTTCCTGCCCTGCCTCCCAGCATAAACACAGAGCCACCTGCAGGAGGTGGAGCTCCAGATACTTGCTATCTAACCTGCTAGCAGTGCCCCTGACCACTTGCATACTCCAAGCCTGCTAGCCTCAGCCCCGGGCTCAGGGCAAATTTGGTGAACATACAGGCCCCACCCAACTGACGGATACACAGCTGCCACCGCATGCCAAGTCTAGCCAAACCTAGCCAATGTGACGCACCCCCAGCCAATCTGCCCCCAGCTGGTGCATTATTTCAGGGGATCTGAGATATGGCTAATGGCCCGATGCAAATTTTGTTAACGACCCTGCCCCGCTCCTAAGCTCCCTGGCAGGGACAGCCCCTTCAGAGCTGGCCTGCTAGATCCCACTAACACCACAGAGAACAAGCACAGCCCACAACAGGCAGAGAGTCACTGCAGCTGACTGCACTGATAGAAAAAGTGACTCAGACACAATAGCAGGGCATAAGCAACACAAAAAGGACACTCTCGTGAAGTGCCAGGAGAGCGGGCAAGAGTGGACACAGCTCTGCAGGGCACTTGAGGAACCCTTCTTCATAAAGTCACTACTTTCAAGAGCAGAAGACATAGCTGACCTTCTTAACAAACAGGAACAGATACAGAGAGGCATACAAAATGAGGAGTCAGAAAAACTTAACCCCAGTGAAAGAACAGGACAAGGTCATGGCCAGAGATCTAAGTGAAACAGATATAAGTAACATGCCTGATAAAGAATTTAAAGTGATGATCATTAGGATACTCACTGGACTTGAGAAAAGTGTGAAAGACATTAGTGAGACCCTTAACAGAGAGATAAGGAATAACATAGCAGAGATAAAAGACTCAATAAATGAAATGAGAAACACACTTGATGGAATGAACAGCACAATGGAAGAAGCAGTGGAATGAATAGTGGCCTAGAAGAGAGAATGATGGAAAGTAATCAAGCTGAAATACAGAAAAAAGAATTCTATAAAACGAGAATAGACTTGGAGAACTCAGAGTTTCCATCAAACATAATAACATTTATATTATAGGACTCACAGAATAAGAAGAGAAAGAAAAGGAAGCAGAAAATTTATTTGAAGAAATAATTGCTGAAAACTTCCCAAATCTGGGGAAGGAAATCCAGATCCAGGAGGCACAGGAGAACTCCCATCAAAATCAACAAAAGCAGATCTACACCAAGACATATTATAATTAAATTTGCAACACATTAACAATAAAGGAAAAGAATTTAAAGCAGCAAGACAAAAGAAGTTATTTACTAGAGAAAATCCATTGGGCTAGCTGGAGATTACTCGACAGAAACGTGGCAAGCCAGAAAAGAGTGGTCTGATATATTCGAAGTACTGACTGAGAAAAATCCCAAGAATACTCTAACCAGCAAGGCTATCATTCAAAATGGAAGGAGAGATAAGGAGTTTCCCAGACAACAAAAACTAAAGAAGTTCATGACCACTAAACCAGACCTGCAAGAAATATTAAAGGGGACTCTGAATGAAAAGGAAAAGACCAAAAGTGACAGTATGAAAGTAGGAAATGCAAAGCAGTAAAAATATTTCTGTAAAATAATCAGTCAAGGTACTGACAAAAAAAGGGATATAAAATATAATGACACATACGTAAAATGTGGGGAGGAGAGGAGAAAAGAACAGGCTCAAACTTAAATGACCACCAACTTAATATAGACTTCTATATACAGAAGAGGTGATACCCAAAACTAATGGTAACCATATATCAAAACTACTAATAAACATGCAAAGAATAATGAGAAAGAAATCCAAATATATCATTAATAAAAATCAATAAACCATGAAACAAAGAAAAACAAGAAAGGATCAAAGAAAATCTCCAGAAAAAGAAAACAAAACAAGTAATAAAATGGCAATAAATACATACCTATCAATAATTATTCTGAATGTAAATGGACTAAATGCTCTAATCGAAAGACCAGGGTGACAGAATGGATAAGAAAAACAAGACCTATCCATATGCTGCCAATAAGAGACTCATTTAGACATAAAAGCAACTGCAGATTGAAAATGAGGAGATGGAGAAACATCTATTATGTAAATGATGTCAAAAGAAAGCTGGAATAGCAATACTTATATCAGACAAAATAGACTTTAAAACAAAGACTAACAAGAGACAAAGGAGGACACTATATAATAATAAAGGGGACAATCCAGCAAGAAGATATAATAATTATAAATACTTGTGCATCCAACACAGGAGCAGAGCACCCAAATACTTAAAACAGTTAATAACAAACCTAACGGAACTAGTCAATAATATCACAATAATAGTAGAAGACTTTAACACCACACTTACATCAATGGACAGATCATCTAAACAGAAAATCAATAAGGAAACAATGGCTTTGAATGACACACTGGACCAGATGGACTTAGCAGATAATATTCAGAACATTCCATCCTAAAACAGCAGAATACACATTCTTTTCAATGGAACATGAAATGAACATGGAACATTCTCCAGAACAGATCACATATGAACCCACAAAATAAGTCTCAACAAATTCAAGTTTGAAATCATACCTTGCATCTTTTCTGACCACAATGTTAAGAAACTAGAAGTCAACCACAAGAAAAAGTTTTGAAAGACCACAAATACCTGTAAGTTAAATAACATGCTACTAAACAATGAGTGGATCAGCCATGAAATAAAAGGAGAAATTTAAAAGTACACGGGCAAAAATGAAAATGAAAACACAAGTGTCCAAAATCTTTGGGATACAGCAAAAGCAGTTCTACAGGGGAAGTTTATAGCAATACAGGCCTACCTCAAGAAGCAAGAAAAATCTCAAACAACTTAAACTTATACCTAAAGGGACTAAAACGAATAACAAATAAAACCTAAAATCAGCAGCATGAAGGAAAGAATAAAGACTAGAGCAGAGGGGCACCTGGGTGGCTCAGTGGGTTAAGGCCTCAGCCTTATGCTCAGGTCATGATCTCGGGGTCCTGGGATCAAGCCCGGCATCGGGCTCTCCGCTCAGCGGGAAGCCTGCTTCCCCCCTCTCTCTCTGCCTGCTTCTCTGCCTACTTGTGATCCCTCTCTCTCTCTGTCAAATAAATAAATAAAATCTTAAGAAAAAAAAAAGACTAGAGCAGAAATAAAAACTAAAAAAAAAAACAAAAACAAAAAACAAAACACACTAGAACCAATCAATGAAACTAGGAGCTGGTTCTTTGAAAAGATCAATAAAGTTGATAAACCTTTAGCTATACTTATCAGGAAAAAAAAGAGAAAAGACTCAAATAAATAAATCACAAATGACAGAGGAGACATAACTAATACAATAGAACTATAATTATGAGATAATATGAAAAACTCTATGTCAACAAATTGGACAACCTAGAAGAAATGGATAAAACCCTAGAAACATAAACTACTAAACTTTAAACAGGAAGAAATAGAAAATTTGGATGGGCCAAAAAAGAGCAAAGAAATTGAATCAATAATTTAAAAACTCCCAAAAAACAAAAGTCTAGGACCAGATGGCTTCACAGGTGAATTCTATCAAACATTTAAAGAAGAGTTAATACCTAATCTTCTCAAAATATTCCATAAACAAATAAGGAAGAAAACTTCCAAATTCATTCTATGAGACCAGCATTATCCTGATACCAAAACCGGGTAAGGACACCACTAAAAAAGAGAACTACAGGCTGATATCCCTGAAGAGCACAGATGCAAAAATCCTTAATAAAATACTAGCAAACTGAATTCAACAATATATCAAAAAAATCATTTACCAAGATCATGTAGGATTTATTCCTGGTTTGCAAGGGTGGTTCAATGTTCACAAATCAATCAATGTGATATTTCATGTCAATAAAAAAAAGGATAGGAATCATATGATCATTTCAGTAGATGCAGAAAAAGCATTTGACAAAGTACAGCATCCATTCGTAAAAATCCTCAACAAAGTAGCTTTAGAGGGAACATACCTCAAATAATAAAGGACACATATGAAAAACCCACAGCTAACATCATCCCTTAATGCAGAAAAACTGAGAGCTATTCCTCTAAAGTCAGGAACAAGGCAGGGATACCCATTCTCACCACTTTTTTTTTTTTTCATTCTCACCACTTTTATTCAACATAGCACTGGAAGTCCTAGCCACAGCAATCAGACAACAAAAAGAGATAAAAGGCATCCAAATCAGCAAGGAAGAAATAAAATTTTCACTATTTGCAGATGACATGATACTCTATATAGGAAACCTGACAGACTCCACCAACGAACTGCTAGAACCAATGCACAAATTCAGTAAAATCACAGTACAGAAATCTGTTGCATTCTATACACCAATAATGAAGCAGGAGAAAAAAATTAAGAAAATAATCCCATTTACAATTGCACCAAAAATAGTAAGATACTTAGGAATAAACTAACCAAAGAGGTGAAAGACTTGTACTGTGAACACTATAAAACACTGATGAAAGAAACTGAAAATGACACAAAGAAATGGAAAGACATCCTGTGCTTATGGACTGGAAGAACAAATATTGTTAAAATGTTCATGCTACATAAGGCGATCTACACATTTAATATAATTCCATCAAAATCCAACAATATTTTTCACAGAGCTAGAATAAACAATCCTAAAATTTGTATGGAACCACGAAAGACCTCAAATAACCAAAGCAATCTTGAAAAAGAAAACCAAAGCTGGAGGCATCACAATTCCAAACTTCAATTTATATTACAAATCAAAACCATATGGCACAAAAATAGACACAGAGATCAATGAAGCAGAATCAAAACCCAGAAATAAATCCTTAACTACATGGTGAATCTTTGACAAAGAAAGAAAAGAATATCCAATGGGACAAGACAGTCTCTTCTGCAATGTTGCTGGGAAAACTGGACAGCCACATGCAAAAGAATGAAACTGGACCACTTTCCTACACCATACACAAGAATAAATTCAAAATGGGTGAAAGACCTCAATGTGAGATAGGAAACCAAAAAATCCTAGAAGAGAACACAGGCAATAACCTCTTTGACATCGGCCATAGCAACTTCTTTCTAGATGTCCCTGAGGCAAGGGAAACAAAAGCAAAAAGGCTTTTGCACAGTGGGGAAAAAAAAAACAACAAAACTAAAAGGCAACCTACAGAATGGGAAAAGATATTTGCAAATGACATATCCACTAAAGGGTTAACATCCAAACTATATAAAGAATTATAAAACTCAACACCCAAAACCCATATAATCCAATTTAAAAATGGGCAGAAGAGATAAAGAGACATTTCTCCAAAGAAGACATACAGATGGCCAACAGACATGAAAAGATGCTCAACATCACTAATCATTAGGGAACAGAAAATCAAAATCACAATGAGATATCACCTCACATCTGTGAGAATGGTTAACATCAACAACACAAGAACATAAGAAACCACAGGTGTTGTTGAGATGTGAAGAAAAAGGAACACTCCTGCCATGTTGGTAGGAATACAAACTGGCACAACCACTCTGGAAAACAGTACTGAGTTTCCTCAAAAAGCTAAAAATAAGGGTGCCTAGGTGGCCCAGCTAGTTAGCATCCCACTCTTGATTTGAGCTCAGGTCATGATCGCAGGGTTGTGAGATCGAGCCCTGCACTGGGCTACACACTGGGCATGGAGCCTGCTTAAGATTCTCTCTCTCCTTCCCCTTCTTATCCCCGCCCTCCTAAAAAAAAAAGGAAAAATAGAACTGCTCTATTGCAATCCAGCAATTGCACTACTAGGTATTTACCCAAAGAATACAAAAACATAATTCAAATGGATACATGAACCCTGATGTTTATAATCAGCGTTATTTACAACAGACAAATTATGGAAACAGCCCAATTGTCCATGGAAGATTTGAGAATATGTTTTTATATATAATGAAATATTACTCAGCCAGGAAAAAAGTAAACTCTTGCCATTTGCAATGATATGGATGGAGCTAGAGAGTATAATGCCAAGTGAAATAAGTCAGTGAGAGAATGACAAATACCATTTGATTTCACTCATATGTGGAATTTAAGAAACAAAACGAATGAACAAAGGGAAACAGAGAGACAGACATACAAACCAAGAAACAGACCCTTAATTATAGAGAACAAACTGATGGTTACTAGAGGGGAGGTACATAGATGATGGGTTAAATAGGTGATGGGGATTAAGGAGGGTACTTTTGATGAACACAGGGTGATGTATGGAAGTGTTTAACCACTATATTATATACCTGAAATTAATATAACACTGTATGTTAACTAACTGGAATTAATGTAAAACAAATACATTTTTTCCTGAAATTTATTGCGTATATTAAATTTATATAATTAACAAAATTAGCCTCTCTTTCATCCTTCTTTCTCTTACCAGAAAAGCTTATTCTTAAATGAGACTTAGACATCATTTTTGTATTATGATAGAGATACCTTTCTTTTACCAGTCCAATTTCATTGCTCATCTATATTTCCTAATTATGGTCCTCTCTACATTGGTATATTTTGTTATTCACATAAATGAAGGTTCTCTCATAGTGATTGTAATGTCCCCTTATTCTGATTTACTGGGGACACTGAGTTACTATTGAAACCTACTGAAGGCATGGTTGCACTGAGGAACACAATCATCTCAGACAGTCCTGTTGAACACTGCTGTCCAAAGCTGCACTTAAACTTATCTACTCTCCCCATTATTCTCTTCACCAACCTATTATCCAGATCTACACCAACGAAGAGGACTTTTCATGCCTATTGCACTCTGTCTCTGTTCACTTCTCTTCCTGATGCTCCAAGTCCTTGTGACTATCTTTATCTGCCTGTGTTCTTCTACTCTGCCTGTGGCTAAAGTTCTACATATGTATATGTTGACCCCAAAGAAGCTGGGAACACCATAAGAATAGGAAAATGGTTTTATATTTTCCAACCTAATATTACAAAAGATCCAGGATATGGGCCATAAAATACGATCATGAGTGCAGGACATACAACAGAAAAAACTCATACACTGCATTACCTTCCCCAGGTAAGGCTGAAATAACAGTTACAGGTATTATGTCTACCAATATAGTAGCAGCTAGATATAAGGTTAGAAACTGACAAATCCAAACCATTCTATATTTCTTCATGTAGATAATACTAAATTATGTTGGTTAGATGAATGCTTCAATATTTGTGGATAAAAGCAATTTGTTAGAAAATAAATTATGACCACATTTTATTCTTTGTTCTCACAAGTATCAGAAGATCAACCCACAAATGTTGAATAGTGGCATGCTCCCATGAGAAATTTCCTCTTTAATAAACGCCTTAACCTTATTAGAATAATCATGAGGTTCTGTAAGGGACACAAAATGGTAAAACTGAAAGAAAAAAAAAACCCACAAGTCAGAGACCTGATTTCTAAAGCTCAAAAAAGCTAAAATTACAGATAGAGTCTTCTATATGCAGTATTTCCTACAGGACTCAAAGCATGATTAAATAATCTTCCAGTTCCAGAAATATTTTATCAATTTATGCTGAAGTTCTCTATCCAGGACAAGGGAATATATGCAGCTAGTAGAAATCATAAATACTACTAAATAATAATAATGGGCTTTTTGTTAATCTACCAAATGGTACCTTAATTTATGATGGCTTAAAAATTTAAGTTCCTAGAGGACAGGGGCCATGATTTATATATCTTTTTATGCACTCAGCACTGAACACAGTATTTTATACATATTGAATACTCAGCAAATAATTACTAATGATGAAAGTGCTTCCAATAGTTGAAAATATTCAACCCAACAAATCTTCAGGCTCTCAAATCATTTATGCTTAAGAATTCATTCAAAGATGCAAGATGCATTTTCAAGATGCAAGATTCTAGACACAAACTAGAAAAATATATTAGGAATAGGAGTTATTACAAGTGTCTTTGGAACCTATGGGAAAGTGTGTTTAGAAATCATCTTGGGAAAAAAAAAAGAAATCATCTTGGAGGATAATTTGATTTGGTAATCTCAGTTCTGAGCAACTTAAAAACATCCTCCAAAGAATCCCAATCTGCTTTGCTAAAGCTTAAAAATGAAGATAATACTTAGAACTTATAGATAAAACAAATGCTTCCTGAGACAAATGACAATTATGAAGAGCTATGAGCTTTGGCAATCGATAGCACTTTTCAGCTCATTACATGGATGATCAAGTATGCTGCCTTGAGAAAAAATATAAAAAAGGACATTGCGAGAAGGTTACAGTAACAAACACTACAGGATATCTGAGGAATCAAATACTCACCTGTAAACATGAGCCTATCGAGAGAAATTGTGAAATTCGTGAATAATATGTTAACCTTTTTTCTTACTTTAACTTTACTACACTGACCTCAGAAAAACACAAACCCTTAGGGCATTTTTATTTTAAGTATAGTTTATATAAACTAGTAAAAATAGAAACTTTAGGCTGGGTAAGTAAACCACAGTACATTTACTCAATGGAATTCTATGGAACTATTAAAATTATGTTCAAGAAGACTATGTATTATATTAAAATGAAAGTAATAACAAGTTTTCAGAAAGATCATATGTACACACATTTTATAAAAACCATAAACTTAAAGAATTAAATTATCAACAGATTTCAAATGACTTTTGAAATTCTACTTTTCTATACACTCCAAAATTTCTTTAATGTGCATGTAATACTTTTATAATAAAAACATAGGGACACCTGGGTTGCTCAGTGGGTTAAAGCCTCTGCCTTCGGCTCAGGTCATGATCTCACGGTCCTGGGATCGATCCCACATCGGGCTCTCTGCTCAGCAGTGAGCCTGCTTCCCCACTCTCTCTGCCTGCCTCTCTGCCTACTTGTGATCCCTCTCTGTCTGTCAAATAAAGAAATAAAATCTTTAAAAAATAAACATTTTAAAACTATGATCCTTTAGATAGCAGTGAATAACAGTGAATTTTTGCTCCAAATTCCAAAGACCTAATTAACCCATCAATGCTACAGGTGTTAAAAAATTTCAGATCACTGTATTAAAACACAATGTTCTAAAAATTAGATTTTTTAGCCTTTAATTTTGATATAATTTGAAATGTACAGGAAAGATGCAAGAACAGTACAAATAAATTCTGTATATACACATTAAAAATGTGGTATATATACACAATGGAATATTATTCAGCCACGAGAAAGGAGAATATCCTGACACTTCTGACACCATAGATGGATTATTCTTCAAGATATAAATCAGAGAGAGAAAGAAAAGTACTATATGAAGTCACTTATATGTGGAATCCAAAAAATTCAAAACCTGAAAAAACCGAGATCAAAGTGGCAGTTACCAGGAGATGGGGTGAGGACGATAAGAATGTTGGTGTTAAAGGTTACAATCATGTAATGAGTAGTATATAACCTGTAAAGATCTAGTACACTATATAATGAATATAGACAATAATATTGTACTGTAATGACGTAATGTAACAAATATTGCTTCCATGGAAATCATATTAAAATAAAGAAATATATCAGAGTAATACACTATAGATACTTAAAGAGCATAACAAAAACGGAAAAAATTCCATATATTCTTTACCCAGATCTGCTATTTACATTCTACAGCATTTACTATATCATTCATAGTCCCTGGGCAGATTGACAGATACTTATAGATTTATATATACACTGAGCCAGAATAAATTTGAGAGTAAATTAGAGATATTCTGTCCCTTTATTCATAAATACTTCAGTTTGTACATCCTAAGAGCATTCTCATGCAAAACCACAGTATGATAAACAAAATTGGGATATTTAATACTGATATGATATTTTTTATGAATATTCCATATTAAAATTCCATTAATTCTCAGTTATGTCTTTGTAGCTATTTTCATCCAACTAGGATGAATCTAGATGATACATTGCATTTAGGTGCCATGTCTCTAGTCTCTGATTTGGAACATTATTAAAGAAGAACACTATCAAAAACTAATGAGGCTAAGTGAACTATGTTGGCTAAGTGAACATAAAAAAAAAAAAAAAAAAAGAAATACTGATAAGAGAATCCCATTCCAGAAAATTAAATCTGAACTCCTGGAAATGAAAAAAAAAATTTCTAATCTTCTAAAAAAACTCTGATTAGTTTGCAAGTTCTGATGTTTCATAACATTTTTGTTTTACAAAATATGAATCAGTAAAATTTTAAGATTGTTATCACACAGCAAATATACAGCTATGAAAAATAATGTATAGTAGATGCATATAATATTAAATCCTATACCTGTATGTTATTGTTGGCTACATTATTTTACATTGAATAATAAAGTGTAATACTTTTTTTAAAAATATTTTATTTATTTATTTGTCAGCGAGAGAGAGAGAGAAAGCACATGCAGGCAGAGGCAGAGGGAGAAGCAGGCTCCCCGCTGAGCAAGGAGTCTGATGAGGGACTCGATCCCAGAACCCTGGGATCATGATCTGAGTCGAAGGCAGCCACTTAACCAACTGAGCTACCCAGGCATCCCAAAGTGTAATACTTTTTTTTTAGACTGCTATCCAAAAAGATACCTCCTGTTAGGACATGAATGTATATTCGCATAACCTAAAACCAGGATTAGCTAATATACCATCATCTACTTGCATCACAAATGACTAGTTGTGAAAATAAGTTCAAAATGAAGCCCAGTGCAAGCACTTTAAAATTTATATTTCCGGGTGCCTGGGTGGCTCAGTTGGTTGAGCAACTGCCTTCAGCTCAGGTCATGATCCCGTAGTCCCGGGATCGAGTCCCATATGGGACTCCCGGCTCTGCGGGAAGTCTGCTTCTCCCTCTGACCTTCTCCCCTCTCATTCTCAGTCTCTCGCTCTCTAATAAATAAATAAAAATCTAAAAAAAAAAAAAAATTTATATTTCCTCACCATGAATCTAGTCAGAGTTCAAGTTTTTCCCTACCTTTCTATATGCTTACCTATACATTTTATATTCATTTTTCTACTGTCGCCAACATTTTTAGTAGTATTTTTCTTTGGACATGGATTTTTTTTTTCCTGTAGATACTTTATTCACTCAATTCCCATGACATCCCATACACAAATACTATAAACAAAAGGATTAAATTCTCCATATTGACATTAATATAATAATCACCATCATTTTAGGGATATGGTATATTGTCTCATTTACTCCTTCATCACAACAGGTAGGAATAGATCCCACTATTCCTGCTTTATGAATATGGAAAGAGAATCTCAGAATGTATGAGAAAATTGGCCAAGTCTCCTGCTACTAAATGGATACAAGATTTGAACCCAAGTACGTTTGATGCAAAGGCCCACCAGATTATAAACTGTTCTGAGTCAATTGTTTGGAATTGTTCACAATTTCTTCAAAAGAAAGCACTATGGCCTCCTGTGAACATTGGAAAGAACGTTGGGTGAGAAGCAAGCTGAGTGTACTCGCTTTCTATTGCTGCTATAAGAAATTCCCACAAACTCAGTGTCTTAAAACAACACAAATTTATATTGCTTCTTAAATGAAATATTATATAGTTATATTCATTCTTACACTTCTATAGGTCAGAAGAGTGATGTGGGTCTCACTTGGCTAAAATCAAGGTGTCCGGTGCCTGGGTGGCTCAGTTGGTTAAGCCACTGCCTTCAGCTCAGGTTATGATCCCAGAGTCCTGGGATGGAGTCCCGCATCGGGCTCCCGGCTCCATGGGAAGTCTGCTTCTCCCTCTGACCTTCTCCCCTCTAATGCTGTCTCTCACTCTCTCTTTCTCTCTCTCAAGTAAATAAATAAAATCTTTAAAAAATAAAATGAAATAAAATAAAATCAAGGTGTCAGCAGGGCTATAATTTTTTTCTGGAGATCTAGAGATGATTTCATTTCCTAGCCTTTTCCAGCTTCCTGAGACCATCTACATTCCTTGGCTGGGTTTTTCAGCCGCAATGCAGCATTTCTCAAAGCCCACAATGTAGCATTTCTCTGACCATTCCTGTGCCTTCACTTCTGTCCCGTGACTACAGACAGGGAAGTTTTCTGCTATTGGGACTTAGAATGGTCCCAATAATCGAGGATAATCTTCTCATCTCAAGGTCTGTAAGTTAATCACATCAGCAAAGTCCCTTTTTGCCACGTGAGGTAATACAGTCACAGATTATAAAAATGAGAACCCGCCCATCTTTGGGGGGTGGGAACAGACATCATTCTGTCTATTACTATGAGCTTATGCGAATGACTGGCAGTCAAATTTCCCTGCTAGAGGTTTTTTGTTTTGTTTTTTGTTTTTAAGTATTTTGGGGAAGATTGTTTACAAAAGTGAATCTCAAATTAGCAGTCCAATAAAAGTAAAATAATATAAATAAAAGTAGTAATAAAAATATTTTTAATCTAATGAAGCAAATTTTGGGATAGTAGGAAGAAGAAAGATTTTTGGATGACTGAATATTATATATGAGAGAGGGGCCCATTTTAAAGATTTGAAGAAAAAATCTGGAACATGGGAATATGATCCTCTGCTGGGAAGTAAAGCAGATACTAGATGAAAGGAAGAAAAATGGGGAGATATTTGGGGAAAGAGAGAAACAGAAAAAACTTCCAAATAATAATCACTAAAACAACAATATTTTTGGGCATTTACTATGTGCCAACTGCTATGATTAGAACTTTGAATTTATTATTTAATTCTTATAACAATTTTATTTTTTATTTTTTAATGATTTTATTTATTTATTTGACAGAGAGAAAAAGATCATGAGTAGGCAGAGAGGCAGGCAGAGGGAGAGGGGGAAGCAGGCTCTCTGCTGAGCAGAGAGCCCGATGTGGGGCTTGATCCCAGGACCCTGAGACCATGACCTGAGCCGAAGGCAGAGGCTTAACCCACTGAGCCACCCAGGTGCTCCTCTTATAACAATTTTACAAGGCATGTAATATTATCCTGATACATGTGTCATAAATGAAGGTTAGGGAAATTAAATAATATAGCACAGTGCAAGAAAGTAGTAGAGCCAGGATTCAAAACCAACTTACACTTACTCCAAAGACCATGTTCTTAATTACTGTGCTTAACTATGATAGAAATTCAGCTCTGGTAGAAATTTAACAACTAGGGAAGTCCAACATGGTATGGAGTATGTCCCAACATTTGGAAAGAACATAGTCAAAGATTAACAGATTCAATGTGACAGTCGAGAGTCCAAGAATGTGGACAGCACTGGGAACCCTTCCACAGGCAACTCACCCCATCTTCCAGACACATCACTATGAGCAGGACTAATGAAGGAAGACATGAAAACTGAAAACTAGGCAAACGAAGGAGGCAAAAACAAAAGCACAACTAGATGGATAATTGTGCTACTACAACTGGAATATAACTGATCAGGACTAATTGTAATACAGCAAAGTGAATCAGACCACAAGGCTGAAGCCAGACCAATTGCAAAAGTGATAATGCTGTTAATGAGACTGGGATGTTCAAGCTCTTTTCATCTGTTCTAAATTTGGGGTCGGTATTAGAGACGGGACCCAATACAGGATACAGGACCTAGTCTGCAGAAAGCCAAGTATCTCCAGCTCACTGGCCGTGAAAAAGAGGAGGGATAAACTTATTCCAGAAGGGTTACCCTTGCTTAACAACTTGCTTAGAGATCAGCATTCCTATACTGTACCGGTTTCAAAGAGCTTCTTTTTCCATTCTCCCAAGATAATACCTTTTTAAAATCTCTACATTCTTGTCTTCCCCCTTACCCCACCATCAACACCAGAGCTGCCAAAACAGTCCCTGTTTGGGTCATTTGTAATTGGGTTTTTCTGGAAAGGTACATGAACCGAAGTCAATCCAAAAGACAAGAGAAGTAAGACTGAAAGGCTGGGAGCATATCTACAGAAAAGAGAAAAGAGGTTTCACTGAAGACAGAATTCATATTAAGATAGATGGCTTTGAGAGAGATGAGCGTGTCAGAAGCTTCTTCTTCATCAACCTGGAAGTGCACAGCCTGGATTTGAAGAGACAGTTATACATCAGTACTTGGTTATTCTGAATCCCGCTACCATCCAGATGCCAGATTCTATTAGTTCACATATGACCACCAATTTCACGAGAGATGCCAGGAACACAGTCTCTGGGCTATCAGCACAATTTTAAATCATGTCATTTAAACATATCCTTGTTGGTCTTTACAAGCCCTTTGTTTACGGTGGGTCTTAGTCTGAATAAAGATTTTAAATCACTTCATAGTTTAATAGGATTTTTAAGTCACATTTACATTTTCTCTAAGACGGCAGCACTAAATCTCAGTTCCTCTCTCCGAATATGATAACGTGACAGTAACACGTGGGGATTTCAGATCTTGTTTTAGATGGACAACTGTAAAGTAAGTGAATTTAATCGTTGAGATTCTTTTCTGTTTCCTGTTTTTTTTCTGTTTTCTGGATCTTATCCTCCTGATCAGGCAACAATTTCCTCCTGCTGCCTCTAGCTCCCCAGGAATTGTCCCATTGTCCTTCTCAATGCAGCACTGGTTGTTACACTTCTGCTGTCCCATCCATGTCGAATTCATTCTCCAAAAGTTCTAGTCTTAAAAAATTGGTCAATATGATAAAATGTGAGATAAAGTGCTCATGATAAGTGATGTTTAAGGATTATCTCTTTACACACATCACTGATGTTTATCACTTATTTACGACACGTATGAACGCACTATATGCCATGTACTATGTTTGCAGGTTCACATGTGTTATCTCATTTTGGGGGTCTGCGATGCCTTCTTTACCTTTAGTTCCAGAGCTAAACATAATCATTCCTCAAGTCATGGGAAGCTCCTTAAGAACATGAGAAAACGAATGTCAATACGAACTGCCTGGATACGGTGATTAAAAGACTTAATATACTAAAACACAGAGATAAGTAGCACATGTTTTAATAATAACCAAGAATACAAAAAATGTTTGGACAGTCCTTAGTTGATGACCTTGCTAAGTTTTAACTTGCATTCTTGGTCAGATCGCTGTATTCTTTCTTTAGGACAAGGAGGGAATAATAATGGATTTTCCTGCAATCTGACAAGGCCATCAGGAAAGACAGTTTTGGTCAAAGCATACTTTCCTGACTTCAAATTATAACATGTAGCTAGCTTTCTGCTCTGTCATTGAGGAAGGTCAGGTCTGGTTAAGTATGTGCTAAGGTCAAAGCTGAATCACAGCTAATGTCTAAATATAGATCATCTTTTAAAAACTGTGGCCTCTTTTCCATGGCTGCAGTGTGTACAACACAGGAGTTAGATTTACACGGAGAAGCTGCCTTTTCTTAGGGAAAGAAGGTCCAGTGAAAAACACTGGCTTTTAAAATAAGGAAGAAAGTAGGAGTGTGCAAATTAAATAAAGATAAGTTGTTAAAGGTTAACTAGTTTCTCTTGGTGGTGTTATAAGCAAATGGCATAGTCATCCTCTGGTTCAAAAATATTTAGATGTTTTATTTCAGTCACATAGTGGGAGCTGAGAACAAATGTGGGTAAACCAGATACAAAATACCTTCACAGAACATAAGCTAAAACCTATTCCCTTAATTCTTCAGTGCGGAATCATCTGTTGTGTCTGGACCGTAAACACGAAGAATGCCAAAGCAGCTCCAGTATCCCCGTGGTTGGTAAACACGGATACAGGGAAAAGCAGATCTACCCTGGAAACTGGTTATCGTCACTGCTATTGTATTAGTTTCTATTGCTACATAACAAAGTACTGGAAATTTGGGGACTTCAAATACCCACTCATTATTTCCTAGTTTTTGTTGAGCAGAAATGTAGGCCCGTGTAACTGGGCTCTCTGCTCGGGGTCTCACTAGACTGAAGTCAAGGTTTTGGCCTGGCTGTATTCTCATCTGGAGCAGAGGATCCTCCTCCATGTCTATTCAGGCTTTTAGGAAAATTGAGTTGCTTGAAGTTGTAGAACTGAGGTCCACGTTTTCTTGGTTGCTGCCCATGAGATTTGCCCTTAGCTCTCAGAGGCCGCACTCACGTTTTAGCCATGTGGCCCTCTCACAAGGTAGCTTACTTCTGCAAGGCCAGCACTAGAATCTCTTTTCAGTTGGCTATGCTGGGAGGGAATCTTATTTAATGCAAGGTAATCACATAGGTGACTATACTGTCACCTTTGCTATATAATATAGCCTAAGCAGGGAGTGACTACCTCACTGTATTCACAGATCCCACCCACACTTAAGAGAAGGTATTGGACAGAGCCTGTGGGAACAGAAGCTTGGAGGCCATCTTAGAATTATACCTGTAACTATTAATCAGAACAAGGGCTGAATTCTGAACTATATGATGGAGGAGAGAGCAAAATGTTACTCATCTCCAGAGCCTATATGTTAAATGTAAACAGATTCAATGTCAAGAATAATGTTTTCCAGGAAAAAAACAAAACAAAACAAAATCTACAAATGTCTACCGAAATTCCCAGAGGAAGAAACTCAGGTCTCAATCTCAGTGTACCCTTTGAGCTATGCCCAGTAGAAATGTACGTTCCTATCCAGACCAATAATAAGGCTTGCAAAGATTTGTGAATGGCTATCTAAAAGATACGTGTACTTCAGTTTTAGTAACTCCAAACCCTAACATCCTAAGTAATCACCCCTTTTACCACTACACTCCTTCTTTATATCCAATAGCCAACTACAAGACAGTGTGGTAACAGTGCATTCTCTAGAGATAAAGTAAAAAACCAATATTCAAATTGTAACACTGACATTTTATGACGAAGTAAACAAACACTGACATTTTCTGGAGCAGATGACCAAGTTTTGATTCTGGAGTATACAACCTGTAAAATCACCTCCTCTGGAATGTAAGTGGACCAGTAAATATGATGAGATAATCTTTCCTTTGATTAGATTACATTATCTGGCAAAATGATGGGACGCTCACCCTTATGATTATTTTATGTTATATATGATTCAGTCTGAGCACAGTGAGGAAACTGTTTTGCTAGCCTCGAAGAGGGTGAGCTGCAATGTGGTAAGACAGGCCTTAAGGGATTAAAAGGAGCTGAGAGTAAACCCAGGCTGACCAACATCTAGCAAAAAAAAAAAAAAAAATGGGGGCCTGCAAGATACTGACTCGAATGAGACTGGAAAAAGACCCTGGGCCTCGGATCGGATAACATCCCAGATGACACCGTATTTTAGCCTGGCAAGACAGGCGACCAAGCTAACCTCTGACTGGAAAGGTAACCAATGAAAATTGTGTGATAATAAATTTGTGTTCTTTAAACTGTTAACTCTGTGGCAGTTTTTTACTGCCATACTTTCTATTAGTATAGAAAGCTAATATATAAACAAATTAATAAACAAGTAAGTAAACTAACAAAATTAGGTTTAGGAACTTTCTATAGCAAAGGCTCTCAATCCCAACTGATCTTACTGCATAGTTAATATTATTTTCAGGAAATGTATTGGAAACTAAACATACTTAAAATAAACACATTATTTTGTGGTACTCCAGGGCACAGCTGATGACAAACCAAAGCAAAAATACCTTAAGGGATGAAAGAATGTCAAACCAGTGGGGACTGAAACAAATAACTCCAACAAGGGTAAAAGAAAATCTGAATAATTAATAATGGTGTGTATTATGAGTACTCATATATATGCAGAGAAGCAAAGGACACTTACTCTGAAAGTTGTTCACTGAGAAGTCTTGAGGATGATAGAATCCTGCTTTGCAAATGCACTGATAGGCTCCAAGCACGAATCCTAGGCCTTTAATTGGCATACACTATGAAAAAGAAAAGACAGCGGTAGAGTTGATCATAGTTTATTTCACAGTATAAAGACCCACAGATATCCATCACTGCAAATGGTAACAGAACTATCACATTTTCCAGAAATAAAGTATCTTTTTTTTGAACTCTTATTTTAGATTTGTTTGTCAATAGACATTTTTTTTAGACATGGCAAACTGAGTTTCCTTTCTAAATACACGCCATTACGGCTGTAGGCACCCACAACTTTAACTCATTCAGTGGCCACAGGGAGTAAATTTCTAGGCATGGCGTTGGGTTTGATGCCTCAAATATATTATTGCTTTAAGAGGTATTTCCAAAAACTATAAGAATGCCTTAAGAAGGATTCCATGCAAAATATTTCTATCACAGCAAAGGGAGGTAGATAGGTGGACAGGGAGAGAGAGAGAATTCAGGATGTGAAAATTGTTTCTATGAATTAAATATTCACCAAAAATTTTTTTTGAATACAGACTTTTTTTAAGGTTTTTATTTATTTTGACAGAGAGAGAGAGATCACAAGTAGGCAAAGAGGCAGACAGAGAGAGAGGGGGAAGCAGGTTCCCCACTGAGCAGAGAGCCCGATGTGGGGCTCAATCTGAGGGCCCTGAGAACACAACCTGAGCCAAAGGCAGAGGCTTTAACCCACTGAGCCACTCAGGTGCCCAAACATTCACCAAATTTTCATCCGTGGAATAAAATAACACAAATTGGTGAGATAACAAAACAAGTAACTTTAAAGTGCAAATTTTCAAAAAAAAATAAAGATAAAATAATGATCCCAAGGGCTCTTTATCTAAAATCTGTTTCATAGATAAGTGTTGTACATGTACATAAATAAAAAAAAAATGATCAGCTTTCTAAATATGTCACATCAATAGATATAACAGATATATCTCAAAAGCTTAATCTTGGCTTCTTTAAAAGATAAATTAAATCTATTTAATTTATTTTATTAATTTTATTTAATTTTATTCTGGTTTTTTGGCTTGAGCAACCTGAAGACTGGAGATGCCACCCTTCACCTAGGAAAGGCTCCCAGTGGAGAATATTTGGAAGAAAGAGCAGAAGTTCAGTTTTGTAACTTTTAAGTGTGAAGTGCCTATTTGAAATTTAACTTAAATTTAACTTAAATCTCATAAAATTTGGCTTAACATACTTCATTTCTGCTACTTTTCATTACATAAGCATGGAATAACTTGTATTAAAATACAAATAAAAAAATAAAATAAAATACAAATAATACATCAATAACACAGCAGTGTCTCAAGAATACAGTTAACACTGAAATTTCATTTCTGCTATCTCTCTACCATGATACTAATCCTTTGACTTTTTGCCATTATAATCAATTGAAAATCTTACAATCTAATAGATTTCAGTTATAAAATGTCGCTTAAATACAGAAGCCCTGAAGAGAAAACTCCAAATAATTTAAATAATAATTTCACAATCTAGTTTAATGATTGGTATCAAGATCAATATTACATACTATGCAAACTCCAATAAACAGAAAAGTATTTATATATAAGGTACCAAGAGCTAACACATGTTCTAAATTCATATGGATATAATTAAAAAATGTGTTTAACAAAGAGCTTTCTAAGAGACCTCCTTGAATATTTTATTTCATTAAATCGACTCCCACCACAGCCTTTTTTTTCACCCAATATACAATTTATATCTAACTATACCTTGCAATTAAAAACATAGTTCCTGACCCAGAGCAATATACAAGAAGAGATAAGTACCAATCAATTCAACTGAGTTGGCAAGTATTTATTTTATTTATAAAAATCCAGTTATACAACAGGTCAAGTGATATTTCTGAACTATATAAATTAAAAACAATTGTAACACTTACTTTGCAGAAGCACTAGTATTATGAATAGAACATATTATTTGTGGTCAGTCAGAAAATAAGGACTTGAATTATGACTTTATCACTAACTAGCTATGTGAACTTGGAATGTTCTCTTAATTTCTCTGAGCCTTAGTTTTTTAATTTGTAAGAACAATCATTCAGTCAAATTCATGTACAGTTTTGAAGAAGGCAGAAATACCATGATGTTGTAATAGGTTAATGTGGTATAAGAGGAAGTGAAGAATATAGGGTGATTTTATTCTGATTTTTTGGCTTGAGCAACCTGAAGACTGGAGATGCCACCCTTCACCTAGGAAAGGCTCCCAGTGGGGAATATTTGGAAGAAAGAGCAGTTTTGTAAATGTTAAGTGTGAAGTGCCTATTTGAAATTTACCTGTAGGTATCAAATAGGCAGGCTAATAAAGTAGTATGGAGTTTAGGAGAGATGACTGGGCTGTATAATTTAGGACTTATTTGCACAAAGATGATGGGTAAAGCCATGAAATCAGGTAATACTAGATCACTAAAGGAGTGCTTACAGGCTGTAAAGGACAGATGTCCAAAGTGGTGAGACTCAAGACACTCTAAAGTTAAAGGTTTAGGCAGAAAAGAAGCAACAAAGGATACTCAAAGAGTAATTCAGTGTGGTATCATTATCTTATTGACTATATTGTGATACTATGGACATAACATGTGAAATTTCTTGTGAGTTACATTCAGTAAACATTCATAGATTTATCCAGGTAAACTAAGTCTTAGATGTTAATAATACAATAGTATACGCTAAATATTCTGCTTCACTGGAATTTGGAGGTTAATGCTATTCCTTAAAACAGCATTAAATTCCCTGATGATAATATGACAATACTACAATAGTAATTCAGTGGGAATTCTTAAATGTTTAAGGCAGATCTGAAAGTTTATGGGAATAAGAATATCTCTTTACAAGCTAACTCTAAACTTGAAATAAAAATGAAAGTAAAAAAAAAAAACACCTAGTTGATCAGATAAATATGACCAAATATAAAGTCCCTTGAGTATTAAAAAAAAACTTCCCAATTTTATTATGGATAACACAGAAATATGAATTATTAGTTACCTCAAACTCTTTTGTTCTTTCTTAAATTAACTTATATTTTCAAAGAAAAGAAAAAAAATAGTTAACATTAATAAAAATATCATCCTGCTGTACTTCAAAATTGTGGTACCTGAATGGAACTCAATGTGCTATTGCTTATATACATTTGCCTTAGTATAAAAGTGATCTTGCTTATTTTTCTAATAATGATTATAAATTTGCAATCAAATTTCCATGCTTTCTTGCTCCATCTGCCATCACCATTCTGTAGCTACTCTAACTCTTCCACCTCCCAACCAAACTTACACATTTTCAAGATTAAGCAACTAGTTTAGTATTCAAAGTAGTTTTTCAAAATCTACATAAGTATGATGACTACTCAACTAATGTTGATCATATCTGGACTGAGGAGCTGCTTTCTATAATTTTTAAGATTTAGTATTTTAAGGGGCACCTGGGTGGCTCAGTTGGTTGAGCAACTGCCTTCGGCTCAGGTCATGATCCCGGAGTCCTGAGATCGAGTCCCATATCGGACTCCCAGCTCTGCGGGAAGTCTGCTTCTCCCTCTGACCTTCTCCCCTCTCATTCTCAGTCTCTCTCTCTCTCTAATAAATAAATAAAAAAGCTTTAAAAAAAAAAAAAGATTTAGTATTTTAAAAAGATTCTCACAAAATACAGGGAAAAGTCTTCAGAAGTTTAATTTAATGTTCATTTAAAATATTCACTTAAAATATTAATTTTAGGTACTTGAGACATTCATTTATTTTAGGTATTCAAGCCTAAACCTTTCTACTTTATCTTCATAAGAATCCAATAGGGGAGAAATGGAAAAAGCAGTATTTCTTCCTCCATGGAAGTAGCTTTTACATGATACCCTTCTATAAACACTAAGCTTCTTATATTAAGACTTATGCCATCCCTGTGAATGAAGTAGCTACTCACAAGACTGGATTCCCTCTTTGATGAACCTACAATGCCCATACTTACTAAGCCATCAGCGGAGATATACTAAGGATAGTCTTGACAACCTACAAGCAAAGTTACATTCCTGGGAGTAATCCAGATCCAAATAGAAGGAGATGGTGGTTAAGAGTTTAGAGAAAAATAGATTCCTAGAAATATACATCATATCAAGTGTGAGTCATGAAGAAATAAAAATTCTGGACAGAGTTATAACTAGTAAAAAGATTGAATCAAAAATGTCTCAATGGAAAAAAAAAGCCCAGGACTAGAAAGCCTCAATGGACAATTCTATCAAACAGTCAAAGAAAAATTAACACCAAACTTTTCCTCAAACTCTTCTAAAAAAGTGAAATGAAAATACTTCCTAACTCATTTTATGAAGCCAGCATTACCCTGGTAGCAAAATCAGACAAAGATACTACAGGAAAAGAAAACTACAGACCAATGTTTCTGATTAATATTGATGTGAACATCTTCAACAAAATAATTGTGAACCAAATTCAGCACATTAAAAGGACTACACACCATAACCAAGTGGGACTTATTCCTGGGATGCAACAAAGCATCCCTGTGAATGAACAAGGCAAGACCACTGTCACATCCATTCAGCATTACTGGAAGTCCTACGCAGAGTAATTATGAAAGAAATAATGGCATTCAAAAAAGAAAGGAAGAAGAAACACAATTATGTGTTTACAGAAGACACAATGTCACATGTAGAAAGCCTTAAAGATTTTGCCACAAAAAAAGAAAAGAAAAACCTGTTAGAATTAATAATAATTTTAAGCTAAGTTCTAGGATATAAAATCAACATACAAAAATTGATGAGTTTCTATACACAAACAATCACAATCCAGAAAGGAGATCTAAAAAAAACAATCCCACTTATAATAGCTTCGAAAAGAATAAAATACTTAGGAATAAACTTAACCAAATTAAAAACTACAAAATGTTGCTAAAAAATTTAAAGATACAAACACATGAACCGACAGTCATGTTCATGGATTGGAAAACTTAACACTGCCAGAATTCCAATGCTACCCAATGCAATTGCTATTAAAATCCCAATGGCATTTTTGGCAGAAACAGAAAAATCATCCTAAAAATCGTATGTAATCTCTAGAACCCCAAATAGTCAAAGCTTTCAAGTCAGTCTTGAAAATGAAGAACAAATTTGGAGGCTTCACACTTTCTAAGTTCAAAAACATTTACAAAGCTATAGTAATCAAAACAGTGTGGTACTGGCATGATGGCAGATATATAGACCAATGGCACAGAATAGAGGGTCCAGAAATAAACCCTCATATATAATGATCAAATGACATTTGCAAGGATGCCAGTACCATGCATTGGGGAAAAAAGGGCAATCTCTTCAACAAATAGTGCTGGGAAAGCTGTATATCCATATGCAAAAAAATTAGGTTGAACCCTTACCTTAAAACATACACAAGAAATAACTCAAAATGGATTAAAGACCTAAACATATGGCCTAACACAATAAAACTTCTAGAAGGAAATAGGAAAAATCTTTATGACATTGGATTTGGGAATGATTTCTTGGATATGACATCAAAAACAAAGGCAAGAAGGGACGCCTGGGTGGCTCAGTTGGTTGAGCGGCTGCCTTCGGGTCAGGTCATGATCCCAGCATCCTGGGATCGAGTCCCACATAGGGCTCCTTGCTTGGCAGGGAGCCTGCTCCTCTCTCTCTGCCTCTGCTTGCCTCTCTGCCTGCTTGTGTTCTCTCTCTGTTAAATGAATAAATAAAAAATCTTTAAAAAAAAAAACAAAAAAACAAAGGCAAGAAAAGCAAAAAATAGGCAAATGGGACTATGTCAAATTTAAAATCATCTGTGCATCAAAAGAAACAATGAACAATGTGAAGGTCAACCTATAATATGAGAGAAAAGATTTGTAAACAATATATCTGATGGGGGTTAATATCCAGAATGTTTAAAACCACAATTCAACAATAACAATAACAAAAAATCCCCTGCCTTCAAAATGAGCAAAAGATTTGAATAGACATTTCTCCAAATAAGATATACAAATGGTCAAGACACATACGAAAAGATGCTTGACATCACAAATCATCAGAGAAATGCAAATCAAAACTACAATGAGGTATAGGTCTATACCCATTGGGATGGACACTATCAATAAAACAAAATAACAAATATTGACAAGGTATGGAGAAATTAGAATCCTTATGCACTCTGTGGGACTATAAAATAGTGCAGCCACTATGGAAACAATATGGAGGTTTCTCAAAAAACCAAAAACAGTACCAGCATATAATCCAGGAGTCCCACTTGTAGGTTTATATCCAAAATAACTGAAAGCAGGTCTTAAAGAGATTTTTGATACCCAGTTCACTGCAGCATTATTCGCAATAGCCAAGAGGTAGAAGCTCAAATGTTCATCAATAGATAAAGAAAATGTGCTACATGCATACAATGGAATTACTATTCAGTATTTAAAAAGAAGGAAATCTTGTCACATGCTAAAACATGGATGGACCTTAAGGACATTATGCCAAGTAAAATAAGCCAGTCAAAAAGACAAATACCATATAATGTCATTTGTACGCAGGATCTAAAGAATTAAATTCATAGAAAAAGAAAGTGGAATGATGGCTGCTAGAGACTGAGGAAAGGAGAAATGAGGACTTGTTTAGTGGCATATAGCATTTCCCTTTTGCAAGATGAAAGAGTTCTAGATCTGTTACATGACAATATGATTACAGTTAGCCTACTGAACTGTACACTTAAAAAATGGTTAAGATTGTAAATTTCATGTTATGTGTTTTTTACCACAATAAAAATTTTGAAAAATAATTTAGAGCAAAATGGTCTTTCTTCCTCAACAATGTGTACATTAACTCGACAGATGATATTGCAACACATAATTGGTAAGACACGTAATTCATTTCAACTCCTGGTGAACATATTACAAAATAAAACCTGGTCATCTTGACAGTCATGAAAATTTTGTATGAAGGCACTACTGAGCAATGCACTGGCAAAAACAAAGGCTTGGGTATGTTTGGCATTTAATGGAAATAATGCTTGGGCCTAAGGATCACATTTACATATAATTCTGAAGAAAAACTAATTTGGACCTGAAGGAGGAGGCAAAAATAAAATGCAAGTACAATAACATTGATATAATACAAAATCCTCTAGAAATACTTTTTTTAAACTTTGTTTTAGAATCTTCCTAAAATTCAAAACACTTTCTGGCTTCTCTAAACTGAACACCATGAACAGAATTTAACATTTTCTTCCTGAGTCAGAATGGTTACTTTGAACACTAGGCAGAAAATGATGCTGAGATACACTGATGCCCTCTGGAGCTATTAAAGCTTTATGGCTATTTTCTCATATACTAAATGCCAAGACTGTTGAACTTTTTGAGTTCCTATGCTTGGATTTTTTGTTTTTTCCTTTTTCCTACTTTATTTTGAACTGACAGTTGTCATATTTTAAATGTAAAACATTGATGTACTAATAGAACTGTATTTCCTTCTAATTTATAGTTATAATTGCCTGTGTACATGGGAACTAGATCACCAAGCATGAAAAGCAAGAGTATATGCAATAATAAGTAACAATGTAAGAGTAAATAAAATAGAGAGGGCTTAGCAAGGTGGTAGAGGAGTAGGCTACCTAAATTTCATCTGATCCCAGGAATTCAGCTAGTTATCAAACCACTCTGAATACCTATGAACTCAAGAGAAGACCAAAGAAAAGTATACCAGCAACTCTAGAAATAGAAAAGTGACCACTTTCTGGAAGATAGGAGGTACAGAGAAGTGAATCTGAAGCGATATATGAGAAGACACGGTGAGGGGAGAGAGCCTCTGTCAGCCAGATACCAGCAAGTGCTAATGTAGCAGAGAACAAAATAGGAACTTATAGAAGTCTACTCCATGGAGGGACATTGATCTGGTGGCTAAGTGGGGGGTGGAATCCTCACTGGGACAGTGTGGTCTCAGGACCCTTGGGGTCACAGAAAGACCAGGGTGCCTAAGTGTGGCAGAGCTTCCAGGTATCAGAGGAGGGAAGCCAGTTGCAAAGATGGAGCTGAGGAGTGGGCTCTCAGCTCGGGGTTGCCATGAACCATGATCTGCAGCACAGCTGGGGCACTACTCGTCAAGCAGGGACCCAACCAGTGGCAGATCCAGGGAGACTCCCCTTCCTCCCCAGAAGGAAGCGACACGGGAGCACACTTCAGGAATCTGTTGGGTTGGAAACTCAGAACAGGTCATGTGCCAGGGACAGAAATACTTAGTCACAGGCTGGGTGAGCACAGAATGCACCCAGAGACCAGGGAGATGGGAGTAATTGACTGATTTTCTCTGAGGGCTCACTGAAGAGAGGGGGCCCGAGCTCTGGGCCTCTCTGGGATGGAGATTGGGAGGCCACTATTTTCATTCTTATCCTCTATAGCTGTGAGGAGAACATTCAGGGAGCAAAAGCTACTAGAACAAACCCAAGCAGATTACTTAGCCTGGCCCTGTCAAGGGTGGTACAATACCACTTGGGGCAAAGACATTTGAGAATCACTGCAAAAGGCCCCTCCCCCAGAAAATCACCAAGAACATCCAACCAAGACCACGTTTACTGAGCAACGAGAACTGCAAATCTCTAACACTAGGAGAATACAGCACATAGAATTCATGACCTTTTTTCCATGATTCCTTAGTCTTCAAAGGTAATTTTTAAAATTTTCTTCATTTTTTCTTTTTTCATTTTTTAAAAATTTTTCTTCTTTATTTTTTTCAACCAACTTCCTATCGATTCCTTTTTAAAAATCTTCTTAATTTTCATTTTTACAGCCATATTCTATCCCTTCACTGTATTTAACCATATATATATATATTTTTTCTGTCTTTAAAATTCTGGGATGCAGTTTCTTTTAACAGACCAAAATACACCCTAAATCTAGCATATGACTTTGTTCTATTCACCCACCTGATCACAGTCAAAAGGCTGTCAAAAAGGCTATTAATGAGGTGCAATCAAGGGGTGCCTGGGTGGCTCAGCGGGTTAAGCCTCTGCCTTCAGCTCAGGTCATGATCTCAGGGTACTGGGACTGAGCTTGGCAGGGAGCCTGCTTCCTCTCTCTTTCTGCCTGCCTCTCTCCCTACTTGTGATCTTTCTCTCTCTGTCAAATAAATAAATAAATAAATCTTTAAAAAAAACGAGGTGCAATAAAAATGGAGGCTCTAACTGTTAGGATAAATGAGACAGAAAAGAGAATTAGTGGTACAGAAGACCAAATGATGGAGAAAAAAGAAACTGAGAAAAAGAGAGATAAGCAATCATAAGTGGGAAAATTCAAGAGCTAAGAGATACTATAAAGTGAAACAATATTAGAATAATTGGGATCCCAGAAGAAAAAGAGAGACAGAGGGAGAAGGTATACTGGAGTAAATTATAGTGGAGAACTTCCCTAATCTGGGGAGGGGAAACAGGCATCAAAATCCAGACAGCACAGAGAACCCCCCTCACAATCAATAAAAATAGGTCAATACCCCAACATCTAATAGTAAAACTTACAAATCTCGGAGACAAAGAGAAAAATCCTGAAAGCAGCTCAGGACAAGAGGTCTGTAACCTACAAGAGTAGAAACATTAGATTGGCAGCAGACCAATCCACAGAGACCTGGAAGGCCAGAAAGGACTGGCATGATATATTCAGGGCATTCAATGAGAAAAATGTGAAGCCAAGAATACTATATCCAGCTAGGCTGTCGTTGGAAACAGAAGAAGAGTAAAAGCTTCCAGGACAAACAGAGACTAAAATAATTTGCAATCACCAAACCAGCCCTACAAGAAATATTGAAAGGGATCCTCTAAGTAAAGAGAGAGCCTAAATGTAACATAGACCAGAAAGGAACAGAAACGATATATAGTAATGGGAGCAGCCAATTATGAAAGCCGATTAATAACAAAATCAAAGAAACACATCAACAATTACACAATAATAGTAGGGGACTTTAATGTAGGGGACTTTAGATGAAATGGACAGATCATCTAAGCAAAGATCAACAAGGACATAAGGGCTTTAAATGACACACTGGACCAGATGGACTTCACAGAAATATTCAGAACATTCCATCCCAAAGCAACAGAATACACATTCTTCTCTAGTGCACACAGAACATTCTCCAGAATAGATCACATCCTAGGTGACAAATCAGGTTTCAACTGGTACCAAAAGATGGGGATCATTCCCTGCATGTTTTGGAACCACAATGCTTTGAAATTAGAACTCAATCACAAAAGGAAAGTTGGAAAGAATTCAAATACATGGAGGTTAAAGAGCATCCTACTAAAGAATGAATGGGTCAACCAGGAAATTAAAGAAGAATTTTTAAAATTCATGGAAATAAATGAAAATGAAAACACAACTCTTCATAATCTTTGGGATGCACCAAAGGTGGTCCTAAGAGGAAAGTATATAGCAATACAAGCTTTTCTCAAGAAATAAGAAAGATCTCAAATACAAAACCTAACCCTACACCTAAAGGAGCTGGAGAAAGTACAGCAAATAAAGCCTAAACCCAGCAGAAGGCGAGAAATAATAAAGATCAGAGCAGAAATCAATGAAATATAAACCACAAGAACAGTAGAACAGATCAACAAAACTAGGAATTGGTTCTCTGAAAGATTAATAATATTGATAAACCCCTGGCCAGACTTATCAAAAAGAAAAGAGAAGGAACCCAAATTAATAAAATCATGAATGAAAGAGGAGAGATCACAACCAGTACCAAAGAAATACAAACAACTGTAAGAACATAGTATGAGTAACTATATTACCAGCAAATGAGACAATCTGGAAGAAAGGGATGCATTCCTAGAGATGTACAAACTACCAAAATTTAACCAGGAAGAAATAGAAAACCTGAACAGACCCATAACCAGTAAGAAAATTGAAACAGTCATCAGAAATCTCTGAACAACCCAAAGCCCAGGGCCAGATGGCTTCCCAGGGGAATTCTACCAAACACTTAAAGAAGAATTAATACTGTTTTCCTGAAATTGTTCCAAAAAATAGAAATGGAAGGGAAACTTCCAAACTCATTTTATGAGGCCAGCATTATCTTGATCCCAAAACCAAAGACAGAGAGTTACAGACCAATATCCCTGATGAACATGTATACAAAAAATTCTCAGCAAAATACTTGCCAATAGGATCCAATAGTACATTAAAAGGATTATTCACCAGGACCAAATGGGATTTATTCCTGGGCAGCAAGGTTGGTTCAACATCCACAAACCAATCAATGTGATGCACTACATTAATAAAAGAATAAGAAGAATATGATACTCTCAATAGATGCAGAAAAAGCATTTGACAAAGTACAGCAACCTTTTTTGATTAAAACTCTTCACAACGTAGAGATAGAGGGTATGTATCTCAGTATCATAAAAGTCATCTATGAAAAACCCATAGCAAATATCATTCTCAACAGGGAAAATCTGAGAGCTTTTTCCCAAGGTCAGGAATATGGCAGGGATGTCCACTATCACCACTGCTATTCAACATAATACTAGAAGTCATAGCCTCAGCAATCAGAAGACAAAAGAAATAAAGGCATCGGAATTGGCAAAGAAGTCAAACTCTCACTCTTTGCAGATGATATGATACTTTATGTGGAAAGCCCAAAAGACTCCATCCAAAATTAGAACTCATATATCCAGTAAAGTGTCAGGATATAAAATCAAAGCACAGAAATCTGTTGCATTTCTATACACCAACAAGACAGAAGAAAGAGAAATTAAGGAGTCAATCCCATTTACAATTGCACCAAAAACCTTAAGATACCTAGGAATAAATCTAACCAAAGAAGCAAACTCAAAAAACTATATAATACTCATCAAAGAAATTGAGGAAGACACAAAGAAATGGAAAAACATTCCATGTTCATGAATTAGAAGAACAAATATTGTGAAAATATCTAGGCTACCTAAAGCAATCTACACATTTAATGCAATCCCTATCAAAATACCATCAACTTTTTTCAAAGAAATGGAACAAATAATCCTAAAATTTGTATAGAAGCAGAAAAGACCCCAAATAGCCAGAGGAATGTTGAAAAAGAAAGCAAAGCTGGTGGCACCACAATTCTGGACTGCAAGCTCTATTATAAAGCCATAATCATTAAGACAGTATGGTACTGGCACAAAAACAGGCACATAGATCAGTGGAACAGAATAGAGAACCCAGAAATGACCTTCAACTCTATAGGCAACTAATCTTTGACAAAATAGGAAAGCATGTCCAATGGAAAAAAGACAGTCTCTTCAGCAAATGGTGCTGGGAAAATTGGACAACCACATGCAGAAGAATGAAACTGGATCATTTCCTTACACCACACAATAATAGACCCAAAATGGAAGAGAGACCTAAATGTGAGACAGGAATTCATCAAAATTCTTGAGGAGAATACAGGCAGCAACCTCTTTGACTTCAGACGCAGCAAATTCTTCCTACTAAATACATTGTCAAAGGCAAGGGAAGTGAGAGCAAAAATGAACTATAGGGACTTCATCAAGATAAAAAGCTTTTGCACAGCAAAGGAAACAGTCAACAAAACCAAAAGAAAACCAACAGAATAGGAAAAGATATTTGCAAATGACATATCAGATAAAGGGCTAATATCCAAAATCTATAAAGAACTTATCAAACTCAACACCCGAAGAACAAATAATCCAATCAAGAAATGGGCAGAAGATGTGAACACACATTTCTTCAAGGAAGACATACAAATGGCCAACAGACATGAAAAAGTGCTCAACATCACTTGGCATCAGGGAAATACAAATTAAAACCACAGTGAGATACCACCTCACATCAGTCAGTATGACTAAAATTAACAAGTCAGGAAATGACAGGTGTTGGTGAGGATGCGGAGAAAGGGGAACCCTCCTACACTGTTGATGGGTATGCAAGCTGGTGCAGCTACTCTGGAAAACTGTATGGAGGTTCCTCAAAAAGTTGAAAATAGAGCTACCTTATGACCCAGCAACTGCACTACTGGGTATTTACCACAAAGACTCAAATGTAGTGATCTAGAGGGGCATGTGCACACAAATGTTTATAGCAGCAATGTCCACAATAGCCAAACTATGGAAAGAGCCTAGATGTCCATCAATAGATAAATGGATAAAGAAGATGTGGCATACACACACACACACACACACAGACACACACACACACACACACACAATGGAATATTATGCAGCCAACAAAAAAATGAACTCTTGCCATTTGCAATGACATGGATGGAACTGGAGGGTATTAGGCTAAGTGAAATAAGTCAATCAGAGAAAGACAATTATCATATGATCTCACCGATATGAGGAATTTGAGAAACAACATAGAGGGGAAGAGAGGAAAAAATGAAACAAGATGAAACCAGAGAAGGAGACAAACCATAAGAGACTCTTTTTTTTTTTGGTTCTGAAGTTGCTTTTAATCTAGAATACTCCCCTCCCTATCAAATTGCTTTTCTTTTCCTCTTTTTTTTTTCCAAATTTATTTTAATTTTTCAGTGTTACAAGATTGATTGTTCATGTACCACACCCAGTGCTCCATGCAGTACGTGCCCCTCTCAATACCCACCACCAGGCTCACCCGCCCACCCCCTCCCCTCCAAAACCCTCAGTTTGTTGCTCAGAGTCCACAGTCTCTCCTGGTTCAACACCCCCTCCGATTTCCTCCCATAAGAGACTCTTAATCTCAGGAAATAAACTGAGGGTTGCTGGAGTGGATAGGGGGTGAGAGGGATGGGGTGGCTGGGTGATGGACACTGAGGAGGGTATTGCCTATTGTGAGCACTGTAAATTGTGTAAGTCTGATGAATCACAGCCCTGTACCCCTGAAACAAATACATTATATGTTAACAAAAAGAAACCTAAAAAAACCAAACCAAATCAAATAAATAAATCTTTTAAAAAAAGAGTAAATAATAGTTGATATTTTCTGAGTATTTACCATATGCCAGACACTGTTCTAATGCCTGTACAAGTGTTAACACATTTAATCCTATATCAATTCGATTATTATCTCTTTCTTAAAGGTGAAAAAAATTGAGGAACAGACCACTAAAGTAGCACACCCAAAGCCACACAGCCAGTAACTGACAGTCTGGATTCAGCCCCAGGGGTGTGGTTTCAGACTGATGACTACTCTCCACAAAATATGGGTACATAATAGTATTCTATAAACAAGAACAGATGTTATCACCTGGTCACTTTGGAATCTACGTTGATTGTTCTAAGACACTTATTTTTCATTTTTTCTTGGTTTGGGGTGTTATTCAAATGTATCAGTTTGTTGGATCATTTAGCTTCAGGTAAGTGAAAATTATTCATTTTTAATTTTTAGATATATGTATATAAAATCTATTTTAAGACATTCAGTTAATTCTTATATCTGTTACAAGTTTTAAAAGCAAGCCTGTGCTTCCCAATGCAGAATTCCTTAGCTCAGATCTTAGAAAACAAATCTTTCATTTCAGGGCATATAAATGAAGTATATCTTCTCTACACGAATTCCTGAAACAGAAGCCCCTCTAGGTCTCAGGAGAATCATGAGGCCAGTTCACCGATGCTTAATCCCAAACTAAACCCCGCAAGCACAGCAATGGAAGGACATTCATGGCAGCCCAAACTGTCACTTCTTTCTCTTTATTGGCAAAAACATGACTCTTCTCTGCTTGGATGGAAGACTTACCTAACTCCAGAAAGGATTTCCTGTTGTTATCGAATATGCTGAACCTTATTCAAAAAGCATATGTCGACAACACGGAGGCACAAAGAAAGAGGCTTGATGCTGGCAAGATGCAGTAGTAACCGGGTCTTACAGATTATTTTTAAAAGACGTCAGCTTTTTTCCCCCTTTTACTCCTTCTATGTAACTTGTGAAGAAGTACTATAAAATGTTGAATTCGTTACTCTGGGGGTGGGTTTGGGGATATACAGATCTAAAACAGGTTAGTTATGTTATCATCCCATGGCTCTTCTCCATGACTCTTTGCAAGTTCATTAAAAACAAAAGGAAAATACTCTAACTGAAGAAATCTAAAAGGCCTCCAAGCAATGATAGGGTACTCATCGCCCACATATTTCATGAAACAATCTTCCAAGAAAACAAGAACTCATGAATAACAAATAATGCAGTATTTCACCAGAGTGAAAAGAACTATATTTTGTCTCTATTACTCATTAGCTGGCAGAATCTAGTTTAAAAAGCATGATGAACTGGGGTAGGGGAGGGAGTGAGGAATGAGGGGATGTTTTACTTTACGACACAGTTAAAATTTAAAAAGAAATTGTTTTCTATTATTAATTTTTGATGTGCTTGTTGTATTCAGTAGAGCCAGCTCTTGCAAAACAGAGCTAAAGGAGGACATGTAGCATCTGGTGCAGACACATTACAAGTCTACAAACTTCACACTGACACACAGCGAGATGCTTTGTAGGGGTTGGAACTGACTCAAGGAAATGTCAGGATTATATCTCATTGAGGGAACAAGCCCAGTTTTCCAGACCCTACTAACAGAAAGAGCCCCAAAGGCTCAAGCAACACAGTTCTTAATATGCTCAACATTAAAAAAAAAAAATTAAACACTGGCCTCTCCTAAACCCCAAACTCATGATGAAGCACCTATATTCTACCTTCGACACCCTGTGTTTCCTGTGGCCCCACTCATAACCCCTGGGGATTTTCTTTTCATTCTTGACTTAATTTAGCTCTTGTTTACTGAGCTTCATTATATGCCATTTGCTTCAGTAACAAAGAGGATTAAAGTCATGGTCTAGTTCTCAGAGAGCATAACTCACAAGCACAAAAGCAAAATCAGAGTTGCTCTATGATGCTGTGCCTTGTTCATGGCTAAAGGCCCTCATAGATGTTTGTGTGTTTCTTTTTGGGTAGTCCATCCTTAGATATTTTTCTAGAATCATTTATTAAAATATAAATTATTGTACTAAGAATAAAAATTAATAAAAGAATATATGTGATATGATTTTGATTTTGTAAAATTCAAAAACATGTAAAACTTTTATAAAGTACTGTTTAAGGATATATTCATAGGTGAAACTAAAGAATAGAATGATAACATAAAATTCAAGATAATGGTTACATTTTGTTGGGAGGGATGAGGGAGGAATATACAGGGAGTTTCTGAGGTAATGGGAACGATCTATTTTTTTGGGGGGGGGGAACAATCTATTTTTTAACCCGAATAGTGAGTACAATTTTTACTGTAATATTCCCAGCTCCTAACATAGTGCTTGACATATAGTAAGTACCAATAAATATTACTAAAATGAGGGAGGGAAGGAACTGACTTCCTAGCTATGATACATTATCTTGTAACAGCCTGAAGTTCCCACCAAAAACAATTAAAACATCCGGATAAAACAAAAGAAAGAAAAAGGAAGGGAAGGAAAGAGGAGAAAAAGAAACCAACTAACCTATCTACGTCTGTGGAGGCATCAGAAAACTGCCAATGGAACCAAAATTGAGGGGCTAGGGTCACAGAAAGAAGGGGAATGCACAACTGTTCTATACTCTACATTTCTGAATCAAACTTAATATTTGATAATATGAGGCATTGGGGGAAGACTAAGAATCTGACAGATGGAAGCTGGTAAGAGGTAGAAAGCCAGGAAAATTGGGTAATCTCACAGACCCTGGGAAGAAAATACAATCAATTTGGAGCCTGCAAAAAGACTCAAGTCTAAAGAAAAAATTCCCAGAGAGAATGAAAGTGCAAGGAAAAGAAGACTGAGCCTCAAAAATATTTGTTGAATTTTTAAGTTGCTTAAGATGAAAGTCAAAGAATCAAAGCAGAAACTAATGGGAAACAGTTGAATCTGGGCAACATTATAATTTTAAACTCTTAAACTGGAGTTTAGGACCTTCCAAGGACAAAGGTCTCTAATAACCATCAAAAGTTCTCAGTGAGTCCTCTGAAGTGCTATACCCTGGAAGTAGGAGTGAATAAATAATCTGAGCTTTTCATAGACTTCTGTTCATTTCGGTACTGATCAAGCACTACTTTGGATTAAGGTGATCTGTCTATATCTAGTAAAGAATCACAGACAGGATAGAACTTCTCTGGAAGAAGGCAAGGCATACAGAACTACTTTAACAACACAATGTCTGGCATTTACTCTTAAATTACCAAACATACCAAGAAAAAAAGGACAATATAAACAGATCCACAAATGAATAGGTATTCAAGTTATTGACACAGATTTCTAAATAGCTATAATCAATATGTCCAAGAGAGTAGAAGGCAATAATATAAAATTTCCCTAGAGGATTAACAGTATCCTTATCTTGAAGAGCACCCCATAATATATGGAAGTGTTGAATCACTATATTGGACACCTGACACTAATATCAAATTGTGTGTTAACTACACTGGAATTAAAATAAAAGAAAATATAAAATAAAATTGCTCCAGAGAATTAGAATCAATTTTTTAAGGAAAAGAATGAAGTAGCTATTCTAGAACTAATAAAACCAAAATTGGGCACCAGAAAATAAAGGATAAGCCAGCTCAAAGATAGATTAGCAGAAAGTATCCAGTCTGAAGTGTGAAAAAAATTAAATAATGAAAAAGAACACAAAGACTATATAGTTCATAGTAAACAGATTTGATATACACATATTTGGAGTCACATAAATAGAGAAGAGAACAAAAGTGGAATTTTTGCTAGTAATCTATTTTTATATCTAAGGGCTTGTTAAACAAGTGTGGTCATGTTGTGCACTATTTTGTATGTATTTTTCACATCAATAAAAGTTTTAAAAAATAACCACGTACCACTATGCGGAACCCCTTCACGCACACTAGGATGGCTAACATTAAAAAAGGCAAATAATAACAAGTGTTGGTGAGGATGCTGCCATCACAGTGGACCTAAAGGGCAGGGCATCAAACCATTGCTCTGAACCTTAAGATCTAATGAAATATGCCTTTCTAAGTTTGAACTTGTCTGAGACTTATCACTCCTTCCCTCCTTCTGATTTCTCCCTTTTGAAAGGAATGAATATCTATCCTAACCCCATTCATTGTAGAAAGTCTTGAGAAAGGAAGACTGAAGAATATTTTGATTAACCCAAAAGAAGACACATAAATAAGAAAAAAGATGTTAAAACAGTTAGCAGCTTTAAATCCTAACTATAGCAATAACTATTATATATATATATACTTGAAAAATAGACTTCATTTTTTAAAGTTTTGACTTAAATTCTAGCTAATTAATATACAATGTAATATTAGTTTCAGGTGTATGATATAGTGATTCAACACTTCCATACAACCCCCAGTGCTCATCACAAGTGCCCTCCTTAATCCCCATCACCTATTTCATCCATCCCCCTACCCACCTCCCCTCTGGTAACTATCAGTTTGTTCTCTATATTTAAGAGTCTGTTTCTTGGTTTGCCTATTTATCTTTTTTTTTCTCTCTCTCTCATTTTATTATTACTATTATTATTTTATTTTTTTGATGTAGAGAAAATGGAACCATCTTGCACTGCTGGTGGAAATGCAAATTGGTGCAGCCATGCTGGAAAATAGTATGGAGGTTCCTCAAAAATAGAACTACCCCACCATCCAGCAACTGCACTACTAGGTTATTTACCCAAAGGAAATAGAAATATTAATTCAAAGCGATACATGAACCCTGATGTTTACAGGAGCATTGCTTACAACAGCCAAATTATGGAAACAGTCCAAGTGTCCATTAACTGATGAATAGATATAGAAGATGTGATATATATCACATTATTTGTATATATATATATATATATATATATATATATATATATATATATATATAATGGAATATTATTCAGCCATAAAAAATAAAAAACAATGAAATCTTGCCATTTCCAGCAACATGGATGGAGCTAGAGTATTATGCTAAGTGAAATAAGTCAGTCAGAGAAAGACAAATACCATATAACCTCACTCATATGTGGAATTTAGGAAACAAATGAGCAGAGGGAAAAAAATGAAGTACATACTTCAAATAAAACACTAAGATTGTCAAATTGAGTTAAGCAAATTCAGAAGCTGCTAATAAGAGATACGTTTTAAATAAAGTCAGAGATAAATGGATGGAAAATATATTATCTTATTTGAACATCCACAAATCCTGAAACAAAGACTGAATAAAATACTCTATTTCATAGGTAATTCCATGAGACCAAAGAAAAGGAGTAATGGCGACAGGAAAAGGAAGACAGAATCAAATAAATGATGTTTCATTCAGAGAACTGCTATTCTGATAACTGGAACTTAATTCCTCTAGAAAACACTTGAAACCACCTTAGAATAAGACCTAAACTACCTAAATGGCGCTAAAAACTACCCCACCTGCATGTGGTCTAAGGCTGTCAAGGACATTAATTCCCTGGCACTTGAACTTTCTATAGTCCAGCCAACAGAAACAGTCCCAAGGCAATTGGAAATCTAGCCTGTGCACTATAATCAGTGGTAAGACCTAAAAGAACATGAGTGTAACACTGGCACACATGCAAAGAATATACCATTCAAATCTATACCAACGAAAGCTGTGTAAGTACACTAATGTCAGACAAAACCAGAAAGACCTGTACCCCTGAAGCAAATAATACATTATATGTTAATTTAAAAAAAAAGAAGTGTTACCAGAGATAAACAGGGTATTAGACTCTCAGGAATGTATCACAATTCAAATTTGTCTGCATCTAAAAATGTTGCTTTAAAATATATAAAGTAATAAATAAAAGATGTCTGAGTAGCCTCTTCAGATACAAAAGACCTACCTTATTGTGAGAAGTTAAAGACAATATCAATAATGAAGGATATACGCATGTTCATGGATTAAAAGTCTAATTATTGTCAAGATGTCCAATCTCCACATTTAATCTATGGATATAATATACTTCCAATAATCTGATTCTAAATTTCATATGGAAACTTAAAGGAAATGTAAAGGGCCAAGAATACCAATGAGAACTTAACAACAACAAAAAACCTTCAAAGGATGGCTCCACAGGTTATCAAGACTTTTTTTCTAAAGCCACAGTAATTGTAATAATGTGGTACTGGTGCAAGACAAGAAAAATTATACAAAGCTCCAAAACAGAAAGTCTAGAGGTGCCTGGGAGACTCAGTAGGTCGTGTCTAACTCTTGATCTCACTTCAGATCTTGATATCAGGGTTGTGAGCTTGAGCCCTACATTGGGGCTCTGCATTGGACATGGAGCCTACTTAAAACAACAACAACAACAACAACAACAAAGAAAGTCTAGAAGTAAACCCAAGGAACATGCAATTTATGACAAACGTAGCTCTGCAGAGCAGTAGGGGGAAGAACAGTCTTTTCAATAAACAGTTTTGGGTCCCCTGGCTATTCATATGGAGAAACATGAAATGTCTTCCTACTCCCCAACATATATAAAAATAAGATCTAAATATGGAACATAAAACAAGCTTCTAGAATACAGCATAGAAGAACATCTTCATGATTTAGAGGTAGTACTAAATATAAAGAAATACATTAACACTTAAAAACACTTTTGACTCAGGTCACAATCTCAGGGTCCTGGGATTGAGCCCCATGTCGGGCTCCCTGCTCAGCAGGAACTCTGCTTCTTCTCCCTCTCCTCCTCCCTGCTCTCTCTCTCACTCAAATAATAAATAAAACCTTTAAAATTTTTTAAAAATAAAAACATTTTTGATCAACAAACAACATTTATAAAGTAAAAAGTCAAACTGCAAAGAGGAGAAAGTATTTCAACACATATAATAAAAAAGTTCTTATCTAGAATATGAAAAAAACTTACACATAACTACTTTCCAATGTAAAATTAAGCAAAAGTTTAAATAGCATGTCACAATGGTTAGTAAACATATAAAAAGGTTCCGATCTCATCAATCTCTAGAGAAAAGCAAATTTAAAATAACCAGTACATTCCAAAAAGGCTAAAACTTAAAAACTGACAATCTAAGAACTAGTGAGGATATGGAATAAGTAGAACCTCATATAGTGCTGGCAGACATATAAATTGATACACTTTTCTTGGAAACTGAATTTGGCATTATCTACTAAATTTGAAAATAACATATCCTATTATCCAGCTATTTCAATCCTAGATAGATACCCAACTGAAAGGTATGCAAACACTCTCCAACAGACATGCAAAAAAACCTGCACTATTTCCAAGAATCTACAACTGATAAAAAGGCAAATGTTCATCTAAAGTAGAAAGGAGGAATAAATTGTGCTCCATTTATATAACAGAATACTATTCAACAATGAAAATAAACCAATGCTATATGTAACAGTGTGGATGAATCTCTCAAACAATGCTGAATAAAGTAAGTCATATATCCTACATTATTCATTTTATATAATGTTTAAAAATAGGGAAATGCAATGTATGGTGTAAAAAGGCAGGACATTTCATAATGTGGGGAATAGAGAGGAGGAGGTGATGGGTAGAAGCACAGAAAGGTCTTCTGGATACTGGTAATGCTTTTTCTCTTGAAATGAGTAGTACTTACAAAAGTGTGTTCCCTTTGTGACAATTCATTTCGCTATATACTTATGATTCTGTACTTTTATGTAATGCTTTTTCTTTTTTTTAAGATTTTATTTATTTGAGAGAGAGAGAATGAATGAAAAGGGGCAGAGGCAGAGGGAGAGGGAGAAGCAAACTCCCCACCAAGAAGGGAGCCTGATGTGGGAATTGACGTAGGACTCAATCCCAGAACCCTGGGATCATGATCTGAGCCAAGGGCAGGTGTGTAACCAACTAAGTCTCTCAGGTGCCCCACAAAGCTTTTTATTCAAAAATATATATAAAATTAATATTATGTCATACTCTGCCTCCCCCCACAAATCTTTTAGTTCACTTCTCTTTCACTTATTATAGAAATTCTATTTTTTATTATTTTGGTTTATTTGAAAGAATTAGAACATTTTGTTTATTCCATTGAAGAAGGAAGTCTCTGGACATTAAAAGTAATTATATAAAAATTATGTAAAATTCAGAATGTGTTTGCATGCACTCAGTACTTGGCTGCCTCTCAAGTATTTAGAATCTGAATGTATATTTGCATTTCCCCAGTGAAATTTTAGAGGCTTTTTCAATAGTAATTAGCAAATCAGCTAAGGAATAAAGGGCATAGGGCTAAACCAAAAGCCAGGAACTGCACTGCCTATTAAATGCTAAATCAAAACTAAATGCTATATTCTCAAGTGGCAGCGAGTTTTTCTTTTATGAGGAAAAAATAAAATATTATCATTCACAAAGAAAATCATTTTAATTGGTATAATTGTTATCATTATCAGCTGAAAAACATGCAAGATTCTTTAAACAATTTATCTTATTCTAGAAAAAATTTCAAGATGCGGGGTGCCTGGGTGGCTTGGTTGGTTAAGTGACTGCCTTCAGCTCAGGTCATGATCCTGGAGTCCCGCAATCAAGTCCCATGCCGGGCTTCTTGCTTGGCAGGGAGTCTGCTTCTCCCTCTGACCTCTCCCCTCTCATGCTCTCTTTCTCTCTCTTATTCTCTCTCTCTCAAATAAAAAAATAAAATCTTAAAAACAAAATTTCAAGATGTATGAATGTCCCTAATTCGTCATTGAACCACACACACACACACACAAAAAGGTTGTTTTTTTCCCCTAAATAGGACAACTTTTAAGCAAATACTTAACACATAAAAATGTTTTCAAGTACTTTAGGAATATACATTTTTACACAGACAATTAAAATAATAATTATAAGCCTTCTTTACTTTATAACTAAAATAAGCCCCCTAAGTAATCTCTATGATATAACATTCAAAACCCTGCATACACTCTTTAAAATCATAGAACATTAGTATGCTTTTGCCTTCCCTGCTGCTCTGGAACTAATTCTAACCAAAAAAACAAACAAACAAAAAAACCCTCAAAAAACTGGATGGAAATATAAAGTAGCCACATCATCTTATCATTCTGAGCACCTGTGAGTGGAAATGTCAACTGTATTTGACAAATACCCTAGATTTTAAGAAGACAAATTTTTAAAACAGAAAGCCTTGAAAAAGAAAAGTGTAGCTAACGGCATCACATTCTGGACTTCCAGTTATATTACAAAGCTGTAGTGATCAAAACAGTATTGGCACAAAAATAGACACATAGATCAACAGAACAGAATATAAAACCCAGAATGGAACCCATACTATACAGTCAATTCATTTTCCACAAAGAAGGAAAAAATATCCAATGGGAAAAAGACAGTCTTTTCAACAGTATTAGAAAAACTGGACAGCAACACACAAAAGAGTGAAACTGGACCACTTGCACAATACACAAAAATAAATTCAAATTGGATCAAAGACCTAAATGTGAGACATGAAACCACAAAATTCCTAGAGGAGATTTTGTGAAACCATAAAAATCTGGGTAGTAATCTCTGTGACATCAGCTATAGCAACATCTTTCTAGATATGTTTCCTGAGGTGAGGAAAACAAAAATAAAACTAAATTATTGGGATTACATCAAGATAAAATGCTGCACAGTGAAGGAAACTATCAACAAAACTAAAAGGCAACCCACAGAATGGGAGAAGATAATTTATAAATGACATATCTGATAAAGAGTTAGTATCCAAAATATAAAAAGAACTAAAACTGAACACCCCAAATATGAATAATCCAATTAAAAATGTGCAGAAGACAACATGAATGGATATTTTTCCAAAGAAGACAGATAGATGGCCAACAAACACCTGAAAAGATGTTCAGCAGAACTCATCATTGGGGAAATACAAATCAAAACTATAATGAGATATCACCTCATACCTATTCGAATGGATAAACTAAAAAACACAAGAAACAAGAGGTGTTGGTGAGGATACAGAGAAAGAACAATATTCTTGCTGGTGGGAATGCAAACTGATGCAGACACTCGAGAAAACAGTATGGAGGTTCCCCAAAAAGTTAAAAATAGAACTACCCTATCATCCAGCAATTGCTCTACTAGGTATTTACCCAAAGGGTACAAAAAACTAATTCAAAGAGATACATCCACCCTGATGTTTATAGGCACATTATTTACAAGAGCCAAACTATGGAAACACCCAAGTGTCCATTAACTGATGAATGGATAAAGAAGATGTGGCATGTACATACAATGGAATATTACTTAGTCATAAAAAGAATGAAATCTTGTGGTTTGCAATGACATGGATAGAGCTACAGTGTATTATGCTAAGTGAAATAAGTCAGTCAGAAAAAGGAAACACCATATAATTTCACTCATATGTGGAATTAAGAAACAAAACAAATTAACATGGGGGGAAAAAAGAGAGGAAAACCAAGAAATAGACTCTCAACTACAGAGAACAAACTGATGGATTATCAGAGGGGAGGTGGGTGGGGGAAGGGTGAAATAGGTTATGAGGATGAAAGAGTACACTTGTGATGACACCAGATGTCATATGCAAATGTTGAATCACTATTGTATACCTGAAACTAATATTATATTATACGTCAACTAACTGTAATGTAAAAATTTTTTTAAATGAAAAAAAAGCAAGACAGAAGCAAAAATCATTCAATAAAACATATATAAAATTGAGAAACTAAAGATATTCAAGAACACAGAGAAGTTCAATTTTTCTTATAAAGATTTTATTTATTTATTTGTCAGAGAAAGAGAGAGAAAGCATACAAGTAATGGGGAGCAGCAGGAAGAGGGAGAAGCAGGCTCCCCACTGAGCAAGGAGCCTGATGCAGGACTTGAGTCTAAAACCCTGGGATTATAATCTGAGCCAAAGGTAGCCGCTTAACTGACTGGCCACCCAGGAATCTCCACAGGTTCTAAAAAGTACCAATTTGACTACAGAATCAGAAAAAAAATCCCTTAAAGCAAAATTAAAGCTAAGCATTAGTACTAAGAGTTTAAAACTTTATATTACCCTCATTTCCTTCTTGAGAATGTCTGCAATGGCCAATCAGGGAAATACAGAGAAGGCATACATATCAACTTCACCAAAGAATTTTCCATCATTTTTATTATATTTTTTTAATTCATGGAGAAATATAAAAAGGGTTGAAGATATTATTAAATAATCATAAAAGGGGCTCTAATTAATGAAAATAAATTTATGGCAATGCATTCTAAGGCTTCTACTCTTGACAGTATTTTCTTTAATGTGTTTAACAATTGTTTGGATGAAGCATTGAGGATAATGTTGGAGAACTATGGTCAAGAACATGAACATGAGGTATTTTAGTCACTAACTAATAGCAATGGAACCTTGAGGAAATTACTTAATCTCTTTAAATCCTATTGTCCTTACCCATAAAATGGGAATAATAATGTCTTCTCTATTTTATAGAATACATTATTTCACTTTATAAATACTTATATGGTGTTTATTATGTTGGGCATTATTTCTAAGTGCTTTATAAATATTATTTTATTTAATCCTGAAGGCAACCCAGTGAGCTAGATATGATTGATTACCATCATCCTCATTTTACAGATGAGGAGACTGGGGTAGAGAGGTTAAGTAACTTGCCTCAGGTCACCTATCTAACACATGGCAGAGTGGACTTTAGAGTAGATATAGAGAATATCCATGCATATGCATTAAATATTAGAACTCATCACAATCATCATCATCGGAATGACTGAATTTAGTAGATGAATTTACTAGTAAGATTAAATTTACTAAAAGCAGAGATTGAAAGGACAATAGGTTAAGTAAAACAAAACAAAATTTAACAAAGAGATATAGGGTTACAAAAACCAGTCACATAAGTTGCCAAATTGTGATATGGCTGCCAAAAAATACTAAAACAAACTTTGGTTGCATTGATAGTAATAAAGTAACACAGAATCAATAATCATACACATTTGGATTATTGATATCAAAATTTAAAACTTTAGTTTAAAGAGAAGTTGTACAGTCAAATTGAAGAGATACAAAAAAGGAATGATTTCCTTCCCCCACAAAGAAACCCATGCTTCAACTATATGTTGTACATAACAGGCACACAAGAGGCACCCTTATGTTTACTACAGTACTGTTTACAATAACCAAGATAGGGAAGCAACCTAAGTGCCCATCAATAGATGAATGGATGAGGAAAATGTGGTATATAGATGCAATGGAATATTATGCCCCCATAAAAAAGGATGAGATTGTCCCATTAGAGACAATATGGATGGACCTAGAGGATATTACGCTAAGTTAAATAAGTCAGACTAAGAAAGACAAATATCTTATGATTCCACTCATAAATAGAATTTAAAAATGAATAAACAAAAAGGAGAATCAGACCTATAAATACAGAGAACAAACTGAAAATTGCCAGAGGGGAGAGTGATGGGGGATTGGGCAAAATGGATTTAAGGGAGGGAGGATTTCAGGCTTCCAGTTTTGGAATGAATAAGCCATGAGACTAAAAGTACAGTATTAGGAGTACAATGAGTGGTATTTTAATAGTGATATAACTGGACAGATGATGGCTATACTTGTGAACACAGTATAATGTATAAACTTGTCAAATCACTAAGTTAGGGGCAACTTGGGTGGCTCAGTGGGTTAAAGCCTCTGCCTTCGGCTCAGGTCATGATCTCGGGGTCCTGAGATGAAGCCCTCCATTGGACTCTCTGCTCAGGAGGGAGCTTGCTTCCTCCTCTCTCTCTGCCTGCCTCTCTGCCTACTTGTGATCTCTCTCTGTCAAATAAATAAATAAAATCTTTAAAAAAAAATCACTAAGTTATATACCTGAAATTAATGTAACATTGTGAGTCAACTACACTCAAATAATTTTTAAAAAGAGGCACACTTTGGATTCAAGTATAAATAGGTTGAAAACAAAAGGACAGAAAAAATATATACCATTAAATCAGTAAGCAAAAGAGAACTGGTGGTGTTGAACTAATATCAGATACTATATAATTTAAAATAAAGCTGGTACTGGAGATAAAGAAGGATAGTTTATAAGGATAAAAAAAATCAATACATTAAGAAAATGTAACAGTTATTAACAGGTATGCACCTAAAAATACAGCCCCAAAATATATGAAGAAAAACTAGCAAAACTGAAAGAAGAAACTGAGAATTCAATAACGGTAGGAGACTCCAATGCTCTACTTTCAATAATAAACAGAAAAACTAGATAGAAGACCAACAGTAAAATATATGACTTGAACAACATTATAAACCAACCAGAGCTAACAGACATCTGGAAAGCAGTCCATCCAACAGATGTAGAATACACACTCTTCTCAAGTGCACAAGACAATCTCCATGATAAACCATATATTAGGCCATAAAACAAATCTAAGCATAAAAAGATTTAAATCATACATAATGAAATGAAATAAAAAATCAATTACACAAGTAAATTTGGAATTCACAAGTGGAAGTTAAAAAAACTTAATCAGTGAAGGAAAATATCATAAAGTAGACACACTGAGATAAATAAAAATGAAAACACAGCATATCAAAACATAGAGGATATACCTAGGATGGTAAATAAAGGAAAATTTATAGCTGTAAATGCTTATATTAAAAATAAAGATTTCATGGGATGCTTGGGGGGCTCAATCACTTTAGAGTCTACCTTTGGCTCAGGCCATGATCCTAGAGTCCTGGGATCAAGTCCCACATTGGGCTCCTTGCTCAGCGGGGAGCCTGCTTCTCCCTCTGCCTGCTGCTCCCTCTGCCTGCAGCTTTCCCTGCTTGTGCTCACTCTCTCTCACTCTCTGACAAATAAATAAATAAAATCTTGAAAAAAAAAAGATTTCAAATTAATAACATAAACATCTAACTTAAGAAACTAGAAGAGATGAAGAGATTAAAACACAAAATAGAGAGAAGAAAGATAAGAATAGATATTAGAAAATAAAGAATAGATATTAGAGTGGAAATTAATGAAACAGAAATTTTTTAAAAAATAGAAAAATCAACAAAACTAAATATTGGTTCTTTGAAGAGATCAACAAAATCAGCAAATCATTAGTTAGAATGACTGAAAAACAAAAAACAAAAAAAAGAGAAAGAGAAAAGACTGAAACTAGTAAAATCAAGAATAAAAGAGAAAACATTACTACCAACCTTACAGAAACAAAAAGGATTATAAATGTATATCATGAACAAGTGTATACTAGCAAATTAGAACACCTACATAAAATAGAATAATTCTTACAAAAAAAAGAACTACTAAAATTGACTTAAAAAGAAATAAAAAATCTAATCACATCTACAACAAGAAGTTGAATTAATAATCCAAAATACTATCCACCATAAAAAACACAGGCCAAGACGTCTTTACTGGTAAATTTTACAAAACCTTTAGAGAATAATCAACGCTAATCCTTCCCAAACTCCTAACCATAGAAGAGGACAAAACACATCCAAATTCATTTTAGGAGTCCAGTATCCTGACACCCAAATCAAATATAACATAAGAAAAACACAGATCGATATCTGTTAATATACAGATATAAAAATCTTCAAGAAAATACTACTGAGTTAAATCCAGCAAATACCAAAAAGAAATATATACCATGATTATATGCAACTTATTCCAAGAATGCAAGGTTGGTTCAATTTCTGAAATCAATTTAATACATCATATCAATAAAGACAAAAGCCACAAAAACAAAGATATGATCAATAAACAGAAAAAACATTTGGCAAAATGAAATGTCATGATAAAAAGAAAAAACAAACTAGGGCTATAAGGAAATTACCTCAACTTAATAAAAGATACCTATGAAAAACTCAGTAATAGTTCATAGTGAAAGATTGAAAGCTTTCTGCTTAGCAAAACACTACTTCCACTCAACATTGTATTAGAAGTTCTAGCCGGGGTGACTGGCAAAAAAAAAAAAAGAAGAAGAAGAGGAAAAGAAAGAAAAGATAAAGCATCCAAACTGAAATGGAAGAAGTCAAACTATCTATTTGCAGCAGATATCATCTTATATATAGAAAATCCTAAGGAAACAACAACAAAAAATATTAGAACAAATAAACTAATAAATTCAGCAATGATACAAAATTATAAGAAAAAATGGATCTGTAATAGTATCAAAAAGAATAAAATGCTTAATACATTTAACAAGATAAGTACAAAACTTGTATTCTGGAAACCAGAAACCATTGTTGAAAAAATTAAGGAAGACCTAAATAAATGGAAAGACATCCTATATTCATCTTTGGAATACCTACTATTGTTAAGATAACAATACTACTCAAATTGATCTACAGAGTCAACACAATCCTTCCCAAAATCCCAGGTACCTTTTTTTTCAGAACGGACAAATTGATCTTAAAATTCTTAGGGAAATTTAAGGAACCCAGGATAGCCAAAACAATCCTGAAAAAAGAAAACAAAGTTGGAAGATGCCCACTTCCTGATTTTAAACTTACTACAGAGCTACAATAATCAAAAGAGTGTGGTACTGGCATATTAACAGACATATACTTCAAAGGAATAGGATTAAAAAGTCAAGAAATAAAGACTAATATTTATGATCAATTGATTTTTTGATAAGGGTACCAATATAATTCAAAGAACAAAAGGGAAGAATGGACTTTTCAATAAACTGTGCTATAATAACTGGATATTCACATACAAAAGAATAAAATTACATTTCTGTCTCATACTACACACAAAAACTAACTTGAATCAAAAACCTAAAACTATAAAAATATTAAAAGAAAATAAGAGGTAAATATTTACGACCTTGGATTTGGGAATCTATCCTTAAATATGAGCCCAGAAAGGTAAAAAACAAAAGAAAAAATAAATTGGACCTCAAAAAATTAAAAAATTTGTACATCAAAAAATATCATCAATAAAGTGAAGAGACAACTCACAGAATGGAACAAAATATTTGTAAATCATATAACTGATAAGAAAATTGTATCCAGGATATGTAAGAACTCTTAACAACTCGGGGCACCTGGGTGACTCAGTGGGTTAAAACCTCTGCCTTCGGCTCAGGTCATGACCTCAGGGTCCTGGGATCGAGCCCCGCATCGGGCTCTCTGCTCAGCGGGGAGCTTGCTTCCTCCTCTCTCTCTGCCTGCCCCTCTGCCTACCTGTGATCTCTCTCTCTCTCTGTCAAATAAATAAATAAAATCTTTAAAAAAAAAACCTCTAACAACTCAACAATATAAAAAAAATTCAAGGAAAAACGGCAAAGAATTTGAATAGACATTTCTCCAAAAAAAGATATACCAAAAGCCAATAAGCACATAAAAAGATACTTAACATCATTAGTTACTGAGGAAATGCAAATCAAAACCACAATGAGATACCACTTCATATGCACCAGGATAATTATAATAAAAAAAAGACAGACAGTAACAAACATTGACAAGGATGTAAAGAAACTGGAACTCTCATACCTTGCTGGTGGAAATGTAAAATGGTGTAGTCATTGTGGGGAACAGTTTGGGGTTCCTTGAAAATAGAGTTACAGTATGATCCCGCAGTTCCATTCCTAGGTATATACCCAAGAGAACTGAAAACGTATTTTCACACAAAAACTTGTACTCAAATGTTCATAGCAGAATTGTTCATAATAGCCTAAAAGTAAAAGTAATCCAAATGTCCATCATCTTGTGAATGGATAAATAAAATAGAATATATCCATACAATGGAATATTCAGCCATAAAAAGGAATAAAATACTTAGATATACTACAACATGGGTGATTTCTAAGTGAATGAAACCAGGCATAAAAGGCTACATATTGCATGTGGCCTTATTTATTTATTTATTTATTTATTTATTTTAAAGATTTTATTTATTTATTTGACAGAGAGAAAGAGATCACAAGTAGGCAGAGAGGCAGGTAGAGAGAGAGAGGAGGAAGCAGGCTCCCTGCTGAGCAGAGAGCCCGATGTGGGGCTTGATCCCAGGACCCTGAGATCATGACCTGAGCCTAAGGCAGAGGCTTAACCCAGTGAGCCACCCAGGTGCCCCGGTATGATTCCATTTATATGAAATAGCCAAAATAGGCATATTCATAGAGACAGAAAGTAGATTAGTAGTTCCAAAGGCTAAAGAGAGAGGGTAACGAAGTATGTCCACTAATGGGTATGGCTTTCCTTTTGGAGTGATAAAAATATTCTGGCATTAGATAGTAGTGATGATTTCACAACTCTCTGAATATACTAAAAACCATTGGACTGTACATTTTAAGAAAATTAAAAAAAATAATAAAGGAAATAAAAGAAAGCCCAGCATAGTATCATACAAGTTAGATACGGAGAAATCAGAGATATTTACGTCAGAGAAAAGGAAAAACTCATGAAAGACATGAACACTGTCTTAAAAACTTGAAAATCATACAGAGCTATATATGTGTATTGTACAGATACATTGAAATATTTCTTTCATCACCTCAAAGGGTGTTAGATAATGAGCTAGAGATGGCTCCTTTTATATTGGGTCTATGTTATACTTCTTTACAGCAGGCTCACAATTAGTTCAAACCCACCAAAGCCAAACTCAAATTTTTATATATCAATCACTTTAAATATTGCCCAAGTAAGTATATTTTTAGTCACTTAGGATCTGCCGGCTTTCATACCCGCTAAACTGCATCTTAACACTTGCTAGTCAAAACTGAGACAAACCTTGATGCTATAAAAGATGCCAAGCCTCTGCTGCCCTTTGGATCTCTCTCATCCAGACACTTCCCATCTTGCAACTGAGCAACATCACCTACACACATTAAGTCCCCTTTCTCCCAGGGGTTCTCTTGACTTCGGCTTTTGAGCGGTGACCCTGCCCTGATGACTCTGGAAAGTCTACTGTGAGGGATTTCTCTCATGTGACTGTCCAAGAGACACCCAAATAAAGCACATTCTCTGTTCTCGTCACCTCATGGTTATGTTTTTTTCTTTGATCTGTCCCCAAATCCTTCAGCTCACCACAAGGGGGTTACTTCTACTGAATGAAACTATATTTTGGCTCAATATAAAAGAACATCTATTAGTAGAACATGGTCAAATACAAATATGTGGTGAATTCTCTGTCCCTACAAGTATTCATGCTTTAGTAGTTAAGCACTTGCCAAAGATGTTCTGAAAAAGAAACAAAACTAGATAAATGGTTTGGAGTAGAAGAATGTTGGTATGGCTCCCAACCATTTTAAAATTCTAGAAAATAATCCATGACCAAAATATTTTACTAGCTTGGTAAAAACTGGTATTTTACCAGTTATTTCCCTCGTACATCTAAGATTTTCAACTTAACTAAAAACAGCAACTTGTTTTCCTACTGGAAAATGAAGAAGATCAGATATCTGGAAAAGGACGATTTTTTATTTTTATCACAGAAATGAAGTATAATTCACCAATTATTGAAGTTAATGTAAATAATGCTAAGCTTCATGAAGAAAATATAATGACTTCTTAGAATTTGGTAATACAAAACTAGACTTAAAGTTCCAATGATAATAGGTAAGAACTACATTTGGTTAAGTGTAAAAAATAATGTGATCATATTAAATAAACAAATGATCAGTCACAAATATTAATTATATCAATTTTTTCTTATATAAGAGAATCTGTACTTGGAGTTAAGAAAAGGAAGCAAATATGATCATGATGATCACTTTTTAACAAAATGATCGTTAAACACTCACAATATATTTTAACATGAGAATAACCAGATGAAGAAAATACTCAGTTACATACATAAAAACATATACTTAGTTTCCAAATAGAGCCTAAGTCATTGCAGCAATTGAAGCAAGATATTCAGGGATTTTCACAAATGAGAAGACTCTACTATTGAATTAATATTTGTTTCTTTGTATACTTGAAAAAATTAACTGGACATTAGTCCAGTTAATTTGACATTTTTAACATTTTTGAGCCTTCCATCAGAGGAAAATTCCATTATTTAGTAATGAAGGGAAGATCCCCATCTCCTCCCATAATAAGATATAGCAAGCATAAAAGTGAGTAAGGAGGTAAATGTTTAAACTCTAAATGTTATATTTCATTTTAAGACTATGATGCTGATTTTTATTATAAAAAAATCAGTAATGGAAACTTTTAGTGGTTTAAAACAGAAAACGTGGCCTCTGTTTTGTGATATATTCAATAGTTCTAATTAGGCTAAATCTATCTTACAAAGTAAGGTGTAGGAAATAATTAATCATTGTACTAAGTACTTTTTAAATACCAAATGAACATAAATGTTAAATAATAAGCTTAAGTACTATAAAAATTAGCTATTTAATAAAAAATTGGATTTTCTTGGAGAACAAAGTACTCAACAGCAGAAATCTATTTGCCCTAAGTTGTACATAGTTGTAGTCATCATTGCTCTTGCAGGACTTTAACAAGGTTGTTTAACTGAAGAAGTATTATCATAGCAACTCTGTGATACTAAGGACGTGAAGAAACAGAAGCAAAGCCATAGAAAATTAATTTACAAACAACCACTTCAGATTACCTCTTACCTTCTTTCTAGCACTATACATGCCATATGTTTTATATTTTTATCTATTTCTTTGAGCATATATCCTCTTAGAAATAGAAAAGATCCCGGGGTGCCTGGGTGGCTCAGTTGGTTGAGCGACTGCCTTCGGCTCAGGTCATGATCCTGGAGTCCCGGAATCGTGTCCCATATTGGGCTTCCAGCTCTAAGGGAAGTCTGCTTCTCCCTCTGACCTTCTCCCCTCTCATTCTCTCTCTCTCTCTCTCAAATAAATAAATAAAATCTTTAAAGAAAAAAAGATCTCTAGAACCTGTGCTTTTAATCTGGAACAGGCATCTCTACTGGCAGGGTAGGTTTTTAAGAATGGCTAATTTGAGTCTTCAATATTGCAGTAAGCTCTGATACTTAAAAAGCCAGAAGTAACCAAACAGCAAATCCGTATTTGTCTTTTGTGCTTCATACTATACACTTATTAAAACTGTATTAATATAAACATACAAACAAGCTTATACTCTACAAAAATTTTTTAGAAATTAAAGAGATTTTAAAGCAAGATGAATACCAAGAAATATACAAGAATTTTGCATAAATGTCTTTATTTTCAATTGCCACCTCAAAGATTCCCTTTTTTCCTGACACAATTCAAGGACTGCCCTACTCAGTTGTAAGACATTGCTGAGCTTGCTGTGAAGCCAGCAATGTTAGTTTTTCTGAAGGAGCAGAGCAGGGCTGGTTCCTTTTGCTTACACCCGCCTTCTTGTGTGTGGCCCCCCGCAGGACCTGCCTCTGGGAGGGTCTGAGTGTGGCTCAGCCCTCCCTTGAGCTAATTAGCCCAGAGGGCCTATGGGTTGGGTTTGGGTTAGTCAATAGGAACGCGGAACCCCTGCCCGGGAAAGAATATAAACCCCGC
>CM052807.1:12075200-12104801 GCA_028533885.1 Nasua narica
GTGGATAGGGATATGGACACTGGGGAGGGTATGTGCTATGGTAAATGCTGTGAAATGTGTAAGCCTGATGATTCACAGACTTGTACCCTGGGGTAAATAATACATTATATGTTAATAAAAAATTAAAAAAAAAATGGGCCCAGATGCATAAAGTAGAAGGACATTGCAGGTCCTGAGGGAGGTTTTGCTTTACTCCACTCTTCTGAATAAATAAAACTAAAGTTAAGTGCCAATCATGGGTTTTACACCTTAATTCTTTCCCTTTCTCCCCATCTCTTCTCTTTTTGCCTTTTTTCTCTGCTGTGTAGACTTATCTCCAGCAATTGTAGAGAAGAATGAAGACAAGTATATAAAAACTAACCTCACCCCCACCCCTATACTTTCTGCCTCTCCTACTTTACTTTCTTTATTGGGGTTTTGACCACCTGACATATTTATATGGTTTATTACTCATGCATGGTAGGCATTTAATAGAAAACAGATCTGTGGATAAGCAAACATTGGTTCGCTTACAGTGACAGTGTGGTGTAGAAGGAAAATTAAGATTTTAAGTGTGTAAAAATCATAAAGAACGGGAAGCTATGGCCACAATTAGCTACAGGGAAGGCTGTGGAAACTATTTGAAATTCATCTACAGCGCTCTTCCAGTCTCCTCTTTAGAGCCCACCACGCCCTCCTCAGCTCCACCTCTTCCCTGCTTCCACCTCCCTGGCCCCCAAGACCTTCATGATGAGGATAATAATGGTGATGAATAGTATCTACTAAGTGCTCAGTCTGTCCCAGGCACTGCAATAGACATTTCACATATTTTACCTAATCATCGCAACAATCCTATATGATCAGAATTTTATATAGAAATAAAAAAATCCCAGGTGGGTTTTTTTTGTGAGGATCAAATCAGCTAATGTATAGCAGGCTATTAGGACCGTACCTGGCTCTATTGTTACGACTACGACTACTATTATTATCATTATTGATTTATCTCCATTTTGGTGATGAAAAAAATGAGACTCAAAGTGGTTACTGAGCTGACCAGCAATACAGAGCGTGGAACTGAAAGAACCTGGATTATAATCCAAATCAATGTGGTTACCAGTCTGTGTTTTTTCCACCATGCGACACTGGTACCAGCTGGCTGCTCGAACTTTGGACCCAGAGTTACTGTAGAGTCTGTCCTCCCCCTGGAATAAGCCATGGCCTGAGCTTTTGAGAGCGGAACTACTGCCGACTGTTACTCCAGGACTACTTTCTGATACAAAATAATAATTCTGAGCTAGTATTTTACATATGATATTGATTCATTTCTATTCTTCTCTAATGATACACTTGATCTTTATCCAGCCTTTCCCCAAATGTTTTCCATAAAACAATACTTCTACCAAGTGCTCCTCAAAAGAGTTACCTGAGCAACTAAGTATGAGAAATAATGAATTATATATTTCTCTTATAGAAGTACTAAGCATTCTGGCATTTTAACAGTTTTGAAAAGTCTGGGTAAAGAAATCAGTTTCACCTAGAGTTCTCTAATGTATTTGACAAGATCCTTAAAAAAAAATGGCCGCTTTATAAAGGACACTTTAAGAAATCTTAATCTGATGTAATGGATATACTATGAGGAATTTCATACCACAGGGGACACATTTTGTTGTTAGGGAATTTTCTTTATAGTGACATAATCATACCAGACTCTAGTAGTTCTATCCATGAGTTCCTAAGAGATAGTACAATCTACATCATGGAGCTGGAGAATACTTTAACTCTCTTATTTATAAACATGGAATATAAGACCAGAACTGTTAAGGAATTTGGACATAATTCAAAGTTACAAAATACTTTTAGGAATTGGGTTGGAAATGAGGAAACCAATATTTTACTTTTGACTGTAACAATTATTTAAAGCAGAGAAAATCAATTAAACTACCTCTCCTTCCATTCTCCTTCACCACAAAGAAGTTTTCATTCTCCTTTCATACCAGAGAGGCTATTATCATAAATAGCCCAGGTAGTTCAAGGCTACTTAAAGCTTTTAGGAAAAAATTCATTAGATCCTTAGAATAATGTTAAAATTAGCCAATAACACAACTCAGATTACAACTCTGGTGCACTGTGCACACATTTTTTATTTGAACACTGGAAATTCTGAGTTAATCATAAACTTAAAGAAAAATTGCAAGTGCAATCCAAGAAAGTTTTTTTTCTATCGTGAACCATTAAGACTGTCAGTTGGAAACCCCTATCACATCTGAATATTTTAGTGTATATCTCTTACAAAGACAGACATTTTCCCACATAACTTAAACACAACCATCAAAATCAGAAACTTAATATTGTTGCCATCTAATGCAGAGACGCCACTAGTTTCACCACTTGTCTTCATAATTGTCACCATAGCAAAAAAGAAAAAAAAAAAGACAGTTTAGAATCATATGTTATCCTGTCTTTAAACTTCCCTTCAGTCTGTAAGTTTCTCAGTATTCCTTTAACTCTTATAAGACTTGATTCTTTTTGAAGAGGATAGGTTATTTTGTTATTTTGTTAACTCAATTTGGAATTTACTTGATGTTTCTCCATGAATAGAGTAAGCTTATGCATATTTGACAGGAATATCACAGAAGTGATATTGTGTTCTTTTCATTTTCCAGCCAGTGGCACACAGGTTCAAACTCTTCCGTTGTTATAGTTATTTAATTAAGGTGGTATTATCCCGGCTTCTCCACTATAAAACAGCTCTCTCCCCTTAGTAACCAATAAACATTTGGTGGGAAAGTATTCTAGAATTATATTAGGATACCATTCCTCACCAAACCTTTATGTATGTTTGTATGTATTACTCATTCAACTCTCTGTTCCCTGTATTAGTCGATTGGTTAAAATCCATAATTATCATTATGTATTCCAAAAGAAATTTGAACCAGAATTGGAGAGTGGCAAGCTGAATTATAGAAACTTTGGACACACCCCATCATTCTTTGAGAACCTAATTTCTGCTAAAAAAAATATTCCAGGCTCATCTTTCACTGCCCCCATTCCAGAATCAGGCATTTCTCCAAGGAGCCCCGGTTCCTTTCAGTGGAAAATGATGGATGTTAGGTATAGGTTGCTACTGACAATATTGTTATTTCTAGACCCTCTTGCTGAATAGAACTAATAAGGGATAGAAATATATACCACTCACATGAACACACCCACAAAAAGACATATGGACATTTACATTTCTCTATCTATATCTATTAAAACCATGAATTAATAGAAAACCCCATGAATCTAAAATAAGGTACTAAGAGTAAGTTTAGCAAAGTTTCAGGATATAATATCATCACACAGAAAATTGCAATAAATAATCAAAAACTGAAAGTAAAAATCAATGTCATTTAAAATAACATCAAAATGTGAAATACTTAGGAATGAGCTTGATGAAAGATATGTAAGGCTTATACACTGAAAACCACAAAACTTTACTCAGAGAAATTTAAAAAATACCTAAATAAATGAAGAGATGAACGATGTGCATGGGTCAAGTGACTCTATATTGTTAATCTGGAAATTCTCCCTAAATTGAGCTATAGATGTGATGCAAACCTGATCAATTTCCAAGGAAATATATTTCAAAGAAATTGATAAGAATATTCTTCAATTCATATAAAAATACAAAGGACCTAGAGTAACCAAAACAACTTTGAAAAAAAGACTAACACCACCTAATTTCAAAACTTATGGCCAAAAAAACTTACTACGATGCTGCAGTCAATAATATAGTATGGTACCGGCAGAAAGATAAACATATTCAAAAACAGATATATCTGAAGAGATATTTCACCAAAGAAGATAAACAGCAAATAAGTACAATGAAAGATTCTCAGCACCACCAGTAGGGCAAGGCAAATTAAAACCACAAAAAGACACCACTAAACATTTTTTAGAATGCTTAAAATTTAAAAGATTGATCATACTAAGTGCTGCTAAGGATTTGAAGGAACTGTATCTCTTATATACTACTATTAGAAATACTAAATGATACAACTGCTTTGGAAAACAGTTTCACAATTTCTTAAAAAGTGAAACATAGCTGTTTCACTCTTCAGTATTTATATAAGAGAAATAAAAGCATATTTCCATACAAAGACTTTTACACAAGTATTTACAGCAGCTTTATTTAAAATAATAACAGGAAACAACCCAAATGTTCATCAACAGCTGAATGGATATGTGCTTCATTCACACAGTGGAATACTGCTTACTGAGATCTACTCATAATTAACATAAATACAGAGGATAAGAATCATTTCTCATGGGGAAAAAATTAAAATTGGTCTGGTGTGAGTCTATAAGGCAATAACAGAATAATGTTCAAGTAACAACCTGGTGCTCACAGACAGTGCTTCTAAACTGAAAAATGAGTGGCAAGTTTCTTATCAAACATAGTAGAAGAATCTTTTACCCGCCTCATTTCTTTTCCTCCAAATTATTTTACTAAAGAAAATTAGACCATTCATAAGCTATTTTCATTTCTCCCCCAGCTCTCTTAGGATATTCTGTACAATTACTGATAAATAGTCATTCTTAACTTTTTAGGTAATGAGACATATAGACAGAACATTTCAGGCAAATAAAAAAGAATAGTTAAGTCTTTTCTAACTAAAGAGATCTTTGAATGTGCACCAATTCCCCTAAAGGATAGGTTCACAAGGGTCTCTGTTTTTCTAAGAAATTTCCAATAAGTATACAGCTACTAAGTATGTTAGTATAACTGAATTTTAACAATACGTTAAAAGATCATTGCAGTCATTTTTAGTCTCAATTTTCAAGAAGAAAGAATAATATTACCTAAACTTTATCACTTTTTCACCTTCTGATGAGGTCTTAGCAACTGAAACAGGAAAATGGCAAACACCCAGCAGAAACAAAGAAGACCATGCTGTATTAGCAATAACTTACCACCAAGAATAGGACGTGCAAAGTTAGCCCAGTCTAAATAGTCTATTCAACCCCATTCTTAAGTATTGATACAGATTATGATACAAATTGACTTTGAGCTAGATGTCCTAAGCTTTAAAACCATGAAGATCTAAAATGGGCTGAAAAGGCTATCTTACTCTAAAACCTGACCTTCTATTTTTATAAATACAAAACCTTTATAAATATCTCTCATTACAAGTAAAATCAAAACATGAAATATTAAAACTACAAAATATAGGGACACCTGGGCTAAGTGTCTCCTTTCAGCTCAGGTCATGATCTCAGGGTCCTATGTAAGATTTATGTAAGATAAAGAACAAATTCAGTACATATAAGCTAAATTCTCATCATTGCAAAGTTTCAAGGATCAACAAAGAAGCTTTACTTTTGGGACCACCTATGAACAACTCAGTTCTAGGCAGCATCGGGGCGGGGGGGTGCTGGGAAATGACAGGCAAAGGGTATATATAGATTCCCTATTAAAAGGATTTTTTGTAAAAAGTCCAAGGGGGTACCAATCATCTCCATATCCTCTCCAAATTACCCAAAATAATACAAAATAATGTAAGTAAAAACAGTGTATTTCTTATGAAAACATAACTGCAAGACAAATCCCTAATATCATTCCAAAAGGCATCCTTTCCTTAATTCTTTCTATGTAGACGGAGTGGATCTAAAATTATTCCAGGTCTTTGTGTTCATTAAAAAAGACATAATTTTTTAATTGAAATACTCAAGTATAAATGTTTATTAGGTATTACAATTCCCTGGATATACAAATCCCAATATACCTGAAGCTGCTTTCCTATTATAATATTCAGTTTCCTAACAAAAACATTCAATGCAGTACACTCCAGTTTCATACCAACAGAAATACGTGTCTAGCTTTAAATTGTGTATCTGACTCGCAAGGCAGGAGAATATTGTCTATAAATTGTCTGCTGTAACTTTAAATCTCTCTGATACCTAGAGAAATTAAGTGTTCTGACCAGGTTTAAACAGTTAATCAATGGCAGGGAAGAATTAAAATTAAGTCTGCATATACTGTCCAAAGGCCTGTTACTCTCTGCTATGTAAATTTCTAAATAATCTATATATAAGCCATAGATAGATGCCAGTACATAAATTATTCATGTATATTCAGAATTTTTTTTACAAATTAGATATACTAACGGAGGAATGGATAAAATTCACTTACTTCTACCTGAGATCTAGAAAGTAGTATTTATTTACATTTCTCACACATCATGTTAGTCGATCAGAATGAAAAATCTTGCTGGTGTGACTTTTTTTTACAGAACTGTCATCTTAGTTCAGTCCCAAAATGCAAAATGTTTATGTATCCCAGGAATGATACTTAAATGACATTTCAATATTAAAAATCAGTGTGTATATGCAAGTAGCAAGGATCCTGTAATTTCCATTTTTGGACTAGTTAAGGCCGCATTCACACTAATTATTCCATAGCAGGTTGCCAATTTATAAACAATGAACTATCTCTATACTGGACACAGCAACTGTCAAAACTATTACTACCACTAGAAAGGTCATCTCAATGTGGTTTCAGATGCTCTTTCTAACAAGTGAACAGCTCAGCTGGCTAGAACAGCATGAGAGTGTGAGGACCAGATTCAAAGATGGTCCAAGTAGCTCCTCTCTCTTCCATGTTCACAGTCTGTTAAGTACCTGGGCTCTGTAATGAATACAGTGTGATACTTAAGTAAGGGGGCTGAAGGTTTTACATAAAAGATGGTAGCTATCACTACTGTGATAAACCTAGCTAGGAAAAAAAAATCTCAAACAGCAACTATTCATCATCATTATAATGTTCTGTTTTGTTCTAAATAAAATTGATCCATTTGGCAGCAAATAAGATTCATCATTAACAATACAATATATAATTATATGTATCTATTATACATATACAATATAATACAGATTTTTACTTATTCTCAAAATTTATCTGCTCACATTGGGTTTCATTCTAAAGACCACAGTGTACCAAGTCCAAGGGATTCTCTTTGAACTTCTGAGCCTTTATTTTTAGTATTGTTCGACAAATCCTTATTGAGAATCAATTATGTCCCAGGTGTTGTACCTGATTCCAGGAGTAAGAAAAGTGAATAAACCAAGGCTCCTGCCCCCAAGATATTCAATCGAGTGGGTCAGGGGGTTGTGTACACAGTAATTTCAGTATATAGTGACAGGTGTGATAATGGAGGTGTCGACAGGATGAACATTGCAGGTTACCTACTGTCGACTAGACTACACTAGAAGTCAGTCAAGAAAGAATGCTGACGTATGTGGCACCCAAGAAGAGTCTTGAAAGATGAGTCAACATTAACTGAGAAAACAAGGAAGACAAAGGCCATTCAAGCAAAGAAATGCAGGCCTTCCTCATTTCATTGCCAGTGACCTTTTTTGCATTTCACAAATATTGCACTTTTTACACATTGAAGGTTTGCAGCAACCTTGTGCCAACAAGTCTATCAGCACCATTTTTCTCATAGTATTTGCTCACTTCATGACTCTGTGTCACATTTTGGTAATTCTCATAATATTTCAAAGTTTTTCATTATTATTATATTTGTTATGATGATCTGTGATCAGTAATTATGACTTGCTGAAAACTTAGATGATGCTTAATATTTTTTTGCCATAATGTATTTTTAATTAAGATATGTACACTGTTTTTTAGACATGATGCTACTTCACACTTAATAAGTCATAGTATAGTGTAAACATAATTTTTATATGTACTAGGAAACCAAAAAATTCATCAGACTCACTTTATTGCAATATCTACTTTATTGTGGTGGCCTAGAACCAAACTGGCAATATCTCTGAGGTATGCCAGTAGACTGACAGACCCTAGGACGTGTAGAGAATTATGTACAGTTCAGTTTCTTTGAAGCAATAAGTCTGGAGGAATCATTTAAAAGAAAATCTTTCAAATCATAATAAAGAACTTAGAGTTTAACCTTTAGTGCAGGGATTGTAAATTGTATAGAAAATCTGAAACCTGAAGGCCCAGAATTGTTTTAGTTCATCAACATGACACCGCTTGGAACTTTTACATATGAGTACCTCAAGGCATGAAATGCAATCGCCAGTGTTCCAAAGAAACAACATTTTTCATTTGAGCCATTTGTATAGATTATAGTAACTGACTAGAGCTTAAAGGCAATTAATGCATTTGAAGTACAAACAAAACATGTTAGATTTTCATTTTTTAATAAAATACAGTGAATATAGCTAAAGATAACAGTGATCATATGAATAAAAATATTGCAAAATATCTTCCAAAAATTACGTAGACCAACAGTAAGAATAAAATAAACAAATGAAGCCAATAATAATAAATAAACATATACAGATATTATGACTAGAATACAAGGAACACTACAAAAATCAAATTAGCTCTATGTAGAAAAATCAAACACCATTTTCCAGTGGAGTTATTTCTTAATATTCTATCCCAAACTTTTAGGACAGTAAGTTAGAGCCCAGGAAACATTATACGGAAGAGAGAAAAATGAAACAGAAAGTCTATTATTAAACTTAATTATCCCTGAAAAGGGAAAGTCTACCCTAAATGTGAAAATACTGGGAACAGAAGTCCAAATAAATCAAAGTGTTAATTATAGGTAAGGGACATCAAAGTGCATGGGATTACAACAGGAAGTCTTGAAAAGGCAATGCTGATGGAGAAAGACATAAAAAAGGAGAGAGAGGCGCCCACTGGAAATTGCACCGTAAAGGGAGAGAAAAACCAGAAGGGTAAATTCAGGATAATATCAAGACACAATGAAGAAAAAAAAAACTAAATGGGGAGCAGCACTCCCCACCCCTCACTAGTTTCTAAAGAAGCCATCTATAAATAAACTATGTATAACTAGTAGTATACATAGTAGCAGAAGTGAGTGGTTCTTGAACTAGAAATCTCACAATTCACATTAAAATAGCCAGCCCTATTCAAGAAAGTGAAGGCACAAACAAAGCTACTAGAAGAAGAAAATACAAGCTGAGAATCAAAATAATTCAGCTGATGAAAACTTAAATATAAAGCAAAAGAAGACTATAGCACAATATTCTCAATGGTATTGAATATCCTCAAGTAAATATTTGGGGGATATGAAAATAATATTGAGCCAGAAGTTTAATAACTAGAAGCAAAATGACCAAAAAGAAGAAATAAATGACAGAACTCAGATTTTTTTTAATTCAGGAAAAAAAATAGAAGACAGATATCAAATCAGAAATGCAGATGAAATTACAAATGCTCCCCAAATGAACTGAATAAAAAGTACTGGAAAAAAAATGGAAAATGAAAGTGAGCTTTAAAAGACATGAAAACAACCACTAGATCAAAGAAGAAACTAAAGGGGAAATAAAATTTCATGAGGCAAACAAAAATACAAACCCAACAGACCAGAACTTGCAGGATGCAGCAAAAGCAGTCCTAAGAGGAACACTCATAGCAGTAAACACATATATTAAGAAGCAAGAAATATCCCAAACACAACCTAAGTCTATACCTAAGGACTGGAAAAAGAAGAACAAACTAAGCCCAAAGTTAGCAGAAAAAAAGGAAATAATAGAGTAAAGCAGAAATAAATGAAATAGAGAAGAGAAAAACAATACAAAAAATTAACAAAACTAGGAGTGGACTTTTTGACAAGATAAACAGAAATTAAGAACTCTTAGCTAAACTAACCAGGAAAAATAAAGAAAGAATCCAAATCAACAAAATTATAAATTGAAAAGGAGCCATTACAACAAACACCACAGAAAATGAAAGAATCAAAAGAAACCACTATGAACCACACATAAAAAAATTAGACAACCTAGAACAAGTGGAAAAATTCTTAGAAACATACAACGTACTTTAACATGAGAAGACTGAATCAGGAAGAAATAAAAAATACGAATAGACTTACTACTTATTACTAAAAATATGAATTACTTACTTATTACTAATAAAAAGATTGAATCAGTAATTAAAAAAAAATCCAACTAAAGGATGCCTGGGTGGCCGAGTCAGTTTAGCATCCAACTCTTGGTTTTAGCTCAGGTCATGATCTCAGGGTTGTGAGAAGCAGCCCCATGTCAGGCTCCGTGCTTGGCATAGAGTCTGCTTAAGGCTCTCTCTCCCTCTGCCCTTTCTCTCTCTCTCTCTCTCAAACAAATTAATCGTAAAAAAAATTTCCAACTAAGAAAAGCCCAGGACTAAACAACTTCACTGGTGAATTTTGTCAAACACTTTAGGAAGAATTAAAACAATCCTTAATAAACATTTCTAAAAACTTGAAAAGAAGAGACCTCTTCCAAACTCACTTAACAAGGCAAGCATTATCCTGACACCAACACCAGAAAAGGATGTTACTCAAAAACAAAACTACAGGCTAATTATAGGCTAGTATCTCTAATGAATATAGATACAAAAATTCTCAGTAAAATACTTGCAAACCAAATTCAGCAGCACATTAAAAGGATCGTTCACCATGATCAAGTGGGATTTATTCCTGTGATGCAAGGATGGCTCAACATATGCAAACCAATCAATGTGACACATCACATTTCGTTAATAGAATGAAAGAAAAGAATCATATTATTATCTCAACAGATGCAGAAAAAGCATCTAACAAAATTCACAATCCACTTACGGTTAAAAAAAAAAAAACCTCTTAGCAAATTAGGCATAGAAGAAACACATCTCAACATAATAAAGGACATATGTGACAAGCCCAGAACTCACATCATACCCAGTGGTGAAAAACTGAAACTTAATTCCTCTGATATCAGGAACAAGACAAGGGTATCCACTCTCACCACTCCTATTCAACATAACACAAGAAGTCCTAACTAAAGTAATGAGGTAAAAAAGCCAGAAAAAAACAGAAAAGAAAAGGAAAGGGAAAAAAAAATAGAACTACCATATGATCTAGTAATTCTACTTCTAGGAATATATCCAAAGGAATGAAAACTTACTTGAAAAGATAATTAATTGTATCCCCATTCTGTACTCCAACTCTGTAGCATTATTTACAGTAGCAAAAACATGGAGGAAAAAAAACCCTAAAAGTCTATCAATGGATGAATGATAAACGAAATATTATTCAGCCACAAAATAGAAAAAAAATCTTACCATTGGCAATAACATGGCTGGGCCTTAAAGGCAGTATGCTAAGTGAAAAAGTTAGACAAAGAAAAACAAATACTGTATGATCTCACACGTGGAATCTTTAAAAAAACAAAACAAAAAAACCTCACAGAAAAAGAGATCAGATCTGTGATTATCAGATATGGAAAGTAAATGGAGAGGAAACTGAAGGCAAGTGGCCAGGAGGTATAAACTTCTAGTTATAAGATAAATAAGTACTAGAGATATAATGTTCAACATGATGACTATTGATAACACTATTGTATGATATATAAGTAATAAGTTATTAAGAAAGTAAAACCTAAGAATTCTCACCATCACAAGGAAAAATTTTTTTCTTTCTTTTTCTTGTATCTATATGAAAAGATGGGTGTTAAATAAACCTATTGTAATATTTCAAAATATAGGTAAATCAAACCATTATGCTATATGCCTTAAATTTATACAATGAGGTATGTTAATTATTTCTTGATAAAACTAGGAGGGAAGATGTGAAAAAAGTAAAAAAGAAAGTAGTTAAGATAGTCAAAGAATGTATAAAAAATATAAAGTTGGAGTCTCTGAAGTAGGAAAATAATACAATGGAAAAGAACTAATATTTAAAATTACGCACAAAAAGAGTTTTCTAGAAGTTAAAGAAGACTTTTAACCAATGTTTCACAAGTGGTGTGCTAAGGCATGCCAGTTTGCTGAGTGAACTCACAGGCATGGTATGGAATATTTCTAATTTGTGAGGAAAATACAGTAATATTTGACACCTCTTGAAACTCACACAACTAGTTCAAAAGACAACTCTTCTGACTCTATGAACTTACCATATGTCCTGGAAAACTGATCCTCGATGATCAACTCGAAGACACAGCCTATTAAAACTATTAGATTATAAAAATAAAAAAAAAGTCAGGGCCTACAGGGAAAAAATCAAATAACTTATAAGCACAAGAAAACTAGATGGATATCAGATTTCTCAAAAGCAAATTACACAACAAGGCAACAACAGAACAATATTTTCAAGAACTAAAGCAAATATAAAACATTATTTTCATATGCAGTCAAGCTATTCTTCAAATATCAAGGCTACAGAAAAATAGTTTTAAACATGGAATAACTCATGGACTACAGTAAATATGAGTCCTTCTTATGTATTCTATCAGCAAATGTGTATCATCTAACCACTTCTGGAGAAATGTCAATTGTAGATATAAGACCAAAAACACAGATGAAGACAAGGAGATACACACACACACACATACACACATACACACATATCTGAAAATGTATAAATAGTCCATGTAAAACATTACACAGAAGAAGAGAGAGAAAAATAAAGTAGAATAAGCTCATGGTTTTATGGGCAATAAGTCCAAGTGTACAATTAAAAACTGACAAATTAAATAACAAAGGTGAAATAAAACCCAGACTCTAAAAGCATTACAGATGTATTTTTCTACTGGCAAAAGAAGCCACTAGAAAAAAAAAATGCAAACCTTCCTAAATACCAAAGAAAATTTTAGAAATTAAAGAACAAAGAAAACAAATAGCAGAGGGGGGAAATCCCAGCAAATAAAACAATGCAGTATTACTGAGTTGAAATACAATGGTCAGATCAATAAATGTGGATTGGCTTAACAAGCCAATTATAAGACAAAACTTCAGTTTGGTTCATAAGTAAGACCCAACTATACACTACAGAATTAAAGACACACCTAAAACAAAGTGAGTCACAAAAGATGAAGCATCTGAAGCAAATTGGAAGCAGGAGTTGTGAATTTGATATCAAATAAAGTACAATTTAACCAAAAAGAATTAAACATAACAAAAACTATTTTAAAAACTCAATGCCACAATTCACAATCAAACCACATTCACGAATATTCATGCACCACTTAATACAGAAACCACCTTTACAAAGCAGAAATGAAAAGACATGAAGAAGAGATAGAAATATAATTCAGGGGGCCGAGTGGCTCTGTGGGTTAGGTCCTCTGTCTTCCTCTTGGGTCATGATCTCAGGGTCCTGGAATCTGGACTGCATGGGGCTCTCTGCTCAGCAGGGAGCCTGCTTCCCTCTCTCTCTGCCTGCCTCTCTGCCTGCTCGTGATCTCTCTCTCTCTCTGTCAAATAAATAAAATCTTAAAAAAAAAAAGAAACATAACTCAGAAAAACTTTACCACCCTCAGTACCAGACAGATTAAATGGACAAAAACCAAGTAAATATGTAGCAGACCAAAACTGTATAATCAGTAAGCTGCACCTTATAGATATGTATTAAACTTTTATCCTCATGAGTTAGAGATGTACACCTTCATCTTAAATGCATATGAAATATTAACAAAAGTTTACCATATATTAGTCAAACTGAAAGCATAAATTTCATAAAAATAAAAGTATTAAAGACATGATTTCTGACAAAAACAAAAACAAACCAAAAAAATTAATAAGAAAAAAAAGGGCAAAAAGGCCCTTTGTACTGAATATTAAGGGGAGAAGCCCCTTGTCCACTAAACAACTCTTGGGTAAAAGGGCAAAAACAAATAGCAATTTGAGAATATCTAAAGACAATGATAATGAAAACACTGCAAATTATTATGGCACACATTTAAGATAAGAGAAAAATTTATAGTCTTGAACACTTTTGTTAGTAAAAACAAAACGAAAATAAATATGCTGGAGAAGCTAGCTATAACCTGGAGAAAAAACAACAAAGCCAGAAGAAGTAAAATGAGGGGAATAATTAAGATAAGCACAACATCTATGAAGTAGAGGAAAGAAAAACATTGATCTAATTAATAAATCAAAATCTTGGGTTTCTCAAAAAAGTGACAAAAATACTTTAAAAAGGGGGACGAGAAGAAAGCAAAAATGCAGCACAAGAAATGAGAAATCAACCACTGAAAATTTAAAAATAAAAACTATGTAAATCTTTATGTTAATAAATTTGAAAATCTAGATAGAATAATTTCTAAAGAAAACAGTTTATAAAAATTATTCAATTAGAGGTAGAATGCTTAAAAGGACAGATTTATTACTCATAAGTAGAGAAAATTTAGAAAAAATTCTCAACTAAAAAGCTCCAGGCTCTGATGGTTTCACTGGAGAATTCTACCAAACGTTTAATGATCAGACTATTCGAATGCTACATATATTATTCCAGAACACAGGAAAAAAAAAAGTAAGTGTTCCAAATTCTTTATATAAAGCAAGTGTAACATTAAAATCCAAGTCTGTAAAGACAATAGAAAATAAACTTACAGATCAATATCACTTATCAATATCATTCCAAAAATAAAAATATCAACAAATTAGATCTAAAAATCCAATTCCACATTAAGATATATATATACATCACAACCAAATGAGATTTATTCCAGAAACTATATTAATGGATTAGGGAGTCCATTAATAAAATACCACATAATAAAACATCTAAGAAGAAAGATAATGTGATAATAACTATCAATTTAAAAAAGTAAAAATCAAAAATCAAAACCTTTACCCTTTGGTAAAATTTAACATCTATTTCTGATTAAAAAGCATTCAGGAAAACATTAGTTAAAATATACTTATTTATAAGGATTTATTTGAGAGAGAGAGAGAGAGAGAGCGCCCGAGCAGGGGGAGGGACAGAGAGAGAAGCATATTTCCTGCTGAGCCGGGAGCCTAATGCAGGGCTCAGTCCCAGGACCCTGTTATCATGACCTGAGGCAAAAGCAGACACATAACTGACTGAGCCACTCAGTCACCCCTATACTTTTTAAACATAATAAAATATTAGTCTTAAAACCAGTATCTTAAGACAGAATCACAAGAGATTAAATATCCTCAAGATTAGGAATACAATAAAGATATCCATTTTTTCCACTACTATATAACATTGTATTGGTGGAAATAGTAAATGCACTTAGAAAAGAAAACTCTATTAGATTAGTGATCCTTAAAATGTGGTCTCTAAATCCCAGGTAATTCCAAGACTCTTTTAAGGGATTCACAATGTCAAAAGTTTTCCCCAAATAATACTAAGATATTGTTTTTTCTGCTGTATTGATATTTCTACTGATGATGCAACAGCATCAAAACAGTTGGTATCATGGCATGAATCACGGTAATGACATCAAACTTTACTAGTAACTATTATATTCCTTACTAACGGGAACTTAAAAAAAATCAAATATCACTTAAAATGTTCTTAATTTAGTAGTAAAAATTATTAATATTGTTAAATCTCAAGCATTGAGTACATTTCTTTTTAATATTCAGTGTGATAAAAGGGAAAGTATGCATAAAGGACTTCTGTTGCATACCAAATTATACTGTTTGTCTCAAGGAAAATCACTTGTACAATTCTCTCAGTTGTGAACTGAATTAGCACTTATTTCATGGAACACCATTTTCCATGACAAAAATTGACAGACAAATTATAGTTATTCAGATTGGCTATCTGGCAGACATTTTCTAGAAACTGCACAAAGTGAAGTTCAAGAAAAACAACTGATGAGATTTTCTGCCAATGACAAAATTCAAGTTTTAGAAATCTTCTATCTACCACCATAAGCTTGACAGTTTCCCAATATTTAAAGCCTTTTCTGATGAGATCAGTAGCAACTTTAACAAACGAGGGATTTTTTTTCTATTTTCTAATCAAACGTGTTAACATCTGAAATATTTGCATAACTCAATGAAACAATTATCTCCCATACATATGTAACAAAGTCATGCATGAGTAAAAGACCCGTTCAAACTGCAAGATATATTAAGGTTTTAATGTAACATCATACAAAAATACATTAGAATGGGTTCAGGCTTCCAGATACGGAATGAGTAAGTCACTTGGATGATAGGTACAGCCTAAGGAATACAAGCAATGGTAATAGCATTGCACGATGACAGCTACACTTGTGGTGAGCATAGCACAATGTATAGACTTGTTGGATTACTATGCTGTACACCTGAAACTAATACAATATTGTGTGTCAATTTGGGGAACCTGGGTGGCTCAGAGGGTTAAAAGCCTCAGCTTTTGGCTCAGGTTATGATCTCAGGGTCCTGGGATCGAGCCCTGCATCGGGCTCTCTGCTCAGTGGGGAGCCTGCTTCCCCCACTACCTCTGCCTGCTTCTCTGCCTACTTGTGATCTCTCTTTCTGTCAAATAAATAAAATCTTTAAGAAAATATTGTGTGTTAATTATACTCTGATTTAAAAATATAATTTCAGGTTTCCATATTACAAATAACATTTAAGAAATTACCACAAGTCAAATTTCGGAGTATAAACAGAATGCCTACAATTCTCTGAAAGTGTTACTAACATATCCCTTTCTTTTTCAGCTACAAACTTTATGAGGCCAGATAATCTTCATATAGTTCAACCAGAAAAAATAATACAAAAGATTGAATGCATAAACATATATAAATATTCACCTATCTTCTGAGCCAGATGTCAAAGGAATTTTTAAAAGTGCACAACACTATCAATCTTGTTACTAACAAAATAACTGATTAAAAAAATCTGCTAGCATACAATGGAATTACCATTGTTATTTTTTGATGAATTAATAAATATTTATAATTTTCTGAGTCTTAATTCTAATGAGGTAAATATTGATGGATAACTCACATAACCAAAATATCTTGGGGGTACCTCAAAAATATTTAAGAGTGTAAAAGGGTCTTCAGACAAAAAAGTTTGATAACTGCTGACTAACAGCATTGGAGTGGAAAAGTAAAACTTTCACTATTTGCACAGGTTTTGAAAAATCACAGAAAATCAATGATAAAACTACTTTAAGCAACAAAAGAATTCAATAAACTATCAGAACACAGAATTAACATACAAAAATCAGTACTCTTTGAGATGCCTGAGTGGTTCTGTCAGTTGAGTGCTCCAAATCTTGATTTTGGCTCAGGACCGAAATTTTGGTTGGAGACGTGAGATCAAGCCCGGTGTCAGGCTTCACACTTAGCGCAGCAGAGTCTACTTGAGATTTTCTCTCTCTCCCTCTGCCCCTCCCCCCAGTCTCTCTAAAATAAATAAATAAATAAAATCTTAGAAAAAAATCAATATCCTTTAACTATACAAGCAATAACCCAACAGAATGGATATAATGGTTAAATAAAAGCATTTATCATGGCAAAACAAAAAGTGAAATACCTGAAATAAACCTTACAAAAAAGGCAAAGCTTATGTGAGAAAAACCTTAAAGCACTTCTAAAAGACACAAAAATAGTCTTTAACAAATAAGATGTTCCTTTGTCTTATATAGGATGGCTCAACCTCATGAAGATACCATGTGCCTTTAAGTTATGTATTTAAACCTTTATTCCCGTAAGGACACTTAGAAGTTTTTCTTTTGTGAAGCTACTAGGATTTATGTGGAAAATAAGCATGCAAGCAGAATTATGAAAAACCAATAAAGAAATACTACCAGTGAGAAGCTAGGCCAACAAAATATTAAAACTTTAAATTCTCTATAATTCAAAGGCGCCTGGGTGGCTCAGTTGTTAAACGTCTGCCTTCAGCTCAGGTCATGATCCCAAGGTCCTGGGATCGAGCCCTGCATCGGGCTCCCTGCTTAACAGGAAGCCTGCTTCTCTCTCTCCCACACCCCGCCCCCCCACCTTGTGTTCCTTCTCTTGCTGTCTCTCTCTCGTCAAATAAATAAATAAAATCTTTAAAAAAAAATTCTCTATAATTCAAACAGTGATATATGAATAGACAAACTGGGGACTAAAATAGAAGTAAACCCAATACAGATTTTAGTAAATAAAGGTGTCATTTGAGATTACTAGAACTAATAGAAGATATGTATTATTAAATGGTGCCAGGAAACTGGATAGATATTTGGGGGAAAGACCAAATAAAATCCATACCTCATAACATATACAATCTATGTATATCAGAGATCCCAAACAAATGAAACCATAACAAGCTCTAGAAAAATATATTAATAAATTCTACCATAAACTGGTTATAGCAGAGGATTTCTGACTACGACTTAAAATCCAGAAGAATAAAAAGAAAATAAATTTTACTACAAAAAATAAACCTTTTATATCACAAAATTATGCAATAAGCAAAGTTAAACACTGAGAGAAAAAGATTTTTAACATCTCTCATAGATGAGGTACTAATATGATAAAGAACTCTTAAAAACTCTTAAAAAGATAAAAAACTCTTAAAAACTTAAGAAAGAAACAATAAAAACTACAAAATATTGCTTAAAATATTTAAAAAGGCATAAAGTAATGGAAAGACATTCCATGTCCAAAGATTGGAAGGCTTAATATTATTAAAATGTCAATACCCAAAGTGATCTACAAATTTAATGTAATCCCTACCAAATCCCAACAGTGCTTTCTGCAAAAAGATAAAAACCCATTGTAAAATTCCTATGGAATTCAGGGGACCTGAAATAACCCAAAAAATCTTGAAAAAGAAGAACGAAACTAAAGGGCTCAACTTCCTGACTTCAAAACCCACTACAAACTACAATAATCAGAACTGTGTGGCAAAGGCATAAAGGCAGACATATAGGTCAATGCAATAGAATAGGCAGCCTAGAAATGAACTCTTGCATATACTCTCAAATGATTTTAACAAGGGTGTCAAGACCATTCAATGAGAAAAAAAAACAGCTTTAAAAAAAATAGTGCTGGAAAAACTGAATATCCACATGCAAAAGAATAATGTTGGACCTTTATCTAATATCTCACACAAAATTAACTCAAAACGGGTCAAAAATGTAAACATAAGAATTAAAACTATAAATGTCTTAGAAGAAAACATAAAGTGAAACCTTCACAACATTAGATTTGGCAGTGATTTCTAGGACAGACACCAAAGGCACAGGCAACAGAAGAAAAAACAAATAGAGTTTATAAAAATTCAAAATTTGGGGCTCAAAGGAAACAATCAACTATGTGGAAAGCAATCAATGGAATGAGAAAAAAGATGTGCAAAGCATTTATTTGAAATGGGATTCATATTCACAAAAGCTCGTATTCATAACAAATGAATGTACTTAATACCAATGAACTGTATAGTTAAAAATGGTTAAGACAGTAAATTTCGTGTACTTTACAATAAAAAAATTTGAAAGAAATTAAAAGGATGAATAACAGCAACAACCAAAAAAAAAAAAAAAAACCCCACCACCAAAAACCTAGAAAACATGAACAGGTAATTCAAATACAGCCCATAACCACATGAAAAGATATTCACCTTCACTAAAAATAAAAGAAATATACATAAATACTAGGCTGGGATATTCCTTACCTATCATACTGGCCAAAATTAAGAAGCCTGACAACATGTAATGTTAGTGACGTTGCAGAAAAATGGGCAAATAAACCTTGCTAGTATGAATGCACAATGGCACAACCCATGTGGAAGGGAATTTAACAATATAGAACAAAAGGCGTTTACTTTCTGATTCAGTAATTCTGTTTTGGGGAATGTTTCCTAGAGGTACATCTCCAATAATATGAATATGTACATACATATATACAGTTGACCCCTGAACAATGCAGGAGGGGGGTAGGGACATCAAAGCCCTGCACAGTCTAATATCCACACACAACTTTTAATTCCCCAAAAGCTTTACGAATAGCCTACTGTTGACTGGAAGCCTCAGCAATAACATAAATAGCTGGTTAACGTGAATTTTTGTATACTGTATTATATATTGTATTTTTACAATAAAGTAAGCTAGAGAAAAGAAAATATTAAGAAAATGATAAGAGAAAATACCTTTACAGTACTATATTTACTGAAAGAGATCCATGGTATAAGTACACCTGCACAGTTGAAACCTGTGTTGTTCAGGAGTCAATTTATATGCACAAGATTATTTATGAGAGTACTGCAAGAAACTGCAAAATATTGGAAATAACTAAAAGCTAAAACTTGGAAGTCTAGTTAAATAAACTATGGAATATCCATGCAATGAAGCACTCAATAGCTGTGGGAAAATATGAAGAATTCTAAGAACTAATGTGGAATTATTTTCAGAATATATTGCTAAGTGAAAAATCAAAATACAGAAGAACATTCAGAGTGTGGTATCTTTTGGGTAAGAAAAAAGGAGGACTAAGAGGGTGTACGCATGTGTGTGTATTAACTCATTTGTGGAAAAAAAATACATGACAGATCAACCAAATAAACTAATGAAATTACTTACAGGTATAAGTGGAAACAGGGTAGGAAAGGGTTGTAAGAGATGCAGTAGGAATTACACTTTCCTCAGAATTTCTTTTTGAAACTTTTTCTTTTGAACTGTACTTTTAAGATTTAAAAACAAAAATATCAAGAACGGGAATTTAAAACCACAAAAATGGAATACAAACAAGCAAATTTTCAAATGAACAACATAACCTCACAATATTTAGGCTATCTCCAGATTAAAGGCAAAAAGAACTATAAGCAAATACTGAATTTCACATAGTAGGTTTGTTTATCACAGTGGATGGCTTAGTGATTATGAAACTACTTTTGATATATTCTACCACTGAGGATGAGGAGAGCCAGGTGTCTCACTGTCACAGAAGAGAGTCACAAACTGTGGACAGTGAGAATACGCTAGTGTTGATTTGGAAGTAAAGGTAAAAATATGTACCCATAATATGCACAAAGACACAGAGACAGAGAAAGGGGGTGGGGAGAGACGCATACATAAATTCCGGAGAGATCCCAGTATCTATACTATCCTCATACCAATGAGCACAATAGCATCCAAATTGTGTTTCCTAAATACCATTCTCCACTAAAAGGAATTGCGACTCCATGGATGAATGCCTGATTCCAAGGCCATAGTGAAGAAATTACAAGGTGAGCCTGGAACATCTTGTGCCGGAAAGTAAGAAAGTGCTCATGAAAGAATAGGGACAGGTCAAAAGGACACAGGAGCAGACTAAAGGAACTCCTACTGGCCAAACTTGGGACAATGACTAAGGCAGCCATGTACCCCTTACATATTTTAGACCTATTATGATGTACTACAAACACATAGATTCTGTGGTATTCTTGACAAAAATGTACTACTTAATCTAATCATGAGGAATCATGATCATAAACCCAAATTGAGGATCATTCTACAAATCAACTGGCTTTTATGTTTTAAAAATGTCAAAATCATGAAAGAGAAAACAGAGAAATCGTTTCCAAAGAGGAAACTAAAGAGATATGATACTTAAATGTAAGGTGTGATCTTGGTTTGGCTCCTGGCCCAGGAATTTTTTTAAGCTATAAAAGATGTTATTGGGACAATTGGTGAAATATAAAGTGTGGGGATTAGATAATAGTATTGTATCAGTTTTAATTTCCTGATTTTGATGACTGTAGTATGACAGATGGTCCTTGTTCTTAGGAAATACACACAGAAGTATTTAGGGTTTAAGGTGCAAGATAGCTACAATTTACTCTTCAGAAAAAAAAAATATTTATTCCTCCCCATTCATCCATTCCATATTTGTGAATTTACCTCCTCACTAATATAGGTTTGTAACCCTCAAATCAACGGCAGCAATTTCACAGTTATTTGTGGGCATGCAACGAGTAGCAAAAAGTTTGAGTCACTCACCACTCACATTCCAAGCTGAGGTCAAACAAGGTGACACCCTATCTGCTTCTTTCAACTGTCATATTACAAGCTGTCTGTTTTGTGGTCTATTTAGTGCCACATTTTTCACATTTGAGCTTTTTATTGGTAATTTTGCTGTTTAAAATGGTCTCTAAGTGTAGTGCTAAAGCGTTGCCTAGAGTTCTTAAGCACAAGATGGTTGTAATGTGCCTAATGGAGAAAACGTGTCACCTAAGCATCATTCAGGCGTGAGTTACACCGCTGTTGGCCATGAGTTCAATATTACCAAATCAATTATATAGAGAGAGTAATAAAATAAGTCGTCTTTAAACAGAAAAATACATAGAACAGGGTTATGTATTGGTTGGTTGATAAAATGCTCTGACCAGGGGCTTGTAAGAAGCTAGCCCTGTATTTTCTCTAGCAACAATGGCCCCATAGTCATAAATTCAGTGTTTTAGTGACTTTTCAGATAATTATCACAGATAACGACAATAAACATGTGTGTGTGTATGTGTGTGTTTACCACTATTTCTTGAAAAAACATGAGATGAAGTGGCTTAGTTACATTTTAGGATCTTGTAATTTAAAAAACATATCTTTAAATACTAAAATTACTCATAGTGCCTAGATGCTAATGTTATGAGACTATCTGAAAGAATGAGATCAACACCCATCATCTTAAATTAACTTCAGGGCAGACATTATTGAATAAATGGTAGGTAAAATCATCAGTAATATTTAAATTTTTCTCCTTTCCTCTCTCCCTTACTCACCGTCTCTCTCTCCTTTCCCTCAAAAAAAAAAGTATTTGGATTTGTAAATTTAACACATGTTATGCATAAGTGGTTTCACACATATTATATGAAAACACATATGCTGTTTTATGGAATAATTTAGGATTAATTGTGCAGTGAAACGAGTGGAAGCAGAAAGATATATTAGAAGGCATTAGAACAGGTGAAAGAGGGTGAAGATCTAAGAATAAAGAGGAGGAGGATTTTACATCTGATTATATGTAAAGGACAAAGAAGAAAAAGTCAAAAATACCTCTCAGTATTCTGGCATGAGTGACACATCACCAGCTGATAAAGCGGGTTCAGGAGAAGCTCCAGTGTTAATGTTTGAAGTGGGAGATGAGTTAAACTTTCACCACAGGGAGTTTCAGATGGTCAGCACATAGCTGAATAAATGTGGCTATGTTTACAGAGAAAAAATGAAGCTTCAGTTAAATATTTTAGATGTTGCTAGACAAAGGGGGTGTTTGAAAATCATGAGGGGATGAGATTACCCATGACAGACATGAAGAGAGAAAGGAAAGGTGGGCTGAAGCCGGGTCCGTAGAAAGTAACAAAAGTAACAACCTTTAAGACACAGGGTTATAGGAGTCCATGAAGCAGACAGAAGGAGAAGAAGCACTAGGAATCTTATTATGAAGGAAGCTTAAGTATTAGAGTTTCAAGAATAAGCAAGGACAGATGCCTTACATATAAGTCCTTACCACATCCACTGGAATTGGCAATGATTTTCCAGTTTGGAGGTGATTTTTGAGTAAATAAGAAAGGGCAATAGGGGAAAAGACTGAAAACACTTTCACAAGTCACCTGGAAAGGGAAAAAAAGAGACAGGAAAATAGAAAAGAACTTGTAGGTAGGCAATAATGTTTGGTTGGTTTCAGGATTGGGCACTAGTTTCTTAATGAAGCAGAAGTAGCAGTGGAAAAGAACAAATTAAAAGAGAAATGACATGTGATGAAGCAAGGGCCAGTTGGAGATGAGCAGATTTATCCCTTAGCAGGTAAAATATCTGAACCTTTGCAATCCCCAAGGAAAGATAACAAGCATTTATATTAGGGCGCCTGGGTGGCTCAGTGGGTTAAGCCTCTGCCTTCAGCTCAGGTGATGATCTCAGGGTCCTGGGATGGAGCCCCGCATTGGGTTCTCTGCTCAGCAGGGAGCCTGATTCCCCCTCTCTCTCTGCCTGCCTCTCTGCCTACCCGTGACCTCTCTCTGTCAAAATAAAACAAATAAAATCTTTAAATAAATAAATAAGCATTTATATCTATGAAAATGGCTTCAATATGAGAGGATATAAGAAGATTAAATAACCACTGAGAGTGAAGAAAACTAGGTTGGGTTAATGGTCTGAGAAGAAAGAAAAAAGTTTGACATGAATGTTAAGAGAAACCAAATAAATTAATGCATGGTAGTGAAAAATACTACTGAGATTAGAATTCATCAATTTACATTCCCATTATTAGATTATTTTCTCTAGCAGCATGAAACCCCCCAAACTGAGAAGTTTGGCTGAGAAGTCCACTTACATGATTGATATGGGAGAGCACAGAGGGTCAGGTCAATGATCAGCAGGGCAAGAAAGCTGAGGCTATGATGAAAATATAGTTCGTACAATCAGTTCTTTATATCAGTCTGGGTAGGGGAGAAAGAAGCTTCATAATGGGGCTAATAATAGTGGGAGAAAACAGAAGGATCCCCAGGAACTAGAGCTTAGCAGCTAACAGATGGTCAAGACAGAGAGTGGCGAAGTGGGAAAGTATAGAGAGGGTAGGGTGACAAAGGGAACAATGAGAAACAGAAGTGGAGGGCGTGGAGATGGAGAAAGAGAGAAAGGGAGCAGGAAGGAGAGAAGTGGTCTACCTGAGAGTTTGTTTTACCTTATATTCAGACACAGGGTTAAATGCTAGTGGTTGTTGGTTTCCTTTGAAAGAAGAACAATGGTTAGCCTCCATCTCAAATGCCTTTAGGTATCAGCCGAAAGGTCACCCTAAAGAAACCACTTTTCAAACTCTCCACAGTGACCTCTCTGACTGACATCAGCCACCCTGGCTTGTACATAAATTCATCATATTTTCTTCAAATATTGTCATCTTCAAATCACAAAAAGCTTTCCTGTGGGTTCAAAGTGAAATTGTCAAAAAGAATATAAATCATTTTTGTTTAACTTCAATTGGTATCATTCCAAAATACATATTTGAAACCTCTCCCAAGTAAGCAGTGATAAAAAATTTATATCATGTGCCTACATGTTTTATTTTCATAAATAAAAGATGGTACAAAATTCTTCTAACTTGCCCAGCATTATCAAAACTGGTTGTATTAGTTGAGCATTGCTATTTGTGATGCAATTTACATTTAAACTTCAGCCTTTTGGAAAGTACATCTAAATCCCTATTGAACAGTTTTTCAGAATCTTGTTTTACATACAGACTAATGAAGTATTGAGGCTCAACCTGAGTTTAACTAAGGATGCACAAATAAATATACTTCCAAAACACATGCAGCATATTTACAGATGTAGAAAAGATAATTCTAAGTAACAGATACAGCGTATAGTCAAGATACAAAGATACAAAAACAAAAGAATGTGCGTGCATATGCACACACTGTGAAAAAGTAGAAAAAGACTAATTCATGTCCTTGTACATTTTCTTTATTATTCTATTAATACTTATGTTCTTCATTCTATGCATCATGACAACAGAGGCCGTGTCTCTTTTGCTCTCAGTTGAATACACAATGCCTCAAAAGTATGTATGGACTAATAAATAATAATATAAGGGCCAGTTTGACTACAGCTGAAATTCAATGGGAGATATGTAGTACTAAGTGAAAATGAAGGTTGTAGGAGCCCAGTATAGCCAAATTATGGAAGGTCTTAACAGTCAGCTAAAGACACCAAATTAAAGTGATATATGAAGTGGACAATAGGGATTCATTGTACGTGAGGGAAATAATTTTATGAAATGTCATTTTAGGGAAATGACAGAGTTATATTAACAAGAGGGCAGAAAAATAGGGAATAAGAAAATAAATTGGGAGGCAATTACTATTGTCAAAGTGTCAAATGATGAATCTAAGTGTCATAGTAATGGGAATAGAGAGGAAGGAGAAACCAAAAAAAAGTATTAGTAACAAATGGAAATAATGTTCAACATTAATGCCGTTTTTAAAATCACTTTTTAGGAGACTTCTCCCCCATTGATTAATTTGCTTCAACTTCTCCCTCTGATGCATTTACATCTAAAGAGACTTGAGCCACCCAAAATCATATTTAACTCCATGACATCACAAGGCACCTTATAAATTGCTGCCAGTCTGTCTGCTCCTTAATCCTGCTCTGTACAAAATCAACCAGCCAAAGTAAAAGAGCATGGCTGAGAAAGGCTGCAGATGTGCATACGCTTCCCCACTATCCAGGGTACCCTTCTCATCTTCTTTATTACTTCCAACTTATTTTTAGCACAACACAGGCATCTCCTTCACTAAGACACATTTTCTGATCCAACCAAGGAGATAAAACCCTTGTTTCTGTTCCCATAGATCGTGGACTCATTTCTATCAGTGCAATGCTAGATATCTGGGAAGTCATTCTTCAGAGAAAGAGATTACATACGTCACCAAACTGGGACAGATTTGCCATCACACTACTTCTGAAGTATAACAGACTGATTTCTATTAACCAGTTCTTTCCATCTTAGGACCTAACCAAATTCTATACAGAGATAGGATCAAGAAGGCAACAAAGAGTAAGAGAATTATTTTCAAATTTTGCTTCATGAAATGTTTTTAGAAGCCACTATCAAGGAAATAAGCTGCCCTGAACATTTAGAACCTTAGAAGTTCTTAGAATAACTTTGAGTCAGAGACTACATAAAGGTAGAATGTGTCATTCTCAAAGGGTGAGTTCTTCCGACACAGACTAACCGCTTGTTAAATTGCTACAAAGTATATGCAGAAATCAGAGGATGTCTGGATTATATTATCAGTGGTGTGTCTTATGTGCTTGAGGTTTATCAGACTATTTATAGTCCTTTGATTTTCTCATATTCCGAGAGGCAATGTCAAAGAATAGTAATTTGAAAACCCACTTTATAACCTACCACCTATTAGCCAGTGTGACTCTGGGCAAACTCCTTTAATTCTTTAAGCCTCATCTGCAGAGCTGTTTTGAAGATCTATAAAAATACATGGGGAAAACCCACCAAGCTGCAGATACGCACAAATGCAGACTTTCAATAAGTTCTAGCAAGTGTTATCAAGCTATTATTTATTCTTTCTCTCATTTGTATGTGCCTTTAGCTTCTCCATAAAAGCAAAAGTATTGAATCTTTAGACAAAAGTAAACTGACGGGGATAAATGATAAATAGCACGGCTTCCTTATATACCATGCATGATTATTCTGAAACAGAAAATAACGTGCTACAGTAAAAAATCACACTGGAAACTTCTAATTTCCTCCTCAATCTATAGTCATTTGGAAAATTTCAAATGGTTCTGTGGTTTTAATCAATTTTGTCTTATTTCCGGCCTCGGGTAAATGAAGTTTTTCTGAAACCTGGAGCACAGTTTCATCCTTGTATCACTTATTTATTATGTATTTATTCTAGATATCATCTAGATATTATTTATTATGTATTTATTCTAGATATCTAGATATCTAGATATCACAAACTTTTCAATGAAAGAATAGACACATTTTTTCACTAAATAACTAAGATAATAGCAATATGGTTAATATAGAGGAAAATTATTTTAAGTCAATAAATTTTGTTTAAAAACCTCTTTCTTTTTTTTTTAACCTATTTCTAACTGAGAGGAAAAGTATGTATTTTTGGTTGAAAGAAACTGGAATATCAATAATTGGAGGACACAAGGATGAACGGAGAGCAAGGCTACACTGAAATAACAGCTACACTGAAATAACAACAGCTCTAAGTGCCTCGGAACACTAGCCCTGCTCCAAGCCCTACACAGTGTCACAGGCCGGTTGTCTTAGGTTAGCCCTCAGAACAACTCTGTGAGACAAGTTCTACCATCATCCCTCTCTCACAAATGTCAAAACCTAGGGCTCAAAGTCATCCAGATGGTAAGAGTGGTCGATGAACCACTCCCTCTTCGGGAGCCAGAAATCGGAAACACTGTGTTAGGCAAAGGGTGAAACACCTCACCCTTCTTCAACCTTGCCAGCTGGCTCCCTCAGTTGTGTATCGGAAGAAATATTTATATCTCAGAGAACCCCCTTCAGCAATCTTGAAGGCACGCATCCATGAGCTACCATGTAAGACAGTATCTAATGTTATTATCTAGCATTATCATGGTTGAAAAAACTGAGACCTACAGTCAGGACACTTGCCAAGGTAGGTAACTTCCGTAAACTGTGAATTTGAGATTTTTAGGCCAGATATTTCCAAACCCATGTTCTGTCTGCTACACCTGTTTTTTAATGAAAACTCCTGAGAAGGTCCACCATAAGGAATAAACATGAAACTGCTTAGGAAAACACAGAGTTCACAACTGAATTAAATAACTCACTTCTTTTCTGTTTGTTTTTAACACTCACTTCTTTATGTATAGCATTCCATGTACATGGGTGTAGCCTACATCATGTACCAGAGGAGGGGCGAGGGGGGATTATATGTCTGACTCTACTGAGTCTGTGACTGGCTAAAATCCCCAAGCCTTTACACACGTCCTGCCTCTAGCCAGATATCATTCATTCCTGTATTTGTGCAAATAATATGGAGACCCAAAAGGCAGGATTTCCCTTTTATCTTTGTTAAAACCTATCTTGTTTGATCTAATCCAACCCTCTAGGTTAATAAACAAAATAAAACATATTTACTTAATTTAGGATTTCTCAAAGCCTTTAATATGCTGAGATTCATTTTCACTCACAAAGGATTAGTTACCAAATTTTTTCAGCCAAGAAAGATATTTCATAGGACATGTACCAACTAATTAGCATTTTGGGATACTATTATTTCAAAGATGCTGTCAAAACCTTTTAGGAGGCTGTTTCAGTCATTTAACATACTATTTATTTTCTTTCTCATATTTGTCTATAAATTTATAAGCTGGATTATGACATTCTCCTCATTTGTGAAATCTTTATCTAAATTATGGTAAAAATGTGGGCCAACATGAATAAAGAAAAGTTCTTTTTCATGTCCCTAGAAACCTCTACCTGGCGGTGCTGTCCAATGAAACGTTCTGTGATAAGAGAAATGTTCTAAGTCTCTTTTGTCCAAATTAGCAGCCACAAGCTACAAGCAGTTATTGAGCATTTAAAATGGGGCTAGTGCAGCTAAGCAGCATACTTTTTAATTTTAATTTTAATTAGTCTGCATGTATATCTATATAGCTACATGTGGCTAGTGCTCACCAACTGGACCGCACAGTAACTAACAACATGCCATGAACTGGCACTCACAATACAAAAGCTTTGATCTAATTGCTATAACCAAGTACCAATTAAGAATCCTTAACGGTCCTCACATCTAATTTCCCCATTGCAGCATGAGGCTATTATAAATCAAATGTCAAATGTCGTGTATTGTGATTACTACATTTTATTCACCTACCAAACTAGGAACTGAGTCAAAGGAATAAATTACAGTAGCCTATATATTGTTTTCAGAACTTACTTTGATATCTGTTTGCTGCTTCCTCTTCAAGTTGTTCACAAATAGTTTTTAAAATGTATTCTAAATTTCTGGGCTCAACATGTGGCTAGTGGCTACCATAATGCACAGCTCAACTATAAAGCTCATCCCAGAAAGCTGTACTGATTAGCACTGACCAGGAGCAGGAATGGCAAATTACGGTCTGCAGGCCACATTCTACCTGCGGCCTGCTTCCACATGGCTAATGAACTAGGACTTGCTTTTACATATTTAAAGGGTTGTTTTACTATGCTACCTAAAGCAATCTATACATTTAATGCAATCCCTATCAAAATACCATCAATTTATTTCAAGGAAATGGAACAAATAATCCTAAAATTTATATGGAACCACAAAAGACCACGAATAGCCAGAGGAATGTTGAAAAAGAAAACCAAAGTCGGCGGAATCACAATTCCTGATTTCAAGCTCTATTACAAAGCTGT
>CM052807.1:12105301-12272846 GCA_028533885.1 Nasua narica
GACCCAGCAATCGCACTACTGGGTATTTACCCTCAAGATACAAATGTAGTGATCCGAAGGGTCACATGCACCCGAATGTTTATAGCAGCAGTGTGCACAATAGCCAAACTATGGAAAGAACCTAGATGTCCATCAACAGATGAATGAATAAAGAAGATGTGGTGTATATATACACAATGGAATACTATGCAGCCATCAAGAGAAATGAAATCTTGCCATTTACAATGACACGGATGGAACTAGAGGGTATTATGCTAAGCGAAATAAGTCAGTCAGAGAAAGACAATTATCACATGATCGCTCTGATATGAAGAATTTTAGAGGCAGGGCAGGGGGTTATGGGGGAGTGGGGAAGAGAAATGAAACAAGATGGGATGGGGAAGGAGACAAACCATAAGAGACTCCTAAACTCACAAAACAAACTAAGGGTTGCTGGGAGGTGGGTGGGTGGATAGGGATATGGACATTGGGGAGGGTATGTGCTATGGCAAATGCTGTGAAATGTGTAAGCCTGATGATTCACAGACCTGTACCCTGGGGTAAATAATACATTATATGTTAATAAAAAATTAAAAAAAAAAGGATTGTTTTAAAAATATCTGACACAGATTGTATATGGCTAACAAATTCTGAAATATTTACTATCTGGACATTTCAGGAGAAAGCTTGCTGATCCCTGTCCAAGAGGAAGATGTATTCTAACCCCATCTAACAAAGCCTAAAAATAAAAAGCAAGCCCCCAAGATCCACAGGAAAGAGTTTCGTGGTTAAATCCTGCCAAATTAGAGTAGCTAAGGAAGGAAATATTTTTGACTTTCTAGTGGGATACTATTCAGGAATAAATAGTAACAAGTTACTGACAGATGTAATAAACAGATCAATCTTGAAGATGTTACACTTAACAAAAAGCCTGGACACAAAAGAACACATATTATATGATTCCATTTACATTAAATCCTATAGTAATAAAATTAGATGAGTATTTGTCTGGCACAGGAGATGGGGAGAGACTGATTGCAAAGAAACACTAGAAAACTTTCTTTAGAGATGAAAATCCTATACATTTTGACTTAGGTAGCGGTTACACAGGCATATAGCTTTGTCAAAAGTAGATGATATTGTTGTATGTCAACTATAGGTCAATAAAAAAAGTAGACAACCTTAAAATGTATTTTAATATACATATACTATACCTCAATAAAGGTGATTTTAAAAATCCATTTTAGATTCTCAATTTGCAATACACAATACTGGCTTACTCTCCCTTTCTAAAACTCAAGAATTTTCCTCTCCAGTCTTTCAGCATCTTCCAATTCTTCCAAAAAAAAAAAAAATCTCTTAAAGTAAGATATGATGTATCTAGGAAAGGAAATAATTCAAAGCAAGTTAAGTGTTAACTTATTAACCCTTCACTCATTCTGGATGAATTTTGCTTACAAATATTCACTTTTAGCCTAAATATCTTTATTTTGGGAAAGAATACTGAATCAAAATTTGATGAATTTAACCAATTAAATATTTCTTTTTTTAATATTTTATTTGAGAGATAGAGAGCATGCACACATGAGCAGTTGGTGGGTGGGGGGAGCTGTAGAGAGGCGGGCAGAGGGAGAGGGAGAAGCGGACTCCCCTGAGCAGGGAGCCCAAAGCAGGGCTTGATCCTAGGACCCTGAGAGCATAATCTGAGCCAAAGGCAGATGCTCAACTGGCTGAGCCACCCAAGCACCACTAAATCAGTATTTCTAAAGGTTGGGCCCAGATATTAGTATTTTCTATTTCATTTCTAATGAACAGTGAGTTTTGAGAAGTGACTTAGAGGACCTTTCAAAACTAGAATCTAGCAGGTCATGATCTCTGGGTCCTGAGATGAGCCCCATCTCAAGTTCTGCACTCAGCAGGGAGTCGGCTTCTCTCCCCCCTTCCTCTCTATCTGCCCCTCCCCGAGCTTGTACCCTCTCTCTTTCTCTCTAAAATAAATAAATCTAAACAAAACAAAACTAGAAGCTAGTATCCTAAAAGGTCATCTAGTAGGAACATCATATTTGCGATTTTTAAAAAGATATTTTTTATTTATTTGACCGAGAGAGACAGTGAGGGAGGGAATACAAGCAGGGGGAGTGGGAGAGGGAGAAGCAGGCATCCCACAGAGCAGGGAGCCAGATGTTGGACTCCATCCCAGGATTCTGGGATCATGACTTGAGCTGAAGGCAGACACTGAAAGACTGAGCCACCCGTGTGTCCCTCATATTTGCATTTTTAAAAAAATTTTTATTCAACTGCAATTAACAGAGTGTTATATTAGTTTCAGGTTACAATATAAACAATTCAACAGTTCTATGCATTATTCAGTGCTCATCACAATAAGTGTACTCTTAATCCATCCCCTTCCTCGATTTAAACCCATCCTCCCATCCACCTCCCCTCTGGCAACCAGCCTGTTTTCTGTATTTAAGAGTCTGGTTTTTTGTTTTGTTTAGTTTTGTTTTTTGGTCTCTTTTTTGTTTGTTTTGTTTCTTAAATTCCACATTTGAATGAAAGTGTATGGTATGTGTCTCTCTGTTTCCACTTAGTGTTGTGACTTCTAGATCTATCTATATTGTAAATAATAAGGCTTCATGGTTTTTTAGGGCTAAGTGATATTCCAGTGTGTGTGTCTGTGTGTGTGTGTGTGTGTGTGTGTGTACAGCAGTCACATGGATAAAGAAGGTGTGAGCATAATTTTTATTTTTAATTAATCTACATGTATATTTATATAGCTACATGTGGCTAGTGCTCACTACACACACACACCACACTTTCTTTATTCATTCATCTATCAGTGGACACTTGGGTAGCTTTCATATCTTGGCTATAATAAACAATGCTGCAAGAATCACAAGGGTGCATATATTTTCAAATTCGTGTTTTCATTCTCTACCAGATCATAGGGTAATACTATTTTAAATTTTTTAAGGAACTTCTGTACTATTTTCTACAACGGCTGCACCAGCTTGCACTCCCACCTATAGTGCACAAGGGTTCTTTTTTCTCCGTATCTTCACCAACACTTGTTATTTCTGGTGCTTTTCATTACAGCCATTCTGACAGGTATGAGGCGGTATCTCATGGTGGTTTTGATTTGCATTTACCTGATGATGAGCATCTTTTCACGTGCCTGTTGGCCACCTGAACACCCTCTTTGGAAAAATGTCCATTCAGGTCCTCTGCCCATTTTTAATCAGATTATTTGTGTGTGTGTGTTGAGTCGTATAAGTAATTTATATTTGAATAGTAACCCCTTATCAAGTATATCATTTGCAAATATCTTCTCCCATTCAGTAGGTTGCCTTTTTGTTTTGTTGATGGTTTCTTTTGCTGTATAAAAGCTTTTTATTTTGGTGTAGTCCCAATAGTTTAATTTCTTTTATTATCCTTGCCAAAGGAGACTAACTAGATAAATGTTGCTACGACTGATTATCAAAGAGATTACTGTCTATGTTTTCTTCTCGGAATTTTATGGTTTCAGGTCTCACATTTACATTTGTGATCCATTTTGAGCTCATTTTTGTGTATGCTGTAATAAAGTGGTCCAGTTTCATTCGTCTGCATGTAGTTGTACAATTTTCTCAATGCCATTTGTTGAAGAGATGGTCTTTTTCCCATTGTATATTCTTGCCTCCTTTGTCATAGATTAACTGGGTTTATCTGTACTTTCTGTTCTGTCCCACTGATCTATGTGTCTATTTCTGTGCCAGTACCATACTGTTTTGATTAGCATAGCTTTGCAGTACAGCTTGAAATCCGGGATTCTGATGCTTCCAGCTTTGTTGTTCTTTGTAAAGTCCGTTGGCCGTTTGGGGTCTTTTGTGATTCCATACAGATGTTAGAATTATTTGTTCTGGTTCTGTGAGAAGATGCTGTTGGTATTTTGACAGAAATTGTGTTAAATCTGTAGATTGCTTTGGGTAGAATGGATATTTTAGCAATATTGGTTCTCCCAACCCATGAGCATGGAATGTCTTTCCATTTGTTTGGGTCATCTTCAAATTCTTTCAACAATGTTTTATCATTTTCAGTGCACAAATCTTTTACTTCCTTGGTTAATTCCTAGGTATTTTATTATTTTGATGCAATTATAAATGGGATTGTTTTCTTAAATTTTCTTTCTGCTACTTCATTATGAATGCATAAAAACACAACAGATTTCTGAATATGGATTTGTGTCCTGTGACTCTACTGAATTCATTTATTAGTTCTAGTAGTTTTTGGGTGGAGTCTTTAGGGTTTTCTCTACTTTGTATCATGTCATCTGCAAATAGTGACAGTTTTACTTCTTCATTACCAGTTTGGGTGCCTTTTATTTCTTTTTGTTGTCTGATTGCTATGGCTAGAACTTCCAGTACCATGTTGAATAAAAGTGGTGAGAGTGGACATCTTTGTCTTGTTCCTGACCTTAGGGGAATAGCTCTCAGTCTTTCCCCACTGAGTATGATATTAGCTGTGTGTTTTTCACATATGGCTTTTATTATGTTCCCTCTAAACCTACTTTGTTCAGAGTTTTATCGTGAATGGATGTTGTACTTTGTCAAATGCTTTTCTGCATCTGTTGAGATGACCATATGATTTTTAAGTCCTAACTTGTTAATGTGATGTATCATGTTGAATGATTTGAAAATATTAAACCACCCCTGAATTCTCTATCAGGAATATTGCTTAGCTTCATTTCATTTAGCTCTTTTGCTGTGAATTTGTCCTGTTCTTTCATTTGGAATGTATCTATCTCCTCATTCTGTATAACTCTCCACGTCCACTTCTATGTATTAGGAAATACATAGCTATATCTCATGATGTTGAAAATGGCCTTATAAATAATGGGTCCTGTAGTGCCCTGCAGTGCAATGCTCCTAGTTCACCAAAACCAGGCACTTAGGGGTATCTCCTGTGTGTGTTGCGTGTACCTATTGTTGTGGTTGAGTCATGTTTGCCTTCAGTCCAGTTGGCTGCACCGGCTCTTTGTTGCGGGCAAGGTTCGGTCCCTGGCTGTTAAGGGGCCAGTCTGAGGCTGCATTGGTTTGAGTTGGGTCAGGCCCGGTGCTTGCCCTCCACATGTCTTCTGGCACTCTGGTCACGCCAAACTGCAGGACAGTCTCCCTCCTGTGTTGTCCCCTGAGAAGCTTTTGTTGGCAGGCAGGGCCTGCAGTCAGACAAGATGTCTGCCCCTAGCCTGTTTGAGAGGGTTCAGTCACCCTAAGCTACTCGTGCTGCCCCCTGGAAGGTTTCTGTTGGTGGGTGGTGCCTGCAGTCAGCTTAGATGTCTACACCGAGCCTACTGCTCGGGCTGCAGCTGAACTGGTGTATATAGTTATCTTCCCCTCTCCCTGGGTCAAGAGTCACTTTGGAGTGGTGCTGGTCACTATTGAAGCTACCTGCAAAATGAGGTCAGTTGTCACTTTGGAAAGACTCCTGCCAAGTGGGGTGCATTGGCTGGGGTGAATCCCCAGGAGAATATGGGATGGGCATGCAGTGTTAGCAAGCTTTGTTGAGAGTGTTCATTCCCGTTCCTGCAGGTGTCCGGGTCTTTACACCGGAGAGGAGAGAAATGGCACCCAGCAGCTCTTTCGTTCTTCAAGTCTGCTAAAGATCCTGCCCCTACAACTCCAGTGCACATTGTGAGATTAGTGAATAAATCTCCTTCCTGTATGCCCCAGGTTCTTTTCAAACTGCTGCTTCTATGCTGTATTTGGGTAGGGTTGTTTGTTATGCTGTAGGCCATCTTATTTTAAAAATGGAGAAACTAAGATATGTGACAGTTTTTATTAGTTGGAAAAATTTCTCCAGGAATACTATTTGCAGAACAATTCTCCCCTTGCCAACTCTGCCATTCATAGATACATATACCTTTTTCTAAATTCTCACATTATATTTTGAGGGGATTAACAGTTGCAAGTGTCACCATAAGTAGGTATCATAGAAAGCATATGTTGATAGCACACAAATGGCTGAAATTAGAAAATAGCTGAAAAACTTAAGCTCAGCAGCCACTAACCCAGCATATCAGTCTTCACCTGCACCTGAAAAATGCCAATCAATGAAGCACTGATGTTTTCAGTCTTATCAAATAATGCTTCGTTTAGACAAAAAGAAATGAATTCAATTGGTTTTATTTCTGTTATTTGACCCATCTTTGTCTAATACTATCTGTCTCTGTCCTTTTCTCTCTCTCTCTCTCTCTCTCCCTGTCTCTGTCTCTCTCCTGACGTTTATTTCCATGCTTCTCTTTCTTTGGATCAGAAGAGGCTACCTGGGAATTAAAACAATTTAAGAAAACAAACTGGTTTCTTTTATCATCAATCATGCCAAAGAGTACACTGGCATATAAACATTTATTAGGCTAATAAAATCATGACTATCTATGAAGTAAAGCAAGTTATGTAAAAACTCTTACAAGGAAAAATTTCCTTAAGGGTTATTAATACTCAAACAGAACAAAGAAAAATTTATTTTAAATTTTTAAAATATTTATTTTAAATAAATAAAAATTAAAAATTTACTTTAAGGTGTGTGGTACACAGAATAATCCCCACCCCCCAAATGCCCAAATCTTAATTCACAGAATCCATGAATGCTACTTTACATTGCAAAGGAGAAGTAGGTTGCAGATGGAATTAAGGTTGCTATTCAGCTAAGTTGTTTACCTTAAAATCGATTGACTTGGATTATCCAGATGCTTCCCTAACAAGCTAGACATTAAAGATCTTGACATTGTATGAATAACAGGTCCAATGTGTTTCCCTGTAAACTTACGTCTTAAAAAAGCAAAGAGAATGTCATTGACTATAGAAAACTTTGCTTCCATGTTCTTAAGAGACAAAGAAGGAAGTTCTTGACAATATTAGAACATCTGCTAGAGTAGTATCTCTTTTGCTATCCAGATCACTGGCCCTTTACCTGATACATGAGATTACACCCAAATCACAGACAATGGATTTTCTTTCCATATTCCTCTGGTTATCTATCCTGTCACCTGAGGTGGTACACTTTCTCAACTCATGGCCAAAGATAAAGTGGTGATAGTCAGGTAGCCTTATTCCCAGGAAATCTGAAGTGACTCACCATCATCAAAGCCAGCTCAGTGAGTCACAAGCATGACTCAGAGAATTCAGGAAGAAGATAACTTTATGAACTGAAATTATCTTGCTGAGCAAACTAAGTTGATTTAACGAAGGATTTCCACACCCTTTTTTTAATTACAAGAAAGTATTAAGACATGATTTTAATATTGACTAAAAATTTTGTTAAATGATGATGACTCACAAAGTTTTTTCCACCCGTCCTCCCACTAAAGATGCTGTGTTTGCTTACTCTTAGTTGGCAGTCCTTCCCCTGTTTCAAATAACTGAAATCTCATTCATCTTTTATTAGTTGATTGATTATACAATAGCAATATAATGTACTTGGTGCAATAATGACAGCACAAAATATTTATTTGTAAGTAAACCTACATTGTTTAAAATATGAGAAGTTATCAATTTAAAGAACTTTATTTAAAATCCCCAAATCAGGATTAGGGAGACAAGATGATCCAAAGAAGCAAAACTATGCTGTTGGCCTTAGCTCCATCTTCTTGGAAACCTCTGCACCATGAGAGCCAAGTAGAAGCAGCAGCAAATGCACAGGCTGAAGTGTAAAAGAAGAAAGATGAGGGAGAGGTCCAAGTAAACTGCTAGCTTATGCACACATGGCACCAAAAGAGCATAAATAAGGAAAGTCAGAGGCCAGGGATGATGGTACCAATTGTTGGACTGCCTGCCTACTTTCTAGAGCTTGATTCAAATGATCTAGGACATCCATTGCCATCTAATCCCAACGACCACCTTTGAGAGACCCACCTTGCTCATATCAAAAGACTCTTGTTTGGTCCTCTGCCCAGGACCTGTGACTTTCAGGACTAACTCTGTTTTCATCTGTGGCTGAACGTAGCATGTGTATAATAAATTATCTCTTCTGCTGTCTTAGCAGAACAAAACAAAGAAAAATATAACTTGCTATGAAGGAATATGTCTGCATTCTCTCTCTCAAATCCTAAACACTTGTCTAGAAAAGTATGGTATGTATGAGAAACTTGCAAGAAATCTGGTCACTATTCTTGCCAATTTGCTTCAGAAAAATAACACCACCAGCAGCAATAATAGGGCTACCATATTTTGAGAGGCTAATATTTACTTGTCACTGTGTTAGATACATAATATATCATTTTATCTTCTAAACGAGAATTAATCCCATTGTGAAGCTTATCCCCATTTATTTAAAACCTATAGAAGCTAGGCAGACTGAACCCACTACATTAGTAAGAGAGTCTGGAGGCAGACTCAGTTTCGTGGTCAGATAGCTCTCCTGGCTCCACACAGCAGTCATGTTATAATGTAGGTTATTCTTCGTAAAACAAAAAAGATAAAAGTAGAAAGTAAATGACTTTGTGCAAACTCCTCTGCTCTCTACTAGAAAAGACATATTCATGAGGCAGCAGTGTATGAAGGATGCATCTTTCACAGTTAATCCACAAAGGAAAACTGAAAAATTTCAAAGGGTCATTTAGAAATCAATGAGCTTAAGTTCCTGGACAGGAACAGTAGAAGAAAGATAATCTTTCACAAATAGCCAAAAATACCTTTTGCATAGTGTCTTTGTAACTGATCAAACCTCTCATCCCTTTCCTGATGGGAAAAATCACATCAACTCACTGTAACCGATTTCTCCTTCTGTCATCTTGAAACCTTTGTATTTTTATCATCATCTATCATTGTTTACTTTCTGAATGAACTACATAATTCTGGACAAACATGTATCTTTTGCAGCAAATAACATAATTCTTGGAGAAAATAAATCAGGTTAACTAAAAAAATACTGCATTTTGTCCAGCAAACAAATTTCTTCCTCTTTCCATACGTACATGTACATGTGTATGTGTGTTCATGTATGTTTAGAGAGAGATAAAAGCCATTCTATGTATGAAATCTGGATCACATTTGTAGAATTTAGGTTAATGCCTTTAAAATTCATTCATTCAGTTATTGGCTTCCAGTTTTGTGCTCTTTCCACAAGTCATTATACTGAACTTAGCTCAATTTCTGGTTATCAAATCCTTTACTCCCTCATTCAATGATTCTGCTATATAGAGCTAATAAACTAACGATGAAAAGGATTGCCTTGAAAAGTGTAACTAGATCGAAGGTCAATGAAATGCTTTAAACTGTCTACTCATCCTGAGAAAACTTATCCAAAACTAAAAGCAAAAGAGTGTCCATTCAAAGTAACCTTGAAAAATAAAAAATTAAGACAAAGGAAAAATCAGCTCATCCAAAATAGAATTTCTAAATGTTAAACAGAATTATAAAAGTTTCCTTAAAATGCTTATGGTATGTTAATTTTGGTTCAATAGTATTTACCAACACCAAATATATAAAAATGTATGTTATAAAAAGCATCTCCATGAAACTCATGAGCGTATTTAGTACCAGAGTATAGATATTGAAACCACTGTATCCTCTTTGTGATAACAAACAAAAGAAATTTCTCTATCATCTCAGGATCAAGAATAGTTCTTGCTTCTCCTACCAAACAACTGGTCTTTTAATCTACTATACACTGTAAATCAGGAACTGATTCCACTTCCCCCTTTGTGTGGCTTCCCAAAGATAAATCTGTGGTGGCGTCTGGGTGGCTCAGTGGGGTAAAGCCTCTGCCTTTGGCTCAGGTCATGATCTCAGGATCTCAGGGTCCTGGGATCGAGCCCCACATCAGGCCCTTCGCTCAGCGGGGAGCCTGCTTCCTCCTCTCTCTCTGCCTGCCTCTCTGCCTACTTGTGATCTCCTCTCTGTCAAATAAATAAATAAAATCTTTGAAATCACAATTTCTTTTTCTTGCACTGATAAGTTATTTTAAGATTTTACCATCATATGAATTACACTATTTTGCTTTTAAGCTTTATCAAAGGATTCTGTAGACTGTTAATTCATCTTTAAACACTGGATTACATATGTCATCAACTATCCTGCCTTATACTTTTCTTCTTAAATTCTAACTTTTGAAAACAAAATTTGCTCAGAGTACTGCAAATGACATTATATATATAAATAGTAATAGGAATTGTCATGTTTGAAATTGGGATGAAAATATATGGAATTCTTTTCTAAAAGTCAGTGTTATGAAATGTCTTTGACATATTGGATAAAAACAACTATACTGAACCTGAGTAAGTTTTCCTATCTTGGTCTTTCTGTGTTGTATGGTTTTTTACTATAATGACAGCCAATCCTACATTCAATTATTTAACCTTGACAGTCAAAGCAATGTTACTTTGTATTTATTATGTATTTGTGACCTCACAGGGTCACTAATTGTGTGATTATCTCACTGTCAAGGTAATTAATGATAATGTTAATTAACATGGCTCATGATAATGAAGACTTACAGAATCTAATTTCTTATAATTAATTAGCCTTGATTTGCCATCCTGTCTTTATATCATATTTGTTAATTTAAAACTAACATTCTTCTAACAACCACAGACATAACAACAACCATAACGAGACGGTTTTCAAAATTTAAATTACATTTTTTATAATTCTTTAAAATACGTATTCTTAAAAATAACAACAATCTCTCACATCTGTGGGCCTACATCAGTTCTTGATGCACATTAGAAATATTTTAAATGCCCTTTCCTTTGCCTAAAATGCTTTCTCCTTACCTGCTTGGTGGACCTTCATTCATACTTTAAATCCACCTCCTGTGACTAGTCAGACACTCTCCAATCTGTCCCTCCTACATTAAACTCATAGATTTATTTACATGTCATAATTATTTATTCATCAATCCCTATTTTAGACATGAACTCATTGGGAAGCAGCAACTATGTCCTGTCTATGTCTTGTCCCCGGTGTTCATCATTGTATCTTGCGTATAACAGAAGTTCAATAAATGCTTGTGGCTAAATAAATGATCTAATTTGATCCTCATATATCATGAGGTGAAGGTCAGAAAACTGAGGTTCAAAAACGTTAAGACATCTGCCAGAGGCCAAATTGCTAGTAAGTCACAGAACCCAATGAATAGGTTTCTGACTCCGGTCCCATTTATATTCTCTTGTATATATATAACCATCATAGAAAGTTAAAGAAGAGAGAGAAAGAAAAATATAAGATGGAAACTCTGCCTTTAAATGATACATGAAATGAAATGGTATATGGAAATAAGCACTGTGTTAAGTAGAAGGAACAAATAAAAAATAGGGCTACACTAATGAATGAACTTTACATTTAAGATTCATTCATTCAGAGGACTAACAAAAGTTAGTCAGTTATTATGGAAAAAGCCCAAGTGGAACAAATGGCTTCTATTATCAAATATAATAGTTAACAAACACCTATAGGAAAGAGCCTTTTGATAGAAAATTTAATCCATGGATATTTTTTCCCTGTTTGAAGAAAGATAGATATTTTAATTTTGGAAATGTTCTGTTCTCAGGTATCTATGTAAGTGCATGTGATATAATGAAATAGCAATCTGAAAATTAACCCCACCTCCACCATTTGAGTAGAACCTATAAATAAATTCTAGTCCAAATGAAGAACAGTTGAAAAAATGAATCTCTAGGTCTTGAAAATCTAGAAAAGTTAAGTTTCTGTATTTGAGTACATTTCTTCCGGTAACACAAATTACAGGAAAATCAAGTGATCATATTTCTTCCCAAAAAAATAAATTGAAAACAAACAAAAAAACAAACAGATGTATTTAAATGAGTGCCAGGAGCCCTGGAACTGTACTCATATTTGTAATCAAATGTTATTATAAAGTAAAAATAGGATGAGAAATTGAAGATCTTGATTTTATATTGAATCAGCCACAAACTATGGGTCTAGCCCTAGAAAAGTCCTTTAATTCATCTATTAAGATTTCTTGTTGGTAAAATGAAAAATTAGGACTAAATGGTCTTTAAAATTCTAAATTACCTGGATCTGTCATCTTTTTATACCTTTTTTCCCTTAGGAAGCAATAAGCTTAGTGATTGGAAAACACAATTTCAAATCCTAAATCTACTACTTAGAAGCATGTTATCTTGAGCAAGTGACTTAACCTCACTATGCTTCAATTTCTTTATCTGTAACATGTAAGTTGTGGTGAGGATTCAAGGAGTTAATATGTGGAATATGCTTAAAGCAGTGTTTGGCACAGAGTATGCACTATGAATATGTTAGCTATTATTATCTTAACATTCCAACTTCCACCAATGGTGAAAAGGTGGATATAGAATGTAAAAAATATGTGTAGTGGGATTTCTGCTCGAGCTAATGGAAACCAAAGGTTTTAGTAATTTGTAAAATATATTCCATGAATATAAATTCCACATTTTCATATTTTCCCATTAAAACATAATGGATGGGTAATGTTCACTTCTATGGAAGATGTAAAAGGTTGGAAAGAACATTGGTCCCACTCTTAATACAATAAAAATAATAAAGAAAATTCTAGACAATCTGAAAACCCCCAACTTTTCTTGAACTCACTAAAAATCTGAGGTTGTAAGGCAACAAAATCTAAAAAACACCTTTAAAAACAGAAAGAAGAAAAAGAAAAGAACAAAAAGGGATGGGGAAGGGGAAGGGGAAGGGGAAGGGAAAAAAGGAAAGGAAGGGAAAGGAAAGGGGAAAAAAAACCAGAATGTCAGACTTGCTTACCTGGCACAGACACTATCAGACACCAAGTAAGAAAGGATTCAGTTAAAATTTTTAATAAATTAGCAAAAGTTAAATGTGGACTGCAAGAGAGTAAAAATCTTGGGGAGTCACATACATAAGAATTCACAGCATTTTAAGGCTCTTTACAGTCCTGACCTGCTGCTCTAAAACAAAACAAAACAAAACAAACAAAAAAATCCAGTGAGAGTCTTAAAAATCCGTTCTTCGTGGTACAGGCATGGAGGAAATTAACAGCAGACACTTCAAAAAAAGACATGAAAGCCTACCCAGATCCACTTTCCCTCTTCTCCCTATTGAAAAAAAAAACACTACTAGTAGAAACTCAACAAAGATATATACCCGTAGGGCACTAGTGAAAACCCACTGAAGCTAGGAGAAGAAAAAGGGTGAAGGGAAAATTACACATCTAGAAAAGAGGCAGGGATACCGAGTCCTAGACTTACAACTGGGGAGGGAACAGAAGCACTGATAAAGTCATACTTTATCATGAAAACAATGCCTGCCTAAAACAGAAGCTTAATCAAAACTATAATAAATCCCCCCAACCCTCACCAACAGATAAGCATCAAGTAACAATATATGTTGCATAGATGTTGGGCAAGAAAGAGCAAAGAAACTCTCTCTAATGCACAGGACAAAGAGAAGAGCTGAAGCCAAGGGTAGAAGATTGAGGGGAAAAAAAATCCATGGTAAACTACATCACTGTAAAAACAAGGTTAAAACTAGTAAAATTTGAAGTATATGGTACAATGAAATTAACTATAAGAATAGCAATCCCAAACCTAGATCAATTTCTGTCCACATTGACTAAAAAGAGCATACTCGAGGCTTAACAGAAGGAAAAGCATACATTTCTAGGCAAAAAAAAAATCTATGCACTTCAGTTGCTATGTTGGGTGTCTTACACCCAGTGTTCACATTTCAACAAAAAATCATGAGCCATCACAAAAAAACAAAAACATGATGTCAACAGACAAAATTATCTAAGAAGCCAGATTCAATATGAAACACATGGTGAAACTATTAAGGATTCTAAAATACTATTATTAACGGATTAAAGACTCTAAAGGAAAAGTTAGACAAAATACAAGAACAAGTATGTAATTTCAACAGAGATGAAAACTATAAGAAAGAATTTAATGAAAATGTTATAATGAGAAACAGAGTTATAAAATTAAAGAATACCTTTGACAGGCCAATCACTGGACTTAGAAGACTGCCAAAGAAAGAATCCGTAAACTTGAAGATAGGTCAATAAAAAGTACCAAACTAATACAAGAGTAAAAAGAGTGGAAACAAGAACAACAACAGAAAGAAAAACCAACCAACCAACCAACCAACCAACAAAAACAGAACACAGCGTCCAAGATTTGTAGGGGAATTTAATGAAAGACCCTGAAGCACAGTTCAAAGGGCTCAGACGGTCCAAAGTAGGATATAAGCATAAAAAACATAACACCAATCAGAAACTTAGATCTGGATATATAAAGAATGAAGAGAGCTAGAAATGGAAAAAGCTAAAGAAAATCTGAAATTATTTCATTTTATTTTATTTAAAGATTTTATTTATTTATTTGACAGAGAGGAGGGAGATCACAAGTAGGCAGAGAGGCAGGCAGAGAGAGGGAGGGAATCAGGCTCCCTGCTCTCTCTGAGCAGAGAGCCCGATGCGGGGCTCGATCCCAGGACCCTGAGATCATGACCTGAGCTGAAAGCAGAGGCTTTAACCCACTGAGCCACCTAGGCACCCCTGAAATTATTTTATTTTTAAGTATGCATTTATAGTATATAGAAAAGTAAAATAGCACCACAGTAGCACAAAAGATGAGAGGAAGGAATTGGGAAAATAGTGTATATTCTTGCACTCTATGTGAAACAGCATAATATTTGAAGATAATAAAGATGTTTATTGTTAATTACTAAGCAACCACTAAAATATTTTAAATAAAAGGGCATAAATAAATAAGCCAGTGTTGGAGATAAAATTAAATAATATCCAGGGTTTTTTTAAAAGAAGTCAGAAAAAGAGGGAAAAAATAAGGAATGTAATAAAACTAGGAAAGGATATGCTTTTAATCCAAGAATATGAATAGCTAGATTAACTATAAAGGATCTAAAAACAAATTAAAAGAGATTGTCTGATTGAATGAAACAGCAAGACCTAAATACATGCTATGTTTAAGAAAACCCATCTTAAATATAAAAACAAAGATAGGTTAAAAAATAAGGACATAGAAAAAAATATTATTCGAACATATATCAGAAGAAAGCTATTCTGAATAATGGTGTTGGAGAAAATGGATAAACACATACAGAACCATAAAATCAGACCCCTATCTTACACCACTCACAAAACTTAGCTCAAAATGAATCAAAGACTTAAACATAAGACTCAATTCCATAAAACTCCTAGAAGAAAAATGTAAGGCAGAAGTTCTTCAACACTGATCTTAGCAATGATTTCCTGGCTATGACACCAAAAGTAGACACAGCAAAAGCAAAAATCAAAAAATGGGACTACACCAAACCTAAAAGCTCCTGCATAGCAAAAGAAACCTTAAGCAAAATGAAAAGGCAGCCTACAGAATGGAAGAAAATTTTTGCAAACTCTAAGTTGTATAAAGGGGATATATAAAGAACACATAGAACTAAGTAACAACAACAACAAAACAGTGTGATTTAAAAACAGGCAAAGAAACTAGACATTTTTGCAAAGAACCCACCCAAATGTTCAGTTAGTATATGGAAAGATGCTCAGTAACACTAAACACCAAGGAAAGGCAAATCAAAACCATAAATAACATATCACCACACATCTATTAGAACAACTATCCTCATGAACACAATATATAAGTGTTGGTGACAATATGGAAAACAGGGAATCCTTTTTCTACTCTATTGGTAGGAATTTAAATTGGTTCAAACACCATGAAAAACAATACACAGGTTTCTCAAAAAATTAAAGGCAGATCTACCATATGATCCAACAATTCTACTTCTGGATATATACTCAAAGGAAATGAAAACAGGATACTGAAAAGATAAATGCACTCCCATGTTTATTTCAGCATTGTTCACAGTAGTCAACATATGAAAACAACCTAAGTGCTCATCAACAGATGAACAGATAAATCAGTGTGACAAAACACACACAAATACACAACGTGATACATACACACACACTAGAATGTTATTCAGCTATGAGAAAGTAGGCTATCCTGCCATTTGCAACAACATGGATGGATCTTGAGCATATTATGCTAAGTGAGATTAACTCAGACAAAGACAATTACTATATGATATCACTTATATGTAGAATCTAAAAAAGCTAAACTCATTAAAACAGAAAGTAAAATGGTGGTTGCTAGGGGATGGGAATTTTGGGGATAGGACACATGTTGTTTAAGTGTACACAGTTGCAGCAAGCAGTATATAAACCCCAGAGATCTAATGTACACTATAGTGAATATAGACAACAACACTGTACTATAATCATCAAACTTGCTAAGAGACTAGAAGTTAATGATTCTAATCACTAAAAGAAAAGGATAATTATGTAATGTAGAAAAGGTGCTAATTATCACGGCAATGGCAATCATATTATAATATATAAATATATCAAATTAACACATTATATACCTTAAATACACACATTATATATCTTAAATATATACATTATATGTCAAATATATTTTAATTAAAAATTTTTTCTTAAGAACAAATATAAAAAAAAAAAAAAGGAAAACTCCAACTTCAGAGAGTTTTACTGGTCAATTCTATGGAATATTTAAGGAAGATATAATACCAACTCTGAAAAAACTCTTCCAGAAAATAGAAGAGAAGGAAACACTTCCCAAATCATTGTGATGACAGTTTTTCTCTGATGCCAAAACCAGACAAATACATTACAAGGAAACTAGAGACTGAGACTCTCATTATCCTAAACACAGAAATTCTCAATAAAATATCAGAAAATAAATTTGAGTGTTATAGAAAAAGGATAATCCACCAAAAACAAGAATATCTAGTATATATAAAGGTCTCCGAAAATTTAAAATAAGAAAATAACAACCCAATTAGAAAATGAACACCAAAAAATCTATAGGACCTTCACCAAGAAGATGCATGATAAATAAGCACATAAAGATATGTTCAACATCCTTAGTTCTATATGGGAAATGCAAATAAAAACCAAAGTACACACCACTACGCACCTATCAGACTAGCAAACATTTTTTAAAAACTACAAACTGCAACTGCTAGTGAAGATGCAAAACAAATGGAACTCTCAGCTACTCCTACCGGGAATGCAAAATGGTAGAACTACACTCGAAAACAGGTACCAGTTTTTCTTTAAAGGGTGAAATTCATTTACCATATGCCAATGCTACTCCTAGTACTTAACAAGAGAAATAAAAACTATGTTCCCACAAAACCTTGTATATGAATATTTATAGCAGCTTTATATATAATTGTTAAAAACTAGAAATAACCCAAATATCCTTCAACTAGTCAATGGATACACAAACTGGTATAATCATTCAGTGGAATGCTATTTAGCAATAAAAAGAAACAAACTATTAACATGTACAATATGAATGAATATCAAACGCATTCTATTTAATAAAGAGGACAGATACAAAGGGTTACAGACTTCATGGTTTTATTTACATGACTTTCCAGAGAAGGAAAAATTTTAGGGGGAGAGCAGAATCACTGGTAGCCAGTAGTTTCAGTGAGGGGGGGGAGTAGTTGATTTGGGCCAAGACAATGAAATTTGGGGGAGTGATTGGCCTATTCTACAACCTGATTTTGATGGTGGATACTCCATTAATTTATCAAAACTCATAGATACATGTATACAAAAACAGTTAATTTTAGTATATATAAGTAAAATTTTTAAGTGTGTAGAAGAAAAAGATCAAGTAAAACCATTCTTATTTGGGTTGTATTTCTATTTCTACAGTAGTATTCTGTGATGAATATCCTCACCTTTCATACTAAGATAAGAAATGTCACTGGATATTTGTTTATTTTAAACCTAACTTCAGATTTTCCTTTCCATATTGTCTTCTATTGGATTAATTTTTGCTCAACTACTTTCTTCCTTCCACTTTCTTTGAATTTATTCTACTCTTTTCATAACTTAAGTTGGACATTTACCTCATTAATTCTCAGTCCTTTTTTTTTTCTATTATAAGCATTTAAAGCTATGGAGTCATTTCCAAGTGCCACTTTTACTATACCTCAAAACGATGACATATATTATCTTCACTCTTATTAATCCTAAGTATTTTTTACTTCCCTTCTGACTTCTTCTTTTACCCATGAGTTATTTTCTTAGTAACATATAATGTATTCTTTGCCTGGGGTACAGGTCTGTGAATCATCAGGCTTACACATTACCCATGAGTTCGGAAGTGACTTAACCTACTAAAAGAGAGGGGATTCGTTTTGTTTCATTCTGTTTGGCTGATGACTAACTCAACTGCACGGGCAGTGTATGTAGTATGGTCAGTGTAATACGAACTCTTTAAAATTGGTTGAAATGTGATTTATGGATTCGTGGTCAATTTTTAAATGTTTTGTCTGTGACCACAAAAAATACATAGTTGCTAGTTTGGAAGTACAGCGTTTGGTACATTGAGTCAAAGTTCTAGGCTATTTTTTAACCTTCTATTTCCTTATTTTTCTTTTTAAAGGTAATTTTGTTTTGTTTTTTTTTTAAAGATTTTATTTATTTATTTATTTATTAGGAAAGAGAGAGAGTGAGAGCAGGTCAGAGTAAGAAGCGGACTCCCCATGGAGCTGGGAGCCCGATGTGGGACTCGATCCCGGGACTCCGGGATCATGACCTGAGCCGAAGGCAGTCGCTCAACCAACTGCGCCACCCAGGGCCCCCCCCCCCTTCTATTTCCTTATTAACTGTCCGCTTGACCCATCCATTTCTGATACCTTCCACCCTTGCAGTGGTTGTACATTTCTCCAAGCAGTTCTATCAAGTGTTGCTTTGTATAGTTTAAAACTATTTTACCAGGTGCATACAAGGCTAAATCGTTATCTCCTCTTTGATGTAGTGAATCTTTCTTTGCTTTTTATATAGTGACTATCTTTGTAACTAATAGTTTTTTGGGTCTTTTTGTTTTTGGTTTTTGTTGTGTTTTTTTTTTTTTTGCCTTAAAGTCTATTTTATCTTACTTTAAGATGGTTATCTCAGCTTTCTTTTAGTTAGTATTTGCCTGGAGTATCTTTTTTTCATCCTTATTCTGTCAAACTATGTCTTTGTGTTTTGACTGTGTTTTATCTAAAAAAGAATATAGCCAGATTTTCTATTTTTAATTCAATCTGCCAATCTCTTCTAACAAGCAACTCTGATTTACATTTATTTATGACTGAAATCTTTTGATTTGTTTCTACCATCTTTCTTGGTTTTTTTTTTTTTTTTGCCCTAGTTTTTCTGTGCTTCTGTGGAATTTCTAACAATTTTTCTCCTGTACTGTACTGGTAGTTGAACACCACTTTCCTTTTAGTGATTTTCCATTTTACTATCCATAAAGACTGAAATTAATCAGGAATAGGGCAGTCTAGTGGTTAAAATCATGGGCCCAGACTAATCACCTGGATTCACATCCTGTCAGGCTGTCAGTTTTATCATCCATAAAATGGAGATACTATCGCTAACCTCATGGCGTTATTAACGACCCTAATCTAGGCTAATATACATAGCGCAATCAGAACACGGCTGGTATATGACAAGCACTAAATTCATGTCAACTAATAATAGTAGTGCTAGTAGTCGTTGTGCTGTTATTGTTATCATTTACCCTCCTTCAAAACCATACAACAAGCTCAGATCTGATCTATTCTTTTCTAGCGTACATATTTATTTTCATCCAGTATTTTAAATATATCTTTTAATTTTTCTAACATCATGAATTACGTATTATTGTTTTATGCATAAAGCTCAATAAATAATTTCCTATATATACTATTTTGTTTGCCCCCCATTCTTTTTTCTCATTTCAAATAATTGGGTTCTTTTTCTTTTGTTAACTTTTTTCCGTAAGTACCTCCATTAGAAGTTCCTTCACTGAAGGTCTACTAATAGTAAATGCTTTCGGTTTTTTATTTAGTTAGCTCTCACTCTTGAAATACAGATTTGCTGGGCACTCGATTACAGTTTTTTCTTTCAGTATTTTGAAGATGCTAATTTTCTAGTTATTATTCCGTAGTACTTGTCATGTTTCACTCAAGGCTACTTTTAATATTTTCTTTTTCATTATTTTACAGTTTTACCATGATGTGTCTCAGGGTTTCTTTTTATTTAAGTGAGATGCTCTGTGTTTTCCTTGATCACAGAATTTCTCTCTCATCAGTTCTGGAAATTTCTAGGGGATTATTTCTTCCAATATTACCTCCTACTCCTATTTTTTTTTCAATCTACTAATTTGGGTAGCCATATGTTAATACTTCTAATTTAATTTTCCATATGTCTTAAACTCCAATATTTTCCATGTGTTTCTCTATGCTTTATAATCTGGATAACTTCAAATCAATCTTCCAGTTCACCAATTCTCTCTTTACTTAAGTCTAACAGATTTATGATTTTTTAATCTATTAATTATAACTTAATTTCTAGAAGTCTGTATTTAAATCTCTGTGCCTCTTATGTACTATTTTCTATCTTTATATATTATATGTTAAATGTATTATATTATTTTGTTGGTAATGCCAATACCTGAACTATTTAAAAATCTAAATCTGTTGTTTGTCATTTTTATTAATTTGCTTATGGTTTCCTAATGTGGTTGTCATTTTTTTCACTATATATTATTTGGCTAAACATCATCTTTGGGAATTCTGAGGTCTTGGGTCGCAGGTGGCTCCTCAGGAAAGATTTATACTTGGTTCTGCTAGGCACGATAGGGGGGCCTCCAAACAAAAATTACTTTAATAAAATGTCTTGGCTTAGATTTTTCCTACTAAGATGATAACTTAAATTCAAGCTCCAGATCCAAATGAAGGAAAACCTAAGCCCCGAAGTTGTAAGCCAAACCAAAGTTGCCAAGGTGTCAGGTTACTTATGCAATGTGCCATCCAGGTGGCATTTTTCCTAGTCCACTTTCTCTGAAGAGTGCTATCCCTCTGAAGGTCCAAGTGTAACCACTTTTTGATGGCTTTAGGTCTAGTTTCCACAGAATTCTCCAACAAAAGCTATTAATCTCCAAGATAGAATTTATTTTATTTATTTATTCCGACAGTGACTCAAGTTCCCAAACTTGCTTATCTCACTGGTTTCAACTCCATAATTTATTGAGGTGTGGATTTTGATTTGGTTTTATTTTTTATTTTTGACATTTGGGGAATTCCTTCATTTTTTTTTATAAAGTCAGCTATTCAATTAAAATTATGTTTCTTTCATTTTATCCAACTTTTCAGAATATCATATTTATCACTCTTTCAAAAGTAAAAGTTTTTTATTGACTTATTTCAATAAGTCAGTAGGAGCTAATAGTACTATCCTACTCATTACAACTTTGTTCACAAACTCCGTTAATTTTGTGTTTTTTTAGAAAAGCTTCAATTAAAATTAAATTAATAGGTAGATGGTATTAATACTCTGGTGTGGGGGAAGAACTTTCTAGAATATGTGCTTTACTGTTCTTATTGATTCCGTTGCAAATCTGTTCAGAAATCATTCTACTTACCTTCACTTTTCTTGATTCAAAACGTGGAATTTATTCAGGTGAGTTTCTTATTTAGGTTTGTAACAGAGAAAGCATCTCTCTTGACTCAAAATGGTCTCTGTGCTCAGCAGATTCTGTTCTCTGGTACTATCATTTTTCATGCACAGAATGTGACACTTGTCTCACTCAAGTTAAAGTATTCCTCTTGTCTTATCTCTTTACAGACAAGGTCCAATTACAAGGATTTCTAATGATCTATTTAGACCAGTGCTCTGCATTTCTTAGTCTCTGTCTAGGTTTTTAGAGTAAGTATGATTTTATCACCTTTGTATGTTGTACAAAATAGCATACATCCAAATTTAAATAACTACTCATTTGAATTGTCACATAGTCAGGAATGGCAAAAGACTTCATTATTGTACCCATTCCACTAGATACTTTGAATATATCCAACAGCTATCAAACAAACATTCTAAAAATAGTCTTACCTTTTTGTTTTGTTTCTATGTGTTCTGCTAAACCAAAACTTAGCAAGACAGAGAAGAATTCAGTGAATATTAACAGCATGTGGACAGATTCTGCTCAAAGTACAGTAAGATTACTATCTACATTTTAATCAACAGAATTCACACTGATCAGTGTTATTACAGTGAATGCTAATTAAATGTATCATGCCTTGACACCTAAAATAAAGCGTTACCAAATTCAACCTCAAGCAACAGAGATCCAATTCCTCTGAAAGCTACAATTTGCACAAGAGCTTACTCAATAACAAATGTATTTCTTTAGCTGTTTTCCCCAAAACAAAATAAATCGAAATAAATCTGGAAAACAGAGAAACTATTTAGAACAACAAATGTCCCAGCTACAAAACAATTTGCTCTTCAAATAAATCATTGTAATACACATTTTCATAATAACATGCCCTAAAAAGATCAATAATCTGGAAGTCAGGATATCTGGGTCCCTATTCTAGCTCTGCCAACAATTAGGTATGTGATTTTGAGCAAATCACATAGCTTCTCTGGGCATCCTTTTCTTCACCCATAAAATGATAGAGTTGAGCAAAATGGTCTAGTTTTCCTTTTAGGTGCAAGTTATATGACTTAAAAAAAATGTTTACATGCTTTTTTGATGGCAGAGGGCAATATGACCATTAGCCGTCCAATCATGGCCATTCTTTGAAGCTATATGTGAGCTGGGGCAATGAAAGATGGGGAAAAAAGCCTGACAGTACTTAAGTTAAAGTATCTACTTCTCATTTCTCCCTCTGAAAACCTCTCCAATCTCTCCTCTTCTGGCACTGTGTGAAAGAAGGGTGTTGAAAAAACTGTTACTGGTATGAAAGTCATTTATCTCCTCTGCTAGTGTTGTAGCTGTTAATGAGAGGCTAAAGTGGAAGACAGATGTTTCAAGAGTTCAGTGGCAGAAGGTGTATAAAAGAAAAAGGATCACAATTTAATAAAATAATGGGTCTCAATTTTTACTGTGTATTAGAATCACCAGGGATTCTTAAGTCAAGAATTCAGTAGGTTTGGGAGGGGCCTCAAAATCTATTTTTGACAGGCAGCCAAATAATTCTGATGAAGGCAGTCCTGAACTTTATTTCAGAAACACAATGCTGAAAATGATGAAAGCTCAACAAAGTTCAAATAATGAAATTTGTTGGGGATGCCTGGGTGGCTCAGTTGGTTAAGCAACTGCCTTTGGCTCAGGTCATGATCCCAGCATCTTGGGATCGAGTCCCGCATCGGGCTCCTTGCTCCGCAGGGAGCCTGCTCCTCTCTCTGCCTCTGCCTGCCTCTCTGCCTGCTTGTGTTCTCTCTCTGTTAAATGAATAAATAAAATCTTTAAAAAAAAAAATAATGAAATTTGTTGTGAAACTGTAAACAGTGCCTATAAAATTAGATGCTAAGAAAAATTTTTAAGATGATTTCCACGAAATCCCCACACACAACCCTTTCATACCAAGAAGTTATAAGCAAGATCCTAGAACTGAAAATGTTATTAAATTAGCTAATTTAGTATAATTTTTCCTAAATAAATGGCCCTAAGCACTTTCTCAAACAAAGATAACTTTCTATAATTCTTGTAGTATTATTTTCCAGACAACAAAGTTCCCTTTTCTTCATCACCATAACTCAGATTTTATAAAGATTTACTTCTCAGCACATGCAAAAGTCAGAGTTTAGGATACAGAAGGTGAAGAATCTACATTTGCAATTGGGGACTTACTAAATTGGTTATAGTATAATTGGTTATATTATATAACCAATAGTATATTGGTTATATAATATAACCAATTATAGTATTAGATACTATAATTCTATATTATAGTATATAACTACATATATTACTTATATAATATGTTATTTATTATATATAATATATTATATACTATAATTGGTTATAGTATTGTATCAAAGAACACAATGAAGGTAGTTCATTTCTGTAGTATCTGGTAGAATTGAAATACTTCATATCTCTAGCGCCTATCTAAATAGTTAAATGGTTTTTCTGATTTGCTAACATCAAAGAAAATTAATTTTTAAAATATGTGCATTAATGGGTTTTAAGATGTATCAAAAAGGTGGGTCATATTCTGACCTCAGAAACATATATTCACCTACCATGGAAGTTGATTATTTGCTTTCAGCTGTCACCAATTTCCTCATGATAGTCTCTACATAGTGAACACTGAGAAGCAAGTTATTTTGTAAGTCAGACACAGTCACCTATGTCGCCAACTAATGCATAATGACCAAAGGATGCACAGAGGTTAATCTTTACATGAAGTTATTTTTTCAATAAACTTTTATGCCCCCTCTATATGATTACTATTTAGAAACAGAGTGAGTAATTTATTTTAGAAGTAAGCTTATTTTATTATCCACATGTTACGAAGGACTTGGTTCATCATGGTAGTACATGTGGATGTTTTCTAGATACATAGTGAAAATGAGCATCTCCTAAAGAAAAAGGCTTAGAAAGAGTTGAATGATGAAATCAAAATAATCTTAGGTGTTGTGTAAATAACATTAAAAAAAATGACTTGGGAATCAGGATATCTGAATTTTATTCCCATTTATGACATGTTGTATGACCCTAGGTAATATATAGCCTTTCTAGTCTTAAGGAGTCCTCCACCACTTATGTTTTTAAATCCCATGTAATTATGATGTTGACATATGCATGGATCTTATCTTTAATTCTAGGAGCTCAGCTTTGATTCAAAGCAGTTCTGGATAAAATTTTAAAAGTCTAGTACATCCGTGGATAACCCTCCTCTTGTGTTGCAATTTGAAAGAACATTTGCTGTTCTATTTCTTTGCCTCACAAAACAGCCAACATTTTTCCCCCAAATTAGGCTTCCCCTCCCCATCCAATCTCTGATTGCTGTGTTTATCCTACTATATTTTGACTGTTTCTATTTCCATTCCATTTTGTACAGGAGGACCAACTTCTGTCTTGATGAATGAATCTCCTGGGAGAAGTAATCCATTTTTATAAACATTCTGGGAAGGTAATTTCCACTCAAAATAGAAGGCTGACATTTGTACATCTTTCTGTCTATATTTATGGATTGACTTAACCATAAAAGCATATGAATAGGAAATAGGGTCTTGAGACAGGATGAAGAAAAAAGGCTCGAGAGAACTGGGCAAAGAAGGAGAGAAAAACAAAGGAGAGAAAATGAAAAATACAGGAAACACAAAATAAATCATCTGCTAAAGCAGTGAGACAGTATGCCATCTCTATTATCCAAATATGCACTAAATCAAAAGTTTCCCTAGTTAAGAAAATATGACAGGAGAATCAAAACAGCAAATAAGCAAACAATATATTACGAAAAATAACACTTCAGAAGTTTGACAAGAATTTAGAAGACTCAAACTTAAATGATTTTAACTGTTTGGCAACATTACTAAATTACTTTAATATCACTGAACTAAGCTAAATTAAAATGATTCTTTGTCCTCTGATCATTAGGTGCGCTCACTTACCACTGTTAGTTTAGATAGCTCCCCTCTAAGCTTTCTGATGACAAGAGAGGCATGCAAGCTGGTTTGCTTAAGGTGACCAGGAGGCATCTTATCACCAAAGAACAAACTGAGGGCACTACTGGGTATTTTTGCACAAAATGTGATATCCTGACTCTAACTTAAATATTCTGGAATAGAACGTTGTATAGGCAGCATTCCAAAGCCCTTGGTTTCTACAGCCACATAATAAACCCTTAACTTCTTCTGCCATATGACAAATGTGTGATGAGGGTGGATGGAACAGAGTATGTTCATCACTACTCCAAGGAACACCACCTAAAACAGACGACTCTCTGAAAATCGGACAGTATGTGAATAAGATATCTTCTTATATTTCTTTCATTCAATATTTGAGTGACTATTATGCTAAGCATTGTGCTACGAACTGAAGATAAAATTAGGGGCAGAACAGACACATATGGCTAGGAGTTTAATGGAAAAAACAGACACAAGTAAAATTATCATATAAATATGTGATTTAAAATTATCACAACACTGTGAAGAAACATTTCCCACGAGAGGAAATAACAGGAAAACCAAACCTAGTCTGAAGTCAGAGCCTCTGTAAGGAAATGCTGGCTTGAACAGATAACTGAAGGAGAAAGTGAGCTAACCAGATAACAACAGGAGAGACTCATCCAAGAAGAGTTAACTGGGCATATAATTGTCCTGGGGTATGAAAGAGCGTGGAACATTGGAGGAGCTAAGAGAAAGCCCAGTCCTTGTCAGCGGGGCAAGAATAAGAGCAGTGAGATTAACATAAAGCAGTGGGCAGGGCCAAAGCATGCAGAAACTTTATAAGTCATGATGAGGATTTTGAACTTCAAGCAGTGATGGAATCAAAAACTAAGCAGAGGAATGGCACATCAGCCTCCTAACTCTCTTAACTACAGGGAAAAGAACAGAGCAGATGGGACAGCGATGCATCTAAAGACATCCAGTAGAAAATTTAAGTTTGGGGGGATGCCTGGATGGCTCAGTTGGTTAAGCAACTGCCTTTGGCTCAGGTCATGATCCCAGCATCTTGGGATCGAGTCCCGCATCGGGCTCCTTGCTCCGCAGGGAGCCTGCTCCTCTCTCTGCCTCTGCCTGCCTCTCTGCCTGCTTGTGTTCTCTCTCTGTTAAATTAATAAATAAAAATCTTTAAAAAAAAATTTAAAAAAAGAAAAGAAAATTTAAGTTTGGGATAATTTCAACAGAAGTGCTGCTGAGTAGCTAGTAAGAAAAGTAAACAAAAATATTTATGAGATAAAATCAACAGGACTTGGATAAGAGGATGAAGAAGAGGGGAGAGAAAGGGAAATTTGTAGCTTTCTGGTTTATCCAAGTTGAGAGAGAGTGGAATGATTCACTTGCACAGAAAGCATGGAAGAGGACTAGACGAACAGGGTGAGATCAGTTCAGGGTGTGTTGGATATGAAATGCCTGTGATACATCCAAAAGGAAATGGTTGGTCCACACAGACATCCAGCCTTGTTGCCTAGCCCTTCTCGTCTCTCTTCCCTATGTACTTTAAGCATGCCTTCCAGGAATTCCAAATGCTTCTCTTATTTCACAGAAAAATTCAACTGTACCAATTCTACTTCCAAACATAGCTCCAAGCCCTCTCCTGCAAATAGGGAAAAAAAATCAAGGTGTGTAGGCAAAACAGAAGACTATTTATTCTTCAGAAGCACAAAAAACTGACAGAGTTCTTCTGGAAGAACCACCTTCTATGGAAGGCTCGCTCATATGGTTTTGAGGGTTTTTTTCCAGCTTTATTAAGATATCATTAACATACATCCCGATTTAAAGTGTACAGCATAATGACCTGACTTACATGTATCATGAAACGATGACTGCAGTAAGTTTATTTAACATCTACTATTACATATAGATAAAAAAGAAAAAGAAAAAACAATTTCTCCCTGTGATGAGAAATCTCCCTGTGATCTATTCTCGTAACAGCTTCCCTGTATTACACAGCCATGTTATTTATAGTCATTATGTTGTACATTACATCCCTATTACTTATTTATCTTATAGCTATCTTGCATCTTTTGACCATCTTCCTTCAATTCTCCCTCCCCCCAACACAAATCTGATCTCTTTTTCTATGAGTTTGGGGATTTTTGTTTGCTTAAAGTATACATACAAATAAGAATCACATGGTATTTGTCTTTCTCTAGCTTATTTCACTTAGCACAATGTCCTGTAGGTCCCACCATGTTGTAAGAATTTCCTCATTTTTTTTATGACTGAACAATGTTCCATTGTGTATCTATACTGTGTTTTCTTTATCCATTCATCTATTGATAGAGAGTTGGGCTGTTTCCATTTCTTGGCTATTATGAATAATCTTGTTCTGAACTTAGGGGTACAGATATCTCTGTTTCATTTCCCTCAGATATATTCCCAGAAGAATTGCTGGATCATAAGGTACTTATATTTTTAATTTTCTGAGGTTCCTCCATACTGTTTTTCATAGTGGCTGTACCAATTTACAATCCTACTAACAAGAGGGCACAATGGTTCCCTTTTTCTTCACATCCTTGCTAACACTTGTTATCTCTTGTCTTTTAATGATGGCCATCCTAATATGTATGAAGTGATAGCTCATTGTGGTTTCAACTGTATTTCCCTGATGATTAGTAAAATCAAGCATCTTAATGAGTTCTTTATATATTTTGCATATGAACTCCTTATCAGAAACATGGTTTGCAAATATCTTTTCCCATTCTGTAGGTTGTCTTTTCACTTTGTTCATATGGTTTTAAATAGTAATTTTGCTTTTTTACCCTCAGTGTGTAACGATGTGCAAATTAATCTTTCTGGTATACAATCTTTAGGTATACAATGGAGTATACCTAAAGTATTTTAACACCTTGATGAACATGTTTAAAATCTAAAATGTCCAGAATCCACCTCAAGTTCCCCTATTTCTCTACATGAACCATCTGTTCTATTTAAAATAAAGTGAATCTTTCAATTAATTAACTAATGTTAAATATTATAAGACATTCATTGATTTGTTAAAAATAAATAAATAAATAAAATGTCAACCATGCGCCAGGTCCTATGTCAGAGGAATGGATGTTAAGGTATACAGAGAAAGTTACATAACCTCCATTTTAAATGTGAAGAAAATGAGACAAGAAAAAATTTTAATTTGCTTAAAGTCACAAGTAATTTTTTAAGCAAGTTATTGGCAAAAGGCTAAATCCCAGGTTTCTTGGCTCCCACCTTATAGATCATCAAAAACTCAGTAACAAATGGACATATGTATCACCTTAAATTACTCGGGAACTTCCTACCACAAATCACAGATTTTTCTAAAATTTCAGTTTACTTGAAAACAATTTACTGAACACCAATGACATTTTATTGACCTTATTTGATCCTTATTGTCAAGGGAAAGATTGGCAACATGGTTACCTCGTGACTAACCTATTCTATATCTTACCCTAGTTTCTGCCTCTATTTCCATGTGAACTATACAAGTCTGAACACAAAAACAGAAACTATGTTGGTGGCCTTCTAGAACTTAAAGAAAAGGTTCCACTTAGAAGATACTGCCAGGTGACATGCTGTCTGCAACTAGTATATTTTTAATGTCTTTTGTTGGGAATACTCACTCATAGCTTTTGGGGGGGAGGGTCACCTTATCTGAGGTACAATTTACACATCAAAAAATCACCAACTTTTAAGTATGTAATTCAATGAGTCTTAACAAATATAAATTTGTGGGGTGCCTGGGTGGCTCAGTTGTTAAGCATCTGCCTTTGCTCAGGTCATATCCCAGGGTCCTAGGATCAACCCCCCCCACTGGTCTCCCTGCTGAGCAAGGAGTCTGCTTCCCCTTCTCCTACTCCCTCTGCTCGTGTTTCCTCTCTCTCTGTGTCTCTCTCTGTCAAATAAATAAATAAACAAAATCTTTTAATAAAAAAATATAAAAATATATAAATTTGTAAGCTCTTAGGATCACAGATCTCATTTATGAATCTGATTTAATCCATGAAGACTCTCCCTTAAAAGGGGCACACATACCCAATATGTTATATAAAACTGCAAAGATTTCACAGATATTCTAACACCTTTGGTCCCAGGTTAAGTATTTCCTTATGAAAATTACATTCAAGTAAGCATTCTTTTCAGGTTGCACAGTGTACTCTTTATCCTATTCATAAGATAAAGGGTATTTTTTTATCTCACTTGATAAAGCATTCACTTGATCTCATATATATTCAGAAAGTTTTTTGTGCGATACTGAAATTGCACAGGTTACATATGTGTATTCAGGTTACATATAAAAGACACCTTTTGCATATGGTTCCACTTGAAAATACTGCTTACAAAAATACATTTATGCTTCGGTAGCATATGGACTGGTCAGTACTCCTCGCAATTCTAGTCTGTACCGATTTTAAATTATTCTAGTAAATATTTCCATTTGTAGTAGAAGATATGTGATAAGTTAAAATGAGAATAAGTTAAGAAAGTCTAATTTTTGTAAAACCTCCACCTCTTTGGGTAATTCCGCAATTCAGTCAACTCAAATAACTTACTTAGCACTTCCAATGTACAAAGTATGTTAGATTTAGGTGAGGACACACACAAAAGGAATAATTCCCTGCTTACCTGTTTTTAAAAATTGTGTCCACGAATTTGGGCTCTATCATTAAATATGTAAAAATAACATTGCTCTTATTTAGAACAACACTAGGTTCAACCACTAATCCAAAACAAAGGATAGGTTTCATCAAGAAAAGCTTGCCAAATTAAAAGACAACATTTTAGCAGTGAAAATATAGTGAGGTTATGAACTTCTTTCTTACATACTATTCCAAAATAATTCCATACAACCTATATAAATGTTGTAGATATTTTTTATATATGCTTTTAAAACCCTGATTGACATTTTATTTTAATCATTTTTGCTTTATGCATATAATCAGCTATAGGAAAGACATTTAAGTGACATTAGATTGAAGTTTAAAGAGGACAAGAAGGTAGAAAGATGAAACAGAAGGCAGAAAGATGAAACATCTCTCTTAAGTATATTTTCTTAAATGGCCAAATGAAAGGTACTGCCAATTACAGTTTAATCCAAATAAATTAATGTCACAATTAAGATAAGACTATCACTGAATGTAAAGTGTAAACACTTTGAAGCAGATCCAGGTTAAAATCTTTACTCCCATTTTCACAGACAAAAAGGAATTCTCTATGTGACTTTTTCCAGGATCGTTCCCACACTCAGCATCAAAAAATATTCATGAGGTTATAAACTGCTCACAGCATTTTATAAAATATTATCATTCAGTCATTCAACACATATTTATTGAAAGCAGCTATTATTTATAGAGTTTATTTGCCAGCTTATGTGCTAAGCTTGTCTTTTGTCTCTATAACAAGAAAAAGAAACAAGTGTTTTCAGGAAGCTTAAAACATAAATAGACAACTGAAACCACACTGTATTCGTATATAATAGTGGATCCTAATTTGTTTAATTGCATTAAAATCCAGTGATCCAAGCGGTGCCTGGGTAGCTCAGTTGGTTAAGCAACTGCCTTTGGCTGAAGTCATGATCCCAGGGTCCTGGGATGGAGCCCCGCTTTGGGCTCCCTGCTCATTAGGTAGTCTGCTTGCCCCTCTCCTTCCCCTACCCCCCAATTCATGCTCTTTCTCAAATAAGTAAATAAAGTCTTTAAAAACAAAAACCCAATGATCCAATTATGGTATGGCCAACAATACACTACAAATCAATTCTTCTCTCCTGCTCTTCAGATCCACTTGGACTTTTTTGGCCCTTCATAGCAAAGGTCTACAAAGGCATTCATTCCAACTTCTATATATTGGCTATTTCCTGAACACTGGGCATAAAATGCTGGGAAACACAAACAAGGTCCCACCATCATGCAGTGAAAGACAATTATTAGTCAAATAATTACACTTAATAATGTAAATTACAAACTGAGGCGATTTTAACAGTTTATGAATGTCTTTAACAAAAGTCTAATGGTCAGAGCAAAGTTCCTGAATATGAAGACTGAGCTGAGATCTGAAGGCTGAGTAGGATTAACTAGGAAAAGAGTGGGAGGTTGAAAAGATGGGGAGTGAAGAAAAGATTTCAGATAAAGAACGAATGTGCCCTTAAATTCAGTATGGCTGCAACAGAGAAAGTGAAGAGTGTGATAAATCATACCAATCCAAGAATACTGATCTTTATTCAAACAATAATGTAAAGCCACTGAAATGTTTTAAGCAGACTGTCATTTTGAAAATATCACTCTGGCATCAAAGTGGAGACTGGATTTTGGGGGGTCGGGGGGAAGATCAGGAATAGTTATGAACGAAACCAAAAAAGGAAAATTTTGTTTTCAGAGCCCCCGGTATCCTACTTCTTCTATCAAAATATTCTATCTAGGATCAGCCTGTCTGTAGAATCTCAGTTTTCCTACTTGTTCTCTTCTCCTTTGTAGTAAGTTGAGAGGTCCTGCATTCTCTCACTGCCTTGCTATGAGCTTTTTACAATTAACTAATCAGAGCTAAGTGCTCTGATCCATGAAGCATGCCGTCTCTCTTATTTCTTGCTGTAAGTCAGTATTTTAAGGGAGAAGAATACCTTAACTGATTGTATTAAGGGAAGTTAGCTTATATCAACCCATTTAAAAAATTTAAAATTTAAATTAATTTAAAAATTAATCTTGAAATTCAAATAGATTTACACAACAAAAGTTTATTTTTCATTCATATTACATGCCCAACTCAAGTCTGTTGAAGACTGTTCTACGTGGCCACTTAGGAATCCAAGATATTAGATATTTCTCCACTTTGAAATTATACTATCTGGAACACATATTCTTGCTGACTGTAGCAGGAGAAGAGAGGGTGTGATATATTTTATGCCAGCAATAAATGCTTGGGCTTAGAAATGACACACATCATTTCTGTTCATAGCCCATTTTCTACTGTCCAGACCAATATACAGCTCAACTTGAATATAAAGGGGCTGGAAGGTGTAGTCATCTGTGGGCTTAGAAGAAGAGAAGAACTCGATATTGGGAAACATTAACAAAGAATAATATATAGTAAGAAAACCTTTTTTATTCTCCTCAAAAGAATCCCATATTTTAAGACATTCCAACCACAAGAACAAACCACTATAGAAACACTGCGTTTAAGTATAATTCATTTCAGTGAGATATACTGAAGGATTGATGAATACAGACAAAAGCAAAGCAATGTACTGTCTTAACACATGGATTCAGCCTTATCTGGAGTAAATGTACCATTTCGGTTAGGCTTATTGAAATATTAAAAATAGGCCCCGGGTCAATTCTAGTTTCAAGCAAGCATGACCCCACAGATATTACTGGAGACTAGAAAAGGCGCTCTTTTAAATATCACTGTGACAAGTTTCAGGAACATTACCTTGATTTATGAAGACTCTGCCTGATACTACTGGCAAAGGCAATCAAAATGAGAAAACAGACAAACTGTGATACCAGTGTAGCAACCCAGGCCGAACTCTTCACTGCCCCTTGTTGCGGCTCCCTCTGATGTAAAACCACCCTGAAGCTTAGAGGCCTCAAACAAGCATATTTTGTTCCCACTCATAGTTCTGTGTGTGGATTAGGGTCCCCTGGGCATCTCTAGTTTAGGTTCTTTTATGCAGTTGCAATCAGGTAACAGTTGGGCCTGGAGGAGGATTGACTGGTCTGGACACCCAAGACGCTTCCGCACTCACGTATGGTACGTCCGCTGAGATGGCGGGAACAGCTGTGAACTGGCCAAACATATATGTATGTGTGTGTACACATATGTATCTTCCCAAGTGACTCCTTCAAATGCCTCACCTGAGCAGCCTTGCCGAATGCACATCTCAAGATTAGCTGGGCTTTTAACGTGGCAGCTGGTTTCCCCCAAGCAAGCAACCCAAGAAATCAGGGCAGAAGCTGCAGGGCTTTTTACAACCTGGCTTTAAAATATGCACATTATCAACCTGGTTACAAAGAGCCAGCCCAGAGTCACTGTGTAAAAGACTAGACATAAATACTGGAAGGTATCATTCATTGGAAGGGAAGGATCTTTGGAAACTAGTTACGACATAACTGGTTTGGAAAATAAGAGCCATAGTCAAAACACCTGATATGTGACAATTAAAGATGGCTTTCTTGAAAATAAACCAGAAACATGTTTGATAAGGTGAAAATTCAGGTCTCCAAATACCAAAAGGTAGCATTAACCAACAGACAACATTTAAAGATTTCATTTATTTATTTTGAGAGAGAGAGAGTGTGTGTGTGTGCACGCGCGCACATACACACACGTGCAAGCAAGAGCAGAGTTGGGGGAGGGAGAGAATCCCAAGCAGACTCAGTGCTAACCACAGAGCCAGACATGGGGCTCAATCTCAAAACCCTATGATCATGACCTGAGACAAAACCAGGAGTCAGAGGCTTAACCAACTGAAGCACCCAGCACCCCTTTCTTTTTTAAAAGATTTTATTTATTTTAGAGAGCCAACAGACAATATTTATATAAAATTTACACACCATGTATTGGAACTTACAGCCATTTCTAGGCACACAGGATTATCACACAGCAGCAGAACTTTTAAAAAAAATAGTAAAAAGCATCCTTAAACATGAAATAAAATTATTACAGCATCTTTGAAAGGGAACTAACTCTATTAACATGTCAGAAATAAGAGCTTTCTCCTAGGTTTCTTTTATCCATACTCCTTTTCTCCTGGAACTCAAATGTAAAATACTGAAAAGTGATTCAGAATGTCTTCCAAAGTGCACTGCAATCATTAATTAGTTATTCCACACAATGTTCCCCTGAGAATAATGATAATTGTCCATTATTACAGAAAGAAATAGCAAGCTTCTAAAGACTAACTTGTCAAAGAATGTGATTTTTCTCTAAAGCTTTCCAGACCACAACTCTCACCATTAAATTACGAGATATCTGACATTCCTACTTAAGCCATCTGTTCACTTGGGGAGATATCTTCTACCTAGTAGACACTAAAATTAATGTGCTAAGATAATCATCTGCTAGTATTGTAGCTAGATCTCTGTTTACTCTACTTGGTTCTAAGCCCTAAGAAAGCTCCAGAAAGTGAAACAACCTGTTTTGCTTGCAGGAAATGTCATGATTACTTCCCCTGAAGAAATAATTATAAATTTATAATTGCGTCACACTTTTAGATGCTCTAAGAATTACATTAAAGTCATAAAACACAGCATTTTAATAACATGTTATGGTTAGTTAACATACTCTGACCTAGAACAAAATCTGGTGACAACCCTTCCTCTCTGTTTTTTTTTTTCCTTCCTCTCTGTTTTGCTACATCTGGCCCAGTGACTCTTGTTATTTATTTTCTCCCTTTTTATTATCTCCAAAGCGAAAAAGGTGATGGTAGTCATAGTGGTTAAAAGCATGGATCACTTTACAAATAAAACAGAGTGCTTTTCTGAACAAATCTGCATTATTCAAAAAGATAACTGACTCTGCCATGTTAATTGATTCTAATTTATTCCATTGAAATTACATCACTTTCTCTACTAAACTATTCATAATCTAAGCATATCACACACTGATTTGCTGAGACTCTGAATCTAGTCTATCAGAATTAATTAGCAAATTAAGAGACTTTGCACTAAAAATTTCTCAGCAGAGGAAAACAAAATTGCACCAGCATACTATGAAAGATATAAAAGAAAAAAATAGCATGTTGTAAAGAAAAATAAAACCAGCTAAACATTTTCCGATTCAGGTGACCAGAGGTAGAATAGATTCAGTTACATAAAAAGCATATTGGCTTGAAGAGGATCAAGAGCGTTGGAGAACTGTTTTCTGTAAATGTGGTCACCTGGCCTCAGAAGTAAAATGTCCGGCAGAGGAAAGGGCAAAGGCAGATGAACGGGGATAGACGTGAATCAAAATTGGCAGCCAGATTTTAAGGAGTCGTTCTTAACCTTGCTTTACGATGGAATCCTGAGGGAGCTTTAAAAATTACTGATGTCTCAGATATTCTAATCTAATTTATCTGGAGTGTGGCCTGAGCATCAGGATTTTTAAAAGCTTCCCAGGTGGTTTCAATGTGCAGCAAAGTCTGAGAGCTACTGACTTCAAGGTTAGCCCCGGTCAGGTAGGCTGTTGGCTCAGGACAGGAGGCTGTCACCGTATCAGTCAATGGGGAAACACCGGCTTGGGTGAGATAGCAGAACTGATGTTCACAGAATCTCTTTCTGCTGTAGCACAACTAAAAGTACTAAAGAAAAGATTTTACAAAATTTTTCTCTAATGCATTGCCCATCTGACAAGAAATTAAGAGAACTCCTCAAAGGCCAGAATAAAAAGAAAGCACAAATCCAAAGAAATAAGGAGCATGGGAACTGGCAGTTGCTTTGAAGTATATGGCAATTCTTGCTTCCCTAGACTCTGAATTTTTTTTGTTGTTTTTTGTTTTTTAAAAATTTTATTTATTTATCTGACCGACAGACATAGTGAGAGAGGGAACACAAGCAGGGGGAGTGGGAGAGGGAGAAGCAGGCTCCTCACCAAGCAGGGAGCCCCATGCAGGGCTCGATCCCAGGACCCCGTGACCGTGAAATGAGCAGAAGGCAGACGCTTAACGACTGAGCCACCCAGGTGCCCCTAGACCCTGAGTTTTAATCAGCTACATATAAAGAACAGAAGACAAAGACAAAGGCCATTTTAGAGTAGAAAGTCCAACTAGAGAAGCTCCCTTAAACCTGAAGCAAACGATGACATCCTTAGAACATAAGATTGGGGTGGGGAGGACAGAAACTCAAAAATTATCCCACCAAAAGAACAATACCAGTCATTCTTAGCCTTAACTCTGGATTCTTTGGAAAAACAAAGAAAAAAGTCTGCACTGCATAGGAATTCATATTAACCAAGTGGCCTAAAAAGTCTCAGACCAAAAATTAGTTGGAAGGGGTCTTGAGATGACAGTAACCACACTAGCAAAAGCCAACACAATTCTTCTCTTGAAAGAATACACTTTGAACCAGGCTTAAAAGATATCTACAGATGATATTCTGAGAGATATGGCCTCACATTACAATAAAAAATAACATCTGCGAGAGAGAGTCAGAAGGAAAAAAGATAAAGAATCAAACCTAAAACTCTTATCAGATAAAGCAAATTCCTTGACCTAATAAAGTATATTTTCCAAACAAAAAAATTACCACAAATATCATACACAGTAGTGAAAAGTTGAATCATTCTTTAAAAAGCAAGGAAAATACAAGGATTCATTATTTGTATTCATTATTGTACTAGAGGCTATAGTCAGTGAAATAAAATAAGATAAATAAAAAATATGAGGAGTGGAAAGAAAGAAAACTGTCATTGTACAAAGACAATAAACCCCAAAGAAAAGCATTAGAATTATTAAGAGAGTTAAGCTGGTAAATCAGCATGTAAATTCTGATTGAAATTCTACACATCAACAATTAGTTAGAAAGATACCATTTACCATAGTAACACCAAAGTTGGGTAACTAAGAATAAATCTAAAAAGTGATGTGCAAGACCTAAGAGAATATTATAAACGTTAGGGTAAGATATTAAAGACGACCCAAATAAAAGGAAAGATAAATAGGAATAGGAATACAATATTCTAATCTTAGTTCTCCCCAAATGGATGTAATACAATTTGATCAAATTCTAAATGGAGTTTTTATAGCACTCAAGTTGATTTTTAAGATTCATGTAGAAGAAGGATAGTCAAAAAAGGCCAAGACACATCTAAAGAAGAGTCAGGAGGGAGTTTTTGCCCTGCCAGATATCAAACCTTATAATAAAGCTATAATAATTAGGAAGTGGGATGACAGAACAGGAATGAACAACTAAAAGAATAAAAAAATACAGAGCCCAGGGTGCCTGGGTGGCTCAGTTGGTTAAGCAACTGCCTTCGGCTCAGATCAGGATCCTGGAGTCCCGGGATCGAGTCCCACATCAGGCTCCCAGCTCCATGGGGAGTCCGCTTCTCACTCTGACCCTCTCCCCTCTCATGCTCTCTCTCACTCTCTTTCCTAATAAATAAATAAAATCTTTAAAAAAAAAATACAGAGCCCAGAAATAGTCACACACATATATGGTAATATTATACAACAGCTTAGACACTGGACATCAATGGGAAAAGAAACAAAAAATGTATCTGATGCTGGCAAACTACAGTCCATAGGCCAAATCCAGTAAGACTCCTGCTTTTGTAAAATATTCCATTAAAACACAGTCATGCTCATTCATTCAAATTTTGTCCTTGGTTGCTTTTGGGCTACAATGGCAGAGTTAAATATTACAACAGGGACTGTATGACCTAAAAAAGCCTGAAATATTTACTATTTTGTTCTTTACAGAAAGTTTGCTGACCCCTGATAGATATTAAAAAAAAAAAATTAGAGGGCGCCTGGGTGGCTCAGTTGGTTGAGCGACTGCCTTTGGCTCAGGTCATGATCCTGGAGTCCCAGGATCTAGTCCCATATCGGACTCCCGGCTCTGTGGGAAGTCTGCTTCTCCCTCTGACCTTCTCCCCTCTCATTCTCAGTCTCTGTCTCTAATAAAAAAAAAAAAAAAAATTAGAATGAATTCCTACCTTCTGCCATAATAAAAATCACATCCAAGTAGACAAAGAACTTAAATAGGAAAGGCAAAATTGTAAAACTCATAGAAGAAATTACAGAAAACATTTCTGATTTGGGGGTAAGAAAGGATTTGTTTTAAAAGATGCAAAAAACATAAATCATAAAAATTTAAAGTTTTTAAATAGTTAATAAAATTAACCTTGGTTCCTCAAAGACAATATCAAGAAAATTTTTTAAAATACAACCCACAGTCAGACATAAGATAATCACATTAAGCCACCAAAGGATTTATAAACACAATTTATACTTAAATCCTACTAATCAATAATATAAGCAACATGAAGGGCAAATAGAAAAAAGAAAACAAAACAGTCATTTTACCATGTAGTAGAAACATAAATAATCAATTAACATAAAAATAAAAAGTTTATCTCATTAGAGGGCAGGAAAATGAAAATTGAAACCACAATGAGATGCCATTTCACATCCTCCATATAAATCAAAATTAAAAAATTAGACAATACCAAAGGCTGCGGATGTGGCAGAGCACTAGAACTCCCACAACACTGGTGAGAATACAAATTGGTAGAGCCACTTCAGGAAACACTTTGGCACTATAGATAGAGGAGAATCCGTCTTGTATATGACCCAGCAGTTCCATTACTTAGAGGAATTCTTGCACACATGCACCAGAATATAGGTCTAAGAATGCTTACTGAAGAATTGTTCTTGACAAAAAAAAAAAAAAAAATTACGGGTGAGTTGAAAACATATAAATGTTCACTGACCACAGACTTGATAAATAAAACATGGCATATCTATACAGTACAATAGTATGCAACATCAAAATTGAATGAATGAACATAGCTATACACAATCATAAGAATACAAATTAATGACATAAACCGAAATCATAAGTTTTCAAATATGAAAACTTTATATTAAATAAAACAAGTATAAATTGCAAAATCAAAACTAAAAATGTTATTGTTTAGAGACATACATATATAATAAACAATGAATCATTGGCAATGCCAAAATAAACATGCACCTCTGTATAAGTAAACCAAAAACCCAAGAGAATGAAGGTTAAATACAGAAGTACTGACTTCAAGAACCAAAAACATCCAGGGTACAAAGAGGTAAGGATCTCAAGAAGATGACTATCTCCATTGTCAGGAGCATCAAACCTTCTTCATGATGACTGTTGTCCAAGACTCTCCAACATTTACCCAGAATGGTGTTAGAGTCATGGGCATCCCTATTCTTCAAGCCTCTTACTATAAAATAATCTCCAGATTATTTTTATTTCTTAAGTATATAGCCTTGGAATTAACTAATAAAACCACATTTTACTCCCATTTTGTAGAAGAAAGGCATTTATTTATACAACCTCAAAATTCAGGAGGCATATAAGAGAGCAAGAATAAGCAACAGAGGGGAGAATTTTTCATACTCTTCATTTTCCCTAATCCTGTTGGACAGAAGACAAGGCTTGGCTGAAGGACAAGAAACTTGCAAAACAAGACTGATCGTGTAAGTAGATATACTCATATGAAAATGGACCTACAACACTTGAAAACTCCAGCTAAAAATTAAGAGTCATCAAAATAAACATTGGTACAAATTAATGACATAATATAAATACAAAGAGATTTATATTTAGTAAGTTTAATAGAAAAAAATGTTAATACATTTCTCAAACCTTGAGAAATTATTTGGATATGTCAGAAACAGGAAAAAAAAAAAAGAGAGCAGATGCAGTTTACTCACTCTGTTGATTCAAAGATAGGGCAGGATTATTATTTCCCATACTTTTAAATATGGGAATCAGCTTTTCCTGGCAACCATATACTACAATTAGCTCACACGAAATTCACTGTTAATCACAATTTCTAAGTCTTCTTTCGTACTTAAGACATATGCTAAGCCATCTATTCACCAATCTGTACCTGAGACAATGTTTTTTATTCAGGAAAAACAGCAATGTAGAGCTTTGTATTTATACCTACCAAATTTTACCTTGTTAACTTCAGCCAACTGCTTTTATTCTGTTAAAATTTTTTTTTTTTTGGATCTTGATTCTGTAACTGTAATACATTTACTAATGCTATTGGCTTTGTTTCATCTGTAGATTCGCTGAGCATATCTATATGTTTAACTAGGGCATGGAATAGGACAACCAAAGATCATAACTAAAGCACTCTACTTTTAAAGATCAGATTCGCCATATAGAATACATGAAAGCATATGCTAAATTCAAACTGATCCTTGGACATTATCTCTAAATAAACATACAACTTTTTCTAAATATCTTCATATTATTTTCAGGTCATAATAGCAATTTTCTTTTAAAGATTTATTTACTTATTTTAGAGAAAGAAAGCAAGGGGATGGGGCCAAGGGAGAGGGAGAAGGAAACAAGAAAACTCCACACTGAGCATGGAACCGGATTCAGGGCTCAGTCCCACAACTCTGGGATCATGACCTAAGCCAAAACTAAGAGTCAGACACTTAACCGACTGCACCACCTAGGTGCCCCCATAATAGTGGTTAAAGACGTTAATTAATATTTATTCTGCTGGTAAAAATACCTTTTTTATAAAGCCTAAAGTACTCACTAATGGTATAGTAAGGGCTATGGCTAATAAGTGCAGATGGCAGTCACAGGGTTGTTGTGGTCATAGACCCATAAGGCCTCTAGTCCCAGAGCTCACTAATACACCTTTCACTCAGCCCTTTGATCCTGAGACAAAGCTAAAAATAGAAACTCATTCTGAAAAGACATGGCACAGATAGTAGTCAGAATACTAAGATGGCCCACAAGATTCCCACCCCCCTTTACAAACATTCTTTTCATACTCTTGTTCCACTTGAGTATGGACAGGTTTGTGAATATGTCAAATTTTCCTCCCAAGATTAAGTTATGTTATATGATAAAGATAAAGGAGTTCTGCAGATATAATTTTGAGTGAGTCAAAAGGGAGATTATTCTGAATGTACCTGACTTAATTAGGCAAGAGTTATTCAAAATAGACTGGAATTCAAAGAAAAAGAGATTCTCCTGCTAGCTTTGAAGAATTAATCCTTTATGTTGGGAAAGAACTATAAGGCTAGAACCTGGACAGCTCCCGTAAGAGGTGAGAGTGACCTTTGGCTGACAGCAAGAAAACAGGGTCTTCGGTCCTACAACCACAAAAAAGCAAATTCGGCTAATGACTTGAATGAGCTTTGAAAAAGACCCCAAACTCCTGATAAGACCACAACCCCAGGTGATACCCTTGAGACCTGATGAGACCCTGGGCAGAGGACCCACCTATAGAAACTGAGATCATGAATTTTTATTGTTATAAACTATTAACTTTGTGGTAATTTATTATGCAGCAATATAAAATTAATACAGCATATAAGAAATAAGATTCATTTTGGCCCTGCCACCAACGTACCTGGTAATTTAATGCACAAAGCTAAACTGAGATACACTGAAAGCTATGTAAGTGAACCTGGGAGAAAAACAAAATTCAGCTATCACTGTTAAAATTATCTACTGGGAGCAGTACTGCATTAGTGTTGTTCTCAATAAAAGAGCTATTTGCAGGGAGAGAGACACAGAGACACAGAGATGGAGGGGGCCAAAGAATGAATATGAATCATTCACACAACTGGAGAGGCTGATGAAAATAGCATCCACGAATAGCAGGAGTCCAGACCCACAGAACATTTGATGTCATTACAAAACCTGCAGCAAGAATTTCTAGGAAGTAAGAGACTCAGCAGGACTACACCTAAGACTTTCTATGTTGATTTTAAGGACTGAGAATTAAAGTAGTTGTGCCTCCAAATTAGCTGACTCTCTCAAAAAAGGTTTATAACTTATCTAGTAGTTAGATGTTTTTAAAAGGGGAGAAAGTCAGTTTGCTAACACCTTTACAAATAATCAGTAATCTCATTATGCCGATACACTTTCAAAAGCATTTTTAGTGTCTAGACAGTCACATCCTCAATTGCTTTCTGACAAAAATAGCAAGGTATTCTGAATCTAGATCTTTAAAATGTTGCACCTTTCCCACTGCCCATCTTGAAATTCCTTGTTTTATTGGATACAATGTAATGTAGTATCAATGCAATGATAATATTAGAAGTAGCATTTATTTTTCTCTTCTAAATTATTCATTATTTTATAACTTACTGAACTCCTATGAACTTAGTTCTTTTATGAGGCTTTCAGAACTTTGATTCAGTGACTGCCAAAATAGCTAAAGACACTTTTACCATCTACTTAAAAATACAAGCAAACCAAAATTCTTTAGTAACAATACTATTTTAAACCAAAACAGTGATGTTTTTGTCAAGAGATAAGAAGCTTTGCTCTTCGGGATCTGTTACATTATACAATATTTTTAAAAACCCATTTTGAGTCAATATCAGCTCATATAGTTTTGTAAATCAATTTGTTGTGTTTTACCATAAAGAAAAACACTTTTGTCAAGGCATCTTTGTGGATGTCTCAACAGAATAAAATAACTAGCTTGCATAGGCACCCTTAGTTTTCTTAGATAGTATTTTATAAATACAACAAAGAGCCAAAGCCCAAAGTGCAGGTGGCAGCATAAATCTTTAAAAAATACCATGTTCTGGGGCGCCTGGGTGGCTCAGCTGGTTGAGCAGCTGCCTTCAGCTCAGGTCATGATCCCAGGGTTCTGCAATAGAGCCCCACATCGGGCTCCCTGCTCAGCAGAGAGCCAGCGTCTCCCTCTGCCTCTGCCTGCCACTCTGCCTACTTGTGCTCTCTCTGTCAAATAAATAAATAAAATCTTAAAAAAAAAATACCATGTTCCTTAGTCCTTAGTCACAGAAGTTCTCTTTCATAATCCGTAAGTGAATGCCATATAATAGCCAAAGCTCTTGGATCCATACCCCCGTTATCTTTCCATTGGAAAAAGCAAGCTTACTATTACTTAGACTTGAGACGATCATTTGGAAATATCAAGAACAGAATTTTATGGTTTCTACAGTTTTTACCACTCTGACACACTGGGGGTTTTGTTGTTGTTTTGAGGTCAGGAAGCATTTTATGGGCCTGATGAAGAGAGGATATTCACCTAGCAGCTCGACTGGAGATACTCCACCGACTCTCCCACACCCCTTCACACAGGTGTGTAAGGGACGGACCCTCTTACAGCAGAGATTAACGGCTTCCCTGGGTGTGGCCTAAGGCCTTCGCCCTGGGTGCGGGCTCCCAGCGTTGCTCTGCACTTCCCCGTGATCTCCTTGGGTAACTGCGCAGGACCTGGCACCAGCCCCAGGTCCACCTCAAGATGGACTCCGACAGGCAGTACTTTCAGGGGTCAAAGTGGGCCGGGTGAGAAAGCTGCTTTTTCTCCTGCTCCTCTTCCTAGAGGATTTCCTCATTCTTCCCCAGTGAGTTTTATACATAATTACTAAATTGGCAAAAAGCAGTGGGCAATATTCAGTGTGCTTATTTTGTCCCAAGGTAAATTTTATAATTTTCTATCGGAAGGAAAACTCCTCTTTATCAGATACTTATTCCATCAACAAATCAGAGCCCCTTTATACATCATTAATTGCAGCACAGTCCAGAAACTATATATATATATATAGTTTCATCATGGCTTCATCATGGCTCATATGCTTAGAGAGCTTCATTCATTGGAAAAATTTATCACATTTTACCAATATCTTCTCCACAGTAGGCTTGTGAAAATTAACATACTTTCTATAATTATATCTGCCTGTATCAAAGAAGATTCTGAGTGATATTACTCAAAACAATTAACTTCTTTCTAACCTCCTTAAAGTTGACACTAGAATTGCATATTTAGGATTCCTCTTATTTAAGCTTTCAATGAATGTGAGGATGATTTTTCATAGCTCTTTCAAGCATGCATGCAGTATCTCTTAGAATTAGCTCCAATAAGTAATCTGCTAAAAGAGGGATCCCCTTTCCCATTATTCTAATGAAGAAATTAAATTTTAAAGTCTTTACAGATTGTTGAAGAACTTATTTTGTATAAGACTAAGTTCAGAGTTCAAAGGCATTTAAGGTAATAGTTTGGTAATATAGTTGATGCGACATCAGAAAAAGCCAGTAGTAATTAAATGCCAGGTCTCCTAGTATTCAAAAGTTTCTTTATTGATCATTAATTGCTTATACATTGTTTGTTCCATATATGCTCTCTATTCCCACTCAGAGAAACCTCAAGCTCCTTAAAGGCACATGCCATGTCTTTATCTTTCTAGCCTCCATAATGCTTAATTCACATCTTTCACTGTTAAATTAAACAATGAATATTGAAGGTTTTAATATTAAATATTTAAGAATGTTTAATTTGTATTGATAATGCCATAATCAGAAGTTCAGAAAAAACGTTTCTGAAATTAAACTAGAATCATATTTATAGAAAAAGTCCCTGTAGCTATTTGAAAAATTACTTTACATAACATTTTCCCAAGGAGAGTATGCCAAAGGCTTTACATGAGGTTAAGGGGGCTCATTTCACCATCTTTATTAAGCATTGGCTCTCACCAAATAGATCACCTTGGAGTAGATTTGTCACCAAGAGAGACATGACTGTGTACCAAGGGTAGCCCTGCCTGCTTTTAATGGGCAAGACTGAAGCAAAAAAAAGAAAAAAAAAAAAACCACAAAACCTTACGTTTGAAAAAAATTCAAATTAATTTTGGTGTATCTTTCAATAATAAAGACTAATTTAATCTCAAAATACCTACTATAAACATTTCATAAGTTTCACCCATATCTGATATAGTTCTTCAATGTTCTCAAGATTTAGAATTCATTTTACAATCAGCGTCATCTCCCACTCTACTCAATATTCCTTAAAAATTATAAAAGTTACACTTGCTGTTAATATTTCAAATATAATTTCCAAAATCTCAGGAGAGAGGATAGTTGAAGTTGGAACTAATTAAACTCCACTTTTGTCTACCCTTTAAAAAGTTCCCTGACACGAGTTTACTAAGTAATTTTTTAAATGTATAAGTTTTTTTTTTAAAGAATTTTGCCACAACCTTGGAAATTATTAATGTTGCCACAAACCAAGATTGAGAATCACAGGCTTACACACACCCAACCCACACAAACATTCATACACACAATGGAAGTAGAATTCAATTTCAGTTGAAGAATAGGTTATATTCCAGAAATAGATCAACAGTTTCTAGGTTACTAATGATGGCTTTCTTTTGTTTTCTTGTTCTAATCCTTTTCTGCCTCTTCTCTGAGCGCTCTACCTTAAGTGCTTCAATCCTTTCTGCCTATTCTCTGAACACTCCAACCACAGGTACCATGTTCCTATGACTCACTCAGAGGAATGATTGACGGGAGTGGGGGGCCACCTCTGAAGACCTGACCTAGGATGGGCCTCTCCAGTGTGTCCCTGAGACAGGTCCTTTGGTGAACAACTGCACCAATTACCCTCTCGGGCGGGGCTCCTCTTTCACTTCCCCTTCCATTGAATTAGCACTCCTTTCGGAGATCTTGATGAACAAAGATGTTTTTAAACACATTCCCATGTCCTTCTCCAAGAGCAACTGCAGGACCAGTAGCTCAGAGGCAGTCTAGTTTAGAAATAAAAATTCTAAAGCAATGACTAAGAGGTAATGCCCAAGGACCAGTAAATGTGAAATGTTATTTCGAAGTTTACTGAGAACTATAGCATTAATGAATCAAAAGTGACCACAGCAGGCCCAGAATCATTTGCAGTACCAAAATAAACATGCACCTCCGTATAAGTAAACCAAAAACCCAAGAGAATGAAGGTTAAATACAGAAGTACTGACTTCAAGAACCAAAAACATCCAGGGTACAAAGAGGTAAGGATCCCAAGAAGATGACTATCTCCATTGTCAGAAGCATCAAACCTTCTTCATGATGACTTTTGTCCATGACTCTCCAACATTTATCCAGAATGGTGTTGGGGTCATGGGCATCCCTATTCTTCAAGCCTCTTAACATATCATGGCTGAGGACTGAGCTGTCTAGCATGCTTGCAGCTGAACTTGAGATGTGGAATGACAACTCAGATCTGCTTTTAGATCTGCACCTTGCCCAATGTGCGGAGCAGCTGACAGAATACGAAGAAACAAGCAACAGCAGATACTTCCAGATTCCCCTGCATTTCTACATACCTTCCCTGATCTTGCTGGATGTCACCTTCTGCACTCTAAAATATATTATATCCACATAGGTATCACTAACAGAGTTTTAACTTCTTGCATATATACTGTACTGCTATCTTAAAACCTGGTGGGCAGAAAAAGATCATACAAAGAAAAAGCAACAGTTCCTTCTCTATGTTATGTTTGGTTTTGCTTGAGAAATAGGGCACAGAGTCCTAGGAAATCACTGAAGGATATATAAAGAGATACTGTGACTACCAAATATGTGGAGGCTGAAAGAATAGTGATAATAGCAGAACGGAGTAATTCACCACTGGATCCTTTCGATTATGAGCTAAGCGAGGGTAGTTATTTTCTTAAATCCATATAATTAAAAACAAAATGTCTATGAACATACTGAAAGAAAGGATGACTCCTGTTCTAAGTATACGTGGAAAGGTTAAAACTGTTGAGACTCAGGACTGGAAAACTGGGCCTCCAAAAACCTGGAAACATCTACTATCCATCAATTCTCTCCTAACAGTATTTAGCATTTCTTGTTTCTTTTCTTCCTACTTCACTTCTATAGTCATGTAGAAACAAGGGAATAAATAATTATTTTGTCTTCTATATATAAACATTTATGCCAAACATAAAGGACCCATAAAGGAAATCTCAAGTCACTTCATCTTACCAGAGATGGAGGATTCATAATTTCAAAGATCCATTAAATAAACAATTTATTGATTACCCATTTTGTGTCAAGTAACATATCTCTGACTGGCACTAGGAACACATTATTGAACAAATTATGCAATCCAGTTAGAAGAGCATGATATAAGAGGGACTACAGACACAATTAAATAAAAGCTCATGTGCTATGAAAAATACTCAGTGCTATGAAAACTTATATTAAGTTCTCTTATATATTATATTTTTGATCCTTCTGAGATCAAAAAAGTGTCTTCCCAGAGAGGTGATATCTAACCTATTTTTTAAAAATGAGTAGACGTCAGGCAGAGGAGTCACACAATGCACTCAATTAAGTTTAACGGACTCATTTTGCTAAAGAACCTCACATGAAGGGTATGCAATTTGGGAAAAGCTTTACAAAACAGATCCACTTAAGATGAGCTCTGAAACACACACAGTAATTTACAAGCAGAATGCATGATTAAAGACCAAATTGAGTGGCATAATATAGAAAACTTCCATTTTAGAGCAAAATATAGCTTGCTTCTATTGATGATCAATGAAGTAATAGGGCTTGAACTGGGCTTTGAAGAATTAGCAAATTTAATAAGGGTAAAATAACATTCAAGGCATAGTGAACATAGACTACAGTGTAAACACTGTAAATATAGAGCTGGAAAAGGAATTTTTATGATACATGAAAGACTGTATGGTTTGAGAAGTTCCTGGAAGGGAGGTTAGTTGGCTAAATTGAATAAAATCAATGTAGATGGCTTTGAGGGCCACAAAGACCTGATTACACTTAATCTAACAGCAGTAAGAACTCATTGTCTGTTTCTGTCTTCTGTCTCAACTTCAGTTTTGTGAATTATGTCTAAGGCCTGTCACATTACAAAAGTTATGAATTCCAGATCTGATATGGGGCACCAAGATAAGTATCAAGCCTAAATTCTGGGAGTTAAAATGAGGAACAATGTATAGACTCACTGCATTTATTTCTATTTGGATGAGTCTTCTTTTTTTTAAAGATTTTATTTATTTATTTGAGAAAGAGAGCACAAGCAGGATGAGCAGGAGAGGCAGAGAGAGAAGCAGGGAGGCTGGGCAGGGAGCTGAGCAGGGAGCCTGACATGGGGCTCAATCCCAGGACCCTGGGATCATGACCTGAGCTGAAAGCAGACCCTTAACAGCTTAAGAACTGAGCCACCCAGGCACCCCATGAGTCTTTTGTTGTTGTCATTGTTAAGATGTATTTATTTATTTGAGAGAGAGAGAGAGAGAAAGAGAATGTGAGCCGGGGGGGGGGGGTAGGCAGAGAAAGAGGGACAGAGAAAATCTTAGGCAGGCTCCACGCTCAGCACAGAACCAGATGTGGGGCTTAATCCCATGACCCTGAGCTCATGACCTGAGTCAAAAATCAAGAGCTGGACGCTTAACCGACTGAACCAACCAGTCTCCTATTTGGACGAGTGTTAAAATCCTTTCATGATGCATAATTTCTGAGGTTCCCTATATATGACAGTAAGTCTCTGCTAATTCAGGTTTCATTGATTAAAAATACAGTAGAGAGAGAGAGAACATACAAAAGTTACTGAATTAAAATAAATAATTTTTCTTCTGCAAATTGGTATAATATTAATCTTAATTAAAATGAAATCCAACCTGTATCTAAAACATTTCAAATCAAATAAAGGAAAGAATTATCTGAAGAGACAAAGTGGGTGATAACTAATCCAAAAGTCAAACTCAAAGTTTCCGTTAACATTTAGTTCTAATAAGTTATGCTTTTTTCCTACTATTAACTCTTTCCAAATACCTCATTCATTTATCTGTAAGTAAAAACAAAGAAGATTAAGAATTATATGGAGAAATCTTAATCTCAATCCAGCCTTCCCCAAGGAATTTAATCACTCAGAAAATATTGAGGTCATCTGTTTGTATAACTTAATTTATATTTTTAGATTTTTAGATTTTAAAAAAGTACATGATTTTTTTTTAAGATTTTATTTATTTATTTATTTATTAGAGAGAGAGAGACTGAGAATGAGAGGGGAGAAGGTCAGAGGGAGAAGCAGACTTCCCGCAGAGCCGGGAGTCCGATATGGGACTCGATCCTGGGACTCCGGCATCATGACCCGAGCCGAAGGCAGTCGCTCAACCAACTGAGCCACCCAGGCGCCCAAAGTACATGATTTTAATTCATGGCTTCATACTGCCATGAAATTAATGGCCACCTTTCTACTACCCAGATTTTGAAATTTTACTTTATTTTAATATCTGGTGCCTTCTGAAGGTTCTGAGCTTAATGAAATAAAGATTCACCAGGTCTGCCAATATTTGTGTTTCTGTGAATTAATTACACTAAGCGTGGCCTAGGTCACATTATGCTATCAGCAGCTGCTGCCTCCTGTTTTGGATTTCCCTACAAATTCTACAAATCCATTATGACAACTGAAAGGTCCTTTGAATCAGTCATTTTCTTGGGAAATTGACATGTTTAGTTTGTATAAACATTTCATTCATTCAAGACATTAACTTAGTCATTTGGCCCATATTTGGTGAATACATCCCAGAGACTGGTTCTCAACAATTTACTAATACACTCAAAAATGCTTCCACTGAGATGTCTTACCTAATGGGCCTAGGTATAGAAAAATGTGTTTGAATTACCTAACAATTGTCCAAGTGACATAAGAATTCAATTTCACCAAATTCAAAAATTCATTGAACATCCTAAGTTTACTGAAGTGCAGGAAACCATATAACAAAATAAGTAGAAAAGAGTTGTTATCTTATTCTTATGAAAGTGCAAATTCTCCACTGGATAATAATGGAGCTAAAAGTTATACAGGGAAAACAAAATGTCCAGAAATTTCCTTAGCACAAAAAGTAGCTAAAACCCAAATATTATTTTCAGAATTAGGTCACTTTTCCTACCTTTACTGAAAGTATGAAGAATTCATTTAAAGGAGAAAGTTTACGTAACCTCTTAACAACCAATGAAAGGTTAAAAAAAAATTGAGGGGCACTTGGGTGATGCAGTCAAGTAAGCTTCCAGCTCTTGGATTTATTTAGCTCAGGTCATGATCTCAGGGTCCTGGGATCAAACCCTGGGGCGCTGTGCTCAGCATGGAGTCTGCTTGAGATTCTCGCTCCCTCTCTCCCTGCCCCTCCCCCTTGTTCTTTCTCTCTCCCTCTCTCTCTTAAATAAATAAATCTTTTTTAAAAATTAAGAACGTTAGTCAAAATCAGTTGGGTGTCAATCATTTATCAATATACTTATTTTTTGGTGAGAATATTTAAGATCTACTTCAGCAATTTTTCAGTGTACAATGACTATTATTAACAATTGTCACCACACTGTGTATTAATTAGAACTTATTTTTCTTATAAAAGTTAGTATCCTTTGTCCTACAGATTCACATTTCTCCCTCCCCTTCAGACCCTGGCAACCACCACACTATTATTTGTTCCTATGAAACTGGTTTTGTTTTTTAGATTCCACATACAAGTGATACCATACAGTATTTGTCTCTCTCTATATAATGCATGTCTCTAAATAATGCATGTCATCTGCAAACAGGGACAATTTTACAAGTAAAATTTTACAATTTTACTCCTCCCTTTCCAATTTAGATGTCTTTTATTTTCTTGCCTAATTGCATTGCTAGGACTTGTAGTACTATGTTGAATAGAAGTGCCAAGAGTGGGCATCCCTGTCTTGTTCCTGATCTTAAAGAAAAGGCTTTTAAATTTTCAACACTGACTATGATTTTTCTTCTGGGGTGGTCAGATATGACTTTTATCATATTGAGGTGAATTCCTTCAATGCCTAATTTGTTGAGAGTTTGTTTTTTTTTTATCATGAAAAGATGTTAAGTTTTATTAAATGCTTTTTCTGCATCTGTTGGATGATAATGATTGTTATCCTTCATTCTGTTAATGTGAAATATCACATTTATTGATTTTTTAACACTGAGTCATCCTTGCATCCCAGAGATGCATCCCACTTGATCATGTTACATGATCCTTGAATTTGACTATTGTGTTGAGGACTTTTGCATGTATGTTCATCAGAGATATTAGCCTATGACTTTCTTTTCGTGTCCTTGTCCAGCTTCAGTATCAGAGTAATGCTGACCTCATAAATAAGGGAAATGTTCCTTCCTTTTCAATTTCTTCCTCTTCAATTTCTTAGAGAAGGACTGGTGGTTTTGTTTGTTTGCTTGTTTGTTTTGATGCTGACACCTGGTATGGATGGTGTAATTCTTTTAACTGTTTGGCAGAATTCATCTGTGAAGCCATCTGGTTTTAAGGTTTTATTTGTTGGAAGGTTTTTGATTATCGATTAAATCTCCTTACTAGGGGCGCCTGGGTGGCTCAGTGGGTTAAAGCCTCTGCCTTCCGCTCAGGTCACGATCTCAGGGTCCTGGAATCGAGCCCCGCATCGGGCTCTCTGCTCAGCAGGGAGCCTGCTTCTCCCTCTCTCTCTGCCTGCCTCTCTGCCTACTTGTGATCGCTCTCTCTTTGTCAAATAAATAAATAAAATCTTTTTAAAAAATTTAAAAAATTTAAATCTCCTTACTAGCAATTGATGAGTTCAGACTTTCTATTTCTTCCTGGTTCAGTCATGGTAGGTCGTATGTTTCTAGAATTTATCCATTTCCTCTAAGTTGTCTAGTTTGTTAGCATGTAACTGTTCACAGTGGTCTCTTCTAATCCCTTGTATTTCTTTTATATCAGTTGTAATGTCCCCCTCTTTCATTTCTGATTTTATTTATTTGAATACTGTCTCCTGAATCCTGTTTGGGTTTTTTGTTTATTTGTTTGTTTGTTTGTTTTTGGTGAGTTTGGCTAAAGGTTTATCAATTTTGTTTGTCTTTTCAAACCACAGCTTCTAGTTTCATTTATTTTTATTTAAATATAGTTAATATACAATGTTACATCAGTTTCAGGTGTGATTCAACAAATCTATCATTGATCTTTTCTAGTGCCCTTATAATCTCTACTTCATTTACTTCTGCTCTGATCTTTATTATTTTTTCCTTCTGCCAACTTTAGGTTTAGTTTGTTCTTCCTTTTATAGTTCCTTGAGGTATAAAATAAGGTTATTTGAGATCTTTCTTTTTTCTTAATGTAGGTTTTTATCACTATGAACTTTCCTCTTCAAATTGCTTTTGCTGCATCTCCTAAGTCTTGGTATGTTGTGTTTCAACTTTCATTTATCTCAAGATATTTTTTTTTATTTTTCTTTTTAATTCCTTTGTTTTTTTCTTTGACCTATTGTTCAGAAATGTGTTGTTTAATTTCCATATACTTGTGAATTTTCCAGCTTTCCTCTCATTGTTAGAAAAGATACCTAAAAAAAATAAAAAGAAAAAAATAAAAAGAAAAGATACCTGAAATGATTTTGATCTTAAATTTATCTATTTTGTGACCTAATATATGACCTATCCTACATGTTCCATGTTTGCTTAAGAAGAATGTGTATTCTTCTGCTATTGGAGGTCTCAAATGTCTGTTAAATCCATTTGGTCTAAGGTATAATCCAACTCCAGTGTTTCCTTATTGATTTTCTGTCTGGAATATCAATCCATTGTTTAAAATGGTATCATTAAGTTCCCTACTATTATTGCATTGCTGTCTATTTCTGCTTTCGGATCTGTTAATAATTGCTTAATATATTTAGGTGCTCCAATATTGGGTGTGTATATATTTACAGTTATAACTTCTTGTTGAATTGATTCCTTTATCATTATATATAGGGGCCTTTTTTGTCTCTTGTTACAGCTTTTGAGTTAAAGTCTATTTTATTTGATAGAACTATAGCTAACTGTGCATTTTTAGTTTCCATTTGCATGGAATATCTTTTTCCTACACTTCACTTTCAGCCTTTAAGTATCCTTAAAGATGAAATGAGTCCCTTATAGACAGCATATAGTTAGGGTTTTTGGTTTTTTTTAATACATTCAGCCATTCTATGTCTTCTAATCCAGAGAATATAAAACACTTACATTAAGAGTAATTAATGATAGATAAAGGACAATCACCATTTTGTTAATTGCTTTCTGATTGTTTTGTAGTTCCTTTGTTCCTTTTTTCCTCTCTCACTGACCTTTTTATGAACTGATGGTGTTCTATAATGGTATGCTTTTATTCTATTCTTTTTATCATTTGTGTATCTATTTATAGGATTTTGCTTTGTGATTTGAGGCTTTCATAATAGTTACAACAGTCTATTTTAAGCTTAAATTAACTTCAATCACATAAAAGAATTCTATGCTTTTACTGACCCCCTTTCCTATTTTATGTTATTGATGTCCCAATTTACATCTCTTTATATTGTGTACCAGTTAACAAAATATTGTACCATTAATTATTTTTAACACTTTTGTTTTTTAACCTGTATGCTAGGGTATAATGTGATTTATATACCACCACTGCAGTATTAGAGTATTTTGAATTTGACTATATATTTACCTTTACTAGTGAATTTTCTACTTTCATATATTTTCATGTTTACCAATTAGTGTCCTTTCATTTCAGCTTGAAAACTTCCTTTACCATTTCTTGTAAGGCAGGTCTAGTGGTAATAAATTTCCTTAGATTTTGTCTGAGAAAGTCTATGTCTCCTTCATTTCTGAAGGACAATTTTACTGGTGAAGTTTACAGCTTTTTCTTTAGCATTTTGAATATTTTATCTGACTCTCTTGTGGTCCCGAAGGGTCCTACTGAGAAATCTGCAGATAGCCTTACTGGGGTTCCCTTATATGTGCTAAGCCATTCTTCCCTTGCTGCTTTAAAAATTCTGTCTTCAATTTTTGAGAGTTTGATTATAATGTGTCTCAATGAAAATCTCTTTGGACTGAATATGTTTGGAGATCTTTGAGCTTCATGTCCTTGAATGGCCATATCCCTCCCCAGACTTGGGACATTTTCAGCCATTATTTTTTAAGTAAGTTTTCTGTCCCTCTCTCTCTTCTCTTTCTGGGACTACCATAACCTGAATGTTGTTTTGCTTGATGGTATCCTATAATTAATATAGGCTTGTTTCACTCTTTTTTTTTATTCTTGTTTCTTATTCTCCTTTGACTTGATAATAACAAGAGATCGGTCTTCAAGTTCACAGATTCTTTGTTCTGCATGATTAGGCCTTATGTTGAAGCTCTCTACCGCACTTTTCATTTTGTTTATTGTATTCTTGAGCTCTAGAATTTCTATTTGTTCCTTTTATTTCTAACTCTTTGTTGAACTTTTCATTTTGTTCATGCATTGTTTTCTTGAATTCACTGAATTGTCTGTGTTCTCTTGAATCTCACTAAGTTTCCTTAAAGTAATTAATTTGAGGGGCACATGGTGGCTCAGTGAGTTAAGCATCTACCTTTGGCTCAGGTCATGATCTCAGGGTCCTGGGATCTAGCCCCACATAGGGTTCCCTGCCCACCAGGAAGTCTGCTTCTCCCTCTCCCTTTGCACCTCCCCACCATTCGTATTCTCTCACATTCTCTCTCACTCTCAAATAAATGTGTAAAATCTTTTTCAAAAATTAATTTGAATTCTTTTTCAAGCAACATGCAGATTTCCATTTCTTTGGGATCACTTACTGGAAAATTATTGGGTTCCTATGGTGGTGTCATGTTTCCTTGCTTCTTCATGTTTCTGATGGCTCTGCACTGATGGCTATGCATTTGAGGGAGCTGCCACCTCTGCAGTGAAGAAAATTTTCATTTCTGCACTACAAAATATGGTAATCACGAGCCGCATATGGACATAAAGCATGTGACATGGGCTAGTGTTACTAAGGAAGTGAATTTTAATTTTATTTAATAGAACTTAGTTTAATTTTAAACTTAACTAGCCACATGTAGTTGGTGGTAAAGAAACAGACATAAGTCAATGAATAAAAGAATAAATTATCTTCTTAAGAACTATATTAATTAAGTACTGTTATCTGTTCCTCACATATAAGGAAAGGAAGAGGACCAGAGATTAAATGACTTGCTTAAAGTTTCACACCAAATAAATTGTGAAACCAGGATTTAAACCCAGGTACCTATCTCCAGACCCTACACTCAATTACTGCATGGAAATCTGTTTTCTCAGATGATTTCAACTCAATAGTCTGGTTTTCAGGGTTTTGGTGAAAGTTTATATGTTATAATGTATAACATATACAATACAACAATACAACAGGTTATGTGCCCAGTACTAGTATCTGAAAAAAGTTACTCCATGATGTAAATTATATCTTAAACATTTAATTATATAAAAAATATTTATTATATAGGAAAAATAAGCAATCCAAAAGTGCTTCCTAAAGTTAATAGTAAACGATGCTACTTATTCACTTAATAGTGTATTTCTAATGCAGCAAGTAGTAAAGAAAGCTTAAAGGTTACTCCTACTTCAGAACAATTAAACATTGGGAAATACATAAAGTTTGAGACATAACAGCCTACAAAACACTCCAAAGATCCCCTTTAAATAAAAGGAAATAAGGTCAGAAAAACTGTATCTATGGAACCAAGCCAGAGCCTCAGCAATGGACAGCAATGGACAGCCAAAAGGGCAAAACTGCCCAGGGCAACTATTTTAGCAATGAAATTTAAGACTTTGACCAGCCACAGGTCAATCAGAAAGCTCCTAACTGTTTTGCTGATTAGAGACCCTCAGAAGGGACTTCCATGTCCCCAATCAATAGTACTCCTGAGAAACAGAAAGAAGCAGAAACAAATCCCCCTATATTTTCTTCACTTTAGGTCTGCAGAACTTCCACTGAGTAAAATCAAGCAATGAATTCACAAACAAAAATACCAAATCCAAGAAACCCAGTTTTTATGATTGAGGGCCAGAAGAAACAAATGACGATCTTTTTACTCCCAAGTATTATTTGTATAGAAACTACACGGAGAAACTATAGAACTGCTATGCATAAACTGGTTTTTTTTAATTAACAAATAATGTATTATTTGCATTATATACCCATGTGAATTTGCATTCACAGAGGTAAATGTCTACGAATCATCCATCTTACACAATTCACAGCACTCACCATAGCACATACCCTCCCCAATGTCCATAACCCAGCCACCCTATCCATCCTCTTCTACCCCCCAGCAACCCTCAGTTTGTTTCCTTAAATTAAGAGTTTCTAATGGTTTGTCTCCCTCCCCAGTCCCATCTTGTTTCATTTTTTCCCTCCCTATCCCCCACAGCCCCAAGCCCTGCCTCTCAAATTCCTCATATCAGAGAGATCGTATGATAATTATCTTTCTCTGATTGACTTATTTTGCTTAGCATAATACCCTCTAGTTCCATTAACGTATCTTTAAAAGGTCACGGCAAAAAAAATAAAATTTGGTGCCTAGCAAAATGATGATGATGATGATGATAAAAGAATGATGATAAATTAAAAATATTTAAGTATAAGAACAGAGTTCAGGGGTGCCTGGGTGGCTCAGCTGTTAAGCGTCTGCCTTCAGCTCGGGTCATGATCTCAGGGTCCTGGGATTGAGTCCCCACATCGGGCTCCCTGCTCAGCCGGAAGCCTGTTTCTCACTCTCTCACTCCCCCTGCTTGTGTTCCCTCTCTTGCTGTCTCTCTCTGTCAAATAAATAAATAAAATCTTTAAAAAAAAAAAAAAAGAACAGAGTTCACTACCAAGAGCCCTCAGTAAATGAACCTCCAAAGACTAGACTTCAGGAAGAATAAAAAGGATCCTGGAATGACAATCTAATGTGCAGCAAAGACCATAATAAACCTGCATTTTTTAATGCAAGCAAACGCTTTTTAAAAATATTAATTATCATAATATTTTGTAATTTGTTGAATCTAAAACAAATTGGACTTCTTCCCCAAACATAATAGAGGAACAAGGACCAGATTTACCTTGTTGTCTTAACCAAATAAAAAACTATAAAAAATAAATAAAACATCATTTCACAATAGGCAAAGCAGAATATTCCCTGGAAGGAAGACAAAAAATGAGGTAATTCCTATGACTGCCCTACTTTACCGCCTGCAGAGACTTTTCAGGTGCAGCACAGAAAGAGATAAACTAAGCAGTGTCCCTGAACTGAAAAGACAGAGATGGTAGTCCAAGAAGGCCAAAGTGGCTAAAATTCCAAGGAATTATTCAGTTGATAGAATTTGTAGAAAGTGTAATTAAACAGCTACTCCAAATAAAACTTCATGTGTTCAAGAAACTAGAAAATGCTGCAAAGAGTACAAGAAAGCCTCCTGAAAGGGGCACGTGGGTGGGTGCCGAGATGGTGTTAATGGAACTCCCTGGAACACCGGAAGATGAGTCCCACCGGCTGTCCCAGCTGACTGCAAGAGTCATGCAAACTCAGGAGGGTATGTGTGGGACACTGGGTATCCGGCATGCCACAGGCTACAGTTCACTCTTGGGGCAGGAATAAAAAAGCATTTTGGAACCAGGAAGAAAAGCCTCTTCCTCATCCAGCGCCTCTCCAATGCCATCTACTGAAAAGCTTAACATTGTCCTACCTGGCAAAAGAGAAATGCTCACAGGGCTCAGCTCCAATACCACAAAGCAGGGCAAAGAAGGATAGATATGGAGCAAAGAGATAAACTGACAACTGGTACAAAGAGTACATAAAACATTTAAATTTCTAGATTTCTACCTCTGTCAGGGAAGATTCAACTGGAAGGTTCACTAATAAAAAGTAAAACTCTCTTTTAGCTTTAGATAAAAGGATAATGAAAATAAATAATGAATAGAAGCTCAACTCACCTGAGATTTTAGTAGTAAAATGTCACATCTCTCTGTTTTTAGACTACTTTGTGGGCTTATAGATAGCATAATTGAGATATCTTAGTAAAATATATATTATCTAATCCAAACTACCCAGATATATTACATATATAAAATAATATATATCTTTCATTATATTCATAAAATTGCTTATTTACAAGTATGTATATACACACACATACACATGCACACACACACACTTAACCTTATTAGTTATCAAAGAAATACAAACTGAAGCAAAACTTAAGCACAAGTTTTTTTACCCATCAATTGACAAAAAATAACTAACGTCCACTACTGGAGAGACTATGGGAAAAGGGAAGGCTAAAACTTGATGAAGAATTCTCCAATTATACATTTATATATACTGCAAAACTTGTTGTCTAGAATATAATCTAATTTTTAATTTGGTGGTTTGGTTGTAGAGGAGAATTTAGCTGAATAGTATTTGAGAAGCTCTCTATTTTTATAACCTAAGAAAGGGTAATGCAGTTCTTAAAAGCATCATGTGTTTGTTCATTCTCTCAAATCTAGATCAGTGACAAAAACACTTGACAATGGCAAATCGAGAATAATCACTAGTCAATTTGTAGAGCCACCTACTCCAAATTCTTTACACCCATTTTACAAAATGCATCTATCACAAATGGAAAACAATAGAAACTAAAGCACATAACTAAGTCATTATGGCATGTGCGGAGTTTTTATTTGATTCTAAAAATAATAGTTGATTATAGTATTTGTGATAATAGAAGTTCCCTAATAAGAATTAAAACCATCAATTTTAATTGAACCTCTATTCATTTTTAATTAGAACTCCTTACAATGAGTAAAATATATCAATGAAGTAAATTTTAAATGTACTGAAATATAAAACAAATTAAAGTTAGACCTATCATCTACATATCCAGGAAGGTTTTCAGATATAAGGAAAAGTATTATGAGTAACTACTCTCCGCCTGGAATATTCCATTCCTGAAGTAAGATGGAGCACCTGGCAAGCTATGGTAGAATTCATCTAAATCTTTCTAATGGGTGTGATACAGTGACAACATCAGTGACCATAAGAGATACTCTATTACAAGAATATGGTATTATGCATGAACTTAAACTATAAGAACAGCCTTAATAATAAGATGTATGGATACGTCACAGCCTTTGCCTCAAAGTATTCTTGCATCAGCTATTGACTGGTGTGAATTCTTAATGGAGATGTAATCTATATTAATTTTTAGACTATCTGAACCTCAGCTTCCTCATCTATAAAACCGAAATGATAATGAGTATCTTCTTGGACCATTTTGAGGATTAGCTATACCTTTATATATATATTTATATACATATATATGTACACACACACACACACACACACACACGACACAGTGAAAGAGCATCCAACAAACGTAGTTATTCCAATTGACAGTAATGAAGTCATTTTAATACAACATTAGAGGTGGCATATAAGAGAGAGCCTGCTATGCCATGTGGCTTCTTGCCTTCATGGTACTTACGGTCTACCAGAGAAGACAGATATAAATACACAATTATAGGGGCCCCTGGGTGGCTCAGTGGGTTAAAGCCTTTGCCTTCGCCTCAGGTCATGATCTCAGGGTCCTGGGATCGAGCCCTACATCGGGCTCTCTGCTCAGCAGAGCCCCTCTCTGCCTGCCTCTCTTCCTCCTTGTGATCTCTCTCTGTGTCAAATAAATAAGTAAAATCTTTTAAAAGAAAATTTTTAAAAAATACATAATTATAAATAACTAATAATTTCAAGCATACAAAATGCTATGGAAAATAGCTAATATTTATAGAGAATGTACCGTGCAATGCATTTTACATATATCGGAGTACCGTTCCCATTTAAAGAAATGTGAGCGTAGGTTAGGAAACACAGGCAGTCTGAATCCAAAGCCAGCACTTTAAACTACTACCCAACACTATCTCAAAAAAAAAAAAGTACTATGCAATACTGTACATACATTTTATATGATGTTATAGTCATGATATCAGTTTTTAATCACACTGGCAGCAGTGCAGATGATGAATTGGAGAGGAATAAAACTAAACACAGGAGAGTCTTGGAAGCATCTAAGCAAGAAATGACTGGTACTAGAACAAAGTCGGTTGTAGTAAGAATGAGAGAAGAAAACAAACTGACGAGCTACTGAGGTAGAATTGATAACACTTCACAAGTGACTAACATGAGAGTGAGGGAAAGGGAGAGCTCAGCACACTGCCACCAGAGAGGTCTGGCTGCCAAGCACTTTCATAACTGAAGACTTAATCAACTCTGACCCAGGAGAAAAGGCACAGATTTCAAAGGCACAGATTTCATTTTCAGTCCTCCCCACTCATCCCCACCCTTAGCTCTAGCACATGCATCACTGCTGCAGAGATAACAAAGTATCATTGCATAGCAATCAAATATTTAACCTATTTAAAGAAAATCACTGAAATCTTTCACCAAAAAACAAACAACGATCTGGAATCTCTATTTCAACAGAGAAATAAAATACCAAATTGACTTTTAATTTTACACATATATGTGGTATTCATTTGGTCCTAAGAATATCTTCTTTTTTTTTTTAAGAATATCTTGGTTGGGGGACGCCTGGGTGGCGCAGTTGGTTGGGCAACTGCCTTTGGCTCGGGTCATGATCCCGGTGTCTTGGGATCGAGTCCCGCATCGGGCTCCTTGCTCCGCGGGGAGCCTGCTCCTCTCTCTGCCTCTGCCTGCCTCTCTGCCTGCTTGTGTTCTCTCTCTGTTAAATGAATAAATAAAAAAATCTTTAAAAAAAAAAAAAAAGAATATCTTGGTTGGACACCAAAAAATTATGGTTACTGAATTCACAATCTATTAATTAAAAACAAAAGTTAAGTAGCTTACCCAGTGATAGAAGGCCAATCCTCAGAAGAAAATTTTCAAGCATTACTTGATTATGCCATTTTTTAATTAACAGCATTAGCTAGACAGACACATGGGTCTTTTATTGGACTTTAGGGCTGCAGAATTCTATATAATTCTGCATGCTTAAGCATGTAAAATGATTTAATTTACATTTAAAATTCCAATATGAGGGGCACCTGGGTGGCTCAGTCAGTTAAGTGTCTGACTCTTGATTTCAGCTCAGGTCACAATCTCTGGATCAGGAGACTGAGCCCTGAGTCCAGCTCTGTGCTCAGCCAGGAGTATGCCTGAGATTCTCTCCCTCTCCTTTTCTCAAATAAATAAATCTTTAAAAAAAATTCCAATATGAAAGTTGGAAGGGTAAAATACAATATATTCCATCTTCGACATTTTGGTCAAATTTGTTAAAAAATTAAATCAAAATGAAAAAGCTAAAAGTTTCTTTTTCTATTCAAATTATCTGAGAAGTGAAACAATATGTGATGATTTTATCTGAAATGCAGTCACAATAGTTAGAATTACACATGAAATTTAATATGTGGTTTATTATTTTAGACAAATTACTATTTTAGCTAATATTATTGTCTTTCTATCATCTCCCAATTCTGAAGACACTGGACTGAGTTTGGTGGGGCCTGAGGCTGAAATTAACAAGAGGGAAGATGCGGGGCAGAGATGGGGTATAAAAATCTGTTGGCAAAACCATCAAAGTAAGAAAGGGAAAGGAAGAGAAACCAGGAAGTAGAGTCAATGTTGGAATTATACAGTAGCTTATAAATACACTGGATCAGAGCTCTCAAATTTTTTGGTCTTGGAATCTCTCTACACTCTTGAAAATTACTGAGAATCCCAAAGAACTTTTATTTCTGTTGGTTACATCCACTGATATTTACCATCTGGGATATTAAAACTGAGAAATTTTGAAAATATTTAATAATTCATTTAAAAATAACAATAAGACTATATCATGCTAACATAAACAATGTATTTATGAAAAATAACTATATTTTCTCAAACAAAAAAAATCATTGTTTTACATTTCTGCAAATCTCTTTAAAGTCTGGCTTATGGGGCGCCTGGGTGGTTCGGTTGGTTAAGCAGCTGCCTTCAGCTCAGGTCATGATTCCAGGGTCCTAGGATCGAGCCCCACATCGGGTTTCCTGCTTAGCAGAGAGCCTGCTTCTCTCTCTCCCTCTGCCTGCCGCTCTGCTTACTTGTGCTTACTCTCTCTCTCTGTCAAATAAGTAAATTTAAAAATCTTTTAAAAAAATAAATAAATAAAGTCTGGCTTATTAGAAATCAACTAGATTCTCATATTTCTTTCTGTATTCAATCTGTTTCTATGTTATATCTTATGAAGCCTCTGTACGCCCATAAGAGAATCGATAGTTCAAAAGGCAAATAATGTTTTTGAATTATTATGAAAATAGTTTCAAGATCACAAACTCCCTTGATAGGGTCTTGAGGATCCCAAGGGACCTGGGATGACACTTTGAAAACGACTGCCTTAGACAAACATATTTTAAAAGGTGGCAAATAAAAGTGATTCGCACACCAGCATAAACACAAAGGCCATAAGCACAGTGGCTCATCTTATCCCTCTGCCCCTTATGAATTTGGGGCTTCAACAGAACTAGAATTTCAATGGAGCCAAACCTGTAGAGACCATTATCCATTATCCTATCTCCAAATGTAAATACAGAATCAACTCTATAGAATTTCCTCCAGGTAATCACGGCACTGAAAGCACCAGCAGGAAAAACTGTTTTTGCCTGCAAAAAACAGAGAGTGTACCAACAAGCCAATAGTAAAATCTGCTGAAATAATTATATAGTCAAGATTAGGTCATGACTTTACTTCAGTACAATAATTATGGTAAGATAAAGGAAAGCGCTGCTTAGGGACTTTTTGCTTAGGGACTGCTCAGGGACTTTAGTTCTCTTTCCTGAAGAGCTATGGATATACACAGATTTAAAACAGTATAAAGATACTACTTCCTGGAGACAGAACATGAAACAAAAGCCTCTGAAAGTCTCCCCCAACTTACGAGTTCTTGAGTACTTTTATCCCGTTGAAATGGGCTTTGAATCATCTGACATTTCCCCCTTTATACACTTCTCTAACTGATGAACAAAAATTGCTGTAAATATCCATTTACAGTTTTCCTCATTTTTCCTTTTAATCCTTCTATTTTCAGTGCTTGTGTGCCATCTCCAGCCCCTGCTCTGATTCCTGCTTCATCAGGTTAGATTCACTGATCCCTACATCTCTCCACATACCTACAGGTGAGTTTACATTTTGAAATACAAAAATATAATTAAATGTCACACATTCTCGTGCATTATAAAGACAACAGCAACTCAAACTATGAATAAGCTGAGAGGGAAAACATAATGACCAAAAGACAAACAATTTTGAAATAAGACATTTGCATATTACTTCTAGGGTAAAATCACTTAAGTTATTTCAATACTTTAGGTTCTGCTTGTATCATCAACCACCCACTTGTTCTCTCTCAATCTATAAACCCTGGCGAGGGAAAAATAATGATAAATTGAAACTTGCCCTGGATAAATACATATCAATGACCTGGTAAAGACACCAAAAAAAATTAAGAAGGTGGTAAATAAGGCTTTTTCATTTAAGAGGAAAGAAAAGATACCAAAGAACAGAGTTTAACTCTTGTATAATACAGTCAGTTACAGCTTTCTAAATCAGCCAAGAGCTGTAGCTAGGCAACATGATTCTTCACTGTGCGCAAAAAGGGGGCTGCCAAGCATCAGTAGCCTCATTTCTCACTGAAAGCTTTGACAAGTTTCCACCATATTTTATATAATTGTAGCAGAGGGAGTGCCAGATTAGATCTGATTTGCTGTCATAATGGGATTTTACCCACATAAGCTAATGATGCAAAGCTATATTTAACCCCCCAAAAGTCACCCTCAAGCACTTACTGTATATTCTGATTGCTTCTCATATCTAGAATTGGACAAGTAGCAATTTTTTTCCGCTACTGAATATGACAAAAGCAAAGGTTTAATAGGTAGATTTTTTTTTCCCTGATGGGCTCCATTATAAATTTAGCTACATATTCCATATATGTGCACTGGCTTCTCTCACCAAATTGAGAAGATCAAGAAGGTCTGTTACTTTGAGTTCATACCCATTGGTATATGCAAGTCAATTCTCTTGCCCCAGCCTACTCCAGTTGGCTGAATATGCTGTTAATTTCCCACCTTTAGTATGGGCACTACTCTAACCCTAGGTCATGGAGAAGTTTGGGAGCATTTAAGGCATTTGTCTTCACCTATCTCTAAGGAGATGGATTATATCCCTTGAAACCTGTTTCCAACTGGATATTTCTACCATCCCAAGTCATGCCATACATTGAAACAAGAGTACCATCACTGGCAAGAAACTTCTGATGTGGCCACTCACACACCTACAAGATGGAACCTTCTGTGCATTGGCTCTAATTCAAATCTGTATGTGAGCTTGCCACATCTTTTGGAAATTTGTTTTGGTCACCTGAGAATTAGATTAGTTCTACACATAAGATTCCAGCATGCCTCCTTGCTGAGCTCCCATGGGTAAAACTACAATGCTAGCAGTATTGGCCTATGGGCCACGACTAGCCAGTAATTCTCCTTCCAAACAACCAATTATCACCTACACACAGTAGTCCTTCCTTATCCGCAGGACATACATCCCAAGACCCCAGCGGGTGCTTGAAACTGTAGATAGTACCAAGCCCTATACCATATTTTTTTTTTACTACACATACATACTTATGGTAAAGTTTAATTTATAAGTTAGGCACGGTAAGATATTAACAATAATAACTAATAATAAAACAGAACAATTATAATAATATACTATAATGAAAGTCATGTGAACATGTCTCTCTCTCTCTCAAAATACGTTATTGTATTCCATTCAGTCTTCTGATGATGATGACGTGAGATGAGAAAATGTCTATGTGAGGGGATGAAGTGAGGTGAGGACAAGCACTGGGGCCTACTGTCGGGCTGTCACTCACCTTCTGACAACAGGCCAGAAGGAAGACCATCTGCTTCTAGATCACAGCTGAATACAGGAAACTGAAACTGTGGAAAAGTAAAACCGCAGATAAGGCGGGTCAACTGTACTCCCTTCCTATAGTTTAAATCCCTAACCTAGCATTTGCTGGTTTTATGACCTTAGTTAAGTTTCTTAAAGCCATTTTTTTAAAGATCTACTTATTTATTTATTTGACAGAGAGGAGAGAGATCACAAGTGCAGAGAGGCAGGCAGAGAGAGAGGAGGAAGCAGGCTCACCACTGAGCAGAGAGCCCGACGCGGGACTCGATCCCAGGACCTTGAGATCATGACCCGAGTCAAAGGCAGAGGCTTTAATCCACTGAGCCACCCAGGCACCCCTCTTAAAGCCATTTTAAGTCTTAGTTTCCTCACCTAGAAAATAGGAACAAGCATACCTAGTCCCAACATAATTATTAAGTAAATATGTCTTATTATTATTAAATAATTATTTTCTTATACAGAAACGGAAAAACAAACTTGTATCAACAGGACACTTCCTTTTGGGGGATCTCACCGACTCTGCCACCTTGGGCTAAAGAAAACTTAGTTACTAGCAAGTATGATCAAAAGTGACTGTACCTACAGCACTTGTGAATAAGATCTTGTAAGAGTTTGGTTTTTTTTAGGAAAACATTTTATGTAGTCCATAAAGTTCATAAAACAGAAACCCATAAATCAAGACTTACTGCTTTTATATGTCAGATAAATAGGTAAATGATATAGACAGGGGGACAGATATAGACAGACCTATCTGCCAGAGAGTGTGTTCACCTTGAATAGACAGGTAGCGCTCCCCTTTGTACATTGTAATTCATATACTCCAAAGGTCCCAACATCAGATCGACAGGTTCAAGGCTGGTGAAACAATCCAATGACAATGCATTATACAAAAGAGTGTTATTCAGGAGAAGGTACCAAATATCACGACCCTGTCACAGCTGAAAAAAAAAAATGCGTTTACCTCCTACTCTAAGGTATCTGATTCCTTCATAAGTAAAGGAAGCAAATTAGCTTAAAGAAAAATTAATGACACTCCCCTGAACTGCCTCCTTTCTGACTCACATTGTCCTGGATCAACAATCCAATGTCAACTAAACATCTTTTGGCTTTTCCTTCTCACTTCCATCAAAATTATTAGTCCTGCATCACCATGCCCAAAGTTCTTAATGAGTAATTGGAAATCGAATCCTATAAGCTAGCTCAAGTGAAGGTGGCAATGATGAATAATAGTTTGCTTTACTTTTATCACAGAGGAAAATCAGAAAATCTCGGGTTTAAAAAATCTCAGGCACAACCACAGGCAGTGTGAGCATTCAGGGTACCATCAATACAAAAAAAATCAGAGCGCTGTTTTTGGATGGAAGAAGCACCTTTTGGTGTCTTCCTTTACAATATACTAGGAGTATAAAACCTTAGGGCTGCAGAGAAGCTTAAGAGGTATCAAGTCCAACTATATATGCTGCATGAAATTTTCATGAACCCTGAAAAATTTTGTCAAGTGGTAGGTACCTTTCACTGTTGAAAATACTAAAGCATTCTCATCAAGTGGTCATCCTGGCACTGTGTGATTAAACTCCAACATTCGTATTTATAATTTCATATTTTAAAATATATATATATTTCAATTTTTTAAAAATTTCCATGATTTTCTTTTTTTTTTTTTTTAAGATTTTACTTATTTGACAGAGACACACAGCGAGAGAGGGAACACAAACAGGGGGGAGAGGGAGAGGGAGAAGCAGGCTCCCTGCCAAGCAGGGATTGGTCCCCTCAATCCCAGGGGACCAGTACTGGAGCCAAAGGCAGGCGCCTGACGACTAAGCCACCCAGGCGCCCCTATATATTCTCAATTTTTTAACAATTCTGACTATTAAAATGTTCCACTTACACTGAGTCTTCTGTTGTTACTACTGGTAAGTCACATCTTAGCCCTTGGGTCCTTTCAGAAAAAAAAAGTAGTCACGTAATACCTACTTTCATGTTTGAAAACAGCTGTCAGATCATCCCCGCGTCTTCTCCTTCCTGGAAAATCATCTTTCATTTCTTTGAGTCTTCAAAAAACAATGTTTCAAAACCCTTACTAATACTATCATTCAATTTCTGTATTCCCTGTCACACTGTTTGAGGTGTTTCCTGTTACGTTTAAAATACAGTGAGATGTGAACCTCTCAACATCTCGAGAACGACCTACAACCAAGACTGGCTTTTGTTCTTGCTGTTTCGCAGCCACACCATACTGCTGACTCAAACTGAACTTTCAACCGTTCTCCAAATGGTATTGTTTACATGTGCTACAAATAAACCACTTCGTTCTTCCTATGTTTGAAAAGATAGATTTTTGTACTCGAATTCAGGATCTTACCTTTGTTCCTACTAACTTTCACTGATAGAGATGTCCATTTCTCCAACTCAGCAAAATCTTCTAGTCTCTGATTTTTAACTTCTCATGTATTTGTTTTTCTTAATTACTTGTCTCCTGTATCATTTTTCAAAGAACTGATGAACTTTCTGACCAGCACAAAGCCCTACAACAAACTGCTACAACCTTCACTGCAAGTTAACATCAGTCCATTTAACCACTTCCTATCTACAGCTTTAGACTTAAATACAAAACCAAAGCCTAAGCTTAATTCCTCTCTTTAGTGAGAGAGATGCTGGATTTTCACAGCGGTTACTTAATGCAATGCCTATATACCATGTCTAAGGTGACACTGACATAGGACAATATGCCATAATCTCAGCTACCCAAGTCCCAAAGTTAAATATACTTTGGAATCTAAAACTCCCCATACATGCTCACTCCTAATCCAAAGTAGATTTATTCCATTATATGTTTCCTAGAAAATACAGAAGTATAAGATAATCATATTTAAAAAAATGTGCTCTGGGGTGCCTGGGTGGATCAGTCAGGTATGCATTCAATTCTTGATTTTGGCTCAGGTCATGATCTCAGGGCTGTGGCACTGAGCCCACTTTGGTCTATGTGCTCAGCAAGGAGTCAGCTTGAGATTCTCTCTCCCTCTCTCCCTCTGCCTGTCACCATGCTAACTCACGCTCATGCACTCTCGCTCTCTCTCTAAAATAAATAAATTTCAAAAAAATAGGTTCTGGAATCAAACAAATCTGACCTCTAATTCCAATTCTGCCCATTACTAACTGTGTGATTAGAGGCAAGTTATTTAACCTCTCTAGGCCTACCGGTCTCATCAGTAAAAGATAAAATTAATTCACGTAAAACATGTGGAACAGGGGCGCCTGGGTGGCTTAGTGGGCTAAAGCCTCTGCCTTCAGCCCAGGTCATGATCTCAGGGTCCTGGGATCGAGCCCTGTATTGGGCTCACTGCTCAGCGGGGAGTCTGCTTCTCCCTTTCCCTCTGCCTGCCTCTCCGCCTACTTGTGATCTCTGTCAAATAAATAAACAAAATCTTAAAAAAAAAAAATGTGGAACAAAGCATGTAGAACAATTCTTGACCCAAAGCAAGTGCTACTAAGTAGCTGCATCCATTATTGGCACTAATATTAGAAAGAAGCTTTATTTTTAAGATTTTGATAAAATCTCTTAAGTTGAAACAACAGAGAAGTGAAACCCATCCACGGTCTTTACTGTGGATTCATCCACTTCCAACTGTAACCTCTGATTTGGGAGGGCTGTTTGTTTGCATTGACAATCCTCACTGTGAGCCAAAAAGGAAAAAGGAGTCTCTAAATATAACAATGAATCTGCCACCTTCTAATAGATACTCTCAGGATTCTTCGGACTGACTCTCTCCATCCTCCTCTTCCCCGCCCCATAAAGTTCTACATAGGGGTACCATGAACAATGAAAATATAGATTTTTTTTCCTTTGAGACTGCATGTGCCCTCTCCTTTTCAGTCTACCCACCTTCTACAAATAATGAGCTACCTTATGCAAATCACTCTGCACATAATTCCCATAGTTACAAATTTCACTTCTTAAAATTAAAAGGAATTGTTTTCAGGGGAAAAAAGGTTGGCTACTTATCAGTTTTCTACTCATCTACTACATTCCAAAAAGACTTTCTTGCATAATGTCACTTCTCTCTATACCAAAATTCTTATTAATCCTTAAACCATGCTGGAGGACTTGATTATTTTCCTGAGTATAGATCATAGATATCATTCCATGTCAACAAATGAAGAATGGTATCATTTTAAATAGCAATATAGTACTGTGTTTTTTGCCTACATCATAACTTATTTAACCAACTTTTTGTGTTATACATTTAAGGTGTTTCCAAATTTTTATTATAAGAATACTGCAATAAGTAGTCCAGTATATATACACTTATGCCAGTTTTTAAATATTTCCTTATAAAGCTTATTCAAAGTAGAAGTAAAAGAGAAAGAACAGAAGGGACAAAGAAGAATGCAATTCTTTTTTTTTAATTGTTTAAAAAGATTTTATTTATTTCACAGAGAAAGAGAGACAGTGAGAGAGGAAACACAAGCAGGGGCAGAGGGAGAGGGAGAAGCAGGCTTCCCACTGAGGAGGGAGCCCGATGTGGGACTCGATCCCAGGACCCTGGGATCATGACCTAAGCTGAAGACAGATGCTCAAACAACTGAGCCACCCAGACGCCCCAAGAATGCAATTCTTTTTTTTAAGATTTTATTTATTTGACAGAGGGAGATGACAAGTAGGCAGAGAGGCAGGCAGAGAGAGAGAGGAGGAAGCAGGCTCCCCACTGAGCAGAGAGCTCGATGAGGGGTTTGATCCCAGGACCCTGAGGTCATAACCTGAGCCAAAGGCAGAGGCTTTAACCCACTGAGCCACCCAGGTGCCCTAAGAGTGCAATTCTTAATGGTGATACATTTTTACCATATTTCCAAAAAGTTTGAGAAAAATTTGCATCCCCATCAGTAATGCATGAGAATGTCTATTTTGCAAAAACCTCACCAACACTGAGCATTATATTTTTTTTTACTGTTTGCCAATTCAATAGGTAAACTCTTGCACTTCTGGAAGATCTGCAAAGACTTGTCTTTTATGATAGGGATTATTCATTCCTGTGTCTCCACAATTAATGGATGGTATTTTAGTCACTTAGCAAAGTTAGTATTTTAAAAAGTTAAAGTCAATTGATATATTTTTAAGCTCCCTGGTTCCCTCTAAAATGAAATGATTTCTTTTATATTATGGACTTTCTCTGTCTTGGTCACTAATGTATATCTCAAGAAACTAAAACAGTGCTTGGCATATAGCAGGTGCTAATAAATACACACTGAATGAGTGAAAACGATCTATTTGAATTAATCTATTAGAAAATATGTCCCATGTAAAAGAAAACATCTGCCTTGTTAATTATAATAATAAGTGTCCATATAAATAATTATTCAGCAAAATTTTAAAGTGGGCCTCAGAGAAGCCTAGGATACCTATTTAGAAGTGAACAGACTAAAGTCAGAACTGAGTAGCATGAGGCAATGTTCGAAATAGCAGTCCAAAATTTGACCAGAACCTAACATACAAACTAGCTTTCAACAAGGCATAAGGAAAAACATGCAGTATTCCAATAGTGATTTTAGGTTTTCCTATCAGTGATTCCCTTCCTCCCCGTGTCCCTCTCCATCTCTGTCCCTGTCCCTTTCCTGCCTCTCTCTTTCCCCCAACCACAAGATGGCGATAGTCACTGTTGAACTCTTGGCCCAGCTGCTGAAGACATCTTTCTGTAACTGGGAAAGTCAGCTTTTCCTTAAGGGACTTTTTAGGTACCCTGGCACTGTAATTTGGGAATGGTAATCCTACTTTCGGAACAATTCCAGAATATCTAGTCCAAATAACTCTCAGGAGCATACTGAAAAACTCTGGAAAATATAATCAGTTTCTAATAATTTAGGAAAGAAGGACTATATAACAAAATCAAAGAAGTTAGGGCTTTATGAACTTCAGAAACAAACAGGAATCCATATAGTAGTGGTACGGCCTTTTTTTGTTAAGCCTAATAAAGCAAGGATACTTGACTAAATCAGGGAATATTTAGTCCAGAAGAAAGAAGACTTAGAAGCAGACTGACAGCAATCTTCAAATAGCTGAACGACTACTAGAGCAAGAAAAATCTTAACTCCATTTTTGGGCAATTCCAGCGGGAGAAATCAAAAGCAATGGCTGTACATTAGAGGGAGGCCATCTAGCAATAGAATGGGCTGCCTCCATTATTTCAACAAATGTGTCAGATACTGCAAAGCACCAATGAACACCTGATCACTGCCTTATATTCTAGCAGGAGGGTATGACTTTGCATTAACCACATTTTGTATTAGTAACGAAGGGGAAAAGAAGTTTTACTACAAATACAGAAGAAATTTAAATATCTAAAAGAATTTTAGTATTTACTTTTCTACATTTATTGAAAGATTTTTACAGTTTTCAGAGTAAAATAATGGCACTAAAAATAGTTTGCAAGTTTCTTAATATTTATTTTCTCTTTTTTTAAGATTTTATATATTCATTTGAGAAAGAGAGAGAATGAGCAGGGGGAGAGGCAGAGGGAGAGAGAAAAGCAGGCCCCCAGTGGGCCAGAAGCTGGACATGGGGTTCGATCCCAGGACCCCTGGATCATGACCTGAGCCAAAGACAGACATTTAACCAGCTGAGCCACCCAGGCGCCCCTCTCAATATTTATTTTCAATTGAGATAATACAGTAGATTATAAGAATGCCTGCACAAGCCAAAATTCATTTCAAGTTTGTCCTTAAACATCCCTTAGTGGATTTGAAAGCAGTGTTACTATAAGAGGAAATTCAAAGATTTGAAAGGTTTCAATAATCTGTGTGTTTTGACTACACTATAAGCTAGACCATATTCTAAAACACAGCTGTCCACTACACTGTTCAATATGGTAGCCTTGGTTACATGTAGCTACTATACATTTGCAATCGGGCTAGGAAGGACCTGAATTCTTCATTTTGTTTAATTTTAACTGCTTCACATTTCAATAGCCATCATGTGGCTCCTGACCATCGTAGAAAACAGCAGACTTCTAGAGACAGGTGAACAATAATATTTGTAAACCAGAACCTTTCTAGAGAAAAGATTAAAGAGAAAAGAAATGATTGGTGAGATGGCAGCCATAAAATGAGAACTATCGTACAGCTGTTTCTATGCAATTTCACTCAGTCAAATTGAATTCAGTAAGAGATCTCTGGAAAAGAACTTTAAATCCTATTACAATGATATTAGTAAACTATATTCTGTATATAAGATGACTTCCAAAAGAGAATGATTAACTCCTTCTGCTTTCCTTAGATTTTTGCTTTAAATTTCTTTCCTTGCATACTAAATGACACCTCTTATTACATTTTGAACTTTCTAAAAATATATCTTTAGAGATTAATTAACTTAGATCTAATGGGGTAGTAAGGGGTGGTAAGTGGAAACCCACCTAATAGTAGAAAAAAGAGATATCCGAAAACCATCTTAGAGCCACATAAAACCACTGGCCGAGCTGACAACACAATCGCTCAGGTGATTCTAGACAGAACAATAAAACGATAACCTCAAGAAACAGTCTCCAAAGCAGAGGACACAATTGGTTAATCGGCATATGAAAAGCGAACAGAACTTCTATTTATATTGAGTATCTTTTATTAAAAAAATGAGAAATCAAGTTTTACTAACTTAAGACTGGGAGAGCCATTAATGCTCTTACTCAGTCCACATGTCATAAGCCCACAATACTGGTAAGTCACGTGAGGTATTCTAAAGGAGAACTCGGAGTTCCCAGGTACCAATATCAACAGGGGTTTAACTGGTTCCTTCATTTACTTTCAAATTTCAATGTATTACCATTTATATCTGACCATCCAAGAGGATTTAAAGAGTGTATTATTTCAAACTGTAAAATATTTACAATTCTCCAAAACGAGATAGTGTGTGACCTGGAAAACCTATTCCCACACAAAGATTTTCTGATTATCTCAAAGGGAACTACTTGTGTCTAAACTCAAAGACTAGCTATGCATCACTCTTTAAAAAAAATGAAAATGCTCCAGATTTGCTGACCTGCTCTATGATGACAAGTGGTTGTCACTAGTGCCTATGCAGCAGGTATTTTCAAAAGTACACATAAGGGCACCTGGGTGGCTCAGTTGGTTGGGCAACTGCCTTCAGCTCAGGTCATGATCCCAGAGTCCCGGGATCAAGTCCCGCATCGGGCTCCCAGCTCCACGGGGAGTCTGCGTCTCCCTCTGACCTTCTCCCCTCTCATGCTCTCTCTCACTGTCTCTATCTCAAAGAAATAAATTAAAAAAAAATCTAAAAAAAAAATTACATATAAGCTGTTCCTTCAAAGTAAAAGTGACAAGTTTAGTAATCTATGAGAAATCCATCTGAAGCGAGCATTTTGAAAATGTGTATTTAGAAATGTTTTCAGTGTTATGTGGTTTTTGTTGCCAAAAACTATAAATACTCATTAACCATATAGTTTGAAGTTGGAAATAAAATTTCTTAATCTGTTTAAAATATTCCTCACAAAAGTGTGAGTGGATTTTTTAACCTATTCCCCTAAAATGCTAAAATTCCCAGCTTTTCAAATAGTTTGTAAGGACCAACTGACATCAGGTTAGATGAAAGACTGCCAGATGAATTTTGCAAAAACCTGTACAAAACTAGTACATGGAACTGAAAAATGAACAATGTCATTTAGCAAACACAGTCAACAAATTATTTCTCCAATTTGGAATGACATATCCTTGTAAGGCATATTTTCAACCGTGACAGACATTCAAACAAAGTATAAAAATAAATTGAACTTAAGAGACCTATGAATCATTGCATTACTAAGTATTAAACTAAGATTTTAAAAAATGATGAAGCATAATTGTGAATCAGTTAATTTATCATTATCATTAAAGATATATTTATAATATATAATCTACATCAAAACATTATTTTAAATCTAAAAAATCTAAGTTTTTAAATAAATAATATATGGAATATATAAACATAAGAAAAAACTCATACTTTCTAGATTAAAAGTATACACATACTACGGACGGATACTTTAGAGCATTTTTACTAATAGAATATAATCAAAAAGTTTCAAGGCCACCATCCTACTTTAAATAGTGATTTTTTAAAAAAATACTTATGGAAACAATGCTAAAGAAAACCTTTAAAACAAAAATGAACATCAATTTATTTTAATGTTCTTTTTTTTTTTAGATTTTTATTTATTTACTAGAGAGAGAGAGACTGAGAATGAGAGGGGAGAAGATCAGAGAGAGAAGCAGACTTCCTGCAGAGCTGGGAGTCCGATATGCGACTCGATCCCGGGACTCTGGGATCATGACCTGAGCCGAAGGCAGTCGCTTAACCAAATGAGCCACCCAGGCGCCCTATTTTAATGTTCTTAATAAACTATTCTGTAAGAGAGGATTTTGTGTACTCAACACAATGATATGAAAATACGCCAAGAATTATTTAAATGCTGACAACGTGATCAAGTCCCTGTTGCAATGATCTGGACCACTTACGAAACCAGCTAGAATAATCCTGCAATCCAGCTCAGGATGCTGGTTCAGATGTTGCTTTACTATGCCCTTCAAAAAAATACTTAGTGGCCTCCTAGTTCCTGTAGGGACCCAAACTCACTGAGAAACTATTTTCTTCACAAACTACTCCATGCCTTTCTAAAATATTCCTAAGGTTTTTGTCATTGATCACATACCACTTACCTGTTGCCAACATCAGACTCACTGTTCTCGTTTACAAAACCCTGAAGGCTAAAAACTCAACGCACCAGAAACATTTTAAAAGGGTAAAGTTTGCCTCAATATAACTAACAAGTGTGACTTCCACTAGTGTTTATAAGAGAAGAATATCAAACATTGGCAAGATAAAACCCACAATAAACACGATGAGTATCGCTGTTTCTAATGATATAGATATTCATAAAGATAGGTCCCTACACTCTACAAATGTCAAGTTAACTATTTCCTAAAATAAGCCAGAAAATATGTGAACAAAGGAGAGCCAATAGAGATGAAAAATACCCAGGTGATTTTTCTTTGTTTTCCCAAGCAATACAAAGGTCAAGAGAAGCCAATTCCTCATCTCCAACTCACATCAGTAGAGGAAAGGTCTGAAAGACCATTGCTAGTCCCTAGACTGAAGATGTGGTATGGAATTATCGCAGATGCCTAGAGTGACCAGCACCAACTACAGGACCTCAGGGAAGCCCACAAAACAGTGCAAAGAGCTCCATGGCAGCCCTGCATGAAGCAGACTACCCACCAATGGCCTCTGGGGCCCAGCCTTGGACACCTAGGTCTCCCACTCCCAATTCTAGCACCTGGCAAGGGAAGAGAGAGAGGGCGCTCTCTCCAAGGGAAAGAGCCAGAGTCTAAGTTAAAATATGCATTTTGTACATTCACTGTTTATTGATGTTATTTTTGATCATTGAGCCTCTTTTGACAACATTTTTAAATGAGATTCATTGAACTGTCAGTCTTGTAGGATATGTTTTCTCAGTTTTTCCACAGGAATCTAATAAATATAATGCCATATATATAATGCAAAATGTTACATATTTCAATGTAATCCTTCTTAGCCAGAACAGAGGAATAATATTTTATCTTGAAATAACTTAGTTTATTTAAAAGCTTTAAAAAGACACAACACCCAGAAAATTAATCCTGGTACAATGAAAATAAATCAATCTTTCAGAAAGAGATTCTTGCAAATATAACCATCTAGTCAAATAGATAGCTGTAAAGAAAACAAATAAACAAATATATACACCAAGATTATTACAGGCAAGCAGCAACTGTAGCAAACTGAAAAGTAAATGCCTCCTTGTTTGTACACAGACTGCTTATTCGAACCACCCAGGAGCACCACTGAAACAAGGCTATACAGAAATAGCCACACTACAACACCCATGCAGAAAAAATTCCACCCTGGCTAAAAGACAAACCTAAATGGTTACATGCTATTGGTATAGAGATAATAATCAGGCTAGAGATATTCACGAGATCAATGATTGAAATTTGTATCTATAGAAATGCCAGAATCATCCAAAGGGAAGTGGAAACTCAGAAAAGTTCAAAATCAAAAGAACAAAGAGTGAAAGGAAGCAAAAAGAGGACCTTTAACTTCCATGAATTGACAAGACCAACACAGTTCACTTACATAATTTGAGTCCCAATTTGAGGGGGGGGTAGTGAAGGAGTGAGGGCTGGGTTGAGGGTTGGCTATGTGGAGATGTACAGAAGTGTGGGAGGGGGTATGGGGATGTGTGGGACTGTATAGGGGGCACTAAGGAAGCGGAAGTTACGGGGATATTTGTAGGGATGTATGATGGATTTAGAGGGATGTGGGGAGTTATGAGGGTTTCTAAAGGTTTTAGGGGGTAGGAGGGTTGAAGGATACTGTGGTGGAGCGCTATGTATTGAATCATTATATTGTACACCTGAAACTAACGTAACACTGTATATTAACTCTACTGAAATAAAAATAAGAATAAAAATAAAGAGCATCATATTAGATAGAAAAAATACATTATATAAAACCATCTTTTCCAAGAACAAAAATTAAAATTGAAGATCTAAATTACTACATTTTTGGCAATCTTCCCTGTATTTTAAATAAATTAAGCTGACTTTCTTCACAAATCCCTGGACTCAAAGTTGGGATAGCCCAAGTATTTATTTAAGATCCAGAAGATTTATTTTACAGTTGTTCCACAGCATTTTGGGACCTGAGAGATAAATTACTAATAAAATAAACTACAGGATGTCATCAAATTTCCTCTTTGAAACTACAAAAGACAAGTAACCGTCTTATTTCGAGAAGTATGAGATCATACTTATGCCTTTTTTTTTTTTTTAACCAATCAGAGTCCCATGAAATCGAGCACAGACAGGAGCTTGGAAAATTGGAAAAACATACACAAATATACATATTTCTTATCCAGGTCCCTGAATAGTTTTCTCTTTGTTTTCAAATTTGCCCTGCCATACTTTATCACTTTTGTAGCAGATGGCAGCGTGTCTGAATGTACAGCATCAGTGTTTCAACAAGCATCAGACTGCATAAAAATATGCATAAGCTGGCTGACCCTTCCTGGGTTTCTCACTTCATGGCTATTTTAATTTCTAGCCCATTTTGAAGAATAGGGTCAGCCTTTGCCTAACGCCAAACTTCGGACATATTTTTAGTTTCAGCTTTCTCTTAGACCCCAAATGAATAGTTATTGTGCACGAAATTTTCTACCCCTTTCAGTTCATTTAGCAATAATTCAGAACTGCATATGAGACTTTTCTTTCCCAGTAAGATGCATCTTGTTCACTTACCCACTTAAATACAATATAATTCCAAAGTTATACATTTCTGAGCTTCTGATTCCAGAGGATTTTATCTTCAAGTTCTTACCTCTGAATTGTTAAGGTGACATCTGTGAGTTCCGGAAAACCAGCCATCACTTGAACATTGGTCAATGTCCACTTTCTGAAGATTTATGTCAACTTTCATAACACCCCTTAAAAACAGAGAAAGATAAGAGCAAATTAATCTGAGCCTTTACAATTTCTAATTCTGTATTCCATCCCAGAAATCAGACAAATCAACATAAAGAGTGCACTAAAAATGTTCACATTTCCCACTCATATTCAACTAACGTGTACCAAGTGAAGATAGGAACACGATACAACAAAATCAACAAGTGTTAGTTTTACTTAAGTCCCTGTATTATTTAGTGTCTTTAGCTCCCTACATAATGCCTGGCACAGAGAGGTGCTCAATAAATATTTGTGGATTAACCAAACTCCAGATAGTATTGCTCTGGACATGGGAGCAAAGTCGACTCTAAAATAACACCTACTCCCAGTACCCCTTCCATTAAAGTAAACCAAAGCAAAGCCCTCGCCTCCTTTCTTTCGTTTCCTATTTCCCAATGTGGGACCAGGGATGGGGTAGGGGAAGGGGCTGGATAGCATCTTTCCTCTGATCTTCTATCACAATGACTTTAAACAGCCCTTCGCAAGGGAAACAAAAGCAAAAAATGAACTTTTGGGGCTTCATCAAGATAAAAAGCTTCTGCACAGCAAAGGAAACAGTCAATAAAACTAAGAGGCAACCCACAGAATGGAAGAAGATATTTTCAAATGACATTACAGATCAAGGGCTATTATCCAAGATCTATAAAGAACTTCTCAAACTCAACTCCCAAAAAACAAATAATCCAGTCAAAAAATGGGCAGAAGACATGAACAGACACTTCGCCAAAAAAGACTTACAAATAGCCAACAGGCACATGAAAAAATGTTCAACATCATTAGCCATCAGGGAAATTCAAATCAAAACCACACTGAGATACCACGTGACACCAGTTAGAATGGCAAAAATTAACAAGGCAGGAAACAACAAATGTTAGAGAGGATGTAGAGAAAGGGGAACTCTCTTACACTGTTGGTGGAGAATGCAAGCTGGTGCAGTCACTCTGGAAAACAATATGGAGGTTCCTCAAAAAGTCAAAAAATAGAGCTACCCTATGACCCAGCAATTACCCTACTGGGTATTTACCCCAAAGATACAGATATAGTGAAAAGAAGGGACACATGCACCCCGATGTTCATAACAGCAATGTCCACAATAGTCAAACTGTGGAAAGAGCCAAGATGCCCTTCAACAGATGAATGGATAAATAAGATGTGGTTCACGTATACAATGGAGTATTACTCAGCCATCAGAAAGGACGAATACCCACCATTTGCATTGACATGGATGGAACTGGAGGGGATTATGCTACGTGAAATAAGACAAGCAGAGAAAGACAATTATCATATGGTCTCACTCATATGTGAAACATTAAGGAATAGCACAAAGGACATTAGGGGAAGGAAGGGAAAATTGAAGGGGGCTAAATCAGAGGGGGAGAGGAACCATAAGAGACTATGGACTCCAGGAAACAATCTGAGGGTTTCAGAGGGGAGAGGGGTGGGGGGATGGAGTAGCCAGTTATGGGTATTAAGGGGGGAATGTGTTGTAATGAGCACTGGGTGTTATACACAAATAATGAATCATGGAACACTACATCAAAAACATAATAAAAAAAAAAAAAAAACCAAAAAACAGCATTTTAGGTCTCCCAGTGTTCCACACCAGAGATTTGCACCATCTACATAAGTGCTGATTAGCATTTTTCTTCTCTTAAATCTGGAAACAAAAACAGTGCATTTCACTTAGCCATTTGAGAAAAATCACTAAGAAAGAGAACTCACAAATTCAGAGCCAAAAGCAAAACTGCAAAGAAAGCTCCAATTTTATCTCAAATTTCTCCGTTTTCTCCAACCAATCTTCCTACATTTTCCTAAGATCTCTCTGTTCTATTTTTCAGCACCATGAGCACTACTAGTAGCAGAAACATCTTTCCTACAGTGAACTGTCACACTTGTACTTCATTAAAGTAAACATTCTGTGTCCTGGGCCCTAAAGCTCAAAGCTTTGTAATGTCATTTTCCACAAACTTGAGTAATGTATAAACACCTCATTAAAATCCACTAAAATAAAAACATATTTTTAAGGTCTTCCGTTCCTAATTTAAACTACTTTCATTATGTGTTATTAAATATGTACAAATATAAAGTTAGGTTCAAATTCTTCATATTATAGTTATTGTAGCTACAAAAGAAACCCCACAAAATTATAAAGTAAGTGCAAACGAAACTATAAAGTCAACGAAATTTAAATTTAATATATTAATTTAAAAACACCAATGATTGGGGCGCCTGGGTGGCTCAGTGGGTTAAAGCCTCTGTCTTCAGCTCAGGTCATGATCTCGGGGTCCTGGGATCGAGCCCCGCATCGGGCTCTCTGCTCAGCAGGGAGCCTGCTTCCTTCTCTCTCTGTTCCTGCCTCTCTGCCTACTTGTGATCTCTCTCTCTCTGTCAAATAAATAAATCAAATCTTTAAAAAAAAAAACACCAATGATTATGCTTTGCCAAACTAAATTACCTCTCAGAACAGGAATATGGTACAGACTTTGGCAAGCCTATTTTACTACTTGCTATGACTCATTTCTCTCTTTTCTCCTTTTAAACTACTGTGAAATCTTCTGACAGCTTAGCTTACTGTCATTTGGGCTTCGTTTAAGGTGAATAAGTCTTTTACATTTTTAAAGGATGCCTCTGATTTTTTTCTTATTAACCTGCCACAAAATACTACACTAAGTAGTGCTAACATGCTCAAAGGAGATACAAAACAGAGACACCAAAACCTCCTGTTAGCATTTGGTTATCCAGACAGCCCAGAACATGTCTAACTTAAATTTTCAGAGCACCACTGAAATGCAAACCTAAAAATTATCATAGAAAACTCACAAATCCTTCAGAGAAATAGACCTCAATTTGCAAACTACTACTGTTGTCACCCATAATTCTATAAATCAAGTGTCTGCTCATGTGAAAAATAAATGAATGCCCAGGTAACCTAATGCCTTCATCCAGTTCACTCCCTTGCTCTTTCAACAAATATTTAATATCTAGTATGAGCATACCACTGTAAGACATGCGACGAAGGTGAACAGCATAGGCCCAAATACAAAAATGTCAGAACATTTAATGAGAAAAGATGGTAAATTCTGGGAAATTTGGGAAGCTATCATTTGGGGTATAGCCGATATTCCATAAATACTTGTTCATTTTTTTACTATCTTTATTAGCCTGCCTTTGAACTATGTTTTTCTTGAACCTATGAACCTTTGAACCTATGTTCCACATAGGTCATACCAATCGTGCAAGCCCACTCTAGGCTACTTCATGCTCTTTGAAAAATAACATACTCATTTTTTTTCATTCATTCAATAACTGTATGTTGAGTGCTTACTTTGGCCAAAACTGTTCTTGGCCTTTGAAACACAACAGTAAACAGAAAAAAAAAGTTCCTGCCTCCATGTAGCTTAACTCTGGTGTAGCACAAATAAATGATAGCTATAACAAGTAAGTAAATTATGTATTACGAAGTATAAAGTGCAATGGAGAAAAAAATTTCAAGCAGGCAAGGGGAAAGGTTAAGCTCTTTTTTTTAAAGAGCGGACACATTTCTAACTCAACCAATGGCTCAGGTTCATATTACACTCTAAGTTACTTCAATAACACAAAATTTCCCACTGGACTATTATCGTCTACTACATTCTGGTATTCTGTCGTGAATGGCTTATTTAGGATGTATTTGTAAGTAATAAATAATAAAATTATACATTTTTATTTGTTCCACATCTGTTAGTAAGAGCGAGGTCAAGTTTCCCTCAACTACCTTGCTACACTGAACAAGTTTAGCCACAAGAGAGTGCAAATCTTCCACCTTGTTCAGGTACAGGATTTATCCTGTTAATCCCAACCCCACGTTGGGATTCCAGGAGGCTGCAATTAACTCTGGTCCCTTTCCTGGGGAAACTAGCTTAAGAAATCGATATCTTAATCACTGAGAAATTTCCCTCTTAATTCTAGGTTCATATATAGGAACCAAAAGTCACATCAGACCTTAAGCTCAGCTCACGAAGCCTTCCGGGCTTTGTGCAAAACCACCAAAGGTAATGAGTCGTGAGTTTACCAGCTGGGAAATCAGCGCTGACTCATCTTCATTAGCGTTGCTGCCTTGGTGCCTGGAGACCTACAAAGCCCTCGGGGAGGTGCCGGTGACTTCCGCAGGGGGAAGTGGAGGTTTGGGGGATTAAGTGGGAAGAGAACGGCCTCTCCGCGGAGAAAAGTATCCTGCCGAAAACCACGCAGAGGTGAAACCACTCAGGAGACACCCTGGGCCGACAGAGGTTGGACTGAGCTAGGAGCCTCGCGGCGCCTGCGCAGAGCATCCCCTGAGCGCGTGCCTCTGGGGGCGGAAGTGCTGCTCGCACATCCGGTGAGCAGGCGCCGCTGGGAAGCTCTGGGGGTGTGTAAGTGGCTGCGGTTTCCCGGGCGGAGGATTGGAAAATGAGAGCCAAAAAAGCCTGTTAAGTGGCCTCCGTAGAAGAAAATAATAGCAAGTTATAGCCCCCAATACCTGGGTGCTTAACTGAGCTGCAGACGTGCATTTTTGTCTACTGGTCTGACACCTGAAACGCAACAAGCCCAAAATGGGATTCATCCTCCGCCCAAACTTTCAGTTCCTCTAATGTTCTTTGTCCATGATTGGGCCTCCATCCTTCCAGTTATCCAAGTTGATAATCTGTTGTGAAACCAACCCCCAAATCAAAACAATTGCCACGTTCCGTAGATTGTACTCCCTGGATGCTTCTTGTATCTTAACCTTTCCCCACCATTTTTACTATTACTACCTGGGTTCAGATCTTAATTTCTCACAAGGCTAAAAAATTTTTTACAATAATTTACTGATTTAGTCCTATCTCATATTGCTCCAGGTAAAGATCCTGGTCCCAAAGTGTATATGGTTTGGGGTCCTTTTTAAGAAACAGAAACAAAATCATGAATATACATATCACAATATGACCTTTGGCCATATATCTTTGCCTTTTAAGTCCAGTGTGGGTAGTAAGATCATTACCAGAAGCTATTTCTATACCAGAATAGGCAACAATAACTTAGCTATGCATGGATGTAACTATAAACTACTTTAATATATTACTAGGGGTGACTGATACCTTAAGCATTCCACTCTTGGTTTCCAGGCAGGTCATGATCTCAGGGTCCTGGGATCCAGCCCCAGCTCAGTCTCCTTCTCCCTCTGGCACTCCTGCTCCTGCTGTCTGTCTGTCTCCCTACCTCTCTCTCAAATACATAAATAAATCTTTAATATACATATATAGTTATATTTGTTAGTAAAAATGCTGAACTTCGTACTTGCCTTCTTCATACTTTAATGATCTGTTTTCCCCACCAGACTAAAATTGCCATAGCTTATGTCTTTGTAATATTTCTCCCAGCTCTTGTGTGTGTGTATATACACACATTAGTCTGGACATTTGGGCTCTTTCCATAATTTGGCTATTGATGATAATGCTGCTATAGCATTGGAGTGCATAAGCAGGGGGAGTGGCAGGGAGAAGGAGAAGCAGGTTCCCCGCCGAACAAGGAGCCTGATGTGGGATTGGATTCCAGAACCCTGGGATCATTACCTGAGCCAAAGGTAGATGCTTTACCAACCGAGCCACCCAGGTGTCCCAAGATCTGTAGTTTAATTAACAGTGTTGCACTAACATTACTTTCTTAGTTTTGATAGTTTTACCATGGTTACATAAGATGTTAATGTTACTGGAAGTTCAGTGAACGGTATGTGGAAACTTTCTCTACTATTTTTGCTGATCTTCTTAAAATACAAAATTATTTCAAAATAGTTAGAACTTCTCAGTTATAAAAAAAAGCTAAAGTTCTTTGAAAAGTTGAGTAAGAGACTCAAGTATTAAAAAGAAAATATGCAAATAAAAGAAAATGGGCAAATAAATACAGTGAAAAAATACAAAGGAATGCTCTAAAAAGTAATATTTTATAATATTATAATTTATATTATATATTGTTATATATATTACATAATTATATATAATATTAAGCATAATATTTTATGATTAATGATTCTCTAATAAACTTTTATTTTTTTAAGATTTTATTTATTTATTTGACAGAGAGAGAGATCACAAGTAGGCAGAGAGGCAGGCAGAGAGATAGGAAAGCAGGCTCCCTGCTGAGCAGAGAGCCCAATGTGGGGCTTGATCCCAGGACCCCGAGATCATGACCTAAGCCGAAGGCAGAGGCTTTAACCCACTGAGCCACCCAGGCGCCCCTCTAATAAACTTTTAAAAACTAGAGTTAATGAATAAAGGATAAGTTGTTAGAAAATATAAAATGGCAACCTTGCCCAAGAAGGAATATAAAACTTGAATAGGACAATAAGTATAAAAAAATTAAATCATTCACTTGCCAGAAAAGCTTCAGGCTTACATGTTTTGTCTATGAATTCTACCAAAGTTTTAAAGAATAGTTCTTATATTTTTACAAGTTTTTAAAGATACAAATATAACAAAAACAATGCATTTTATGTGATTTTGATTCCAAACCACATGAGAACAGTACCTTAAAAAATTGTAGCCCCCTTTTAAGTACATGTAGATCCAAGAATCCTAAAGGAAATATTGGCTAAATAAAATGTTAAAATATCTTCAAATAATTATAAATCATGATCCACTGGAGTATATTAAGAATGAAAGGATGTTTTAATATCAGAAAATATATCAATGAGGGAAGATGGTCACAGAGTAGGAGGACCACAGGCTTGCCTCATCCCATGAATATAACTAATCATCCTAAATCATTCTAATATCCCAAAGACTGATCTGAAGACTGGCACAACAAACTCTACAACTAAAGGTTGAGAAGGGGTCACATTGAAGAAGGTAGAAAATGTGGATACAGGGTATAGGAGAGAAGCAGATTATGGCTGCTGCAGTAGGGATGGAGTGGTATTAGAGAAGAATGAGACACACACAAGCACACAGGGGAGTGAATGGAAAAGTGAAACCCCATAGCAATTGGCTTGGAAGGTGAGAGGGCCCAAATTTCATGACTTCTGGCCACCAGTGGGGCATAAAGCCTGGAATTATAAAAGTCATTGGACTTGGCTGTAATAGAGCCCCAAGGGCACTGAACTGTTCTTGGAGAGAAGGTAGGCAAACAACCCATGGACACACATCACGGAAACAATAATCTGAAGAGCACCTGGGGCATACAGTGGGGAGGTTATTTGCCCATATCAGAGCACAGACTAGAGAGTGTTCATGGAGAGAACCCCCTCCAAGAACAAAGGAAGTGGCTAGTGCCATTTTTCTCTCCTGCCCCTCTGTATAACCATAGGGCCGACTGTGGGAACTAGTATAGCTCTGACACTCACTATCTAAATTGCTTACACCAAACCCAACCACGCCATGCCCCAGTGAAACTACCTTTCCCAGTCATGCTGCAGTCCCATTAGTGGACATTCTCCCCTAGAAGACCAGCCCAAACCCCTGCAAACACCACATTTCCCAATATAGGAGTCTTGTGGCACTTCAGTTTTTGCAATGGCGGCAATAGATCTCATTTCATAAATATATCAGAGCACACCTAGTTAAAACATGCCATGTTTAGGCCAGGGATCAAACATTGCCCACAATAGGCAAAGAGAGCCTCTGTAGACAATTGGACTGAAAGATAAAGGTAGGAAACACAAAAGAAGTAAAAATGAATATTTCTGTAAAAAATCAGTCAAAGGGGGGCGTCTGGGTGGCTCAGTGGGTTGGGGCCTCTGCCTTCGGCCCGGGTCATGGTCTCGGGGTCCTGGGATCGGGCCCCGCGTCGGGCTCTCTGCTTGGCGGGGAGCCTGCTTCCCCCCTGCCTCTCTGCCTATTTGTGATCTCTCTCTCTCTCTGTCAAGTAAATAAATGGAATCTTTAAAAAAAAAAAAAATCAGTCAAGGGACTCACAAGATAAAAGAATATCAAATATAGAAATAAAAACCTAAATCGTGGGGAGGGAATGAGAAAAGAATGGGTTCAAAATGAAATGAACATCAACTTAATATAGATTGCCGTATGCAGAAGAGGTTATATACAAACCTATTGTTAACAATATATCAAAACCACTAATAAATATGCAAAGAATAAAGAGAAAGAAATCTAAATATATCATTAATGAAAATCAGCAAACTATGAAACAGAAAGGCAAGAAAGGATCAGAGAAAATCTTCAGAGACAACCACAAAGTAAATAATAAAATTACAATAAATATGTATCTATCAGTAATAACTCTGAATATAAATGTACTAAACACTCCAAAAGATATAGAGAGAATGGCTAAAATAACAAGACCTACCTATATGCTGCCTATAAGATACTCATTTTAGACCTAAAGCTACCTGCTGGTTGAAAGTGAGTGGATGGAGAAACATCTGTCATGCAAATGGATGTCAAAAGGAAGCTGGAGTAACAATACTTATATTGTACCAAATGGACTTTAAAACAAAGACTGTAACAAGAGACAAAAGAGGACACTATATAATATAAAGGTGGACGATCCAACAAGAAGATATAACAATGGTAAATATTTACGCACCCAACGCAGGAGCATCCAAATACATAAAACAGTTAATAACAAGCATAAAGGAATTAATTTATAATATTACAATGATAGTAGGGAACTTTAACACCCACTTACATCAATGGACAGATCATCTTAACAGAAAATCAACAAGGAAACAGTGGCTTTGAATGACACAATGAAACAAGTGGATTTAACAGATATATATCCAGAACATTCCACCCTAAGCAGAATACACATTCTTTTCAAATGCACATGGAACATTCTCCAGAATAGACATTATCCAGACAATATCCAGAATAGACCTATTAACCCACAGAACAAACCTCAACAAATTCAAGAAGATCGAAGTCATACCATGCATCTTTTCTGACTACAATGTTATGAAACTAGAAGCCGACCATAATAAAAAATTTGGGAAGACAACAAATACATAGGTATTAAATAATATACTGCTAAACAATGAATTAGTCAACCAAGAAATAAAAAAGAAATTAAAAAGTAACATGGAAAAAAAATGAAAATGAAAGCACAATGGTCTGAATTCTTTGGGATGCAGCAAAAGCAATTCTAAGAGGGAAATTCATAGCAATACAGGCCTACGTCAAGAAGCAAGAAAAATCACAAATAAACAACCTAACCTTACACCTAAAGGAGATAGAAAAAGAAAAACAAGCAAAACCTAAAACCATCAGAAGGAAGGAAATGATAAGATTAGAGCAGAAAAAAATGATACAGAAACTAGAAAAAACGGCAGAACAGATCAATGAAACCAGGAGCTGGTTCTTTGGGAAAAAATCAATAAAATTGGTTCATCTAGCCAGACTTACCAAGAAAAAAAGAGAAAGGACTCAGACACAATCACAAATGAGAGAGGAGAAATAACAACCAACACCACAGAAATAACAAACAAGAGAATATTATGAAAAACTATACACCAACCTATATTCCTATAGGAATATAGGACAATTCCTATAAACAAATAAACTACCAAAACTGAAACAAGAAGAAATAGAAAATTTGAACAGACCAATAACCAACAAAGAAATTGAGTCAGTAGTCAAAAAGCTCTCAAGAAACAAAAGTCCAGGTCCGGATAGCTTCACAGGTGGATTCTATCAAACATTTTAAAAAAGTTAATACCTATTTTTCTCCAACTATTCCAAAAAACAGAGAAGGAGGGAAACTTCCAGTTTCATTCTATGAGGCCATCATTACCCTGATACCAAAACTAGATTATATTAATAAAAAAAGAGAACTATAGGCCAATATCTCTAATGAACATAGATGCAAAAATCCTCAACAAAATACTAGCAAACTGAATTCAACCATGCATTAAAAAAAAGTCATTCACCATGATCAAGTGGGATTACTCCTGAGTAGCAAAGGTGGTTCAATATTCACAAAGAAATCAATATCACATCAATAAGACAAAGCATAAGAACCATATGATTATTTTAATAGACACAAGAAAAGCAGTTGGCAAAGTACAATATCCATTCATGATAAAAACCTTCAACAAAGTAGAGATAGAGGGGGAAAAAAATCTCAATATAATGAAAGCCATATATGAAAAACCCACAGCTAATATCATCCTCAATGCAGAAAACTGAGAGCTCTTCCCTGAGGTCAGGAACAAGACAAAGGTGTACACTCTCATCACTTTATTCAACGTAGTACTGGAAGTCCTAGCCTCAGCAATCAGACAATGAAGAGAAATAAAAGGCATCCAGATTGGTAAAGTAGAAGTAAAACTTTCAGTATTTGCAGATGACATGATACTATATACAGAAAACCCAAAAGACTTTACTAAAAATGCACTAGAACTGATAATTCAATGAAGTCTCAGGATACAAAATCAATGTACAGAAATCTGTTGCCCTTTTTACACCAATAATGATATAGCAGAAAGAGAAAATTAAGAAAACAATCCCATTTATAATTGTACCAAAAATAATGATACCTAGGAATAAAACTAGCCAAAGAGATGAGAAAACCTATAAACTCTAAAAACTGTAACTCTAAAGACTGAAACTCTAAAAACTATAAGACACTGATGAAAGAAATTGAAGACAACACAAAGAAATGGAAAAACATTCCATGCCTATGGATTAGAAGAACGAATAATGTTAAAATGTCTATACTACCCAGAGCAACCTACACATTTAATGCAATCCCTATCAAAATAATGACAGCATTTTTACGAGCTAGAACAAACAACTCTAAAATTTATAGGGAACCACAAAGACCCTGAATAGCCAAAGCAATCTTGAAAAAAGAAAACCAAAGCTGGAGGCATCGCATTTCCAGACTTTCAAGTTATATTATAAAGCTGTAGTGATCAAGACAATATGGTACTGGCACAAAAATAGACACATAGATCAATAGAACAGAATAGAAAACCCAGAATTAAACCCACAATTATAAGTTCAATTAACCTTTGACAAAGCAGAAAAGAATACCCAAGGGGGAAGACCACTTCAAGTAGTATTGGGAAAACTGGTGGCAACATGTATAAGAATGAAACTAGGCTATTTTTTACACCATACACAAAAATAAATGGAATCAAGACCTAAATGTGAGACCTGAAACCATGAAAATTCCAGAAGAGAAACCAGACAATGACATCTTCAACATTGGCCATAGAAACATTTTCCTAGATGTGCCTCCTAAGGCAAGGGATACAAAAGCAAAAATAAAATACAGGGACTACAGCAAAATAAAAAGCTTTTGTACAATGAAGGAAAAAACCAACAAAACTGAAAGGCAACCTACTGAGTAGGAGAAGATATTTGCAAATGATATACCTGATGGAGGATTAGTATCCAAAATACATAACTTATATACCTCAACACCAAAAAAAAAAACCCAAATAATCCAATTAAAAATTGGCAGAAGACATGAACACACATTTCTCCAAAGAAGACATACAGATGACCAACAGACACATGAAAAGATGTTCATCATCACTTAGTATCAGGTAAATGCAAATCAAATCTACAATGAGATGTCACTTCCCACCTGTGAGAATGACTAAAATCAACAATAGAAGAAACAACTGGTGTTGGTAAGATTCACCATTGGTCGGAATGCAAACTGGTGCAGCCACTGTGCAAAACAGTATGGAGGTTCCTCAAAAAGTTAAAAACACTACTGGGTATTTATCCAAAGAATCCACGCACCCCTCTGTTTATAGCTGCATTATTTACAACAGACAGGAATGGGAGAAGCTCAAGTGCCCATTGATTGATGAATGGATAAAGAAAAAGGGGTATTATATATAAATATATATATAATCACACAATGGAACACTGGTCATAAAAAAGAAAGAAATCTTGTCATATGCAACAACATGAGTGGGATTAGAGATACAGTAATAATAAACCAGTCAGAGAAAGACAAAAACCATATGATTTCACACATATGTGGAAATTAAGAAACAAAATAAATGAGCGGAGGGGAAAAAAGAGAGAGATAAATCAAGAAATAGACTCTTAACTGCAGAGAGCAAGCTGTTGGTTGGCGGGGGGGGGGGAGGTGTGGGGCAATGGGTTAAATAGATGATGGAGATTAAGGAGCACATTCGTGATGAGCAATGGGGACATATGGAATTACTGAATCACTATATTATGTACCTGAAATTAATAGCACACTGTATGTTAACTAACTGGAATTAAAATAAAAACTTAAAAAGCCAGGACGCCTGGGTAGCTCAGTTGGTTGGGCGACTGCCTTCGGCTCCGGTCATGATCCTGGAATCCCAGGATGGAGTCCTGAATTGCACTGCCTGCTCAAAAGGGAGTCTGCTTCTCCCTCCTCCTGCCCCTCCCTCCTCTCATGCTCTCTCTCTCAAATAAATAAATAAAATCTTTTTTAAAAAAATTAAAAAAAAAACTTCAAAGGCCCCCCAAAATAAAACAAAATGTATCAATGAAATTCACAGCTTTAATAGAAGAAATGAGAAAAATTATCTAATTATTTTAATCAAGATAAGAGAGCATTTTACAATATTCTACCACCTAATTTCCATTAACAATAAACTAGAAATAAAGAGCGCTTCCTTAACTTGATAAAGCTTGCTTCTATCAACAATATTTAAAGGAAAAACTTTTTAAGATGTTACCTTTAAGTCAAGAGTGCTTACTATCTCTAATGATGTTTAACATAGGACTGAAAGTCACAACTAATTCTGTAAAGAAAAAAATGGTATGTGAGGTTCGGAAGAGATTAAACCATCATTACTTGTAGATGATCATTTATCTGGCAATAAAATCAACAGACAAATATGAGAATAACAAGAAAGTTCAGCAAGGTTGATGGACAGCAGATCAATGTATAAAAATCAATAGCATTTATCTATACCAACCATCTCCAACAAAAAACTGTAACTAAAAAGATGCCATTTAAAATACCAACAGAACCCATAAATTCTATAGTAGGTAAATTAATCAAAAATACCTAAAACCTCTATGGAGAAATTTTGAAACTCTAATGAAGGACAAAATAGAGGATCTGAATAACATGGAGAGATAAATCATGCTCTAAGAAGGAATAATTTGCTGTATTAAAAGTGTGAGTTATCATTAAATGCAGCTATAAATTTAATGCAGAACCAACTAAAATTCCATATGGATTTTTAAGAAACTTGATAGCTTGCTGTAAGTAGAATAATAAAAATAAGCTCTGAAAAGAAAAGAGGTAGGGCTTGTCCAAGCAATTAGTAAGATGTACTGCCCAGCCACAGTATTGACAGAAAAACAGATATGGGACGCAGTGGAACAAAACAGAGAACTCAGAAACACATATGCATATAGCATATTAAGTACTTACACGTATGATCACTAAGTGAACAAAAATAATACCTCAGTCCCTACCCAATACCACGTGCAAGGGTTACTCTAGATGTTAAAAACCCAACTGTGAAAAGTAAAACTTTAAAGCTACTAGTCGATAACATAAGAGAATTTTTTTTGACAAGGTATCAAAAGATTTCTTAAACCCTAAAGCATAAACTGTAAGGCAAATTTTTAAGTAAATAACATCAGAAATTCTTGAAAATTCTGTTCAAGGGAAAAGATTATGAACAAAGTTAACTGAAAGGTAACAGATTGGGTGATATTACCATGTCTAAAATTGATACGGAAGTAGTATCTAGAATACACCAGGATTTCTTGCAATTCAATAAAAATATAGAAGCCATAATAGGGAAAAGACAAGGGATATAAACAAGCATTTTACAGAAAAGTAAACCCAACGGGCTTACAAGCACATGAAGAGATGCTTAAGCGATTTAAAACAATAGTGAGATATCACTTCGCATTCATTAAACTGGCAAGAAATTAGAAAGCCAGAAAATGCCAAGTGTTGGCAGTAATGTAAAGCTCTAGGATCCTTTATGCCCTGCTGGTAAGTATGTAGACCGGTGCGGCCTATTGAGAAAGCAATCTTGTAATATTTTATAAAATATATTTACCCCTCTCTATGACCCAGAAATCCTGCTCTTGGGTTTACCTTTCAAAGAAATTCTCATTCAAGTCTATAAAAGGGCATATAAATTTACCACAGTGTATCGTAATGGGAAAGAATTGAAAGCATTCTGGGAGCCCATCCCTGGGACTGGACAGTTCGTACACACTATGCAGTGGTACGGTACTATATTGCAATAGAGAAATGGGTTGGTTGTGTGTGTAGCAACATGAAGAGATTTTTAAAACAGAGTTGTGTGAATAAAAAGTAAGCAGCATAATCAGCTTTATAGCAAGTATTTAATTAAAACTATTTGCACACACATAGCATAGGAACAGAAGAGCATGCTTCTCAGGTTAGTTGCAAATGAGATGGGGTCAAGGAAAAGTGAAAAGACTTTTCTTAAAGGGGAAGAAGAGCTATTTCCTTTCTGTTCCCATCTAAATATAAAAGAGTCTAGATTAATGTTTCAGTGACTTAAGTAATCTTTGTACAATTTCCTCACTTAGGGCAGCTCATCCTCAGAAAACGGCACCACAAAAGCGCCCAGCCTCTGCATCATTTAGCTCAAGCATCTAACTACAAGAAATACAAAAGAACCAAGAACATAGTCTGATGCCCTCTAGAACATCTAGAAGGATTTGACAACAGCCTGTCTTAAAACAAGTGAATATTCTCCTCCCCTACCCTGCTTTGCAGCAGACATGTCCAGAGAAAGCTTGCCAAACTTTACAGAGTGACAAATGTCTTCCATCTGTCTGGCTGCTTGTTCTTGGAAGGTTTTTTGGCAATCAGGTCACACCTTCCTTGGGAAGATCTGTACATTTTGTGTGGAAAAAAAAATAAATAACTCAAGTTTGATTTTTAAGAAAGCGAAAGAACCTATAAATCTAAAATGAAGTAAGGTCAATCAGGAGGAACATCTATATACAATCTTTGTATTTTGGGGCTCCTCAAGGTGAAACTTCTTTCAAAATTTAAGCATACTTAAAATGTGCTTAAGCGATTTAAATGCACATCTCTTAAAATGTCGAGGGTTTAGAATTTGATAATAGATGACTGTGCCTCTGAAAAATATATTTCGTGTTTGCTACTTTTGTAGAGGTAGCTGAGTAATGTCTCATTTTGTGGTTTTCCTTCACTGGAATACTTTGGAGCTTCATTTTATTTCAATTTTAAGTAACAAGAGGACAATTTATTTTATCAAACACATCCACAGTGTTCTTTGTATCACCTCTGTCCTTTCTGAATGGGGTAGGACAATTCCTTGTCAGAGAACCCACTACTAAGAGATCACCGATATTGATTCTTTTTTTTTTCAAGAGTCCTATAAAAGAGGAAGTACTTTCTCATTTTATAGATGAGGAGAATAAGGTTCGGATAAGTTATATAATATGTCCAAAGTCATATTTTTATGTATAGGGAGAGGAAAAAATGACAAAGTATATATGTCAGGGAAAATAAATGTTTAATGTAAACACTGTAATCTGTCTTAAAATATAAAATAATGATCTCATGCTTTCAGTTTCCTGTTGATTTAATTAAATGCCATTTATGTTAGTGTTTGGCTCTAATATCTAAATGAAAAATTTTTTTGTTAATCATTTCTTAAATTACTAAATTTCTCTCTCTTTTTCCTCTTGGCTTCTATTCATGTAGATTTTCAAGTCAGATTATTCACCTGATAATCTGCCCAGTTTGGGTTTTTTTAAGATTTTATTTATTTATTCTACAGAGAGAGAGAGAACAAGCAGAGGGAGAGCGAGAAGCAGGCTCTCTGCCAAGCAGGGAGCCCAATATGGGGCTCAATCCCAGGACCCCTGAGACCATGACCTGAGCCAAAGGCAGACACTCAATGACTGAGCCACCCAGGCACCTTCTGCCCAGTTTTTTTTTTTTTCACTCTAAATGCCTTTTTTTCTAGACCTTAATATTCTATACAATAAAAAGTCAGTTGTTAATAGCAATTTTTCACAGAAAAAGATATAGCTAGTGACAATGGTCACTTCCAGAAATAATAAGAGTAAATAAGGCCATAAAGTAAATAAAAAATAAAAAATCCCATTGAAATTAAAATAAGTAGCCTTGGTTAGGTACCCAAGATGTGAACTAAATATAGGTTTTACTTGTATGCTTTGAACCCTATGTTTTAAGTTATCATTTATTGGGTACTCATTATGTGTCAGACATTATGCTAGACACCCTTAAAACATCCTCACTGAAACAGTGTGGTTGATATTATTTCCCCAGCTTATAACTGTTGTCAATATCAAACTGAAAACCAAGAACGATTCTGTAAATAGATGAAAAGAAATACATGGGATCCCAGAGGTTTAGAGTGGGCCAGAGACTGCCAACTTCCTTCTCAGGCACCCTAAAGTGATTGAAACCTGACAACCAAGGAAGAGGTCTACTGAGGAACTAGGCCTACACATCAGACACAAAGATTCATGTCCTCTGGCTATGTAAATTAACCTAGCCCTTCAGTCAGAAAACTGATGACTAAGGATCACATTAGAGATGAACAGGTAGCATAAAGAAGAACTGGTATGAAAAAGCAAAACAACAAACAAGGAACAAACAGCAATAATTCAGGCAACAGAAGACAATTTAGTAAGTATTATAATTTTCTCAAAGAGATTTAAGGAAATAAACATACAATTATGAAAAACAATCAGAGCAAGAAAGAGTTCATAGAAATTAAAAGAGATTGCCAGATAAAAACTAATTTACTAAAAAGGAAGAAATGAGAAAATCTCCTACAAGGGAAAGTAAAGAGCAAAAGATGAAAAAATGAAGAAAAGTTAAGAAATATGGAGATCAATCCAGAAAGTCAAATATCTAACTCTTAGAAGTCCCAGAAAGAGAAAGGGATAGGAGAACGTAATTTCAAGCAATCATAAAAGAAACTTCTGAGTGGAAAAATCTAAAAGGGCCAACTAAGTGGTAAGGTTGATGAATAAAAAGAATCACATCTAAGCACATCATCATGAATATTCAGAACCCCAAGAGAAATGATCTTAAAAGTTTCTATGAAAAGAAACAAGTACCGACAAAAGTGTAATAAATCAAGTTAATATCAAAATTTTTTATCAGCACCAATGAATGCTGAAAACAATGTCTTTAAAATTCTGAGGGCAAAATGACTTTGAACCTGTAACTTTCTATTCTGACAAACAATCAATCATGCACAAAGACATGTTTTCAGACATAGGGAGACTTAGAAATTTTACTTAGAAAGTACCTGAAATGCTTAGAAAGAATTTGAAATTATACTCCACAGGATGAAAAAATAAGAATTCTAGAAATAAGAGGGCCTGCATTCAACATAGAGTTGGATTCAAAATTCCAATAATTTGGAAAGATTTCCATGAAGGTTATTCTGCTGAAGACCTAAAGCAACTCATTCAAATTACGGGACTCCAACAAGAATGCCTTCAACAAAAATACGAGATTTTCTTTAACAAATAGTATGATTGATTAAAAAGTTAGATGATCTTAGAAATAAGCAAAATATATAGTTCTTTTTTATTTCTTTAACATGAAAAGGAAAACTGATGACAATTCCAAAGGTAGCATGGTTTTGAGCAGTCAGAAAGAGATAATCCACTGGTCCTTAAAATTTGGAACATTCTGAGTATGCACAGATTCAGTTATTCAAGGTTCATTTCTTAGAGGCAATGAAGAGACAAAGCACAGACTTTTTTTTTTTTTAACTGCAGTGACAGGTTATAAATGCCACCATCTTCAATTATCTAAAAATACAGGAATAGCAAGAGAAGTAGGAGGATAAAGAAAGAAAAGTAAAAAATAGAAGATACTATTTAAAATTTATGGGTGCAAAAATCAAGGTAACCAGTAGAAAAATTAAAAATATAATTAATGAAACAAGGAAGAGAATAGGGAAGGGAAAAATGAAATATAAAGAAGTTAAATCCCACATTTGTCACATTTTAGAAGCTAATGATGATTATTTTATTTTCTAAAACCCATAATCCCTATTTTCCAATGTTAATGTTCCTCATTAGAGATACACTCCTGCCTATACTTCCCTATCATGCAAAGTCTACCTCCAAATTCACATCCAAATGTTTGCGGTCTCTCTCCTGGCTCTTCCAATCTCATGTCCATGCCTTATGCCTCTCACTGGCAGTTTTTCAGGTAGTCCCTGACCTCTACACCTTAGACCTCACCATAAAGGACAACAAAGAGTGTCAGGAAATGGCAAATGACAAGATCTGCCAGCTACCAGCTTGAGAGAAGTCAGGAACCTGCAGGATGTCATTCCAGGCATGCTGGTGAGGGGAAAAAATGCTTTGCCGGGGAGTTGACCTGCTGTGCCTCTGCCCTTACTCTCCTGCTGTCTGTGTCTGGAAAATGCTTCCCTTACAGTTTGATCCAGGGAGCAAGAAAAATACCCAAATTATTTTTGCAAGAAATTTAGAAATTTCTATTTTAGGTATTTGATTTCTCCCTCCCATTCCAATTTATTCATTCACATTTGAGAATGGAGCAACTAGAAACAGCTTATTGTTTGACTGAAATCTCATCAGAGAGACTGGAAAACTCAAGCTCCCAGAGTTAAGGGGCACTGTGGCAAGAAGGCCAAGACTGAAAGGAAGAAAGAGAACAAGGCACCAAAATAAAATAAGAATACTACAATAAAACCATCCAAGGGAAAACAATGAAAATGTGTCCGCAATTTACAGATTGCTATGGGGTAGAAATTAATTTTATTTATTTATTTGAGAGAGAGAGTATGAGCAAGGGAGAGGGGCATAGGGAGAGGGAGAAAAGGGCTCCCCGCTGAGCAGAAAGTCCAAAGTGGGGCTCGATTCCAGGACCCTGAGATCATGACCTGAGCCGAAGGCAGAGGCTCTAACCCACTGAGCCACCCAGGCACCCCTCTTATCCTTCATTTCTTAACTCAAAGGTCTTTCTTGACCACCTTATTTAATGCAACCCACCTTACCTCTAGCTCTTCTTTATCTCATCTATTCATATCCTTATAGCACTTGTTTCTATCAAGAATTATTTATTATATTTATTTTGCTTGCTGATCATCTAACTCCCCCCACCCCCACAAAAAAATATCCTTGAGGACAGGGAATTTTTTATCTGTCATTTTCATTATTATATCCCCAGCATCTACAGCCCTAGCCAAGCACACGTTATATACTCTATGTTTCTTAAAAGAATAGTACATTCCATACATTATCCTAAACTCTTTATTTTTTTTAAAGATTTTATTTATTTATTTATTTGACAGAGAGAGAGAGAGATCACAAGTGGGAAGAGAGGCAGGCAATGAGAGGGGGGAAGCAGGCTCCCCGCTGAGCAGAGAACCTGATGTGGGGCTCAATCCCAGGACCCTGAGATTCATGACCTGAGCCAAAGGCAGAGGCTTTAACCCACTGAGCCATGCAAGCGCCCCATCCTAAACTCTTTAGATATGATTGTTTACTCTTTACAACAATGAGAGGTACTCTACACCCTTTCAAGATGCAGACACAGAAAGAGTTAAGTAACTTGCAAAGTGTCACATAGTAAACAAAAGTGGAAGTTCGTGGATTCAAATGTAAGTTTATAATCACAAAATCCTTCCTCCTAGCCATACTGCCTCCCTGAAACATGCAAGGCAATTTCAAGAGCCACTGAACGTGGGAAGTCATAAAATGTGGTCCTTGCGTTTGAAGGCCATGTAGAACTAGTTGGGTAAAACAGGACTTTTACATAAAGAGACAAACAAGTAAGAAACAGAAGAGGCTGCTTTCATGATAGCCCCTATCTGAAAGGTGTAAAAATGAAGAACCTGAATTAAAGGGAGGGAGATACAGCATAATACTCAGTGGCCCACCAGTCCAAGGCTCAGTACCTGTGATCTCTCTGCCTTCATAAAAACCTGCTATTCATTCTATCCCTACCAATAGGATCATTCACAATATTGGATTGCCAAATTTTGGGGCATCTAAAGTCAGAGGTGTTAAACATTTACAATTTTTAATTTTTCTTCTTAAAATCTTGGGAATGGATTATATGTGTTACAACCTAATTAAACACGGCTTGCTTTTTCCCAAGTTTGTGCTTAAAGACCAACTACTTCTGAATTATAAAGACATCGTATTTAATACAGATGTCCGAACCTATCCTCAGATTATCTCAGTCACATATCTGGGGAGGGCCTAGGAACATATAATCAGGCTTTTCAGGTGATCCTGATACTCAACCAGGTTTGAGATCAGTGAATAATGAATATAAATTAACCTTTACTTGATGACTTGAGGTGTTTTTATTTGGGCCTATGATTTGTGCAAGTGAGAGTCACTTCCCGGGTCTCAATTTCCTCACCTGTAAAAGTAACAATAAATTGGGTTGTATGATCTCTAAAATCCTGTTGACTTCTAAAATTCTCATTCTTCAAAAAGGAGCTTTCCCGGGACATCGACTAAAACTTGCTTCTTTAAAGAATGCCCCCACCACCCCCATACACATATTTTCTTTTCAAGATGCATCTCTTATTGAGAAACTTTAACTATAAAACATTTAACCATAGAAATAGTAAAACCATGTTAGTACCATGTTTATATGACTTCTCTCTACACCAGCAGCTTTCAACCAAAGGCATTTTGCCCTCAAGGTGATATTTGGCTATATTTGTAGACATTTTTGATTATCACAGTGGGCAAGGAAGTTGCTAGGGGCATCTAGTAGGAGTCCAGAGGTGCTGCTAAACATCTTAAAACAAACAAAATGGCTCCCACAACAAAGGATTATCTGGCCTAAAATGTCAACGAAGCCTACGTGGAGAAACCCTGCTCTGTGCAATGGTCTGAGGCACCAAATAAGGGAAAGCCAAACTCTTCACTAGAAAAAAGAAAAAACACTTGCCTCCACAATTCCACTTAAATCTCTTTAACCAAAACTAGTTACACGACTACGCCACGAAGTTTTTATTTCCCCCCTGAAACCCCTAAGCCCTTTAGAAAAGAAAGATCCATTTCTTCCTATTTCTGGTCTATAAGTGGTCTCTTATTCTCACTGTCCTGGGCATTTTCCTGCAGAGTGAGTGAAATGCTTCACCAGATAGTGCAGGAAAGATTTTGATAATCCTTACCCCACCTAATATGATAATAAAAGTTTCTGCAACTTCCGGCCCAGTATTTTGTATATTTCACATACATAGAAAGGAAATGTGGGGGCGCCTGGCGGGCTCAGCTGGTAGAGCATGCGACTCTTGATCTCAGGGTTGTGAGTTCGAGCCCCACGTTAGGTGTAGGTGTTCCTTAGAAATAAAATCTTAAGGAAAAAGAAGAAATGTTCCATGTTTCAGGATAGCTTGTCTTTTTAAACAAAATTATTATGAAGACAAATAACAATCTAGTTTACATGTAGCAGTGATGGCCTAGACATTGTGTTTCCATATATGCATATTTTGCTGCATCCTGATAACTTACAGATGATAAGAGAACTTTATAGTTGGAGAGATCAAGATCTTGGAATTTATTATCTCATTTCCTAATATCATAATTCATCAAATATAAGATGCCATTGATTAAAAGATACGATATTATATTGTATACCATTAAAAGGAAATGTATGCCAATTGAAAATGACGCGCTCTCAATCATAAGGTCTCAAGTTAAGGGACATCAAAATGAGGGAAAAGTGCATCTTAGAATTGGTAAAATATATTATTCTATACTTTATTACCTTTTTTTCTTTCTCAGATAAAGGCCACGTGTCATATTATTCTATGAAGTTTCTTCCCTACTCTGGTTTCTCTTCAGATCACATAAATCCTTTGCCTTTTACTATGAAAGTTCTTCCATAATAATGTAAAAAGGCATACCAATGGGACAAAACATATAAATGGTGAGAAAACTAGGTTGAAGAAATAAACCAAAATCTTAAGTAATTCTAAGTTTCCTTTTAAATTATAGATGCAACGTGTACTTTGCTAACTAGACAGAAGTTTTTAAAAATTTTGTTGTCTTGTGCTTATAGTTTTAACTAGGGGAAGTTATAACAGGTATTGCAATGAACAAAACTTAACTGGTTTTCAATTAATTAGAAGTAATTAATAAATAACTAATAACAAATTAATAAATAATAAGTTAAATTTATCAAAATAATACTAAGTAAATAATAAATTTATTTATTAAATTAAAAGTAATTTGATTAATTAATAATTAATAAATAAATAAACATGTGAGAGAGAGACTGCCTTCTTTGAAAGAAAGGTAGGTACTTTTTGCTTGGGGAAAAATGATCTTGGGGTCAGACCACTTAAGCTAATTCTGTGTTTTCTATAAATTCTACCTATAATGAATGTGGTAAAACTAGATAGATCCTGTAATTGCTTTGAGGCACTATAATCTCCTTTGATACAAAAAAGAAAGTTCGTCATGGCTCCTATACAAAGCATGGCATTGTAGAAAGGGGGGGAGGAACCTGAGAATGACTTCTAATTGAAGAGGTATTTCATAGAACAATCTATCCACCTAAATATTTTTATAGGTTTTTTTTTTTCTCTGAAGGAAAAAAGACTTGTTGGATGAGCAAATGCCCAAAGTAGAAAATTATACATAGGAATGGTTTTTTTACTAAAAGCTGAAAAACAAATAAGGCTAAAAGAGCAGAACAAACTCCCCCCGCCCCCCACTCCCTCAGTGCATATGCCAAAGCCAGGGACATGAGCTTAATAACACTGTTGGCTGCTAATTTCCCAAGCATAGCCTCGGTACCAGTGTGCTGCCTGCTTGTGCGCAGTGGCCATCAGGCTGCCAAAGGTATCAAAATCCTAGTGTGCTGTTTCAGTAATTCTGCTAAAATAACCCTGTAAATACCAGTCCAAGACTGAAGAGAGAAAACAAAAAAGGTGCCAATGCTTCAGGACCAAACAAGTGCAAACTAACTTCCACAACATACTTCTTGGCGTTGCAATATGTTACAATATAATCATAAAACAGTGGTGTGTTGGAAAAGGCTAGCCATCAAAAACCCTCAACGGTGGACAACAAACTGCTGCCTTTCTGAAATTGAAAGTAAAATCTGACTTATCTAGCAGTTGAGGCTATGAAATCAGACTAATGAGGGCATCAGTCCCCTCTCCAGAGGACAGGCATACACTCTTGTTATTTATTTAGCAGTCTCAGAAATCCCCTTTCTGCTTCCAAATGCATATTCTACAAAATGGCAAGTAAGGCTGTGCTACTGCTGCACCACAATAAATAGCCCTTTTTGAAATTTTAAAATTAGCCAACTACACAAGTAAATTGAAAATGAGTCATTGTTAAGAGTAGGTAAGGAGTGGGGCGCCTGGGTGGCTCAGTGGGTTAAGCTTCTGCCTTCGGCTCGGGTCATGGTCTCAGGGTCCTGGGATCGAGCCCCACATGGGGCTCTCTGCTCAGTGGGGAGCCCGCTTCCTCCTCTCTCTCTGCCTCCCTCTGTGCCTGCTGGTGATCCCTCTCTCTCTGTGTCAAATGAATAAATAAAATCTTTAAAAAAAAAAAAAAAGAGTAGGTAAGGAGCTTCAAAATGCCTGAACATTGGTTATCTTGAGGGAAGTTTCACAGGTATACTGATGCCCCTGATTTAGAAATCTGCAAAATAGCTTCAAATTGCCTTTAAGTAAAATCAGGGGATCTTTCAAGATCTAGAACATCATATGCTTATTCTTATTTTGAAATGGCATTCCCCACCCTCCAAAAAGAGAGAGAGAGAGAAAGAAAGAAAAAGAAAGAAATGGTGGTCTCCTCTCCACTAGCATATATACTTAACTTAGTATACATCAAGAGGACTTTCTCTAAGTATTCCATGAATAAATGACTATGATAAAAAACATACATTGAACATATAGGAACATGATCTGCATTTAAATAAAAATATATTAACTGTTTTCAGTATTACAATCAAATAAAGTTCAAAAGTTAAAGTAATATGTTTAGTTATGTACGTAATTACAGACTTTTAGAGTTATAAGGAGCCCTGTAGGTCACGTAAGACCAGCTCCCTCAATTTACAGATAAAGAAACTGAGGATTAGGAAAGCAACCACTGCCCATGGGTCAAAGATATGATCCAGCTAGTGCCAACATCTTCTCTCTCCAAGACCCATGTTTCCACCCTGATCCACAGTTCTTACAAATCGTCACAATACTTAAGGATGAAATAAAACCATCGTATGAATTATAAATTGCTATTAGTCACATGACTTTAATTCAGCTATACTAAGAAAGTTTATGTCTGAGGTAAGTATTTGGGAAGCCAGAAGCTACAATACAAAATAGTAACTGAACTTTCTATGTGATCACAATTCTTCATTTAGTCATTACAGAATCCCAAAGGAGATGTACTTTACTATTCACAGTTTACCAATGAAATAATTGAAACTCAAAAACCTCAATAGCAGAAGTTCATCTAAAAACTCTTTGATCTATAACCCAGGTAAGCATCTCTGTGCTGTTTCTATAGGTAACCTCTTCACCACTATCATTACCCACAAGAGAGACATAGGATATGTTTCGTTTGGAGCAAGATGGTTATTTCCCTTATACTGTGAAGTGCCCTCTTCTGTTGAAAGCAGGGATCTGTTCCAGAATCACTGTAGAGTTGTACGTGAAGGAGAGAGAGTGAAGTGACCCCTGAGAAGTCAGCAAATCAGCGACATCAATGTTTGTTGCATTAGTTTCTAAAAAGAGATTTCCACACTATTGTGATCTTCATTGCCTTATTGCTTTTTTTTTTTTAACCAACACCGGGTCTGACGTTCACATGGATTCCTCTTCCTCTGTATGTTACTTCCCCAGCAATATCATTTCCACAAGGTACTGCACTTATGCCCTGCTTCCCAAGCCTACTTGTTGACAATTTGGATAGACCAATTAAGACTGTGTAGAACAAAGGGTTATTATAAAGGTATTTGGATAGCATCAAGTGCGTTCCCATTAATTATGGAGAAGCTGATTTCCAGACAGGTAATATAGCCAGTCAGAGACAAAACTGAGACTCGAGGCAAAGTTCTGTCAAATCTAATATTCTTCTTATTATACAACATACTTGTTTGTGTGATTGGCCTAAAAATAATAAGCATATATGACTTATTTGGGCCAAATATATTATTTCAAGTCATTACCATGTTATATTTTTTAATAACAAGGTAAAAACAAAGTTGACAACCAAGAGATAGCCATATAGGGTAGTAGAAAGAAAATATAACTTTCACAGCAGGGTAGATATAAATTTGATTTGGGCTCCCTAATTTACTAGCTGTGTTATGTTGGGCAGGTTGCTTAACTTTTCTGAAGCTGTCGCTACCTGAGGGTACAAAGAATTAGATGTAGTGGTATATATAAAGCATCTGACATATAGTAGGTGCTAAATATATATGGGTTTCCACTAATTCTAACCTACCACAAAAGAGCTGTGCCACTCTAGCAAGTTCCTTTACCCCTCTGGGTCTTGTTTCCTTCATTGCAAATTGAGAAGATGAAAGAAACCAAATGAACTCCTATGTCCCTTTTAGCTCTTCAAAAAATAATTAGTTCCCAAAGGTTCTTTTACCTTAATTTAAATTCAACTTTTAAGTACCTTATATCCACCCTATGCACTGAGCTATACCAACTACCACCAGGAAGATATCTATGATTTCAGCAAAATGGGATCCAATGCCATATCACTTTGAGTTCCACAAAGAAAAATAACTATGCGGGGTGCCTGGGTGGCTCAGTGGGTTAAAGCCTCTGCCTTTGGCTCGGGTCATGATCTCAGGGTCCTGAGATCAAGCCCCATATGGGGCTCTCTGCTCAGCACGGAGCCTGCTTCCCCCTCTCTGCCTGTCCCTCTTCCTACTTGTGATCTCTCTCTGTCAAATAAATAAATAAAATATTAAAAAAAAAAGAAAAATAACTATGCAAAACCAAGGGACTTAAAGGAAACCTCTACAAGGACATCATAAACCTAATGTAAAAAATATAAACAACTGAGTGTATACCTTAAATTACTACTCTCTCTCTGCTGAATTGGAAGATGAGAACTAAAATGTTTATACTATATAACAAAAGACCTAAGAGACATTTGGCTAGAGCAACTAATGCCATTTTAAAAAATGAGTAATAAATTTCCTATGTGAGTCCTTTCTAAAAAGATTTATTTCTTTATTATTTTGCAGGGGAGGAGCAGTGGGAGAGTCAAGCAGACTCCCTGCTGAACACAGAGCCCAACACAAGGCTCAATCTCAGGACCCTGAGATCATGACCTGAACAAAATCAAGAGTGGGGAGGCCCAATGGACTGAGCCACCCAGGCGTCCCCCAATGAGTCTTAAACTAGTCTTCGAAATTTAAGATACTTGTGTCATTTGGAAACCAAGGGGAATAAAATTTACCCTGAAAGGTATTTTACAGTGATAAACATTAATATAAGAAGGTGTTTGGGCATCTGGGTGGCTCAGTTGGTTAAGCGACTGCCTTCTGCTCAGGTCATGATCCTGGTGGAGTCCCGGGATCAAGTCCCACATCGGGCTCCCAGCTCCACAGGGAGTCTGCTTCTCCCTCTGATCTCCTCCCCTCTCATGCTCTCACTCTCACTCTCTCTATCTCTCTCTCTCTCAAATAAATAAATAAATAAAATCTTTTTTAAAAATTAAAAAAAAAAGAAGGTGGTTAACCATGTTCTCACATTACTTTTGAAATTCATTCAAAAGTAATATTTGGGATTTATGTTCTGTAAAAATAAAATATAATATAATTTAAATGCTTAAATCTTATAAGCGAGACCTGAGAAAATACTAACTGATCTTGAATGAAAAATTTACTACAAAGTTTTTCCTTCTTTTCTCTTCCATAGGAAATTATTACCAATGGGTTTTTCATTACGGATAAGGCTTTTTGCAAATACCATTGTGGAGGTTCAAAGTACATTTAAAATCATATGTAGAGCTCTTAATCATGGTTTCCCAAAAATTCATTTGAGGTTTGCCCTGTACTGTGCTACTACAGTATTAGTCACCTATATTATAGAATTTTAGAATGTACATCTGAGATTATAAAACACCACCACCACCAACAACAACAAAAAGAAATCCTTTGCCTTATAGAGTATGAAGCAACAGGAAAGACCCATTTAAATATTATCTCCAATGTGTGAAATAAACAATATAGTGGTTTTTTTTTTAATTCAACAGCTGTGTTCTATGAGCTGATTTTTTTGTCCTAAAAGGCGATGAAAAGTAAACTCTTTGCATTGTATGCAAAGGTTAAGAAAGCCACAGGAATAGGATTTAGGTCTATATGCATCAAGCATAGTGTGAACCAGAGACAGAAGGCCTCCATCCTGTTTTTGTCATTGTTATAAAATTGATTTGTGATTTGGACAAATCACTTCACCTTTTTAGTTGTGTCTGTTTACCTATGAAACAACAGGAGGGACCATCTGATCTCTTTAAGATTTCTTCCAGTTCCTATAATTAACATCTGTGCAAATCCTCAGGACAAGATTTGAGGGGCACGAGACGTGGGGCAAAGGCACTCACAGGGGTGCACTTATTCTGCTCTCCATACATACTGCCAGGACGAACCAGCTTTGCAGAGAGCCAAATACTAAATAGCCTGGCTTCGTGCCTCAGCTAAAGAAGCACCATTGATGACTATGAAAGCACTTAAAGAAACTCAGCCAGAGGAAACAAACTACTTTCTGAATGTAGTCCAAAAAATAGGTAGGGGGCATATAAGCCCTCGCAACCTCAGACCCTTTGTGTCCCTGGCCTTTCATCCTGGCTGGCAGAAGGCACTGAGTTTATTTAGGTGACTCATGCTTTCTTAGCCTTAAGAGAAATTATTCTGAAAAGGAACGGTTCTCCTCCCTGGTCCCACATCTGACCCTTAAAAATACATACATCTTTATACATACATTACATTTTTTATTTAAAAATTTTATATATTTTATAAAAATATACAAACATATATATTTTTATAAATTTTTATAAAATAATAAAATATTTTTATTTTATAAAAATAAAAATTATAAAACTTATTTTTTATATATTTTTTATAAAAATACATTTTTATGCAGCAGCTGTACTATATGCAGCATTCTTGGAACAACTTCATAAAACAGAGTTCAGCATAGTGGTTAAAAGTATGAAATGGGCTCAAATCCTGGCTCTACTACTTACCTGCTGTGGGATCTCAGGAAAAAAGCTTAACCTCTCCCTGCTTCAGGTTCCTTTTCTGTAAAACAGGGAAACTAATCAAACCTAACTCATAGAGTTGTGAAAGATAACGCATCCAAAGCAGTTACCACAGAATCTGACAAAGTAAATGCTATAGATATGTAGACAGATGATAGATAGATAGATAGATAGATAGATAGATAGATAGATAGATGATAGATACACAGACACAGATAACAGATGATAATCCTGTTAATTCTGGGAACTGGGTCTCCCTAAAAAGACTTATCCGAAGGCCACAATTTGCTGGCATTGAATGGCATCTGCTGATCTTTCCTCTTCTGAGCAAACAATATGGCAAAGACTCAAAGCCCAGCTCAGCTCTTACTAATAGGATCCTGCAGAAATCAGGAGGAAATGAGATTATCCTGAAAGTAGGAAAGAGTTACTCTGGTTTAAGACAAGGTCTTTAAAAAGAGATAGAAACATGCAGACAGGCACACATGTGCCTGCAGGCGCACGTGCACACACACACACACTTAATATAGTCATACACAATCAGAGAAGGGGGTTGTTTTCTGTATATGCCTTCTCAAGTGTTGCTGGCATTAAAAGCTACAGAATTTTATTGCTAGATGGCTCCCTGGAGACCATCTAGTTCAACTCCCTCACTTGGTAGATAAGTAGCTGAGGCCCAGAGAGGTTAATCAACTTACTGGGGGTCATCGAGCTATAAAGACAGTGCCAAGGGCGCCTGGGTGGCTCAGTTGGTTGAGTGACTGCCTTCGGCTCGGGTCATGGTCCCGGAGTCCCGGGATCGAGTCCCATATCCGACTCCCGGCTCTGCGGGAAGTCTGCTTCTCCCTCCGACCTTCTCCCCTCTCATTCTCAGTCTAATAAATAAATAAAAAATCTTAAAAAAAAAAAAAAAGACAGTGCCAAGACAAGCTTTCTGATTTCCCCTTTTGCCCACCCAGTACTCAGCCACCTTGGCACCCTGTCCTTCTTGTGCCAAATAGAGCATGAAAGCGCATGCATGCATGTACACACACACACAGAGGTTTCTCACTTTTGCTTAAGTTCCCAAAAAGTACAGAAGCAACCTCAACCACCAAGGCCTTCTTGCCAGAGCCTCCCATTATGGAAATTGAGGAGGATCCCAATCTACGGCCCTCTCCCAGGATATATTTGGAGGTTCTACTCTTCCCTTTCTGTTCCTTCCTCACATTCATTCTTAAGTGTTATTTCTTAGACGTTCCTCACCAAAAAGATCAGGCATTTCCCAGGACAGAATTTACCCTTGCTAGTTTGCAAATTCTTCATCTCCCCACAAATGCTATACCTTTAGACAGGAAATACAGAAGAACCGTGATTAAATTTCGAACAAGCTCCCTGAGGAAATTCAGTAGGAACTAATCCTCTCCTCCCTAAGATAACTCAATCAGGTTCATTTATAAAATGTGTGACTAGGTGAAGGACTGAAGAACCCTCAGGTCTGTCTGACACAGAGAACAGGAGAAAGAGGGGAAGGAAAGGAGACTGGAGGGAGGAGGGAGATGGGTAGAAGGAGCACACTAACCAAACTGCAAAGTCTGGATCCTGGAAACAGCTCTGCTGCTGAGACTGACTCACTGCTGAGGGGATAGAACCGCAGAGGGGAGGCACTGTTTTATTCATACCCCCTCTGGTAACTGACTAACAGCCGACTGGTGGGCAGAACTACACACATAGGAAGCAGGAACAGGCTACCCCTAAGTGGCAGAAGCAAGGAACTCTGTCTTCCTCTTGCTCCCTTTTCTCTCACCCTGTGCTGGCCACTCTGTGCCTGGCAGGCACACCCAGGGTTCTCCAGCTTCCCTCCAGTCACCCCCAGGAGAACTCCCCTCCCTCATCTCCTGAGGGTTGAAAAGAAGCCAAGGGCATCAAAGATTTCTCTCAACTCTGCCAAATGCTCCCCAGTCCCCTGCCGCTTGCAGGGAAACTGAGCTGAGAGCTTTCGCTGAGCTGAGAGGTAGGGCGCTTCTTGTCCTAAACACAGGCGCCGGCGAAAAGTGTCCCTCAGCCTGGGTCTCTGCTGTGAGTGTGGGAGGCGTTAAGTGTCACAGCGAAGTGTTCCTTTCCCAACGCGAAACCGGAAGGAAGCTTTTGCTTTTGCCTTTTTTCCCACTCCCTACCTGAATTCCGGGACCAGGTTAGGCTGCAGCCCATAGAAAGCAGCGGAGAGAGTGACCAGCCACCCAGGCTTGTAACTCCCGTTCTCGCACTCCAGATAAGGCGGGGACCACTTAACGTGGCTCTTGTCCCCGCCAAACCCGTCTCTGCGCCTCCAGCTATGGCCCAGGTTCCGGGGCCCCTGATTAGAGCCGCGGCGGTGTAGGTGGGTCCTCCACTTGCGCCGCAGGCCGTGGAACCACTCGGTCTCCAGCGTGGCGTTGGCCAGGTGGTGTGCCGAGGAGGACAGGTCCTGGAGCAGGATGCGACTCTCTTCGCGGGTGGCCTGGAGGAAAACCTGCGGGGCCGGCTCGGACAGCGACTCGGTGCTGAAGGTGATGGCTGCCCGGGAAATGCTGGGCTCGCCCTCCAGGAGACTCCGCACCAGTGCCTGGTACCACTCCAGGTCGTCCTGCAAGTTCTGCTCCCGCGACTTATTGCTCTGCAGCATCATGTTGAGGAAGTTAGTGGCGTGTGTCAGCGTGCTCAGCGCCCCGTGCAAGGAGGGATGGGAGCTGGCTAGGGCTGACGACTTCCCCGGCAGGCCCGCCAACTCGTAGCGGCCGGAGCAGTTGGCTCGCTTCAGCTGGTGGGAGTCCCCGGTGTAGAGGTAAGAGGCCACGTCCATGGGCACCTCCTCGGCGAGTTTCTGCGCCAAGATGGTGCCGTCGGTGGAGCGGCTCCAGGGAGCCGAGGGGTCCGAGGCAGAGGCTCGAGCCGGCTGCTGGGCGTGCTGCTTCAGCCTCAGAGTTCTCTCTCGGGGGGAATCCAGCCGTCCCGGAGGGTCGCGGCTGGTGCTAACAGTTCCCAAACCCAGATGAGCGAGCAAGAGGCAGAAGAGTAAGGGATAAGCCATGGCTCCCATCGGCTTCGCAGAGACGAAAGGAGGTAATGGGAGACACTTTTTAAAATTTGCTCGTCAATTTGTCAACAGTAAGACTTTTACTAGGAGTCGGCCGTCTTCTCCAGATGGCACCCAGTCGAGAGGGACTTTAAAATAAGAATGTTTCGAAATTGGCCCGGCTGGCTAAGCTACCGTCACAGGAAATCAAATCACCTGTGGCAACGCTGGCTGCACTCGCTCCATAATGGGTCGGCTCGGGATTACGCACCTCGCAGCCTTGAGCCGAACAGGTTACATCCCCTCTCGCTCCCGGCGGCTATAGTTAGCCTGCTTACGTCTTTCTGCTCAGCAGCTTCCACTGTCGCTCTCATTGAGGTGTGTTCAAGAGCTGCTGCTGCTGCTGCCGCCGCGGCCGCCAAAGACGCTGCTCCATCATCTCACCCGTGGCAGGTCGTTCCCGCCTCCCGGCTCTGGCTCCTCCTCATTTGCTTCGCCCGGCGGCGCGGAGTGCGCGCACACAGACCCGCACCGCGCGCGCAGGACTGAGTCCCAAAGCGCCAAGATTTCTTTTAAGACGTTGTCTCTCTGGACTTGATAGGACCAGGTAACTGGTTAATTGGAGCCCTCAGGTTTGGCCACGAACCACACTCCTGTCTCCCCCTGCTCTGGAGGAAAGCCTGTTTAAAGAGGCAGGTTGGCCGCAACCAAACCCTTGAGGGGCGGCTTCAAGCCGTCTTGTTCCCTGTTTGGTCGGTCCCTCTGTCAATCAACCGACTGCCATTTGTTGGGCTGGGCGGGAGCTGTCCAGTGCTGAACCCGAGGCGGCACAGAGGAGGCGCAGGAGGAGGCGGTGGTTCGGGATGCAGCAGCACTGAGTCCTTTCACCCACTCGCGTTCCCTGATGACTCGGAAACCTGAGGGGGTGGGGGCGGGGTGGGCGGGAGTGAAGGGAGAAGCAGAGGGTTTGTGGCTCAGAGCGAAGGAAACTTGGACGTACTGAGGAGGAGGGTGTTGGCGTCTTGCATGTTTAGTTAAATCAGCCTTTTCTTTTGCCTGGAAAAGAGGGAGAAAGGAGTTTTCATTTCTGACTTAAATCGAAGGGGAGGGACGTAGGATGGAGACGTGTCCTCCCGAGCATCTGCTCATTTTAGGCAAATTATCAAATCCTCCTCCTTATTGTCGGTTAAAGAAATGATTAAAACCTACTTGCGAGGTCTTGGCTATGAGGGAGTAATGGAGACATCTACCGGCTGAGCTTCGGGGAAAAAAAATGCTATATTTAAGGAACCTTTGCCTGAAAGGGGACCAGGACAGAGGGTATGTGAAAGTGTATGCAAGTGAATATGTGAACGAGAGACAGGTGCAAGAGGTGGGACTCAGATGTGAGAGAATGAGAATGAGAGAGCCTGTGTTGACTGAAAAGGAAAGTCATTCTGAATGAGAGTTTCTAGAGTTAATGGATATGAGAACTAAGACATCCATCCAGTTAACTAGAGGTGGGGATACCCCAGCAAAAGAAAGGTGAGATACCGGGGCGCCTGGGTGGCTCAGTCTTTAAACTTCTGCCTTCGGCTCAGCTCATTATCCCAGAGTCCTGGGATCATGCAGCGAGCCCCGCATCAAGCCCCACATCTGTCTCCCTGCTCGGCAGGAAGCCTGCTTCTCCCTCTCCCAGTCCGTCTCCCTCTCCCCCTGCTTGTATTCCCTCTCTCACTGTCTCTCTCTGTCAAAAAAATTTAAAAAAAAGAAAGGATATACAGAATAATAATATGTATAGTAATAATAAGCTGAATAATATGTCAAGCCCCTCCCCCCATTACTGGGAAATCCCTCAACAGAGTCTAATTGTTTTATTTGAAACTTTAAGGATGTCTTCTGATATTCAGAAATTATTACTGGATATGTAGTGTTTTATGCATATCTACTTTCCATAGGCATCTCTGTTTTCAAATTCTCCAAGAAAGATACAAATAATCCCAAATTCACTTCAGTTCCCAACCAACAAAAATGTCACTGGTGGCGTCTTGAGATTGCACTGCTTAGATTTACTTTATCATTTCATTTCATCTTCCCTATTGAGAAAATACTTGAGCACTGAAATATAAGTTCCAAAGAGAAAAAGGTTGTCTATATTGGTCCCTGTAGTATCTTGAGCACTTAGAATATGCAAAACTGCCTAGTACATAGTAGGTTCTCACTAAATATTTGCTAAATTAATAATGGCCAGAAGATCATGATGATGAAGCTAATTATTTAAAAAATCCATATGTTTACCTAAGAAGAAAATATGTCATACCTAATGCGTATGCAAAAATACCCAATACATCAGTGACAAGGACTTTTTGAATAAGACCTAATAACAAGTCTTCCAAACTACAGCACATGATCTCCAAGTGAATTTTTATACCTATGCAAAGAATGCTTACTAGATTTATACTTATCTACAAGTAGATTTCGTGTTCATATCCGGCTTTGTGTTTAAATTTTGCTTGGCAGTATATACTCTTTTGCTAAATAAATGCCATTCCAGTTTAATGCTCTACTGTAGCATATGTGGCAGTAGTAACAGAAGGAGTTTCTGTTTGCTTAATTTATCAGAGCATACAATATGATTTTCAATCTATATAACCAGCTAAAGATTGAAATGTAATTTCCTCATTAATTGATGTTCTTAGAAAACATATACGATTTGTTAACAGTTCCTTAAAATTGTCCAGTATAGCATTAAAAAAAAAGAGGATAAAATTTTATTAGTAGGCCCCTCTATAAGTAATTCAATGAACACAATTAAAAGATTTGGGCTCTGGTACCAGCATTCTCCTAAGCAAGATTTATGATCACTGGCAGACATTTAAAGTTTCCAGGTCTTAGGACACAAACTGTACCTGGTCTTCATGACTTAACACTGAAGGAGTACTGAATGGTACCTCAGCCACTCTCCAGAGATGCCAACCCACCCCTAGCTAACATCTATCAAGAAAAGAACACCCTAGGGGTGCCTGGGTGGCTCAGTGGGTTAAAGCCTCTGCCTTCAGCTCAGGTCATGATCTCAGGGTTGTGGGATCGAGCCCCGCATCGGGGCTCTCTACTCAGCAGGGAGCCTGCTTCCCCTTCTCTCTCTGCCTGCCTCTCTGCCTACTTGTGATCTCTCTCTCTCTCTTTGTCAAATAAATAAATAAATAAAATCTTAAAAAAAAAAGAAAGAAAAGAAAAGAACACCTTATGAGAGGTTTTTGCAATTTTAGTATTCCCTTCAGTGGCTCACCTTCAGGCTATACTGTCAAATAACTGAGGTAAACTAGTTGGGTCTAGAACAGCACTGCCAAAAATAGAAATATATTATGAGCCACAAATGTGATTCATACATATAATCTTAAATGTTCTGGTAGCACATTTAAAAAGTAAAAAAGAAAAAAGTACCTGGGTTAAGCCTCTGCCTTCGGCTCAGGTCCTGATCCACGGGTCCTGGGATCGAGCCCCACATAGGGTTCTCTGCTCAGCAGGGAGCCTGCTTCCCTCTCTCTCTCTGCCTGCCTCTCTGCCTACTTGTGATCTCTCTCTCTGTCAAGTAAATAAATAAAATCTTTAGAAAGAAAAAAGTAAAATCAATTTTAATAATATATTTTATTTAGCCTAATGTATCCAAAATAATATTTCAATAAATAAACAATATAACAATTATTAGTGAGATATTTTACATTTTTATACTAAATATTCAAAATTCTATGTATATTTTATACCCACAACACATGGCATTTCACACTAACCACATTTCCAGTGCTCAATAACCACTTGTGACCAGAAGCTTCCACAGAATACAAGTTCAAGAAGATAGTACATTGTGGTCTTGAATGTTCTAGGAAGCCTAGGTACACATGAGATAAGGTACCATGGTCCAAAAATGCTCTAGGAGGCCTGGTCCATTTAATAGGTCTGGAGTCAAGGTAACTGAGTAGTAGACACCCTTTGTCAATGTCAGTACCCATCAATGAAGGAAATAATCCAAAAGAGGTTTTTGTAAGAGACCAAGATTTAACACATACTCATACATCTGTAAACAAATTACAAGATTCCACACCAACTCACAAAGACATATCATTCATTCAACAGGTGCTCATTGAGCCTCTACTATGTATCAGGCATTAGGTTTGCTCTTGGGGCAAAATAAACACACCTTCTATACAACAGACAAATGGAACTTATAAACAACTGTGTAGAGAGATAATAATAATTTAAAAAAGCAAACAAACTAAAAAATTACATATAGTGGTAAGTGCCATGAAAAAATAAACAGTGGGGGCGCGGGGCGGCTCAGTTGGTGAAGCGGCTGCCTTCCGCTCAGATCATGATTCCAGGGTCCTGGGATGGAGCCCCACATCAGGCAGGGAGTCGGCTTCTCCCTCTGCCTCTGCCTGACTCTCTGCCTGCTTGTGCTCTCTCTCTATCTCTCTCTGTCAAATAAATAAATAAAATCTCAAAAAGAAAAAGAAAAAAGAAACACTATAAAGTGGTAAAAACTGTAGAGTTTCTCTCTTCTTATATAAAGAGATAAAGAAAAGAAAGACTTCTATGAAAAGGTAACAGTTGAGCTGAGACTTCAAAAATGAGGAGCAGTTAACCAGGTGGTAGATAGTAACGAACTAGCTCAAGGTAAGATGGAAAGAAACTCACCTCAGTTAGGGGGAGTAATATATGACTACAAATATCCATTCTTAACAGGAAAGAGGGCTGGAAGAAAATAACTTCAATAACCTGAAGTTCATGTATAATATGACAAGTACAAACAATAGAGAGAAAAAGAAAATCATTTTATAAAATAATCAAGTGGTTCTGGAATGAAAATCACCCACCCCCACACCCAATTAAGTGAATGTAACTTATACATATAGATAAATACCCGTGTGGCCTCAAAATTACGAATGAAGTTGTCTAAACAGATGTTGATACCACAGAGAGCTTGACCGTAATAGAACAAGGCATACAAGACCGGCTGGCCCTCTGCAAAAAGGCCCAAAGCTTTTTCATCACAGCCTGAGAAGTCAATCTAATTGCCCGAGAATGGTGAAATGTGTACTTCTGAAAAAGCAACATGCAACCGAGTCATCCAGTTGCCACATGACTGATTTATCAATATTATAAAAAAAGATGTGATGTCTGCATACCTTCTGTATGGATGTGTGTGATGTTTACATATCTTTAAGAAAAAGAAATTAAGGGAGGTCAAAAAGTGCTGAGACCAGATTCTATATGAGCAGTATATGTAGAGTTATTGTAAAAATTTAAGGGCTGCTTTAAATCATTTAAATTAGCAAGGATTAGGACAGTGGGATATGGTGAAAGGACACTAATTGACAGGAGACCAACATCTACTCTTGGCTCTGCCATCATCCCGTCACATGACTTTTAACAATTTCCTCCACCTCTCCAAGCCCTGCTGCTTCATCTGTGCCATAAGAATGATGTGTTAGATACACCCACAACTAGAACCATTGCAGCTGAGTAACAGATAATGGGTCCAGGTATAATCCCCAAGAACTCATCATTCTTAATAGTTCTAGATTTACAAGGTAAATGCTTTTAGATTAAATAATCATGGACCTCAATAAACAAAGTGGCACACCCCAGTCTGATTCCTGATAAAGCAAATAACACCACGAAGGGATAGCACAGTCTGTCGAGGTGACACAAATTCAGAAATCCTGTTCTTATTCCTTGTCTTACCAAGATTCTGGATTTCCTAAGCATATACTACCCTGTGTCTCACACGCCCATTGCAAAAAGATCATAGTCTTTGTTCTCCAAAAGCGATAGTTTTCAAATTTCTGGGTTTAGAAGTATAACTAGAGAATTCTGAATATCACTGTGGATCTGGGTAGGACTTGAGAATCTCCATTTTAATAAGCACCACAGCTGATTTTGTTGCAAATGGTCCACAGAGCTCATGCTGAGAAATACTGCCTTGAGCCAGGGAAAATAACTCTAAGACACTGGGAAAGAAGACCTCCTAGTAGACACAAAGCCTTGTTATAAATTGTGAAATGCAGCCTATGAATAACAACGAAAACAACACCTATAAAGAATATTATTTTTATTAATATTAACATCATCGTCGTTATCCAAACAACATCATCATCGTGTCCAAACATTTGTATAACACTTCCAGTAGGAAGGCATTGCACTAAGGATTTGACACAGGTTAGTTCTTTTCGTGTTCGTTACAGCACTGAGTTTGTTACTGTTTCCATTTACAGATGGGAAACAAAACAAAGAACTGCCCTAAGAAATGCAGCCATCTGGCTCCAGGGATCATACTTTTAATCACTCTACCAGTGGTTCTCAAACACTGATGTGCATTAGATTCACCTGGAGAGCTTTTGTCAAAGCACAACTCAGTGGCCATACCCCCACAGAATTGCTAATTCAGGAGGTCTGGAGAAGGGCCTGAGAATTTGCATTCCGAACAAGTTCCCTGGTGATGCTGCTACTGCTGGTCCAGGAGCCACTCTAAGAACCACTGCTCTGCACCATACTTTTCATCAGTGTAATCTGTCACTTCCACATGCTTACACTCTTCCGTGTATTTCATGAGGAAAAAGAAGAAAGTCAACATGAATGGATGAAAATATGCCTGAAATCTGCTCAGGGGGGAAAAAAAACTCTCTGGTTTTCTATTTCCAGCTTAGAAAGTTTACCCAAGATGTTTATGTTTTTTACTTCACAGTTTATTCTCATCTGCCTCCAGTTTACCCTTAAAACTCTTACTCCCTGTCAGCATTACTTCTAAAAACACTCCTGTTCTTTTGGAAGTCATCTCCTCTGCCTTTCACTATAAAGTCATGACTTGGGCTGTTCTTTCCTTCCCAATAAAGTGCCTCTTTTTGAAGTACTGCTAAACAGTATCATGTACCGAGTCACTCGGGCTTTGACCCAGATTGATAGTTTCCCCTAATCTTCCAAGCATCCATGCACAAAAAAAAAAAAAAAAAAAAAAAAACAAAAAACAAAAAAACAAAAACACAACCTAAAGACACCTGGAGAACTTTCTGACCAGAAGGGAAGAGAACACGAGGAAATGGCATTTACGTAGGAAAATCCTGAGCATGCAAAGGCAAAGTATTTCCTTTAATAGCTTTCCAGGTCCCTGACCAAACATCCAGCAATGCTGGAAAGGACTAATATGGCATTTACCAAAAAAAAAGCACACCAAATTACTGAAAGCCCAGTTCTATTTAATAGAAGGATTGGCTCCCTTTCTCAGTAAGAAATAAGAACCACCCAAGAATTTGAAACAAAATTTACTAGAAAAGGAGCTTTGTGGATAGAAAGAGATAGGAAATGGATTATTTTCTCTTTGCCTAACTCTGCTTCCCTTCTTAGGGGGAAGCTCCTCATGCCACATGTATGTGTGTGTTATTATAGTTTATGATGGCATTTTTGTCAGCACATTACCTTGGGCATAACGAAGGTTTACTTCATGACCAGTTTAGGACTTGGCTTTCCATCTTTTTTTTTTTATTAATTTTATTTTTTCAGTGTTCCAAGATTCAGTGTTCATGTACCACACCCAGTGTGTCATGCAATACGTGCCCTCCTCAATACCCACCACCAGGCTCAGCTAACCCCCACTCCCTCCCCTCCAAAACCCTCAATTTGTTTCTCAGAGTCCACAGTCTCTCATGATTCATCTCCCCTCCTATTTCCCCCAATTCACCTTTCCTTTCCTTTTCCCAATATCCTCCATGTTTTTCCTTATGCTCCACAAGTAAGTGAAACCATATGATAACTGACTCTCTCAACTTGACATATTTCATTCCACATAATCTCTTCCAGTCAGTTCCATCCATGTTGATACAAAAGTTGGGTATTCATCCTTTCTGATGGAGGCATAATATTCCATTGGATATATGGATCATATCTTCTTTATCCATTCATCTGTTGAAGGGCATTTTGGTTCTTTCCACAGTTTGGCGATTGTGGCCATTGCTGCTATGAACAGTGGGGTACATGTGGCCCTTCTTTCTACTGCATCTGCTTTTTTGGGGTCAATACCCAGTAGTGCAATTGCAGGGTCATAGAGTAGCTCTATTTTTAATTTCTTGAGGAATCTCCACACTGTTTTCCAAAGTGGCTGCTCCAACTTGCATTCCCACCAACAGTGGAGGAGGGTTCCCCTTTCTCCACATCCTCTCCAGCATTTGTTGTTTACTGTCTTGTTGATTTGGGCCATTCTAACTGGTGTAAGGTGGTATCTCAGTGTGGTTTTGATTTGAATCTCCCTGATGGCTAAAGATGATGAACATTTTTTCATGTATCTGTTATTGGCTCTCCATTTTAATGCAGCAGCTTTTGAAAGTTGGGAACTTCAAGTGCCCAGGACCATGTCTGCCATGCACGTTGTATACACATAAGAGATACTGACTAGTGGCAATTCCTCCCTGAAGAAGAGCAGAGACTTGTAAACCCAAACAAACTTATAAAGAACAAGTTTATCAAAAAGCAGAATCATACTTGTAAACACAGAGAACAAACTGATGGTTGCCACAGGGAAGGGGCTGGGTTGTGGGCAACATGAACGAAGAGGAGTGGGAGATAGAGGCTCCCGGTTATGGAATGAATAAGTCACGGGCATAAAAGGCACAGCATTTGGGAATATAATCAATGATATTATAATAGCATGATATAGTGACAGATGGTAGCTTACACTGTGGCGGGTATATCACCTAATATATAAAGAATTCGGATCATTATGTTGTACACCTGAAACTAATGTAACATTGTGCATCAACTACACTCAAATAAAAAAATTTAATTAAAAAAACCCCAAGTGTATAATAATATTAAGTCATTGTTAAAGTTTTCCTATTTTAAAAAAGTTGGGAAAAATTAATCCAGTAATGTTGAGATTGTATTTAAAAAAATAAAATAAGGAGACATAACACAGAAAGACACTCCAACAAAACATAGTGAAAGAAGAAAATCACTACACATATTCTGAGGGAAGTAACTCCAGGCAAAGAAAATGACAAACCTAAGTGTGAGTCCAGGTACAAAACAATTTTGCAGATATACTAGGTGGTGTGATACAGAAATCTGAATCCTGTGGCATATATAAATTGTTTCTATTTGTCATTTTGATGTATTCTTTAGAATAAGCAGTCTCAAGGAAAATTTTGCCTGGTCTTTACCAACAGCTCAGTATTCAGACCCAGAAGAATTTCAGAGAAATTTTGGCACAAGAAGCTTTCAGCTTCTTTTGTTCACTGTATCAATAAATGTTCTTCGGTAATGGGGCTGACTTCAAGTATACATGGCCATCACGTATCACAGTGTCTGGGGAGAAATGGGTTCTTCATGAGCACTCTGCAGAAATGAGTTCTTATATATTGCATAGAAAAAAAGCAGACTAGAGAACAGAAGGCTAAAAAGAGAAACAATTTTCAAGAATCTGCTGTATCATGAGTACCAAATGTGATGAAAAGGAGCTGTTTCAACTGTTTGTTTTTATATCTCAAATCAGACGTTCTAGAGAAAAAAGTTAAAATTTAATTAAATTCAAGAAAGAAATAAGACCATAACAAGAAAGCTTTTCTGAATGTCGAGGTTATTTTTAATTGAGATGGATTAACCAAGAACTGAAGATAATCTCTTTCCTTGAAGAATAATTTGTGATCTTTGGTAGAAACTATATCCACGTGGCAAAAATGAGTTATATTTATAGTCCTCGTGGATAGACAGACAAAACAAATGGTCCTTGAGATCTATTTCTTTCCTGCAGTTCTTCGATAGACTGAGATCATTGATAGACTCAAATAACCGAGACCGTTAGGTTGTCGCAAACAAGAAAATTAGTACGTACATATCTAACACAAATACTTCTCTTAGGCATCAAAATCCTGTCCCTTTTTGCTACCGTTCCTCCTGTACTGCATTACGCAACCTGGCATTCGAGACCATTTACTAAATCCTTCTCCCCCAACCCAGCAACCCTCCACTACCTTTTGGAGTCCCTCTACTCCACCAAACAGCTATGCTGTTTACACTCTTCCTTTAAAAGTAATTTGCACACTCCAGTCCTATGCTTACGTTTGTAAAAGCTAACTCTGTTTATTGAGAAAATGTCCATACATATGTGTTTCCTTGAAAAATCTTTCAATACTACCAATTTCGGAGGAGAAATTTCTCCTCAAAGATATATGAATGGCTAATAAATGCATAAAAAGATGCTCAACATGTTAGTCTCTAGAGAGATGAAAATTTAAGCCACGAGGTACCATAACATACCCACTGGAAGGACTATAATAAATAAGGCACCCAATAACAACTGTTGGCAAGGCTGTGAAAAAAAACAGGAGGCTTCCTACATGGCTGGTGGGAATGAAGAGTGGCATGGTCACATTGGAAACAGATTAGTAGTGTCTCAAAAAAGTTCAGTGTAAACTACCATATGACCCAGCAATGGTACTCATAGGTCTTTACCCAAAAGACATGAAAGCACATGTCCACACAAAGGCATGCACGTGAATGTTCACAGCAGCATTATTCATAATAGGCCAATCTAGAAATGACCTAAAGGTACATCATCTGATGAACGGATAGACACAATGTGGTACATCCATATAATAGAATACTCTTCAGCCATAAAAATGAGCAAACCACTGACACAGGCTTTGTCATGCATACAGCTCAAAACACCACACTGAGTAAAAGCAACTAGACACAAGAGACCAGATATTGTGTTTATATGAAATGTCCAGAAAAGACAGATTTATAGAGACAAAAGGTAGATTGTTGGTTGCCTGGGCCTGGAAATGGGAGCAAGAACCAACTGCAAATTGGCATGAAGGAGGGATCTTACCAGGGGAAAGAAAATGCCCTAAAACCGGTGGTAATAGCTGTACCACCCAGTACATTACTTGAAATCATTGAACTGTGCACTTAAGTGGGTGATATGTAAAATGTACTTCAGTAACATGTGTTTAAAAAAATAACTATTAACTCTAGATATTCTCCATAATTCACTTGATTTTCTAGAATCATCCTTTGAGTCTATCTAGTATCGTCTTAGTTCGTATGAATCCATTTTGTATTATATGATTTACATTTGCTGATTTAATGCTATTTCTGAACATTTATCTGGACAATTGAAGAAGTTTAGGGTAGCTTCCTCATCTGAATTATTTATGATTATATTTTATTTAACATCAAAAAAAAATCTATTGGGTATTGGGGTTGGGGGGCCACTATATGCCAGACACCATTCTAGAAAAAAATGATACTTCAGTAAACAAGTCAAGTCTCTGCCATCACAGTGCCTACATTCCACAGAGGAGCCAACAATAAACAAATGAGAAATAATATAATGTAATTTTCAGATGTAATAAGTATCATAAGGAAAAATAAAGTAGGATAAGAAGATATAGAGAAATTGTTGTTCAGGGAAATCACCTCATTAAGTGGTGTTGAATAGAAATGTGAATGATGGGAAAAAGTGATACATAGGAAGACTCAGGAGAACAAATTTCCCAACAGAAAATAATGATCGCGAAAGCCCTCTCAGAGGATCAAATCTGCTCTGCCCAGAAAGAGCAAAAATGACTCCAGATAGAGACTTAAGAAAGAGGTTGAGGACAGGGAGGGAAGAAGGCAACGATCAAATCACATAGTGCTTCTGGGGCCTATGGCAATGAGTTTGGGTTTTATTATAAGGACAATGGGAAGTCATGGGAGGATTTGCCAGGAGTGACAAAATCATGGGGACTGCTAAAGGAGGAGGGCATGAGCAAAAGCATAGAGACTAGGTAGGAAGCTATTGCAGTAGTCAAAATATGAGAATATGGTAGTTTGGACTGAAAGTGGACAAGGAAAGCAGAATGCTGTGAACGTCAAGATAGTTAAAAATTGCTGGATTCAGGATTGTAATTTTCCGAAGGTCAGAATGTTGGCCATTAATAGCCTGTGTTAAATGCAAATAAGACTTTTTTTTTCAAGTAAGATTTCCTTAATGTAGGAATGTTAACATATAAAACCATTTGTGCCAATTCTATTTGATAGTAGAATCCTAAGTTCAGATTTAAAAGTATTTTTTTATTTTTTAGAAAAATCACTCTGCCTACTTATTCTTGGAAAGTACTCTTATCCCAATTGAAAAATGAGCAGAATACATGATCAGAAATTTCAAAGCAAAGAAACATATATGGCCTGTTAACATATGAATCCCATTAGTGAATGTGGAAATGCAAATAAAAACACAACGAGACACAAATTAAATCTGTACAATTGGCAAAAATTAAAAAGTCCAAAAAGCCAAGTTATTGGACATGAAGAGGATGAAAGAGATGTGAATTCCCAAGATCTCTTATGTGGTGCCATTGGAAATGTAAATTCGTATGATTGTTTTGGGGGGAAAAATTTATCATCACCTTGTAATGTCAAACATTCACCTACTGTACGATCTAGCACTTCCACTCTGGATATAGACACAAAAGAAAGTCTGTCACGTGTTTGCCTTGGGATATGCACAAGAATGTTAATAACATTACTGTTTAAATAATAAAAACCTTGAGAAGCCTAAATGCTCATCAATAGAACAGGCGAATTAACTGTGGTATACTCACACATATGAAATGAAAAGCAAGGACCTTACGCACAGGATTCGGAGCGATGGCTGAGCTCTTTGGGTGGGGAATGAGAAGGGCACTGAGTGCTAGGTGCAAGAACACCAGGGCTTATCTAAAATAATTAAATTAAAAAGTCGGATCATGCATTGACCAACGATGAAACTGTACTGAATAAAGGATTATGCCAAATCCAAGGTCCTGCGGTCAATGAAAGGAGCCAAAGAAAGGAAAGGGAAGGGAACAGAAGGGAAGGACAGAAATTACTACTAACTGTCCTTACTTCTGCAGCCTGGTCCCCAAATGAATGACCCTCATGGGCTTTATGAACCTCCTCACCCTCTGCAATTCGTCGGGTTGACAAATCCAGCAAAGCAATGGTGTGATGTTTCAGTCAGTGCCAACATTTTATTCCTCTGGACTAACACAGTCCACTTTTGTTCCCAATGCCAAAAATCCCCTGGTGGCAAGGCTCAGTGCCCAGACAGGCCTCCTGATTGGAAATCGGGCAGGGTTTCCAGTGCCTGCCTTCAACTAGACCTTTGTATTCATAATGGTTGTTATTCGCACTGCGCTGAGCCATCATCTCTGATGGCAGCCCACTTTAGGCTGAAGTATGATTTCACTTTCCGAGGACCGAGTTCTTTCTTCCCTTCCCTATCAGTCTCTAAACTCAGGGAGTCTGTATCCAGAGCACTATTTCTAGGTCTCCTCAAAGACTGGCTGACCCACTTTCCAGATGGAGCCAACATTCATCCTCTATCGGATCCATAAATCAGGAACAGAAGGCTGAGGAAATGAGAAGCTGTGTACCCACCGGGAGGGGAGCGAATCTTCCAGCATGGGGTCTACGGCAAGATCATAGCCGCACAACCTACTTCTCCAGAAAGCAGGTTTTGATCAATGACAGAACGACCTGGTTCCAGATGAAATTATCCCAGATTTTGAAACACAAATGAACAGTCGTATTGAAAGTCGGTAAGATTTACTACAGATTTAATCTGCCATATTTAATGGTATGTAGTATGGTAATTATGGCGCCCGAAGACTAGGTAGAGATAGTAAGGCATTCACATATTTGACAATAATAGCTATTTATGGGATTCCCTCAGACAAAAGATGGGAAAGAGAAAAGATAAAGTTTATGAGGAGCTCCTTTCCCGCCAGAAAGGCACAGGGAGGTGTTCCAGTCCCTCCTTCCCTAGAAAGGATTTAAGGTGTGAACTCAGGGAATAAGTACCCGGAACCAGGGAATAAGTACTTCCCCTAGTACCTGGGTTCTGAGTACGTTCCTTTAGTCCTCTTGGAAGAAGAATATAGCTAGATACCCCCACAGAGGCTGATTTCGGTATTCATTTATAAGTCAAAGTACCAGGTCAGCTCTGTCTCTGTGGATAAGTGGAGAGAAGCCCTGTCTGGGGTTGCTTTTTTTTTGCGGGGGGTCGGGGGGGAGCTTTTTTGTAAACATCAGGAAACTGTGGGAAGCAAGCTGCCTTCTAGGGAGAGATGGTGAAGACAGCTAGATCCATTAGCAAAGGAGCCGTATTTTCAGTAGAACGTAATGATAACATTGAGTCCTGATAATTTCTTAAAACTATGCTTTTTACTACTCAACTCATTTGCAAGTGAGTCAGGAATAGAAGTGAAAAAGAGCACTTAAATATGGGCAGAGGATTCTAGACTTCATACAACAATTTCTTGATCATCAACACATTTGTCTTTAAAATTGACCTGGAAGTCCTGCAAAGGGTTAGTTCTCAGGAAAAGATGGCCAGGAAAAGGGCTCTATGTTGCCAAATGACTTCTGAATGGGGGAATTCCTAACGACCAGGACAGAGCTTCCTACAAATTATGATGTTGTTTTTGCCTCCAGTTTACTGGTTTTGTTATTACAGCATCTATTCCGGAAGCTGGGTTTCCTCCCATCGTCACACCCACTCCCTCTCAGGATGAGGGCAGATTTGGAACAAGAACCAGGAGAGAACTGAGCTGCTGTGCCAAGGGGTAGATTTTTTTAAGCATGAAGAGTGAAGAGGATTAAAAAAAAAACTCTTGTCTCTGCATAATGTACCCACCTAAATTTCTTTTTTAGATTCTTTTTCCTTATTTAAACTTGTCATTTGAGCAGCTGAAGAAAAAAGATGGGCCCAGGATCTCCCTCTTAGTGAGACAAGTGCCTCCTCCTCTCCCACAACACCCTCACCAAAACAAATCAATTAAAATAGTCTCCAATCAAAAGTCAAGGAGAAATCAGAGGGGAGACAGAAAGGAAGTAACGTTGACTAGGTGGATAAGCCTGGCCACTCTAGATCTAAGATCTCTGAGTTATCTCTCATTAGCTCTCTGTTCCTGATTGTGTCTGACCCCTGTGGGGTTTTGTCCCCTTACTAGAGGAATGGTAAGGCATTAAAGTTTAGGGCGTGAGCCAAGAGGAAAATGGCCACGCAAACAACCTGGAAGCCTTCAGGCTCTGTTCTAAGTCATGAGAATGAAAGAAGTCCTTGCATGAGTCCTTGCATGAGATCACATGAGCATGAGAGTCAAAGTTCTGTAGTAACAGAGTCTGTATGATGTGGGGGTTTCCTTCCTACACACATGGTCCCCTGGGGAACCTCATTCAGTCGGGCAGAATTTGCAGATCTCAGCCATGGCCACATTCTCTGTGACCAAGCCTGACTAATACCTCCCATTGCCATCGGACAGCTCTGAGGTGGCAGACAGGAGTGCCATCTGTGACCAAGCCAGGCTAGTGCCCTGTGGGTCTGAGCTGGGCAGATCTCCGTCCGCAACTCAGAAATGCCTCAGGGGAAACAGCAACCCTAAGAGGTCACAGGAGTAGGCAGCTGTCACCATGCCTCCATCCTGAACCCTTCGTTCTGCTCCTGTTCTCCACAAAGAGAGCCCTTTCTTGAGATGCGACCATTGGAAAACAAGAGTCAAGCTGCTAATCACCTACATCTTGAAACTCCAAACCTTGTTTGGTTTTGGTTTTTGTATCATCCCAAGAAAGAATCTTTATAAACTCAGATGCACATGGATTGTGGCTTTTCAATATTCTAGAAAACTAATTTTTACTCTAATACTTTATCTCAATCAGAAAGTCTCAGACATTCTAGAAAGATCTACCAGTCTCCCACACCAGACTGGACATAGGTTCCAAGGTTGAAAGGCTGTGGGGCCTTTGTCTTCAGTCATCTGTTCACTCCACCTACCATCAAGGTACCCATTGTCCCAGATCTGGAGGCTCTCTGACATGTGCCAGAACATACATGGGTCACAGGAAATTCTGCACATTGTGGAGCTGAGCTCTGAGGTGCCTGTGATCTAGGATGCCAGGTTTAGCAAAACAAAACAAACGAAATAAAAAACCAGCCGACAAAAAAATAGGACATCCAGTTAAATTTGAATTTCAGATAAACAGCACATAATTTTTTTCGTGTATGTATGCTCTGTGTGATTTTAGGACGTACTTATGCCAAAAAAAAATTATTCATTGTCTATGTGAATTTCACATATAACTGGATGTCCTATATTTTATCTGGCAACCCTACTATGATCCCCTCTGCCAAAATCCTCTCTGAGATTTCACAGCCTCCCAGGGGCATCTCCAGTAAACAAAACCTGGGTCACCATTGCTCTGGGATTGCTTTTCTTCTAATACTAGACAAGGGGAATGTGTTCTTCTGGGGAATTATTGTTCTCATTGGGATTAAATTTTCTGAAACAAAGACAAGAACATTCTGCCGATGGTTCTGCTTTACCTGTCACATAACTCCCTGAGGCAAGGAATTACAGGCTACTCTCTTGAAATGAAAATGGGAGAGAGGATTAGGTTCTCAAATTGTTTATCTGCACATCTTTTCTTTTTTTTTCTTTTTTTCTTTTTCTCTCTCTACACTTTCCTCTTCCCTTTATCTCTGCTTTCTTCTGGCAATATCAAAAGAAACTGTTCGAAAAAAATGTATTTTTATTTAGGTTAAGAGATCGGGCAATTCTGACACTGTAAAAGAGATTTATTAAAGCACAATAAGACTGTTAGAATCCCAGAAAGTTCGAGTACCTTAAAACACACATACAAAGGAGTAGGTAGCCTCACATCTCCCAAAAATCATTTTTCTAAATTGACATTTCAAGACCATAGAATTTTTTCAGTAGAAGTATGATCCCCTTGTAACTCCCCTTGTAGGTTATGAAGAAAATACATTGCTGCCCAACAGCTATATATACTTATTTTTTAAAAAATATTTTTAATTTGCTTTATATGCACTTAATTGTTGACGGGATTATCTCAAGAAATCCTGGAATACATACTAAGGAATGAATGAATGAGATGACTGCATAAAAATGTTTGTAAAAAGATGCTTATTGCAGTATTACTTATGAAAAGAGAGGACCGATTTAAGTGTCCTTCAATCAAATACTGATTAAATAAATTGTGCTATAATTACCTACTACAGCTATTAAACCTGATATTTTATCCATCATTATATCAGAGTTCCTAAGTAAGGAAAATAAGTTAAGGGAGGAAAAAAAGATACACAACTGTAATTTTTCAATGACAACATAGGTATGTATGACAAAATTCAAAATCATCTACAGTTGAATCATTTGAATTAATAAACTAAGTTTGACAAGATTGGCAGATGCAAGGGCAACATGTGAAAAATCGGTTGTATTTTACACCAATTTTATACCAATATAAGTAGTTTGAAATGAATTTTTTTTTAATTTCCAGTAGCATCAGAAAAAAGGAGAAAAAGATTTTCAAGGACTCTACACAGAAAACAGTAAAATACGATTTATTAAATTAGCCAAGATAATCTTGAAAAACAGAATGTCCCTGCTATGCTATCAACACTCAGGATAAAGCTGCAGTAATTAAGACGCTGTGGTATTGGCTCATGGATTAACAAAGAGACCACGGGAACAGAATAGACTTTAAAAGGAGACCTACACATATGGTAACTTGATCCATGACCAAAGTGGCACTGCAGCGACCTTTGTGGGAATAGGACGATCTTTCCAATAAGTGCTGCTGAGTCGACTGGTTTACTCAGATCCACCTTCAGGACCTGGGCCCTCATTCCCTGTTTGCTGGGAAAGTTGGCTGCCATTGGCTCACAGCTGCATCTGCGTCTCTGGGAATTCCCCGTAGTCCAAGAAAGCTGCTTTCTCCAGGATCATACTCTCTCCCAGAGGGGATCCCACATCCAATGACTGGTGAATGCAAAGGTCCAATGTCCGGGCTCTTTCCTAGAGTGGTCTCTGAGGGATCACTGCAATTCCAGCGCTCCCCTTGGGGCTAGCTTAGGTCTCTAATGCAACTGTGTCATGCACAGCTAAACATCTCCCTCCACCCAACGCTGCTTCCTCTGCTCCCTCTCAGGTTATATCTGAGAGTTTTATCCCAGCAAAACTCCCGCACACAAATCTCAATCCCCCAGATTTGATATCCAGGGAACCCAACCTGAAACACACTAGAAAAAATTAACCTTGACCTTACCTCATACTTGACATGCAATCAATTCCGGGTGACAGTATAACTAAATGCGAGCGGTAAAAACATAACATTCCTAAGAGAATTTCTAACATAACAAAGTCTCCACAAAAGCACGAACTATAAAAGAAGAAGACTGATAAATTGGACTACATTAAAATTAAGACCTTCTGTTTATCAGAGGATACCATTAAGAGTAAAAAGGCAAGCCACGGAGTAGAAGATATACACAATACCTATAATCTACAAAGAATTTGTGTATGAAATACATTTAAAAAGACCAAAAAAATCAACGTGCAGACAGACAGCCCAATAGAAAAAAAGAGAAAGAGACTTGAACAGGTACTTTCTCCAAAAAAGATATCCAAATGGCCAGCAAAGATATGACAGGGAATTCAAACTTATTAGTACTCGGAAAAATGCAAATTAAAAATCACAAAATTCTCACCTCAAACCCACTGAAATGGCAAGACAGAGAGTACTGAGGGTTGGTAAAGATGTAGACCACCTGGGGCTTTCTGACACAGCTGGAGGAAATTTGTATAATGTAATCTAATAAAACTGAGCACGTGCCTATATATTACTTTTAGTAATATCCCCAACAGAAATGAGTTCACATCATATACCAAAACACTCGCACACAAATGTCCATAGCAGTATTACTCATAATAACAAAAAAATTAGACTAGTCCAAGTGCCTGTTAATTTTTTATAGACCACCAAGAAAAAAAGAAAGAAGTGAAAATTTAGTTGGAAAAGCTGAGGAGTAATATGGAAATGGTTGTGAAGCAATAAGCTTATGCTGATGCAGAGCATCTAGAAATTGGGACAGTCTTAGTAAGAGAATTGTAGGAGGAAATAAATGTAAAATTTTAGAAACAGTGGCTCTGACAGGGAGTAATTGGTACTTGATTTATTTGTAGAAATTCATACAATTCCTTTCCTCTAACTTGAGTATTACACACACACACACACACACACACACAGAGAGAGCTTATAAACAGAAATGAGCAGAACACAAATGAGGTGGTATATCCCTTAGGTGTGGAGCTCCCATCAGATCTCTGCTCCTTTCAGCTGTCTGGTCCAGCAGCAGCATACTGTCTACACCGTGGGCACTACTACCAGTGCCAGCAAGCAGCTTTTCTGGGTGCAGGCCTACAACAGTTAATTGTATATGTCAACTTGGCGGGGCCACGGTGTCCAGATATTTGGCCAAACATTGTTGGGGATATTTCTGTTGAGGGTGTTCTTTGGATGAGATTGATATTTAAAATGATCCACTCCGAGTAAAGCAGATTGCCCTTTATAAGATGGGTAGGCTACGTCTCAGCATTTGAGGGTCTTAATAGAACAAAGACTAACCTCTCTCAAGAAAGAAGGAATTCTGGGGCGCCTGGGTGGCTCAGTGGGTTCAAGCCTCTGCCTTCGGCTCAGTCCCTGATCTCAGGGTCCTGGGTTCGAGCCCCACATTGGGCTCTCTGCTCAGCAGGGAGCCTGCTTCCCCCTCCCACCTACTTGTGATCTCTCTCTGTCAAATAAATAAATAAAATCTTTTAAAAAAAATAACGCATCTCAGATTTCAATTTTGTTATTATTGTTCTGTTTTGTTTTGTTGTTTAATAGAACCACATTCCCCAAGGTCAGTCTCACTTAGCTCTGCTAGTAAACAAGACTGATATCCTGAGGTTACAGTGCCTTCCCTCTTGCTAGGTCCAAGAAATCCTTCCTGGTCATTAGACTGATTCACTACCTGATCATTCTATGGCCCAGAATCACCTAAGGCCTTATAAAAACATAATCTGTCGTTCCCACTCCCAGAGTTTTTGACTCATTAGATCTGGGGTGGGGCCTGGGAACTTGAATTCCTAACAGGTTCTCAGGGGAGACTGAGGCTGTGGAACTTGGAACCACACTTTGGAAACCACTACTCTAGCTCTGGTTCCTTAATTGCTGCCTCCTGTGCCTGTTGTGTCCCTTTAGTTCCTAAATCTTTTATAAATATCATCTCTGCTGGTCTAGGCCAAAACTCAGAGTGGGGAAGGGGAAGGGGAACTCTATACAGCCTTCCTCTATAGGGACGCACCAAGGATCGAGGGAATTCAATTCAACATCACACCTTTTTTTTTTTTTTTTTTGAGGACTGATATGTTATAAAGCACCGGTGAGAAGGGGTTGAATAGATCAGTTTTTTGTTCTCAAGAAACTGAACATCTAAAAAGGGGAAAGCCCAGGACATTGCTTGCAGCCCAAGCCTATTCCCCGGGGTCACCCTAGAGGTCAAGGCCAAGACTCACCCTCAGGGTCGTACAAGGGCAGGATCAGCAAGTCCACAATCCTGAGTGAGTGCCTCCTCAAATTTTGCCCTCTAGGGACTTCACTTGCCTCCCCTACTCTCAGCCCTACCCAAGGCCACAACGGAGAGTTCCAGTAGCCCTGATAGATTCCAGCCTTTCTCTGTGTAAGTATATTCTCTACCAGAGAATTCCGCTTGGCCTGCATGCCAGGTGGGCCGAAACTGCACATGCAATGCTCAACCACACGTGAAGCTGGAAAAGGAGCCAAAAGCTCATGAAATCACCATGCAAAATGTATAGAGGAAGAAAAGCAGAAGGACTAAGGCTGATATCCGAGGCATGCCAACATTTAAGAGATGGGATTTGGAAGGAGAGACTTGCGAGTTGTTGAGAAACGGCTAAGTGGTAAGAACCAATGTAGTTTGAGATCTGCTTGGATGTCCGAATGAAGTGTGCAAGACACGGGACTTGCCTTCAGGAAGCTTCCAGGTCAACAGGGGAAACAAGATCCTCACTTGAAAACATAAATATTCTGCTATGAACCACCAAATTGGTGTTGAGGATAGAATGTAACAAAGAGGAATAAGCTAAAAGTTGCCCTAACTTGAGCAATACAGTCCTTAGCCTTTTCACGTAAAAAATGGTGAGAATGATATTGATTGCATAGGGTTTTGATGAAAATCTAGTAAGATAATTAAAGTTCTAAGTAAACCTGCAGTCCTATAGTAACCGCTAAGTCCATTAGTATTTTTTTAATTGGAATTCCTATTGTGATGCTGTTATTGCTGGTTATGGATGAAGTTTAGGAGATGGCAAGGAGATGTGAGGTGCCCTGGGGATGATGGACGTTGAGGACCTGGCACGATCAGGATGTAGGGCTGGATTCACCCATATCTTGAGGCAAGACGCTGAGCAAGGAGAAGGTTGCCAAAATTTGGGGGTGAGTCAAAAGATCAGTTTGTTTACAGTACGTGCAGCTTGAGGAGAGGGACGTGATAGCGGCCAAACTGAAATCTTGGAATAAGAAATCTGGGCTTTTCCCTAGAGTTAATCTAGAACTTCTGAGGATTTATGATCCCAAAATGACATAAATGAAAATAGTCTTTTTTTTTTAAAGATTTTATTTATTTATTAGAGAGAGAGAGATTGAGAATGAGAGGGGAGAACGTCAGAGGGAGAAGCAGACTTCCCGCAGAGCCGGGAGTCTGATATGGGACTCGATCCTGGGACTCCGGGATCATGACCTGAGCCGAAGGCAGTCGCCCAACCAATTGAGCCACCCAGGTGCCCCGAGAATAGTCTTTTGGTGAGATTTATCTATAAATCGAAAATGGTAATAGGAAAAATGATGTCAGGTTAGTTTGGTATCTTTTTTTAAAAAAAATATTTATTTTAGAAGGAAAGAGAGCAGGGGGAGGGGCAGAAGGAGAAGGAGAGAGATAAATATGAGTCAATATATTTTTTAAAAATTCAAATAAATAATTGTCTTATGACCATGTGTAGCCCTCGGAGGAAGAAGCAGCATTTTTTTTTATTTGACTCCTGCCAGGAAGCAGAAAGTGGGAGGAGGAGGAATGCAAAATTCCTTATAAACCATACACAGGGAGATTCCTCCCCAGTACCTCCTGTAACTAGAGGGGTCACGTGTCCTCATTTGCCAGGACAATCCTTGTTGACAGCTGTTGCTCCTACATGATTTTTAAAAGTCCCCCCATTTCATTCTCAAAAGTGCCCTTGTTAGGGCAACAAATTCTGTGGCCACCTAGAACTCCCCTTGCCAAAATAAGTCAGTCTGAAGGGATGAAAGGCAGGAACAGAACGACTGGCCCCCATTCTTCCTGCGCATCCTATAAGGTGGCTGGCTTTGGAGTCACTCTTCCCTTCTGCCAGCATCTCTTAATTCCTCTGAGAACTCCCCTCGGGGCTGCTTCGTTTTTGAGGCAGCATCTCTTCCCAGGCGTTGCTCCACACTTCCTCAAACGCTTTATTAAAAATCACCTCATGACCCTGTTCTCTGAACCTAGCTGATGAGAAAAACTAATAGCTAAAAAGTGGTTAGATGTGCTACCTTCCCAGAGAGAACTTATGAATTTTAAAAGGACCTTAAGAGCCCTGACCCAAGGAATGACTAATGGAGGAATCTGAGGAGAACTGTGTAGGTGTGGACAGTGTCATTAAAGTGATGCATCAGAGGCCAGAGGTGGCACGAGGGACCAGGGATGACGTGGGCCATCGCTCGCACCCCTGATCCACAGAATGAGGGAGAAAGAGTTGGGGACGGGGGTGGACATAAGAAATGGATGATCCTGGAAACCAAGAGAAATGTGAAAATTAAGGAAAGGAACAACTCAGGGCAATTACAGCCGGGAACTCTCTGGGCATGTATTTGGAAACCGAACATGAGCAAGAAATTGTCCGAAGTAGAAAATACACAAAGAACCAGCAGTATTCCAACCAAACCAACCAAAAAATGCCTTCTTCCATAAGGTCAGCTTCCTCTGTTATGTGCTCTCTAGGACTAGTTTCCTCATCTTTCTTCCTTTAGCAACACCTAAATTTGTAGTAATTCACATGTTCATTTAGTATAACTATTTGTTAGTGTCCATCATTCTCACCTGAAGGTAAGCTAGACCAGCACTCGGACCATATTTCTTTTTGTTCTCTAGCATTCCTTCATAACTAGCAAGGGTCTGATACATATTTTTTTAATAAATGGTTGTTGAATGAATATTTGTATTTAAATGTAAATAAATATATATAAATAAATGAGCATCAAGATTCACCCTAACTTGATTTTTTAGAAATCTTCCAGATTAAATAATGCTCAAAATTGGTAAAAACCAATATGGATCTTCCAGGTCTTTTATGCTCTGGAGTCAAATAACCTTCACCACACAAGAGCCTACATACCTTATATTCAACACACATTTATTCATCGCCTATTACATAATTTAGAGGTTGAGATCACAGTCCTTAGGGTGAATGACCTGGTCAAACACTTGCTTATATGACCATTGGGAAGTTAATTAACAATTCTGTGCTTTAATTAATTTGTAAGATAACAAGAATTTCAATTGTACATATGTCAAGACATTGTTGGGAAAATTAAGTTACTACAAACAAACCACAGAGCCTGGCACATAGGCACAGCGTATAAGATCAATAAATGTTAATTATTATCATTATTACTGTCAATTTTTGTATCTGAAAGCCCTGGCACCAGAGGCTACGGAGGATGTAGGGATAAATCAGGCAAGATATCGTCCTGCAAGAACTTGTAGTTAGGGAGATAAGATAAAGAGTGTAACAGAGGAATAAACACAGATGAAACAAGAGTGTTAAGAGAATTTGGAGGAGGGAGTAAGGTGCATCCAGGCATCAGATGAAAGACAAACTCTGATGCTATTTCTTTATTTCTTTATAAAGATTTTATTTACTTATTTGACAGAGAGATCACAAGTTGGCAGAGAGGCAGGCAGAGAGAGGGGGAGAAGCAGGCTCCCCGCTGAGCAGAGAGCCCGATGCGGGGCTCGACCGCAGGACCCTGAGATCATGACCTGAGCTGAAGGCAGAAGCTTTTATCCACTGAGCCACCCAGGTGCCCCTCTGATGCTATTTAAACAAAAACCTCTATCTTTTTAAATAACATCCAGAGGGGCGCCTGGGTGGCTCAGTGGGTTAAAGCCTCTGCCTTCGGCTCAGGTCACGGTCTCAGGGTCCTGGGATTGAGCCCCACATCAAGCTCTCTGCTCATCGGGGAGCCTGCTTCCCCACCTCTCTCTGCCTGCCTCTCTGCCTATTTGTGATCTCTCTCTCACTCTGTCAAATAAATAAATAAAATCTTAAAAAAAAAAAAAAGAAAGAAACCTCGATCTTGTTGACATTTTAATGATCTCAAATAGATGCTGCTAGCCAGATTAGACAAACTCTCCACCAGTCTGGTTAGTCACTCTAGCTCACTTGAGATGAAGTCATGGCAAAGGACAACCACAACTTTGTGCACATTTTGAAGGGATTCACACAAAGGCATCTCCATGCAAGTTCTCCCAAAGACCGGCTGGTCAATGAACATAAGCATCAGAGTCAGAACACATTTCCAGCCAGCCAACCAAGGTTCACCCTTCTGCAGAAAATACTCTTCTTGTTTTTGCAAAGTGTCTTGAACAAGGAATCTTCCCTGAACCCTTGTTATTCTGCTGCTGAGCCTGATAGAAATGAGTGACCACTCCTCCTCTTGCTTAGTAATGGCAGTTCTCTGCCAAGATAAGGTCACACAAGAGGAGATAATTATTACCTAATAAACAGCTTGTCCAACTCAATATTAGTCATGAATGAGTTATGTGAACTGCTTAGAGAACTATCACCTTCTACACCCAGTAGAAGTCCTTGTATACGTTTTTCTCTTTCAGTATAACAATTATCAACACTCAACAAAAGGTCATTTCCATGAAATATTGCTTGAAAACTGATAGCCCCACTAAACCCTTCTCTGAAAACTCCCCACCACCACCATCACCCTCACCCCCCCACACACACTTGAAAGACCTATTTGTCATTCTAGACAGACCTATTTATCAGCTTCTCCACAAGTTCACTGTGTCTCAGTCTTCAAAGTAAAATGGCAGAGCTGGTGAACAGAAAGCAAAGTCAAATCCAAACACAGCACAATTGACTTTAAATAGACCTAACCCATAGTATCTCAAATAAAGGAAAAGGAGCAATCTTTGAGATCAACATTACTAACTAGTAGAATGATTAACCACGTTAAAAGCTGAAATGCTTTTCCATGGTTCTAAGGCTAAGCAGAAGGCATATTTTAAAAAATTGAGAATTCTTAGCTAAGATCTAGTTAATTCCCATTCATTCAATGAAAGGAAATGGACAAGAAACAAACAAACAGAGCATTTACATTTGTATAAGTGTTATAAAGGAAATAAATGGGATGGAATAAAAAGAATAACCTGTAAAGTATGGGGAGATAAATGGAAAGAAGTAGAAAAGACAGAGTTGACAAAGCCTCTGAAGGAACAGGACGTTTGAGCTAAAACCTGAAAGGTGAGAATGAACCAGCCATGAGAAGAGCCATCTAGACAGAGGGAGCAAGTGTAAACTCTCAGATACGGACAAGAGTTTAGCGTGTTAAAAATATGTAAAGGAATGGAAGTGTTAGTTAATGCTATGGGGGTAATGATTTAGCAATATATAAATGTATAAAGTCAACATGTTGTACTTTAAATTTACATGTTAAATATCAATTATGTTTCAATAAAGCTGGGGGAAAAAATAGAGACAGGAAGCCATAATGGGAGGAGTAGAGTGGAATGGGGAGGTTGGAGTGCTGAGATAAAGTTGGAAAGGTATGCTAGATCCAGTTTGGATTTTATTTTAAAAGCTAATAGAAGGGCACCTGGGTCATTCAGATGGCTAAGCATCTGCCTTCAGCTCAGGTCATGATCCCAAGGTTCTGGGATTGAGTTCTGCATCAGATTCCCTGCTGAGTGGGGAGTCGGCTTCTCCCTCTCTCCCTGCCTCTCCCCTGCTTGTTCTCTCTCTCTCTCTCTCTCAAATGAATAAATAAAATCTTTTAAAAAAGATTAAATATTTTCATATTTAAAAAATTAAATATTTTTAAATTTTTAATTTAAAAAAAATAAAAATTAAAGTTTCCATGAAAGAAGGGCGCCCCCAGACACTCCTCTTTCATGGAAACTTTTAATGTCCAAGTGGACCGGAACTCATTCCTTGGATCTGTTCTTTCTCTACTTTCTTGTTCTCTCATCTGTCTTCTCTTCTGCTCCTTCTTCTCTTTCTCTGTATCTCTCTTAGTCTCTCCCTCTCTGGTTTTATCCAGTACCATGGTTTTACATATCATCAACATGGTCACTGAGATGGGACAGCGCCGATTTCTCTTAGCCCCAGACTCACATATTTAACCTTCTACTCAACAGCTCCACTTTGATGACAAAATAAGTGTCTTGAAATTAACATGTGAAAACACCACTCGTGACTTCACCTCATTCTAGACTTTCTGGAGTTTCCAATGTATTATTATTGGTACCACTCAGTTGCTTAAGCCAAGAACCTAGGTGTCATTCTTGATTTGTCCTTTTTTTTAAACCCCGTATGTAGCTCATCATCTAACTTCATGGTTCTATCTTCAGAATTTCAAATCTGTCCATTTTACGACTATACTGCCACTGCCACTAACCCTTCCCCTACATCTGTTTCTATCTTGTTACTCCACCCTTCAAAAGCCTGTCATTCATAAAACAGATGGTTTCTAAAAATATAATCAGATCATGAGAATTATTGCTTAATACTCTTCAATATCTTCCGATAGGTTTTTTTGATTTTAGTAAAATCCATGTATCACAAAATTTACCATTTTAACCATTTGTGAGTGCGGAATTCAGTGGCATTAAGTGCCTTCACATTACTGTGTAACCATGGTCATATCCATCCCCAGAACTTCGTCATAATCCCAAACTGAAACTCTGTATGTATTAAATAATAAATCCAAATTCTCCCCTCCACCCAGGCCCCTGATAACCACTGTTCTACTTTTTGTGCCTACGAATGTGATTATTCTAGGTACCTCAAAAAATAAAATCATATAATATTTGTATCTGGTTTATTACTGTCAGGATAAGATTTCCAGGTTCATCCATGTTGTAGCATATATCAGAATTTCATTTTTTTAAAACTGAATAATATTCCTTGCATGTTTATAACACATTTTGTTCACCCATTTTTCTGTTGGGCATTTGGACTGTTCCTACTGTTTACTGTTTAGCTATAGTGAATGATACTGTTAGAATATTGGTGTACAAATACCTACTCAAGTCCTTGCTTTCAATTTTTTTGGGTATATATCTAGAAGTGGGAAGCTGGATCATATGGTAATTCCATGTCTAATTTTTTTGAGGAACCGCCATATAGTTTTCCATTGTGGCTGCACCACTTTGCATTTGCACTAGCGATGTTCATGGGTTCCAACTTCTTCACATTCTTGCCAAGACTTGTTCTTTCTTTTCTCTTTCTTTGTAAAACCATAGCCATCCTAATAAATGTAAAGTGGTATCTCATTGTGCTTTCATTTGAATTTTCATAATGATTGATGCTTTTGAGCATCTTTTCATGTGCTCATTGGCCATTTACATATCTTCTGCGGAGAAATGTCTATTCAAGGCTCTGGCCATTTTTGAATTGGGTTGTCTGGTTTTCGTCACTGAGTTATAGAAGTTCTTTATATATTCTAGCTATTAATCTCTTATCAAGTATATGATTTGCAAATATTTTTTCCCGGCCTATAGAGTACCTTTTTGCTTTCTTAATAGTGTCATTTGGTGCATAAAATTTCTCAATTTTGTTGAAGTCTAATTTTCTATTTTTATTATTGTTGTTGCTTGTGCTTTTAGTGTCATATCCAAGAAATCATTGCCAATCCAATGTCATGGAGCTTTTTTCCAATTTTTTTTTCCTAAGAAGTTTATAGTTTTAGTTCCTGTGTATAGGTATCTGATCCATTTTGAATTAATTTTCATATCTGCTGTTCCATTGACTTTTTTTTTAAGATTTTATTTATTCAGGGGTGCCTGGGTGGCTCAGTGGGTTAAGCCTCTGCCTTTGGCTCAGGTAATGATCTCAGGGTCCTGGGATCGAGCCCCGCATCGGACTTTCTGTTCAGCAGGGAGCCTGCTTCCCCCTCTCTCTCTGCCTGCCTCTCTGCCTACTTGTGATCTCTCTCTCTCTCTGTGTCAAATAAATAAATAAAATCTTAAAGGAAGGAAGGAAGGAAGGAAGGAAGGAAGGAAGGAAGGAAGGAAGGAAGGAAGGAAGAAAGGAAAGAAGAAAGGAAGAAAGGAAGGAAGAAAAAAAAGAAAGAAATAGAAAGAAAGAAAGAGGGGTGCCTGGGTGTCTCAGTCGGTTAAGCCTCCGACTCTTGATTTCAGCTCAAGTCAAGATCTCAGGGTCATGGGATCAAGTCCCACATCAGGCTCCATCAGGGAGTCTGCTTGAGATTCTTTCTCACCTTCTGCCCCTTCTCCAATTTGTGCACTCTCTCTCTCTCTCCCTCTCAAATAAATAAATAAATCTTAAACAAACAAACAAACAAAAACTTCAGTGAAAGAGGCAAAGACTGAGATTGAGAGGTCAGGAGGCTTGCCAGAGGGGAAGTGGACAACAGTTGGTTGGACACCAAGTGGGAGGGAACTGTCCATTTTCCTGTGAAAGGGAAGCAGAAATGGTCCTTAGGCCTGTACGACCCCCTCTTCTCCAATCCACGGACCTCATCTTCTACCGCTCCTCTCATGCTAGCCTCCAGTCTCCTTCCTCTTCCTAAACCAAACCACTTTGTTCCATCTTAGAGTCTTTATATTTGCTATTCTGCTTTCCATGTTGTTCTTAAAAATCTTAATATGGTTTTCTCTTATCATTCAAATCTCTGCTTAAATATTATTCCTTCAAAGAGGCTGTTCTTGATTCACTAGGATAATTCCATCTCACCCCATTTTCCCAAGGTCCCTTCTGGCTCTTCACGAGAGTGTATTTTCCTCATAGTACATAATCACTGTCTGAAAGTATACTGTTAATCTGTTTGCCTTATTGATTATTTGTATCCACTTTTTCTCCTCTAATATACAAAGAAGAGACTTGATCTATCTTTTTGTCTTTGTATCTGTAGAACCCAGCCATAGTGAATATTCAACAAGTAACAAGTATCTGTTTCATGAACGAATAAATGTGTGCAAGTAGAGGGAGATGTAAGGATTTACTGGTGAAAATGCAAAGGAGATTCACTCATTTCTTGGTCACTTTTGACCCAAAATTATTTACTGAGAATTAGTTTGTAAGAGAAGTATGTTTGGGGAAAGGAAGGTTAGGAAAATGGAAAAGTAGAATTGTTCAAAATTGTTAAGTGACCAATTGAGTTTTGTGGTTACAAATTCAAAGTGAATTTATTCAATAAATGACTATTTACTTTGGACCAGACCCTGTGCCAGTTGCTTGTGACCTAACAGGGAAAAAGTTTGGCCAAGACAGTTTACTTTATATCCCAAACTTGACAGCATTGTGGGGAGTGTCCTTCCCCCCAACTTCTAGAAGATGTGCTAATGGTAGTGACAGGAGTTGAATTTACTTGAGTTCGACCCTTATTTTCTGAGCACCTACATGATGCAAAAACATTGTACTTAGTACTGTAGGATTATGTTCTAGTCTTTTGATACACTGCTCCTGCCCTCACAGATACTACAAACTACTTAGGGAAGCCCAACATTTAGATAGGCCATGTACATGGCCTACAGCTTGAGACCTTGAGCACCAGGTGGAGACAAAACTATTGAGCAAAGTCCTTCAATGGATGCTCTTTGAACTAGTGTTTTGATTTCCTCTTGACAAGAGTTTTATTTCCTTTTTAAAATTGTTCTTCCCTAGAAAGGACTAGATTAGGACTGCCTAGGAGAGGTACCTGTGTAGAGAAAGCAGCCTCTACAGGAAGCAAGCAATCACCACGTGTTTGGTTGCAAGAAACAGAAAACCCAACGCAACCTGTACAGGAAATAAATATATTGCATACCTTGCTGAAAAGTCCAAAGATAGAGTCAGATTCAGATGCTGTTGGATCAGGGTTCTAGGACAGACTTGGTTGTTGTCTCTGCTCTACCTTCCTCTGTGTATTAACTTCATCCTCAGGCTAAACTCCTCTAAGACAGGATGGACAGATGGATGCATCAGTCCCAGGCCTCCAATTTCCACATCACCCCATCTTAGAGGAGACAGAACTTTTAATTCTCCAACCACCAAAATTCTTCCATTCTAATTAACCCAACTTAGTTCTCCTACCCCTCAGAACCAGTCACTGAGACTAGGGGAATGTCAGGGGCTGACTGGAGTAGGTTTAAGAAATAGGAAGGTAATCTCTAAGCCAGTCACCATGGTAACAGGAACATGATTTTGCTGATTGGTTTAGGTCAGTCAGGACCTCCTCAGCCAAATGGGGTGATCAGGAGTCAATCCCACGCATTCCTAACACAATGTTTAGGAAGCTGCGGAGGGAAGGGGGAGAGGTTGACAGAAAGGAAAGCAATAATGTACATGACAGCTAGACCCTCCCAAACTTGAAAGATTCAGACTCATTCACTAAAAGAAGGCAATAATATGGTAAGTGATATCTGGGGAAATGAATCAGTGCCTGTGAAGCATTTTGTAAGAATAATCCACTAAACAATAAGAGTGTAATCATTGGAATGCTTTGTACACATACTAACTCTGCAGATTGCCTGGGCTCGGGATCATCTTACTGCTGTTACTCTGGCAGCAGCTCTCCTTGCCAAGATTGTTATTGTGGGACCAGCTGAGCTAGAGAAGCCTGGAGGGTTCTTTAGCTCCTCATTCATCTCTGTGACATTTATTACCTATTTCATAACATACCCCCCCTCAACATCCAAAGACAAAAATGGGAGGAAGGTCATCAGCAATGGAACCAGTGCATCTCCTCACAGCCCCTTTTCAACGCAAATCTAAACAGGAATGGGGTGGGCCCTTCATTGGTTCAGTATCTCTCTCTCTCTAATCATTCTTTTCTCTGAAGGGAGCAAGTCATTACCACCTGCTTATCAGCTGCTGCCTCCCATCATGGCGGCATCAGGGCAGCCACACAATGTGGATAAGAACCCTGCTCAAGGAGTCATTGACCACCGAGTTCCAGCCCCGGCCTCCGCTTGGTATCTAGCATGTGACTTTGCTGCTTTAGTCTCTCTGGGTCTCAGCCGTTCCTCTGTAAAATTAGTTAATACCGCCTTATCAAGTTTGAAGATGCTAGGTGTTTATGATCCAAGGTAAACTTCCCTGGTAGAAAAGTCTCAATCTCCATTCAAAATTTAAAAGATGCTCTCTCTTAGTTTGAGTGTCCCCAGGAAAGAGGCTCTGAGACGGAGCTGTGAGAGGAAGTTTGTAGGGAGCGCTCTTGAGGTCAACACCCATGGGAGAGAAGAAGTAGGGCGGGAAGAGGGACAGCTTGAATGGCGGTGCAGTCTTCACCGGCATCCCACAGGGAGCAGCAGAGCTGATGACCCTTCAGAGCCCAAATTGAGACAAGCAGGCTGCTGGGTTCTTATTAACAGGGCATTGGATGCAGCTCCCCCAGAGAGAGTGCCTGACCTTGGGCAAGGCATTTCTGTTCAACTGTTGACAATTGCCTGGAAAGAACTTAGTAGTGAACTTTCAATAGCCAACACTCCTGGGAACTAGAGGACCGAATGCTTCAGTCGTGAGGGGGATTCGAGGATCTTAATGAAGAACCACAGCACCCATGACATGTCCTACTCCTATATCCTCTGAATATGGGGACCAAGGCAACCAGGGGCCAGGTCTCTTCTCTTGTTTCTGTCCCCATATGATGACCCAAAGTACCCAACTTTTTCTCTAGTCATTTCCTGAAGGAAAACTAATCCTGGAGTCCTCCGGTGATGTGACTGAGCATAACTCAATTATGCAAACAGCCACCAAAAGAAAGTCAGGCTCCTTATAATTACAGAGGATGTCACTTTGACCCTTGTGAACTAACACAGTGCCTCTTAAAGGGCATTTTAATTTATCCCCCAGAAAAAAAGAAGTTGATGCACTGACTATTACCTTCGAGAACAGCTCTACCCTTATACATCCTTGCAACAGCTGATAACATCTTGTTAACATTTCTCTAATTTATATCTGGGGGAACTGGAGGCCAACAGTCTTTGTGGAAAGGCCCTATGCCTGAGAAACTCTCTCCTTCCCATTGCTAAGAGTGAGAAAAAAACTTTCTTTACAAACTGAGATGATTTAACTAATTTTAACATTTATTGTTCCTTTACTTGCTATTTTTTTTTCTAATTTAACTATTTTAGAGTTCCTTTTCTTATATGTCTGTCCTTTGGTTTTGAGCAAAAGGCACATCTTAAAAATATCTAATCAATAAGGAAGATGCAATTCCATTATGCATCACTTCCCATAAGAGGACCTATTTTAAACTTGGACTTCCTGGAATGAAGATATCCAGCGGTTTATCAGAAATAATTAGACAGTTCGGAATAGGTATATTGCAATTCCACAATTGCTTTTTTGGATACAAATTTATACAAAACCATCACAAGAAATCTCTTCAAGCTACATGACTTGAAGTGACATCTTCATTTAAATAAAATCATGCTGGTGTGGTTGTTTAGGAAGGATACAGAGACAGAACCCCCCAAATAGCTGTTTTTAGAATCAATCAAGAGTTTAGGAGAGAACTCAACTTTCCAAACATAACTCAATGTGTTAGAAACCACTTTCTGGCTGACTGAATTCTTACCATTATAAATCAATTGTAAATTTTTTCCTGAGAGTCCACTCTGCGCCCAACACTGCTAGTCAGAGTAGAATATTCCAAGAAGAGTTAAAAAAAAAAATCTCCTACCTTGAGAAATTTACAACCTCACTGGCAAGAGAAGACTAGCACATGAAATAATTAAAGCACAATTAAATCTAAAATGCTCTGAGCTTAGTAGTAGTTCAGGGAGGGGGCGGGCTCAGTCACTGCAGGCTGATGTAGGTATGAAAGCTTGTACAAAGGGGTTAGGAGTGAAGCCTTTGAAAGCCCCACTTGAACTGCAAAGTTATTTTCTGGGAGGGGCAGTGTTTTAAGTGTTCATTACTTTTTAATGCCTTATCTATAAATTATTGATTAGACTGCTGAACACTGAGTTGTACTTGAAAGGAAGAGCCACCAGTAGGGCAGGTGAGCTTGGAGGAAGGGAGGACCCAGAGAGGGTCTGAGAGCTGATGGCACCACTTGAGGGAAGGCAGGCCCAGGTGAGAGTCCCAAGGGCATCAGCAGGAGGGTATTGACCCTTCGTCCATGGGAACAGAAAGATTCAAAGAAGGGAAGAAGAGGTAACCATGGGGAAGTTTCCCCAAAGCAATCTGTGCCTCCTCCAAGATTCAGGGCCAAATCTGCTGGCCCTACACTGAGTATAAGGGAGTTGAAAATTATTATACCCCCCTCTGTCATTTCAAATAATCCCTGATCCTGGTCACGTTACGGTCACTCCTTGGCCCCACCCTTCTTTGCTAATTCTCAGCCTTTAAACGTGCTAAGGAAAATACTGAGGAAGACGTGAGTCACAGCAGCATGACTCAAGACTTTCAAGGAGAAATCTAGAAGAGTTTGCAGTAGATAATCAATAACAACAATTATCATTACTTGAGCAGGTACTCTGCCGGGCACTGGTATATACATTTGTAAGTCAGTACCTCATTAATCTTCAAAATCATACTTTGAGATTGTGGTTAGCCCACTGTACAGCGGAGGAAAGTGACCCTTCTGGAGGTTATGCAACCCGCCTGAAAGGAAGTATTAGAATGAGCTCCCTCATTCATTCAAATGAATAATTGAATGACCCAATCAATTAAGACTGCTCCATGAGAATGAAAATGACCAAAATTATCAAGATTTGTAAAGTGCCTGAATATCGGCAAAGTACTTTCATGTATATTTCATCTCTTGATTCTTACCACACCATGTGAGAAACGTTTTACTTTTGCTTTCCACAGATAAGAAAATAGACACCCAGAAAAGGTATATGACTTGTCTGTGATTTCTCAGCTAGTAGGACTAGGTTGAACAAGACTCAATCCCAGGTGTTTGAATACCAAAGCCACCATTGTTCCCATTAAAAGCTCCAAGTCCAGGAATAAGAAGATCTTCTGAGGGCTGAAGGGAAAGGATGCCCTCACATGGATAAACACGGTTACAACATACAGGATTGGTTTGACTTTCTCGTGACGATTATTTTTGTTATTCTCCTCTACTTCCATTATCTCACATACAAAACCTACCTGTTTCCGAGGGCATTTTTGTGTGTGTGTGGAATTAGGAACAGCAGAGAAGGTGAATGTAGACAAAGACAGCAGCCTACCCTGAAATGAGTCTTGAGCAAGGGAAAGGCATAATCACAGTGATCTCAAGAATTAGGAGGGGTGTAGCCAGCAGAATCTCTGGGGTTTGTGAAAAAGAAAAAAGGAGCAGAGACGAACAAGAACAGACATGAAAGGTGGCATCAAGGCTTAGCGGGTTGGAAACCCGCCCTGCGTCTGCCACTGGGGATGTTACCATGGCAGTCAGGTCCCTGGAAACAGGCCTCTTTAGCCAAACTCCCTGCCCATCCCCCAGCAGCCACCCTACAAAGCCAACCCCTGTCTTGGAAAGATCTTGTGGAAACTATTAAGATAATGCAGTTCCTTGCCGACTTTGCCATTGGGAGCACCAGGAAGATCCCCAGAGCCAGACTTTCTTCGAGTGGAAGACTAGAGGAGTTGCTACCATGGCAACACCGTTCCCCTCCCCATTTATACTATCCGGGAGCTGGGGGAGATCCCTAGAGGAAGTGGTTCCCCACCTACTTCACCAAGGCAGGGAAATTGCCAAGGACACACAGATGGAGAGGAGCCTTAGGGAATGTTCTATCTAGCCCGAAATGGTGCTGGAAGTTGTCATGGCAACCTGATTTCTTGCCCACCAAACCATGAAGGAAGGAGATCAGCCTGAGCCGAGGGGCTGGAGCCTCCCCATACCACGGGCAGCTCTGGAATCCCACTGAGGGTCTGTGGGGGAGGGGTCCCTCTCCGGTTAGAGGCATCCCTGGGAGCCCAGATTTCTCCTGAGGTTATCTGGAAGGGCTGACTGGTTATCAGCTCTTTTCCAAGTACAAGGACAAAAAGGAAAGGCTAAAGAAAACAAATGGATGGTTGCTGTCCATCTCAACAGTGACTTTGTCATTGGGACACTGGAGGTGCGTGTGTTATCCATAAAGTCCCTTATTTTTGTCACTGTCGTTGAGCTCCCTTGGGTAAATCCCTTAACTAATAATTAAGTATCTAAGATTCAAATAGGTGTTTTGTTGTTGTTGTTGTTGTTGTTGTTTTCAAATAGGTGGGTTTTGACTCCTGGGGGTTAAAAAGGAGTGGAAAGCAGTACTGGGAGTGGTTGTAGGAGAAAACAAGTTCTAACAGGTGAAAATTTTAATATTCAGGCTATACATGTGTGTGATTTATATGATTAAAAGTTAGTCTGAACCATGAAATACATGGAAAATAATGAATAAAAATAGAACTGTTTTAGGAGCCAAAAGACATGAGCTCAAGAGTCCCAACATTTTGATTACAAGAAGATTATAAGAAGTATGTGACTCAATCAAAGCCCAGCCTTTGGAGTCAGAGACCTCTGGGTCTGTATCCCTGTTCATTATATCTGTTAGTCAAATCCATAGACTAATATAAATGAAGGATGAATAAAACACACTGACATATAACTGGTCTTTTGGGGGTACCTGGGTGGCTCAGTGAGTTAAGCCTCTGCCTTCAGCTCAGGTCATGATCTCAGGGTCCTGGGATCAAGCCTTGCATCATGCTCTCTGCTCAGCAGGGAGCCTGCTTCCCCCTCTCTCTCTGTCTACCTCTCTGCCTACTTGTGATATCTCTCCTCTCTGTCAAATAAATAAATAAAATCTTTAAAAAAATAAAAATAACTGGTCTTTTTTTAGGCAGCCTTAGTATAATTAAAATATAATATTTGGAACATATTTAAAGTGTACCTTTGATAAGTTTTGATAGAGGTATACTCCGTAGAAATGCCATCAGTCGATCAAGCGACCATATCCATGACCTTGAAGTTTCTTCATGCCCCTTTGTAATTTCTTCCTCCCATCCCTCCCTGACGCCCACGCTTCAGCAACCACTGATCTGCTTTCTCTTAGTACAGATTTATGCACATTTTTTGAAAGTTTTATATAAATGAAATCAAATAGTATGTACTGTTTGTACAGTACTATGGTGGCTTCTTTCACTCATATAATAATCTTGACATTCATCCATGTTGCTCTGTGTACCAATACTTCATTCCTCTTTATCGCTGAGTGTATTCCATTATATGAGTGTGCTATAACTTGTTTATCCACTGAACTGTTGACGAACATTTAGGTTGTGTCTAGTTTGGGACCATTACCACTAAAGCTGCTACGAACATTCATTTGTGAACAAGTCTTTGCATGAATGTGGATTTGATTTTTTTTTCCTTGGGTACAAATCTAGAAGTGGAATGGCCGGGTCATACGGTCGGTGTATGTTTAACTTTTTAAGAAAGTGCTAAATTGTTTTCCTGAGTGATTGTACCATTTTATATTCTCATCAGGAGCAGACGTGATGATTCCAATTTCCCTAGATCCTCACCAACACTTGATATAGTCTGTCTTTTAAGATTTTAGTCATTTAAATAAGCGTGAGGTGGTATCTTTTGTGTAAACAGCAACGCTTGCAACATAGAGGGGCTGGATGGTGAATTTAACCAGCTAACAGGCCACGTGGCTAAATCTGCATTAATGAAGAGAAGGAATTAGACTTATTTCACCATAATTTTACTGCCCAACAATGACACGGAAACACGGCACAGTGACTTTAGTACAAGATACTGGCGACAGATGGCCCTTCCCTAGATGACCACAGTTACAGGTATCTTGTATCAGGTTCCTATCGTGTATGAGACGCAGAGCTGGGGATTATATAAATTCTTTTTCATCCTCACAACACAGCAAAGTAGGCATTGTTATCCCCATACTGCAGATGATGGAATGGATGATAAGAGAGGTTAGGCAAGCTTTGCTCAAGGTCACCTGGGAATAAGCAGAAAATTCCTGGCCTAAAGCCAGTCCCGGGTGCAAAGACAGTGCTAATGATTGTGTTCCAAGCTTCCCTGGAGGTTATGTATGCAGAGGCTGCCTACCTCATGGATGGCATCTAGAGTCATTGGAATAGAATTATAAAAATGAAATCAGGAGAAAAATTACTCATTTCCTTCCCACATTTGTCATTTACCAACAATATCGTTATCTCGTTAACAACTTTAGGCCATCCCTCTCATGCTTGTTTCTCCTCCTGCTGCTATGCCTTTCCCTGTATGATCTGATTCATTCTTAAATCCCACAAAGATTCTGTGATTTACATTCCATCCCACATATGTATAAGGTACCCAGCCTTGAAAGCTGGTTTTATATTAGCCTCTATGATAAGAAGGAACATAAAGATTAAATATATATATATATATATATATATATATATATATATACATACAAATCTTATTTAACATTCATACGAATCCCCTGGGAAAATGAATATTATTTAGGTCAATAATTGATCATTTGATCTATCCAAATATCTATGTAAAAGTACTCAACTTCACTACTTATAAAATATGCAAGTTAGAGCACCTGGGTGGCTCAGTGGGTTAAAGCCTCTGCCATCGGCTCAGGTCATAATCTCAGGGTCCTGGGATCGAGCCCTGCATCAGGCTCTCTGCTCAGCGGGGAGCCTGCTTCCTCCTCTCTCTCTGCCTGCCTCTCTGCCTACTTGTGACCTCTCTCTCTCTCTCTGTCAAATAAATAAATAAAATATTTTAAGAAATAAAAAATAAAAATGCAAGTTATAACAGACATCATATATGTGTGTGTGTGTATATATATAACCAGAAGTGCTCCTACTACTCAGGGCAGTAATTATTTTTCTAAAAATCTACCCTAAGGAATGAAACTGAGACTGTAATTTACCTAAAGGCTATTCATCACTGCTTTATCATAGTAAAAACTATAAAAACACCTGAAATGTTGACTAATAGGAGACCAGTTAAATAAATCTTGGTATAATCATATATGGCAAACTACCATGCAACTATTAAAAATTATGTTGAAAAATGATGACTATAGCTAACACCACTGTACAATATACAGGAAGCTTGTTAAAAGAGTAAATCCTAAGAGTCTCATCACAAAGAAACTATGCTTTCCCTTTTCTCCTTTTTTCTTTTTACTGCATCTATATGAGAAGATGGACGTTAGCTGAACCTATTGTGGTAGCCATTATAATAGATGCAAATCAAATCATTATACCGCATGCCTTAAACATACACAGTGATGTATGTCAATCATTTCTCAATGAAACTGGAGAAAAATTTTTAATGATGTTTTTGAGACATATTTAAAAATATCAGGAAATACTACCTTCTAATGCTAAGTGCAAACAAGCAGGACACAAAATTCTATGAGGACTGTGATTCCAGTCATATACCAGGAATCGCATATATCTAAACTTTGTCAGGTGTTTATATTTTTATTTTCAGAAAATAGGATATGACGGGAAAGATCCCCAAATTTGTAGCCATAGTATTTTGTGGAATTGTAATTTTGTTATGTTTGTTTGGTTTTTTTTTTTTTTTTTTGAAACACAAAGCAAAATAGTAAATGAGCTTCTGACTGCAGTTCATTGCCCGACTTCCGAGCTCACCTCATCCACAAAAACAGAACTAACCAACCGAGGCTTGGAAGAACCACCCAGATCAGGAGTGCCATTACCACGTAGGATGCCAAGACTCTTCTCTCCAGGCCCTGTGGCATAGACTTTTGGCCTCCAGGATCTGTGAAAGACCACTGGTGCCTTGTATGGAAACACGAAGACCCAATAGAAGCCATCTTGAATGAGGCCATTACCCCTTCAAAGGAAGGCAGCGTCCTGTCCTGAAGGACCTATTTCTGGCACTCTCCTTTTGCAAGTACAGCGTGACTGGATCCTCAGCAAAGGAATCTTAGGAAAAGGTCCTATGAATAAGGAGTCAGAGTCACGGGAAAGGGTCAGAGGAAGAAAGATCAAGGACTCAGGGGGTGGGGGTGGGGAGGGTGGACATCATGAAACTACGGCACAAGGGACAGAAAATAGGCATCCATCTATCAACTTCACTCCCCACTGGCACACGGGGTAACTCACATCCTGCGACATCGCTTTCAGTCCTTGATTACCTCAAACACACGAAAATATTTTCAATCGGCCTTTCTGAAAAATACCAACTAATGAGCCACATTTCCTTTTCCTTCATTTGTCTATGTTAGCAGCATCCATGTAAACCTTCCTGAAATAGAAACTGGCAAATATCTTAAAACATGTTTTGATGAGTGGTCCTCCCCACTTTCCCTTTCCTATTCTTTTCCATGCCTCTCACCAGAAAAATAGAAGAATTAATCAAAATTCTTCTTTGATTGATTATGTTTTGGGGTGTGTGTGTGTGTGTGTGTTTAAGCTACCTTCCCCAATTGGGGTTATTTCTATAACAAACCAAAAACAACCACTTTGGGGCGCCTGGGTGGCTCAGCCAGTTAAGCGTCTGCCTTTGGCTCAGGTCATGATCCTGGGGTCCTGAGATCGAGTCCTGCCTCAGGCTCCTTGCTTAGCAGGGAGCCCACTTCTCCCTCTGCCTGCTGCTCCCCTTGCTTGAGCTCTCAATCTCTCTGTCAAATAAATTTTAAAAATCTTTAAAAAAAATAACTATATTGACTATACGAATAAAAACTTGGGAAAAAAAAAAGATGCTCGATCCATTTTAATCATCTATTCACAGGGCATAAAAAACATTCAAAGAAGTGAATCATTGTCATGAGGGGATCAGAAAAACTAGTCATTTCAAATGCAGTATTTATTAAATGTTTCCATTTGTTCAATCATCCCTGCAGGATTCATGCTGGCCAGATTCGACTTAGCCCATGGAACCATTTGTGGCGCATCACGAGCAAAGCCTCTAAGAAACACACTGGGGGTTAGAATGAAAACCCCAGCCTCAGACAACAGGCCAGCCCTGGCCTGCAACGGACAGCTTATGAAAGGGCATAGTGCAAAACTTCCTAGTCCTCCAATCCCAGCACGGGTAAGGGGGTATTGCATAAGCTGCAGTGCAGGTGCCCAATAAGAAAGATTACATAAGGATGACACAGAACAAATTTCAGGACCTGTGCCCCCAAAACTAGGCCTGCAGAACATGCCTTTGCTGAGTAGCAGAACTGGTGTCTTCGGCGGTAGGGAAAGTGTTTCTGGATGCTGACGGAGCCTTTTAAGATGTAGATAAATTCGGGCGCCTGGGTGGCTCAGTTGGTTAAGCAACTGCCTTCAGCTCAGGTCATGATCCCGGAGTCCCGGATCGAGTCCCACATCGGGCTCCCAGCTCTATGGGGAGTCTGCTTCTCACTCTGACCTTCTCCCTTCTCATGCTCTCTCTCACTCTCAATCTTTCCTAATAAATAAAATCTTAAAAAAAAAAGATTAAGATGTAGATAAATTCCTGGGTTCCCTTTTGGGGAGACCCTCACCCTGGGCAGCCTGCTGACTCAGACAGACCTGAGCACAACTGTATGCAGGAGGAGGACGCCAGCAAGTCTAGGCCTGTATCTTTGGGAAGAAAAACTCCACAGAGAGTCTGGGGAGCTTTTACTAAGCAACAGATTCCAGGTATAGGATGATTCCCAGGTATAGGATGATATGAAAGCCAAACTTCACTTAATGTCTACAACTGTAGGAAACCTTACTTAGAGCCTGTCTCTCCTGAACAACTGCATCTCTGATTCTCACAAAGCCATTTATTTCAGAAAAGATTCCAAAAATATTCCAGTTCTTTGGAGGAAGCCTGGAAAAGTCCTTGATTACATTTTGGGTTTTAGATGAAGATGGGATGCAGCATAAAGAAAGCCTCAGAGGGGCGCCTGGGTGGCTCAGTGGGTTGGAGCCTCTGCCTTCAGTGGGTTGGAGTCTCTGCCTTCAGCTCAGGTCATGATCTCAGGGTCCTGGGATCGAGCCCCACATTGGGCTCTTTGCTCAGCGGGGAGCCTGCTTCCCCCTCTCTCTCTGCCTGCCTCTCTGCCTACTTGTGATTTCTCTCTCTGTGTGTCAAAATAAATGAATAAAATCTTTAAAAAAAAAAAAAACAAAAAAAAAGAAAGCCTCAGAGATCCTCGGGGTTGATCAGATGTGGCCATATGGAGAAAGTGATTTTAGGAATTTTATTTTGAGTGCGTTGCAAACCTACTGGCAGGGAGAGATGAAGACGGTGTGGCTGTCCACAGCAGGCATGGGCTGGAAAGCTCAAACAACAAGTCCACTTTCCCCACAAATCTGGACGGAAGCAGTTCTGTTTAGAGTCAGCCTCTGTCTTGAGAACCTTCAATGCTCTGGGTCAGACTAGGGGTCCCAGATGATTCTGGGTAGAACCAAATTTCCTTCCCGCAGCAGTCTGCCCTATTTCAGAAATCTAGGGTCTCGCAGACTAATTGTTCAGGAAAGACAATTGCCTCCTAGAGATTCCTAGGATTAGAACATTTGGTTAATGTGCCTCAACTCTTCCATTCATATTTGGATGAGAATTCGGTTTGTCAGAAAGCTAGGGATCCGAAGCTAAAGAACAAAACGAATGATCTGCAATATTCATAGAGGGATATAGGCGGGAGGAAGGGAAGAATTTGGCAGGGAAAAGCATCTGAAATGATAGATAAAATACAGATAGAATAATGAGATTTCGTTTACTCTTACAATTGAAGACAAGCAATTAGAAATAAAAAGTAAAAAAAAAAAAAAGTAAAAAAAAAGAAATAAAAAGTAGATTTTCTAGTGCTTTCTATTCATACAGTCAAAAGATGTAATAAAAAATGCATATGTTCTCTGTCACAGTTATCAGAGAGAACCAACGCCCACATGTTAAAGTTGAATAAAGAAGAAACGCTGCCCCTGTGAGTAGATGGGGAAGAGCAAGAAGAAAAAGGTCAAAGGCGGGCAGAATGGATGACTTGCTCGGAAGGGCAGCTTTGTCGTGGCTCATAATCCAAGGTGGTGGAACGGAGTAAAGGAGCTTAATTCTTCCAAGGGGCCAACATTTAGGAAGCACCTCCTCAGCGCAAGGGCTGGACTGAGGAGACACAAAGACAAATAGGGTGTGACTCCTCCCTTCTGGGGTTCACCACCATCTAATGGGAAACAGAACGGAATGGGAATAAGATAGGAGTAAACCCAATCCTTAGGAAACAGATGTTAAGGGTGGGAAACCATTTATTCAGGAGAAGGCTAGCACCCTGTCCAAATGCACACCAAAGGCTCTCGGCCCTGGCCAGTCTGCCATGTGGATATCGTCTGTGATTTGAGGGGTCTTCAAATAAAATTCTCAAATCACAACCCCTTTGTGCCCCCTTGAAACCTGCAGTGCGGTGCTTTGGACCTCTGAAGGTTTTCGGTATCTCCAGCCAAGTATAAACGCCTAAGGCTCTGAGGCAAAGATTCCTTGACTCAAACTGTGGTTCTACCCTCTACTGACTGTGTGGCCTCAGGCAAGCTTCTTAACCTCTCTGTGCCTAGGTCACCTTACTTGTAGACACTTTCACCACGAGGTTGTTGAGAGAATTAAGTGAGCCAATAGCTATCAAGCCTTTAGAAGAATGTCTGGCACTTGGTAAACACAGAAAAAAATGCTTGCTACTTCTTTTCTAGAAGCCCTGATTAGGAAGTCCCTTATTAATCATTATCAGGACCGCCTGAGAAGAGATGGAGGTTTAGGAGGGTGGGAGTGGAAGGAAGTGGAGTGAGGGGGTCATAGGGTACCAGAAGACAAACAGCTGGCTGTCCCCAGTGCTGCCAGGGAACCTTTTACAAGGGCCCAGAACAGGCTTCCGGGCTGAGACTAGATGCGCCAGGCAAGACCATTGCAGGGGCCAAAAACGAAAGGAGGCACGTGTTCTCGCGCCCTACGCTCACAAGTCTCCCCAGATGCCTCTCTTCTCCCATCCTAGTTCTGGGTCTGCTTACCGTTCCCACTGCTTTCCTCCTGGAGCCAGTTCCTTGGGTTTCCCCGTCATTGTCTTTGATGGGACAGGAAAGGGCATGGACCAATATGGGACAGAAATGAAGAAGAGTTAGCGAGCCAGGTACTCACCAAACATAAAACCACCTCCAACAAGGGATCCCATGAGGGCTGCCCATCCCCATCATGGCCGCTCCCAGCAGGGAGCCAGTCTCAACTAGAGCCTGAGCCGGGTGCCCAGCCCCACCCGCCGCACCCCCTGCTAGGAGAGCGGCCCACTGAAGGGGAGAGTGGGGTTGGGGGTTGGGAGGGACGGCTAGGCTGGCAGCTGAGGCAGGAAAACCTGGCTTGGCTACGCGGGCTGCTGAGTCTCTCGGAATGGTTCCCGCTGACCTTATTTGATCCTGAAGAAGCATTTCCCCCACGTCTATGCTTAGAAAAGCTGGAATAATAGCTTTAAGCTTATAACCGAGAACCCATTCTATCAGAAACACTGCTTCTGTCCTGGAAAGGCCGCTTGCCTGGAAGCTATCGGAAATGCCGAGGCGCCCCCTCGTGGTAAAGGCTTGTGCCCAGATTCCTGAGAGCGCTCGCCACCTGCCCCGTGGGATCCCGAGAGTAATGGGAAGAACGTGAGGAAGTGTACCTTCTCCCCTCCCCAGTGGAATGGGCGTGCCGAACGCCTCCTGTAACAAAGGGTGTGTTGCCTCATCTCTGCCAGACAATGTGGGGGCAGGACGAGATGCTTGCCAGGCAGAGACCACACTGAACCTTCTGCTTGCTTTCTCCCTGTCCAGCTTCCTTAAGCAGTTTCTGGGTCAGGGTGGTGGGCACAACCTCAAGGGATGCTGGGACTTCGGTTCCTTGCCTGTTTGGCAATGGACTGGAGCATCTCTGAAGATGGGACGAGGCTTCTGCCTTCCCCTTTCTCTTGGTCCACATGGTAGTCAAGGGACTGGAAGGAAAGCCTTAGGGCTGGCTCAGACCTTTAAGGACCCTTGGTCCTTGGCTTCCACGCTGCAAATGAGCCATAGATTTTACTCATATTTATATATAAGAGTAATTAACATATATTGGTCACTCTGACTCTGGAGCCAGAATGCGCGGAATCATATCCTATCTTTATCCGTCACCAGCTTTGTGACCTTAGGAAAATTACTTAACTTCCCTGTTTCCATCTCTAATCTGTAAACAGGGATGACAACAGGAACTACCTAATGGACTTGCCGAGAGAATTAAATGAGTTAACGTTTGCAGATAGAGCCCGACACATTATAAGTGCCAAGTGTTAATTATTATCACTGCTCTTGTCGTTGTGCTATATGCTAGGCATATAAATTATTATTATTACCACTATGCGTTATTACATTACATATATCCCCTTCCTTCATCTCCTCTGCCATCCTATTATTATCTCCATTTCACAGATGAAAAAACAGAGGCAGAAAAATGCTACATTGTAAGCGGCTGTGCAAAATAAGGCCCCTTGTATATGTAATCACAGGAGCTCAGAGGTTCATAATGAATAACCTAAACAAAAATGTGTAAGAAAGTGATATCAGGGGCTCCTGGGTGGCTCCGTCGGTTAAGCGTCCGACTCTTGGTTTTGGCTCAGGTCATGATCTCATGGGTCGTGAGATGGAGCCCCACCTCAGGGTGCTTGGTTAGGTGGGGGGTCTGCTTAAAGAGTGTCTCCTTCTGCCCCTCCCCCCACTTGGATGTGCAGGCTTTCTCTCTCTCTCTAAAATAATTAACTGGATCTGAATTAGAAGAAGAAGAAGAAGAAGAAGAAGAAGAAGAAGAAGAAGAAGAAGAAGAAGAAGAAGAAGAAGAAGAAAGAAAGAAAGAACACAGGCAGATATCTAAATAGGGTATTATGTGGTGAATAAAAAAAGGGAAGTCAATCAGGGAAAGAGATGACAGGAAATTCCTCTTTGAGGAGGAAAGGCTAGAGCTGAGTCACAAAAGATGGACAGAAAGAGGAAGAGAAGTGCAAACAGAGGGTGCCTGGGTGGCTCAGTTGGTTAAGCGACTGCCTTCGGCTCAGGTCATGATCCTGGAGTCCCAGGAGAGAGTCCCACATCGGGCTCCCTACATTGTGGGGAGCCTGCTTCTCCCTCTGACCTCTCCCCTCTCATGCTCTCTCTCTCTCTCTCTCTGTGTCTGTCTCAAATAAATAAAATAAAAATAAATCTTTAAAAAAAAAAGTGCAAACAGAAGGAACATCTTCATCAAAGGCAGAGATGTGTGAGGCAGCAAGGCATATTCTGGAACCAGGGCTAGTGGTCGGGATATGGAGCAGGCTGACAGGGGGCTTGGAGAAGAAAGGAGGAGTCAGATGGCGGAGGGCCTTGTGTTCCAGGCCGCGCTCTCGGACCGACTGCCTAAGGGACAGTGGGGAACCATCAGAGGATCTTGAACAGGGGAGTGACTGAGAGAACCAGAAAATCCATTTGTCTGCTCTCTTTTACAATAATTTACAGAAATCCTGGTGACTAGTTTGGATTCCTTTTCGCACTAAGCTGGTCCTGAGATTTGGAAGTATAGAGGTATTCAGCATCTCTGAGCCACAAGCCATTTTTCTAGTTAGTTCTGACCAATTCCAGGTTGGTTGGAGATGCAAATGGAAACAACATCAAGAGGACAATAAAATTACTAGCCTCTTTTATTCCTCCCCCTACCCCACCTGCCTGCAAGAAAGCCACATGATGCACAATTTCCCCTTAAAGGTACTGAGGTTCTAAGTTGATGATGGCTCCCGGCTTCTGTCATGTTTTTTGTTCAACACCATTGCTACCTAACCCACTCACTGGTATACTTGGGAGGACAATTCTAGGGTCAAGGAATCTGTCCGTCTCAGTCAAGGTTAAAATTAGAAGAAATCGAAGAGAATGGGACATCTATTGCTCCACTAAAACTCGGCACACCATCGCCCAAAGAAAGCTTTCCCCTTAGTTACCTTCAAGAGATCTGAGCACCAGTGAGACTGTTCTCAGCTGAGCCCAGTGGTCGTCTGCCAAATAATGGAGTTACAAGTGAGGGAGGCACACAGTGTTGCAGACCCAGCCCCGAATACCACACCCTCTTCCAAGCCTACGAACGGCCAGGGAGGGTGACAGAATCAGGCATCATTACCAAGTGAAGATCACAGTAAGATACGTACAAATGCAAAAGGAACCACGGTGGCCGTGTGAAGCAACCGGAAAAAGCCGACCCGTTTCTTGACCTGTTCCACGTGCATTTTATGAGCCTGATTGACAGCAGTAGTGGGAATGGTAATGCTGAACATCACCGCCTGGGAATCCATTGATCAAGTGCAATTCCACGGTAGTCATCGGTAATGAGTTTTCTCCTGTCTTTAACACCCTATAGTACCCTAGCTGAACTTTAGAATTATCTGGAGAGCTTTAAAAAACTTTCCCTGTATACCATTCCAGACCAATTAAACCAAAATATCTCCAGGAGGGCTCTTAAGTATTTTTAGGAGAAGTCCTTGTTACAAAAGATCTCTCTATAAATTGACATCACATATGTGATAAGATTTCTAGGCCACCCTGATAGCGAGTGACAGTCTCATTCCCGCTAGAACAGAAGTGAAATGGGATGGGGAAAAATAACTGGGAAAGCCGTGGACTTCTGAGGTGAAGAGCAGAATACACGACCCCAAGATATGTCTCTTTGGCATGTGGATTATTTGAGTTGAAGGCAGTCAAGACTCAGCAGACTCAAGAAGAATGTTTACCTCTCCCTTACCTACCTATAAGAATTCAGATGGAGGGCTTGTTCCAATTAGAGAGCTGTTGCTAGAGATGACTTGTATCTGAATGACCTATCTGTTAAGGCAGGACAAAGATCTAACTATCTGCTCTTCTTATCGTCCTGGGAATCACCCTCCTCGCCCTTGAAGTCCCAGCTTCCCATCCTATCCTTTAGCTTAGGACGCAAATAAGTCTCAACTGCTCAACTTGTTCTTGGGTCTCATATTTTTATGGGTCTTCTATACTTACAAGATGGGTTTTTCTCCTGTTGCTGTCTATGTCAACTGAATTATGAACCCAGCCAAAGAATGGAGGGAGATAGAAGGAAAAGGTTTCCTCCCTGACGTGAGCCATCTCTGTAAACTAAAGTTCCTAGTCTTTCACTTACCAAGTGCCCAGACAAGTTACTCAACCTCAGTGAGTTGCAGTTCCTTCATTTGCAAAATTAGGATAACAGTGGCCCATTTTGAGGAGTGTGATGGGGACTAAATGCATGGGTGGCACCTGATGCATAGCAAGTACTCAAGCAAAATTAGCTGTAATAGTAACAAAGATAAAGAAAGAAAGAATAGAAAACAAAGAGAAAGAACCAAGACACGTAGAGCATCTCAAACACTGATGCTAACTAGATAGATTTGTAGCCTTGCCAGGCAAATTGCTTAAATCCTCTGGGTCTAACACCTCATCAAATTTCCACCGATTGAAAAGTTTGAGCTGGTTGTTTTCAGAGGTAACTATTATATCTCCAACATTCTGTCTTACGCAAAGAGCAGAACCAGGCTGGAAGGGATAAAATTCTCAACAGGAACTTAGTGAAAAGGGTTGCCCAGTTCTAACAAAAAGAAGGAACTAGAAGAGAGGGTAGCAGATAGTTCCACAAGACGCAGCGCCCTCGCAGAGCCTGGTCCTTCCCTGGCCACATCCAAAATAGAAGTCTACATCCCTTCTCCAGCTTCAACCAGCGACTCCATCCACCTGCCCCACGTTCCACAAGTCTAACGGGGCACTTAATCAGGCATCACTAAGTGATGCCACAGGGAGGGGAATAAACAAGTACATTAACTAGAAATCAGGGAAGCCAATTCTCTCTGATGCTCCAATACCAAGTGGGCGGAGGTCTCAACTTCTCCGTACCTCAGATTCCCCTCTACACGATGGGAATGGCAAAAGGTCCACATACTTCCCAGCATCTTGAAAAGGTAAATGATTTTGACCTAACAAAATGAACTCTGGGAACTTTGGAATATCTGAAGAAAAGAAAATGGAGACGCTCCGAGTCCACTGCAGGAAGATTTTTTAAAGACCAGAAATGTACGCTTTTCCATTTAAATGAGATCTTCAATTAAAAAAGAAAAATGTCATTGCAAAGGAGAGGTGGCCTCAGAAAGTGGATAGGATAGTGGTAACGCCAAGGAATAGAACTGAAAACAAAGCATGGATAACATACACTAGAACACAATCTCGTGGAAGCCTCCTGTTGGGTGCCTCAAAGAGCTACAGATTCTACCCCACCCCCATTTCTTTAGCTTCCCCTGTAGACACAAGCAGCCCTACCGTCCACAGCACTTTAAGAAATGTATTACTGGTACATTTGCATACATTAGCATTATCTAGAATACAAAATGGTGCTATTATTATGTAAGCAGGCTCAGTTTAAACAGGCTGTCAGTTAACTGCCTCCAGGCTTGGCAGCATCTAGTTTGTTGGCAGAGAGAACATTCCAACCTGCTTTTTCCTGTCATGTTTTTGACAAACATTATCATAAACCAGGTGCATTTTGAGCTGTCACCTCATGGGGCACCTGCTTTCTCCATCAAGGAGAGCACCCATTAAAAATTGGGGACATTATTTCAGCAGCTAATTAACCAAGCTAAATGAACACACAAATTCATTTTCAATTCAACTTTCCATTCCTTTTTTTCCAGCTGCTAATAGAGGGAGCCGAGTCAGTAATGTGTTATGTGTTATGAATGGATGATGTGTGAGCTTATGTCTTAATAAAAAACACATGTCCGTGCAGATTTTTACAGCCAACAATTATGAAAACTCTGACAATTTTAAAACACCCACAACACATCCAAAAAGCACTATATTGCCTTTAATAATTCTGAGACACCGATTACTAATACGAAAAGTTCTTTCATATACATATGAAAAATACATTTGTCACCTGCGCCAAAAATACTGGCGAGTCCCAGCATGTCCCCCCTTACAGCCCCATGTGAACCTCAGCACCGGACCATGACCTCATCTCTCTTGAATGCCCCAAACGAGGATGTTCTCCAGAAGGATGAACTGAGTGTCCTGTGTAAACACTTCTCAACAGGCTTTATTTCAAAATGAACGGGAATGAGAACAATGTCTTTGAGTTTAAGACTTATTTGATTTTTAAAGGAGAGGAACTTTGGGTTTGCAAGCGGCCTGGTCACCCCCTCCCCTTAAGTGTGACCCAAACTTTAATTCTGGGAACTAAAGGACAAAAGACAATGAACTTTCACTCAGAGCAAAAAGTGCTCTGTGAAACGGGGGTGGGGGAGCGGACACGACACGGGGAACGGGGACGGAACACCTCTCCAGAAAAGACAGGAGAGAGGAATCAAGGCTCCCTTGAGCCTGAGGTCGAGCGTCAGTGTCTACTCTAGTGTGGGAACAAATCAGCTTTCTGTAAGTGGGGACGCCAATGAACTTGGAGAAGAGTTTGGTAAAAAGAGTGGTTAGCACGCCCCCCCTCCTAGTGCCGGGCCTGAGTGTGCCCGGACCCTGCTTCAATAGACAACCGTCCCCCCCTAGGACGAGTTAGTTCAGGAGTACGATCTGGTCCCGAACTTTGGAAAAGGCCGAGAGTAGACTCCGGGATGTAGAAAGAAAAGCAGAGGCAGAGACATTCCTGTCGACTTGGAAGCCAAGTGTCATTCCTTCGGCAGCACGGCCGAGAGCCTCCCGAGCCAAGTAGGTACAAGATGGATGGACAGCTTGGCAGCTACTCAAAGTGCTCTGATTCTGCAGGGCCCTGCCAACTTATGTGCTAGGGAAGAATTGTGTTAATTAATAGGGAATGTGTGTGAAGAAAATGAATTATCACACAGCAAATGCCGCTCTGCTCAAAGCGAGTGGATTTTGGTCTTCTGAAGGGCTGGATGGGAGACAGAGCATTTAGGAATAAAACCCTATCCCACCCATCAGTCTCCACACTGACTTCCCTGCCCTCTTTACTGGCCAGATGAGCCTAAAGAAACCACTCATTCACCACCTCTAGCTAGAAAAGTCTATTGAATCTCTAAAATGTTCCATGTCTCGGGTTACAGGCCTGGTCCTCTACCCTGGGGATGCAGAAATGACTCCCGGTCCCCACAGCTGGCCTCCGGAATTCATCCATCACAAGTCAGCAGGCGAGGAGATTACTCTATCTGTGAGTAATTAAAAAGATGAGACCTGTTCTGATAGCAGCAGGAATCTCATAGAAGCATCTTCGAGAAAAGGCTCTGTCCACACTCCCTCCTCTGAAAACTAGCCACGGCCACAAATCCTGGTGAAAGGACAGGACACTGCCGGGCCACAGTGATGAGATCCGAACTAGAGATGGGACCCCAGATGAGCTAAAAGATTCTTTGTCTTGAGAATTAGAATTGTCATCCAGAAAGGATTTTCTCAGGCCTTAGAGCTGAGTGACTCAGGAAAGCTGGGGCTGGGGCAGCCATTTCCTCCCACATGCACCCTGAGAAGCAGGCAGAGACTGTCTGGCTGTGGAAAAGGAGCAGAAGGAAGCAGATAACCCAGAGGGAAGTAGAGATAAGGGATTACCTCAGTGTCTCCTCAGAGATGGGGGAGCGACTTTCGATTCTGACTGGCCAGCCCCTGGTTCAGCCCCCGAGGAACCTACCTGTACTTCCTACCACAGGCTCCTTCGACTCGGGCTGGACCAAGGGAACCAAGGAGGCTGACAGCCCCGCAGGGAGTGCGGAGAGGAGGCTGGTTCTGTGGGCAGGTGTGTGGGGCCGGGAGGACAGGCGCGGATAGGGCGCCATGTGCAATTTCATTCCCTCCATCAAAACACACGGTCCTGGGGCTCTGCCATTCTGTCACCTCTGCCTTGGGGACTGAAGCCTCTCCACTGCCAATAGAGGGCACAGGGTGTGACCGAGGAACACTTGTTTTATTTTTTATTTTTTAAAGATTTTATTTATTTATTTGACAGAGATCACAAGCAGGCAGAGAGGCAGGCAGAGAGAGAGAGGGGGAAGTAGGCTCCCTGCTGAGCAGAGAGCCCATGTGGGGCTCGATCCCAGGACCCTGAGATCATGACCTGAGCCGAAGGCAGAGGTTTAACCCACTGAGCCACCCAGGCGCCCCAGAACACTTGTTTTAATCCTTGTTCTAAGACACGGCTCCTAGGACCTCCGCCTCATTGATTCTAGCTTCTAACTACTGTCACTTCTACTTTCCCCAAAAGGGCTCTGGAAACATTACCTGGTGGCTGCTTCCTGAGCAACGAGTCAGCACACTGTAATCAGTCCCTCGGCGATGGCTGAGAGCCTGTTCTTTCTGGATATTCAGCCAGCACCCCTTCACGGGATGCCTCCTGATGAGGGCTCAGAGAAGCCTCTTAACCTTGACTGGTTCTCCATCCGCCATATATGTACATCTTGTTTTCACAGTTACACAAGGCTTGAGAGCAAGGACTATGCACTGTTCCTCTTTTCAAAGCCCTAACGTGTGAGCCTTAATGTGAGAATAAGATCTTCTTAAACAGGGGCACCTGGGTGCCTCCCCCTCTCTCCCTGCCTGCCTCTCTGCCTGCTTGGGATCTCTCTCTCTGTCAAATAAATAAATAAATAAATAAAGATCTCCATAAACAAATGACAGGCGAGTCCCCTCAGTGCTCATCAGCTTGTCCGGCGCGTGCAAACGGTGACATCTCTGGACTTCAGCCGGCTTGCTCTCTTGCCCACGAGCCCCTTCTGCCGTCCACCCCAGGGCAGCCCCGAACTCTAAGGCCAGCTTCTCAGCACAGGAAGGGAGGCCTTAGCGAGCAAAAAGACCGATCCCTGTTCCGGAAGGGAAACCGAGGCCCAGAAAATGCCGCTCTCCCCACATCCTCTGGCTAGCCTGTGGCCCACGCAGTCTTTATCAAATAGAGGCCTCCCCTTGGCTTTGTGAGAAGGAAGTGGAAGAGAGCCTGGACGGTTAGTTACCCTGCGTCTCCTTCTCTCTCCAGCCTCCAGAAGCTGTGGGAGCCAGGCTTCTGGTGTTTCCTGCCTGCTTTCAGATGCTGAGGGGCCCTACTCCGTCCGGGCCCGGCTCCTGGTCGCCAAGCCCAGCCCAGCACTGACCTGAAATGCCTGGACAGAGGGCTTCTCAAGACTTTTCGGGTTTAAACTCCTCTCCTCTGCGTCTCCGTCTGCACCCCGCCTGCCCCCCCACCCCAGGCCAGAGAAAACAGCTCCAGGATTCAGAAACCCAGGCAGGCTGACTTCACCCCAGCTCCCAACCTGACCTTACACGAATGAGTCCTGGCTCTTTGCCCACAACAGTGGTCTCCCCTTATCTGTAGGGGATTCCTTCCAAGACCCCCAGGGGACGTGAGAAACCACAGATAGTACTGAACCCTATGTATGCTCTGTTTCTTCCTGCATGTAAATACCTCTGATAAATTTAATTTATAAATTAAGCACAGTGTGAGGTTAACATCATGACTGATAAGACACGACAATTATAATGATAGACTGTAATGAAGGTTATGTGAATAGGGCATCTCTCTCTCTTAAAATATCTTACAGTACTGTACTCACCGTTCTTGTGATGACGTGACATGACAGAATGCCTAGGTGATAAGAGGAAGTAAGGTGAATGACGTCATCACGGTGACTTGGGTCAGGCAAACTAGAGACCTTCTGCGGATTCGTCAGGAGGGTCATCGGCTTCCAGCCCGTGTTCATTGACCAAGGGGACTGAAATTCCAGAGGGCAAACCTGCGGATAAAAAGAGATTTCTGCGCTCAGATACCACAGCTTAAGAAATCAGCTCCCGGTGGGGCGGGGAGGGGGCCCGAACCGGCTGCTCTGCCCAAGTCAGACCTCAGACGGAGCACCTCATGCAAAGCAGGAAAAGATGGACAGTTTGGCAGGAGTTCAGCTACTTCGGCTCTCGGGAACTCCCGGCGGAGGAAGGAGTGTGCTAATTAATGGGAAATTCATGTAAAGGAGATTCGTGCCACATTTCACATCAAAGACCCTCTCACGAGAGACGCGGTTTGAGGCAGGTCCGAGGTGTTTGTGAAGGAAGGGGCCGGCCTGCCTTCCCTCTGGAGGGCCACGCAGTATCTCTGCCCCCCTCCCCGCACTCAGGAGACACTTTCTCTTCATTGTCTCCCACGGTAGCGGAAATGAGTCTTTCCAGAGCCTTCGGTGCTCAGAACCCTCCTCTGCAGAGATGCCCAGCCAGCAGGCCCTGTGCCTTTGGGTGCTGACTCCCAGGATGCGCATCAGCAGCCCCGCTTCCCCTTGGGGATGTTTCTCCTCTCCCAGCGCCCCCTCCCTCATCCGCTCACCGAGCTGAGCCAACACCCAGCCCCGCCGTCACACTGAATGCCAATTGCTGCTTACGCGTCTGTCTCTCCCACAAGACTGTGCCTTCCCCGAGGACATAACGTGTCATATTCCTGGGACCATACTGCAGGATGATGAAACATGTGGAATAAATGGACAGAGGAATGCATGACTAAGCTCCAGGGATGGGCTCTGATAAACTCAGATTACACTGAAAATCACCACCTGGGCAAAGAGATGCTGTACCCGAATATCTGCATTCGTCAGGCCTATCACCCCTGCAGTGAAAGGAGGTAGATTTTAAGCAACAGGTCCTTGGGAGGAGAGGAGTTTAGGGAAGAGGCATATGGAGGGCCAAAGAACAACAGGGAGCCCTCCAGCCCTGGGTACAGCTGAGAAGGCAGCACGTGGTCTCGAGAGAATTCGCCAGAAATTTTAAACAATGTCACTGATTGCATCCCCCTTCATGCCCCCCCCCAAAATCTTTAGCTGACCTAAGTTTGGTTTTGTTTTTGTTTTTAATTCACTTATTTGTCAGAGAGAGAGATCACAAGCAGGGGGAGCAGCAGGCACAGGGACGGAGAGGGGGAAGCAGGCCCCCTGCTGAGCAGAGAGCCCGATGCGGGGCTTGATCCCAGGACCCCGAGATCACGACCTGAGCCGAAGGCAGAGACTTAACCCACGGAGCCACCCAGGCGCCCCTAGCTGATCTAAGTTTTAAGTAATTGCTGCAGTTTATTGAGTATGAATAATATATGTAGGTGTCAAATGATCACATTTTTATAACTTACACTGCATTGTATAGAGAGTTTAATGAGGAGAAATCCCATTCTGTCATCGGCCCCCAGCACACGCCTACTCAGTTACACCTGTTCCTTTGGAGACTAAGTTTTTCCCAGTCCAGAATCTTCATGCTTGCTCTGGGTGGAGTTCACACCCGCCGTCTCTGTGGTACTGCGTGTCCTTCACCTGAACAGTAGGTTCTAAGGAGACAATGACAGCAGAGCGATTGGAAAGACAGATTCGAATTCCAGTCCCATCACTCCATGTGACCACTTGGAGGGATTTTTTGACATTTAATTTTTAAATTTTTAAACAGTGAAACAGTGAGAACTATGAGGTGTGATTCTGTGTGCGGGGTGGGGTGCAAACCTTAATTCCTATTTTACTGAATTTTAATCTTTGAATGTAAAGTGCATTCATTTTATTTATTTTACTTTTTAAAGATTCTATTTATTTATTTGACAGAGATAGAGAGCACAAGTAGGCAGAGGGAGAGGGAGAAGCAGACTCCCCGCTGAGCAGAAAGCCCCATGCGGGGCTCGATCCCGAGACCCTGGGACCATGACCCGAGCCGAAGGCAGCTGCTTAACAGACTGAGCCACCCAGGCGCCCAAAAATGCATTCATTTTAATTGATAATTGTTTTCAAACTAAGATGTGAACTCTGAAAACAACTTCATATTGGTGACATGACTTCATGGTTGCCTAAATTATACTTTTTCCATTTTACAATTTTTCATTTACTCGTTCCTGAAAAGTTATTTACCTGAAATAGTACCCTATCAGTTTGTAACCAAAGAACTGAACCTCCAACTGCGAGATAGATATAAAAATTTATTGAATAGTTGTGCTTTTTTTTTTTAATTTTTTATACTGTAATACTTATTTTAGGCTTAAAAAAAAACTTTCTTATTGACCAGCATATATAACAAGGTTCAAGAAAAAAGAAATTTTACCATGTTTCTTTTTGGACATTCTTCTTCTCTTAATTTAACAATTGTTACTGAAAATAGTGCTGTTTTCTAGAGGAGGTGTTCAAATACAATCCGCCCCAGATGTCGAATATGCTCCCCCCGGGGAGATCTAGGGCAATGAAAGCCATTCCCCGACTCTGAGCCCTTCTGCCCCTACGAGTCACTCACTACTCCTTCCTATTTTACTTTATTCATAGCATTTCTCATTATCTGCAATTCTTCCCTCTGCCTCTTCTTGCTCCTGCTCCTTTTCCTTCTCCCTCTCTCTGTCCTCCAGCTAGAATATGAGTTCTCAGGAGAACAGAAACTGTGTCCTTGTTTGTATTATACATACAAGGTGCTTAAAGAACATTTATTGGATTAATTAACTAAACACACCACACCTAAGGCAAATTTCTTTTACAGTCAGGAAATGCTGACCCTCTTAATGATACTCGGAGCCAGAGAGAGTGGACCTTCCCCTGCGGGCTGCCAATGCTCCCCAGTGCCATATCCTTTAATTATGTCGCTATTTTTGCTCCGTGGTGCTATGATATCCGAAGTTGAGTTGCTAAGGGCAACATAACTTTGCTTTTCCATCTTCATCGACTCCCCTCAGAAAAAGTACCAAAAAAAAAAAAAATCTTTTAGAAGGTGCAGGCGTGAAAAGTCCTCAGAGGAAGAAAAAATGCCCCCAAACTCTACTCTTATGTAATGCAATCATAATTATAAAAATCTCAGCTCAACAATTCGAATAATTTTCCAGCTACCATATGAACAGATTTTAAAGGTTTTTTTTGTTTTGTTTTGTTTTTTGCTTCTTAGTCATTTTTACATTGGATTATGGAGTTCTTGGGGGGCGGCAGGAGAAATCTTCAAGATATGAAAACATAAAAAGATCGATTTCCAGGCACTGTGATTTGCAGTCCATGCTATTCGGGGCAATAAAAAGGACAACACGTAGTTTATCACGGCGCTCTGAAGGTGATCCTAGCTCAATGTGACCCACGCTCCCATTTAGTCTCTAAATCTTACAGGCTGTAACTTCAAACTACTTCCCACATCTAACCTTTTCTGTCCATTTATTAACCAACAGCCTTGGTTTCTCTGCTTTCCAATGTTGCCTCAATTCCGCCAATCTGTTCTTCCCCAAACCAACAATCAGATCATACCCCTCACTGAATAAAATGCTCCAGTGACTTTTCTTTGCCTGGAAAGGAAGGTGCAAGATCTTTAATGAGCTGTGTTCTCCAGGATAGCACCACCTCTCTCCGGTCCCTCATCTTGCACTTAACGATCTCATCAACCCACCTCTTAATGGTTCTCCACACACCCCATGAGGCTTCTCACTTGAGCTCTGTGTCCGTGTCTAGGTTGACCGAATGCCCATAATGTCCTTACCCAACCCTCTATATGGTGGCTGAGTCCCACTTACTATGTAAGACTCAATTAAGTGTCACCTCCTCCAGGAAACTTTTTTGAAAACACTCTTCCACCCAGTCTGACTTAGGTCCATCCCCTCTGGATTCCCAAAGACCCTTCTGTCATTCTCTGCATGTTGTCAAATTGTAATTATGTACAGACAGACCCACTAACCTTATTAGACTGCAGATTTTCTAAGGTCGGAGACCATACCTTTTCATCTTTATCTTGGTGCCTACGACGTATCTGCACAAAATCAGCATTTAGTGAATTAATTAAGTAAATGAATGTGCCACTGACAAAATAGGCTTTCAATTTAAAGATATTCCTAGAAAGGGCTAAAAGTAAAATGTCACCTTATCATACATTCAAAGAACTGCTTTTATGTAAAAACAGTCATAGGAACATGAGATCACTCTGGGCATTCTGGGGAAAGTTTGCCCAACAGCCAGTTCGGCCCCCTCCTTGCCAGGCTTTCTCAAGTCCCATGAAGGGACTCATGCCCCAATTTGTGTGCGGAGGATATTATCCTCTGGGGTTGCTTACCTAGCGCTTCTCAGAGGTGCTGAAATAGCTTACGGTCACCGGGTCCGGTAGCACCTCGGGTCAGAGCAGAAATAGACGCACAAGGAGCTGAGACAGGACATGCTTGTTTTAGAAGGTACTGAAACCCTAGTTGTGATGTGTAAGCTTCTAGGGGCATCCCATTTGTTCCCTGAAGTTAGATCTGTGTTTCTGGAGAAAGCTTTCTTGACCTGCGTGCCTCCCAGGTCTCCTGTTGGTCCCATTAGCTGGTCGTCCCTCAGTCCTACATTTACTTCACTCTGACAGGCTCTTAGGGAAAAGAACATATATTTTGACAAACCTTCCCAGTTACGTCCTCAGCCTCACACTGCTAAACACAACCCCTTGGACTGCTATTAGACCATGGCTCCCCATCATGAAGTGCTAGGATCAGAGCAGTGGCAACCAGCTCTTCTGGGAATAGACATCTCACTTTTCCTCTCATCACACACAGGCAGCCCCAGCATTTCTGCGGTGCTTCCCTAAGAGAACCATGAGCAGGAGGAAGAAGTGTGACATCATGGGTCATTGGAAAGGACATAATTGGATGCTAGGGGCAAAAAAAAAAAAAAAAAAAAGTAAAGTAGAGAAAGAATTCAGAGGAAATGAATACAGACTGGCCTTCTGAGATGGCACAAGGCAAATACAGTTCTGTCTGGCCAAGAATGAATGCGCGAAGAATACGCCGTTGTCGTCACCGAGGCTGCAACCGCGCGGTAAGGGCACAGTTTCCACCTTCAGTGAAGCTCCCCAAAGGCGGAAGAAAGAAAATAACAGATACTACACTTGATCTTAGCCAAAAGGCCGAGAAGCGATAGAAAGAAAATAACAGAATAATGATAGCAACTGCCACCTGTACTCCTTTCATGAAATTGGAATTGGAAGGAGATTTTGCAAACGTTGTAATAGAGCGAACCGGCCGGAAGCAGGCATTGCCCTCCTAATGCTCCAAGTGCCTCTAGATGTCCACGAAGCCGGCTAGCAAGGTGGTGCGGGAGTGTCTGGGACTCTCCTAAAAACGAAACAAAACAAAACAAAAAAACAAACAGAAACCACGAAAGAAAAGCGTTTTTATTTGGTAGCCGTTCATTTATTGGACGAATATTTCTTGAGCTCCCTCTGGATGCCTATGTGCCTTTTGTTGGGTTCCCCACACTTGGTGTGCTACTTAGCATGTAGTAGGTGCCCAAGAGAACGTCCCAGTGAATTCCCATGAAGACTGATTGTTCTCACGACAGCACAAGGAGCTCAGCAGACATGCTTCCCAGGGAAATGGGTAAAAATTAATATTTTATTTTATTTATTTAAAAGATTTTATTTATTTATTAGAGAGAGAGCATGACCATAAACGGGGGTGGGGTAGGAGCAAAGGGAGAGGGAGAAGCAGGCTCCCCGCTGAGCAGGGAGCCGGGTGCAGAAACTCCATCTCGGGACCCCAGGATCACAACCCCAGCCAAAGGCAGACATCCAACCGACTGAGCCATCAAAGCACTCAGTGAAAATTACTATTTTTTTTAAACAGTCATTTTGAGTCTTAAGGTCCCAAGGATATACAGTAAATGGAGAAACATCCATACAAGAAAATCTTTGAAAACGCAGTTAAAAAGGGAGTCAGTGGTATTTGAGCTGGGACCACTCCCTTCTACCCCCCCAGCCTCTCCCCCCACCCCCCCCCGTTGGGCCAGGCAAGAACACCACTCCAGACTGCTGGAGCCAGGACACCAGGCTTCCTGTCTCCCAGCTCCCAGTGGGAGGGCTTTCAGCATTCTGCCTCAACTCCGCAGTACTGAGGAGTTGTTGTGCGCAAGCGTAGGAGGGAGATGGGGGTTCCCCTGAACCCCCACTGGTGGAAGGTAGGTTTTATCTTGGGTGTAGTAGTGCTAAGGATACTGGGTCCTCCATCACTCCTGGTCCGGCTTGTAAGGCAGTGAGTGGTTTCATGCTAGGAGAGGTAAGATCTCAGACTACGGCTCTCCCCCCTCCATCATGCACTCGACTCATAAAGTAGGGGTGTCACTCAGAGAGAAGGCTGTCATAGTCCTCAC